>CM046876.1:315683764-316356264 GCA_025667525.1 Glebionis coronaria | reverse complement strand
TTGAGGCACACATATCCGAACACGGGTTTGACAAAGGGTACAACACTTGGATACATCACGATGAACCAATTCTTCCGTTGCCTCCACCATTACCACATTCACTTGATCGCATTCACATGGATGCGTTCTTCGAAGATATTTCTACAAATAATGATCTAAATCCACCCTCTCAAACACCACCAACTCAAACAACTGGCCCTCAACCAACCCAAACATCGGGTCCTAGTAACGAGTTTGAAGAGTTTCTTGCTAGGTATAACCAAAAGTTGTACCCAGGTTGTGATATGAGCACATTGGAATTTACATCAGAGATTTCGCACAACAAGGTTTTACGCAAAATAACTGGTGTCGGGTTTAACAAGATTCTAGCTCTTCTCCAAAAGGCATGTTCCCCTATTAAAGGATACAATTTTCCGTCTTCATATTATGAAATAAAAAAGACATACAAAAAGATCGGGTTAGGATATTAATCGATCCATGCTTGTATAAATGATTGTTTTTTTATATTGGGGATCAGCGGAAAACAAGGCGAGGGATAATTTTCCAATCTGTAATGCGAGTAGATGGAAAAACCCAAAGAAGAAAAAGGGGACAAAATTAGTTGCCAACAAGGTGGTGTGTTACTTTTCGATAACACCTAGACTAAAACGTATGTTCAACACAAAAGACATAGCAAAGTGGATGACTTGGCATGCGACCGGACAGTCTAAGGAAGAAGGTAAAATGAATCACCCGTGTGACGGTAAAGCATGGAGATATTTTGACATGATGAAACCTGAGTTCTCTGGTGACCCTAGAAACGTTCGATTAGGGTTGGCTGCTGATGGTTT
The DNA here is from genome assembly GCA_025667525.1 of Glebionis coronaria. NCBI lineage: Eukaryota > Viridiplantae > Streptophyta > Magnoliopsida > Asterales > Asteraceae > Glebionis > Glebionis coronaria. The sequence continues at coordinate 316,355,434 of CM046876.1, read as the reverse complement.
TAATCCTTTTGGCATGATGAGCCAAACTTACAACATGTGGCTGGTTATATTGACAACATACAACACACCACCGTGGATGTGTTTGAAAGAAACTTCTTTAATGTTGACGATGTTAATTTCCGGCCCCACATCACCTGCAAAGGACACTGATGTTTTCTTGCAGCCTTTGATTAAAGAACTCAAAGATTTATGGGAGGGAGTCTGGACGAAAGACGCTACTATAGGTACTCATTTCAAAATGAAAGCGGCGATTTTATGGACCATCAATGATTTTCCAGCTCGAAGTAGTTTGTTTGGGTGGACTAGGCAAGGCTACGAAGCATGCCCTAAATGTAATGTGGACACTCCATCGATGCGTATGAATAAAAAAATTGCTTATGTTGGTTACAGAAGATGTTTAAGAACAAATCATCCAGAAAGGAGAAAATCTAAAGAATTCTATGGTTCTCCCGAACAAAATTCTAAACCTAGAAAGTTTTTAGAATTTGATATCCAATTGAAGATTAGTAAAGTCTCTAAACATAAACCGAGAAACATCCAACAATTGCTAAAGAGAACCGCCCCCATAATCGAGCTGTTGAATTGAACTGGAGTAAGGGTTCTATCTTTCGGGATCTTGAGTATTGGCCCTTTCTTCTACTAAAACACTGTTACGATGTCATGCACATCGAAAAAAAATTTCTTTAGGCTTTACTGAATACCCTGTTACAGAACGACAATCCAAAGACATGCCAAAGGCAAGGCCAGACTTGCAAAAAATGGGAGTTCGAAAGGAGTTGTGGTTAGTTAAAAAAGATAACGGGAATTTCGATAAGCCTCATCCAACGTTCTGTTTCACTCCCGAAAAAAGAAAACTTTTTTGTAAATTCATCAGAGGAGTCAGACTACCTAATGGCTTTGGATCCAACTTTAAGAAAAAAGTGACCGCTTATGATGACAATATAATGGGCTTGAAATCACATGACTGTCATATAATGATGCATTGGTTACTTCCATATGTAGTGCAACAATACTTGCCCAAAGACGTTGCAAAACCTATCATCAAGATTTGCTTATTCTTTAACCAGCTTGGTGCTTGAAGTTTGATTGTGCAGGACATGAAAGAATCTACAAACAAATTGATCATTATGATGGTTAATTTAGAGCAAATCTTTCCTCCTACTTTTTGCGACATAATGACTCATTTGGTTATACATCTACCCGATGAGGCTATTCTAGGTTCTGTTACTCACGGCAGGTGGATGTATCGATTTTAGATACATGAAAAAGCTAAAGAATTATGTACGAAATAAAGCAAAGCCTGAAGGTTCTATTGCTGAGGGTTATGTTGCATAAGAGGCATTAACTTTTTGTTCGCGTTTCCTTAAGGATGTCGAGACGAGATTTAACCGTCTTGGCAGAAATGAAGACGATTTTCCTAGACAACCAGATAAATTTGAGGTGTTCCAGACCGTATGCACACCGACGGGTAGAATCAAACCAACTCGTATGACTAAGACAACATGCAGGCAGTTACGTGGTTTGTACTTAACAACAGTCCTGAAGTCGAATCAGACATCTCGACTTAGAACAAGTATGTTTCTTCTTTTTTTTTATTTTATAATTTTGAAAAATCTTCTTTCTCGATGACTTCATCTAATATCATGTACCTTTGCATAGAATCGCCTAATAATGTGGAAACGAGTTTTCCTGCGTGGTTTAATAACAAGGTAAATACATTAGATATTTTACCTTAGAGTTATTCCTCATCTAAACCTTTTTGTATCTCTTTTTTATAGACTTATGAAAAAAAGTGAGTGAGGGTTGTAGTGCTGAGTTATTCTCTTTGGCATGTGGACCTATTAGTTCATGTACATACCTCGCTTGCATAGTGAACGATGTGAAGTTTGTGGAACGTGAACGCGATATACATTATACCACTCAATGCAGCAGAGTTTCAACACCCGGGGTTGATGGAGAGATGTATAATCGTCAACTCGAAGAAATTCTTGAGCTAACTTATATCGGCTACCGCAAGGTTTTGTTGTTTCGATGTAAATGGTTTGACACAGTTAACCCTAAAAATTATACCAAACGCAACACATGTTCTTACATTGAACAAGGGATACATCATATTTTGACTGATAGGCTATTTCACGAAAGTAACCCATACATTTTCCCGACACAAGCAACAAAAGTATTCTACCTTGAAAACCTTGCTAGACGACCGCTTCATTGGAGGTCGTCGAACAGGTTTATCATCGAGATATGGCAGAGTCCGATCAAGATGTTATACATGGTAGCAGTTCATCATATGTTACACTGACTGTTGGGTTGCCTAATTTGGATCTTACGTATTTGAGTGTAAATACTCAATCGACAGAAGTAGACGCTCCACCAGTTGATGATGATATTATTAATAATAAAGATGAGGTCGTTGCACGCGTCATTGATGATGATGATGATGATGATGATGATGATGATGATGACGATGATGAGGATTTAGTGTCGGATGATGATGAAGTTGTTGTCCCAAATAATATGACGATTAAACAAGAAAGAAAGGTAGAAGATAGATGAATTCTAGAGAGAGAAAAGAGAGAGAACTGTGTGAAACTTGGTGAATATTAAATTAGAGAGAAAAATAAACCAATCAACCAACCTCTCCTTACATGCAAGGAGAGGTATTTATAGCCTTGCCTACATGTGGCATAATGGGCTATATGATAATAGGCCGGGCTTTCCTTTTGGGCTTTAGATACTTATGAATGAACTTTAGCTTAAAGTTAGGCCCGTAAAACACGACTAATCTACTACCTATTACAATGTTCTAAAATACGATACATAATAAACATATGACCGAGCATTCTTGTTTGACTCAATATTTTGAGGCTAACAATCTCCCCCAATGAGATGTCATTACCCTTTATGAGAGGTCATTACCCTTTGTTATTTAGAGATTTGCAAAGATTACTAATCTCGCCATAAATGAGTCTTGAACGTGTTATAGTAGTCTTTTTCCTTCATGCTGTGATCTTTGAGCCTTTGTCATTGTCTTTCGACTTTGTCTTTAATCTTGAGATCTTCAAATCATCCTTGACTTGTCTTTGACATCTTACGATCTTGTGTCTTCATCCACATGCTCACACTATTAATTGTTGAATATGTATTTAGGGATGAGTATGTGGTTTTGAATCCTTGACCTTGCTGAGTACATCGTGGCGCCACCTTCTCGAGACAAAACATAGACACGGACTGAATGGCTTTGACATTCGTCCAAAATCGGTAGCGTTTTCCCTCCGGTCGGTGAAGACCGTTATACGATATTAAATATTGTACCTGTGATAGGTAGATTCAATTAAGAATCTCCTTGACAGGGTTTCGCAGCAGTACAATCCGTTCTCTTTACTCGACCATCTCAAAGCAAGACTGCAAACATAAAGAGTGAATCAATTGGATAAATATCCGCTTGATTAAAGACGTCAATTCAGATTCCTGGAACAAGTGTGATTCATAAAGAATCTTACCATTGTTGCTTTCCAGTTGACACAAGCTCGATTCATAAGAATCTCACAAGTCACCTACCGTAGCGCTGTTTGAGGTTGACGCTAGAAGGATTTACATTCGTCACTGTGAATATTAGTAAATATCACTGAATGTTCTGGCAAGAACATAAAGATATTGCGTCGAAACCTGAAACGAGTTTGGATCAATTTAGAATCAAGCCACTGTTGCTTTTCAGTTCACACATGTTCAATTCATAAAGAATCTTACATAGGACCTACCATAGTGCTGCTTGATGTTAACACAGGAGAGATTTCCACTCATCATTGTGAATACTAAGTAGTATCACTTTGAGTGTTCTAGCAATATCGCTAGGATATAGCGTAGGACTCTCTTGTTAGTCATCCATGTGTCCTAGTGAGATTTGATTGATCTCTAGGCTCTAGACTCGATTTGTGCACTTTAGTGGTCAGAGGCTGGAGCAGATGCCACCTATTCAATATCAACTATCTCGGAATGAGAAAGCTAATAGAAGTCATGTTGATCTCCATGACAATAAAACAAACTTCTTTTGAGAGAAGCCTGAGTAGCTAGGAAAGGGTTGTGCATAACATCACTGGGTCCCTGAAGTGTTGTCTTCATGATGTGTTGACCTGTTTTCTGCCTAAGTTGTATGGAAGGATAATTTCTTTACACCCTTTATCCTTACATTTCTTTTTCATTATTCAACTCCTTCAATGCTTAGCAAGACATCATTAATAGCACCTTGTTGTGCTTCCAGTGCTATCATAAGTACTTAGTCAGCATTGAGCTACGTTCACATTCTACTCAATCTTTCCTAAGGACTTCTAATAGTCTATTGGATTGTCCCTGGGAAGATCCCTCCGGTTCTGGTTGGATCATAGGACTTAAACCTAACCACCCTTTTGACACCAATAACATCGTGGATTAAAGATGTTGTGGTAACTTGATCGTAATCATAAACCACTTTTAATTCTAACGAAGTGTTTGAAAAACATTTAACAACTTGCTAGTTTTGTCGTTTCAGAAAAGCTCCCCCTACACATGTGCATCGAAATGCGAAAGAATTTAAGTAGACTAATAAGTGTGAAAACACTTATCCTTTTACCACTTAATTACAATAATAACCAGGCTAAAACGTGTATTTTATGTCGTAAATGTCGGAATTATGCGTGGTTTGTGTTTATGTTGTGATTTAGGACGAAAATGTGAAAAGGGGAGAAACCACGGGCTTTCACGGGCTTTTATCGAAGAAGAAGACAAAAGACGAAGTCAAAAGATCAAGAGTGCTAAAAGAACGGAAGTCCAAGGCCAATTCTGAAGATTTATCTAAGAAAAAGTCTAAAGACGGAAGTTTAATAAAAGCCGAAGAACTCAAGTCTAAATTAATGAAGAAATTACAAGACGAGTTTATTAATCCCGAGACAAAGTCGAAAAAGTCGAAGAATTAAGAAGACAAAAAGACGTGAAGAAGAAGAATAACCAACACATGCTTAGTCTTTCCTAATCACCTATAAATAGACTCCTAATGTGTCATTAGGAGTTGTTAGCTAATTTGACACATTAGTCTTTCCACCTTATTTTCATGTCATTTTACTTAATTGCACCTTTAATTTCTTATCTTGCACCTTAAATTTGTAAGCTTTTAATTCTTGTCTTTTCTTTAATTGTTGAATCTTAATTTTGCTCAAGTTTTTATTAATCTCTCATTCTACCTTTCTTGTTCTTGATTTAATTTTTATGCTTATGTGCTTATTGTCATGCTTATTTAATTATTTGTTATTTTTTATCTTTATGATTGTGTTAGCTTATTGATTTTATAGCTTATTGTGTTTTTCTTAAATTTAATTAAGTGCTTTTTAGTTAAATTTTATAAAAAGTTGATTTAAAACATTTTTATTATTTAGTGTTTCTAAAAGTTTTTAAATTTTGGCTTAATAGCTTTTTCTTAAGTTTGATTTGGTAAAAGTTTTAGTTGAGTGCTTATTTGTTTTTAGCTTAATATTAGTTTTTAGCTTATTTGCATCTTGTTAGTATTCCGGTTTGGTGTCAAAACCCTTTTATTCAGGATAACAGCCATTTGTTTATTCCGGATAAGCCTCAAAGGAAATATTCCGAATAGTGGTAGTTTGTATATTCCGGATAAAGCTTCGAAGAGTTATTCCGGATAAGGTGACAGAGTAATTCGGATAAGCTTGGAAAGGGGGTTCCGGATAAGCTGCAGATTCGAGTATTCCGAATAAGGGTGCGAAGTATATTCCGGATAAGTATTTGACGGTTATTCCGGATAAGGCTTCAAAGTTTATTACGGATAGTGGTGACAACAGTTATTCCGGATAAAGACCTGAAGTTGATTCCGGATAAGTATCCGGGATATATTCCGTATAAGTAGCTCGACAAAACTTTCCAGATAAGCAGATCTTGATTATTCCGGATAAGGTACCAAAGAATATTCCGGATAAGGAGTGACAGTTTATTCCGGATAACTTTCGGAACCAGGATTCCGGATAAGTGGAATTTGTTTATTCCGGATAAAGGTCAAAAAGTTGATTCCGGATAAGAGGCAGAACAAGATTCCGGATAAGCAACCATTGGGGATTCCGGATAAGAGTGACAGTTTTATTCTGGATAAGCAGCAGGTTTGTTATTCAGGATAAGAGTAAGATTGGATTCCGAATAGTGACAGTATTTTGGATCCCTGCTCAGGTTCTGTTTACTTCCTTTCTCTTTTCAAGCATTTATTTTCCCGCCATTTTTCTTTAAGTCATTTTAATTGTTGTTCTTCATTTTAAATTTAAAGTTCACATTTTTATTACATTGTCAATTTAATTTTTCGTCACGCTTTAATTTTAAGTCATTTAATTAATTTTCTTTTCAAAGTTTTAATATTGCACCATTTAAGTTTAAATTAGTTTTAGATTTAATTAACCGTCAATTTACTTTAAAGTTTCGAACTTTTAATTTTACTACAACGACCAAAATATTGTTTTCACCAAAAGACAGCTGAGTCGCACATTTTTCCCTTTTTCAATTCGAAAAGATCGGACGATAAAATTTTCTTACTGGGCAAAAGCCTTGTATTAAATGGCGCCGCTGCCGGCTCTTTTCGTAAAGATTAACGGTTTTCTGTGACAGACGCGTTGAATTTTGGGATCCGTTCACTCGTGAACGTTATTTTTCTTGTTTAAAACTTCTAAAAATCCATAAAAATTAAAAATCTTCAAAACACTCCAAAAAGATTTTATTTTTATAGTGTATATATATTGTCTATTTCTTTGATATCTTTTTCTTTTGCTTTTGCAGGTGTATGCGTACTAGATCTTCCACTTATCCAGAGCCCGAGACTCGTGAAGTTTTAGCTATGGCAGGTGTGAACAACAACAATAACCCACAGCACCTCAACAATAACAACAACAATGTTCCGCCACCGACCTTAGAACAATGGAGGAGCTTTCTCAACCCACAATGAATGGACGAGGAGGACCGATTGCGCCGATGCAAATCACGGCTCCAGAGTTTTCGTTGAAGCATCACATGATCCAACAAGTGCAAACTAATCCATTTCGTGGATTGCCAGATGATGATGCCAACAAGCACCTCGACAAATTCATTACTATTACTCAAAGCATGAAGTTACCCGGTGTTACTATGGATGTCCTTCGCCTACAGCTCTTTCCACATACTTTATCCCACCACGCCAAAAAATGGTTTGATCGTCTCCCGAAGAATTCCATTCATACTTGGGACGACATGACTCAACTATTTTTGTCACGCTACTTTCCACCATCCATGGTCACGAGTCTTCGAAATCAAATCAGCGGTTTCATGCAAGAACCTGATGAATCACTTTTTGATGCTTGGGAACGATATAATGTTTTGATCGATCGATGTCCAAACCACAACATGCTCCCCGTTACGTAGATTGATACTTTCTACAATGGTTTAACTTTTCGTGATCGTGATACTATTAATGCAGCCGTCGGTGGCACATTTATGAAAAGAAGACCCGAGGAGTGTAGAGAGCTTATTGAGAACATGACTACTCATCACAAAAATTAGGATTCCTACGCATCTTTAAGGAATAACCCGAGAGTCAATGTTCCTTCTACTTCAGCAAACCCCGATATGACCGAATTCACCCGCATGATGGCCGAAATGAACAAAAATATCTTTCTCATCGCTACAAACCAACAACAACAAGTTAAAGCTGTAGCAATTTCTTGTGAGACTTGCGGCGGTCCTCACTCATACACTGATTGTCCTTCTACTCAAGGCAATCCGGAAAACGTGTATGCGGCTTATGGTAACTATTCACCGGAAAATTACCAAGCCCGACCTCAAGGTGATCGGAATTTGCTAAGTTACCGTTCTAACAACTTTCTTGCACCCGGTTTTTCTCCTCAAAACCACAACCACAACAATTACAATCGAAGCAACCAAATCCCACCTCGAGATTCTAATCCTTATCACCCACCCGCTCAACAAGCCCCACCCATTCATCAAGATGTTGAAATCTTAATGAGAACCCAAGGAGAGCAAATCAAGAATCTGCAAAGCCAAATTATCAATTTGAAAGGGGATATCACTAAGCAAGGTAATGACATTATATCCGAGCTTCGACATGATATACAAACCTCTTTTAGCACTCAAACAAATGATTTGAAGAATATGCTGTCTAGTTTCTTACCAACCACTCAACCCTCTACTTCGGGCTCTCTACCTTCAAACACCGTCACTAACCCAAGAGCGAATGTGAGTGCTATTACTACACGCAGTGGAGAAACCTTAGTAGGACCATCTATCCCTCCCCCAGTTACTCCATCTACACCTACTCTACCACCATTTATCCCTCCTACTCCCACGCCTAGTATTAGTTCTCCATTAGCGTCTCCACCTCATACTGAAGTACCCAAGAAGAAGAACCCTTCACCAACCCCACCTTCCACCTATAAACCTAATATTCCTTATCCTTCTCGCTTAGACAAGGCTGAATTGCAAACCAAGGATGACATTCAAGTGTCGAACTATTTGAAGATGATCTCTCAAATGAATTTCAACATTAGCTTTGTTGAAGCACTTGTCCACATGCCAAAATTTGTCAAAGCATTCAAGGAATTGCTTAATAAGAAGGAAAAGCTGGTTGAGCTTGTCAACAGACGCTTAAATGAAAACTGTTCTGCAGTCATTCTTAAAGAACTTCCGGAGAAACTTGGAGATCCCGGTCGTTTTGTGTTGCCTTGCATTTTTAACAAAACCGAAGAATTTACTGCCCTAGCTGATCTCGGGGCAAGTATTAATTTGATGCCTTTAAGTGTTTGGACATCACTATCATTACCCGATCTTACACCAACAAAGATGACTCTTAAGCTAGCAAATCGTACTCTCGCTTACCCCGTTGGTATTGCTGAAGATGTGTTTATTAATGTTGGCACCTTCACTTTTCCGGTCGATTTTGTTGTTGTTGATTATGAAGTGGACCCTCGTATTCCTTTAATACTTGGTCGGCCATTTTTAAGAACCGGAAAAGCCTTAGTCGATGTTGCCGAAGGTGAGTTAATTTTAAGGGTCGGGAATGATGCACAAGTGTTCAAAATGGGGAAGATCACAACCAAATCTAATGGAAGAGAATCAGCGAATATGATTAATGTGCTTGATGATTTTTTCGTCTACAACTATCCTCTATTCGATTCTTGCTATGATAATCCACTATTCCAAGATGATGTGGATGATTCTCTATCCAATTCTGATCCTCCACCAATTTATGATTCTCCACCGATCTTTGATGCTTATGATGGCGATTCTAGTTCCGATGGAGATGATTATGATGATTTTACTTCTGAGTATCCAGACATGCCCACTTACGATGATTTTGATGAGGCCGATACTCTCTCAAGTGATTCTTCACATGATGAAGATCCTCCGCCAACAACACTTGATCCTACTTTGGATGACTACTCATTTGAGGAAGAATTTTCTACTTTTCTCAATACATACTTCCCTCATGAGAGTGATGCCCCTCCTTTGGACTTTCATGATTATGGTCTTTATCCTTCTACGGATTTGAAGAAACTTCTTTCAAAGGAGAAGAAGCCGGCCGACACCGATATCCGCAGCACTTATGTCTTAACTCCTCTCTATCCTCCGTCTGAGGATGAGATTGCGAGATTTATGATCGGATCTTCTTCAAGATCTGCTGCGCCTGAGTGTTATTTTCCCCTAAAGGAAAAGGTGTTCGACCCCGGTATTGCACTTTTCAAGCCATCTCAGTATCCATCTGATGAAATAAAAGGAAAAATCTTTGGAACTTATGAAGATATGCTTGCACCTCATCACCCTTGCTACCACCGTGCTCCATCTTTGCTTAAGGGAACCTTGCCTACTCTTCTTTGGCTTGCCTTGTTCGCCTTAAGCTTGTGCTATTTGATGGACGAAAACCATGTATTTGATCCCTGTGGATGTTTTTCAAGCTTTTTCCTATGCTAATCAAGGTCGAGTCAGGCTCACGACTCGGTTAACAAAAACAAGCGCTTCTCGGGAGGCAACCCGCAGTATCTATCCTTTTTCTTTTGTTTTTATAATAAGTGTAGGGGGAGACCCTAGTATGTTGTTTGTTGTCTTCTTTCTAATCATGTGCAGGGATTCGAGCTTTCAAATATCCATTCTTGATGACTTTTGACGACCCGTGATTCCGTGTTTCCATCTTCCCGGTTCTATCCTAAACTCTTTTCGATTCACTATTTTATAATTTCCAATATTAAAATAGGAATCTCTTTAGTTGTCCTTTCCTTAACAAGATTTAAATAACGTGCACAATGTCCTAAGTGTAGGAGAGTTTACTCCCAAATGCTTAAACATTGAGGACAATGTTTATATTAAGTGTTGGGGGGACTTCTATCGAAGTTAAGTGGCCTTTTCCATGTATTTGTCCTCATTTTAACCGGAAAATCTAATTTTTCGACATCTTTCAAAAACTTTTGATCTATTTTGGCCTATTAGTAATTACCTTTGTTATAGTTATTTTCCTTCCTTGCTAGAATAAATTTTTAATAAAGTGGTTTTAATTTTTAAACATTGTGAATCCTTTGACTCAACCCGAGTTTACTTATCTAAGTTTACTCTAGCTAGTATCCTTAACGTGTTTAAGTCAAGTTTTGCTAGGCTTTTATATAGGGAGCTTTAAAACGCGAAAGTCTTAACTCTCACGGGTTAAGAACAAGAACTTTTCGCAAGTTCCTATAATTGATCCTAGAGAGTTGTTTATCAAGGAAACTTTAATATGCGATTTCTAAACTTGAAAAAGTCTAAGAATTTGCAAGATCCTATAGATGACTCGAAAACCCAAAACATTTATTTAATAGGCTAAGCATCCACGAGTCTCATTCCTTGAGATTTTAAATTGTGGAGAACGAGAGATGATAGAGTCAATTATAAGTTTGGTATTCTTTCATGAATTTACGTGAGTTAATTATGAGCTTTTTCTCCCATCGCTTGTTAATAAATATATTTTCAATAAATAAGGTTGTACGATTTAAAAAGTTACTTAGCTTCTAGCCCAAGATCGTTTAAAAGTTGCTCGGTATTAATTAGAGTTCATAGCCAAGGCACAACTTATTGAAGCGGGTGATAGGTGTGTAAACACACATCCTTTTACCACTTAATTACAATAATAACCAGGCCAAAACGTGTATTTTATGTCGTAAATGTCGGAATTATGCGTGGTTTGTGTTTTTGTTGTGATTTTAGGATCAAAATGTTAAAAGGGAAGAAAACACGGCTTTCACGGGCTTTTATCGAAGAAAAAGACAAAAGACGAAGTCGATAAATCAAGAGTACAAAAAGAACGGAAGTCCAAGGCGTATTCTGAAGATTTATCGAAGAAAAAGTCCAAAGACGGAAGTTTAATAAAAGCCGAAGAACTCAAGTCTAAATTAATGAAGAAATTAGAAGACGAGTTTTATTAATCCCGAGACAAAAGTCGAAGAATTTAGAAGACGAGGACTAAACGAGAAATAAAGAAAGAAGAAAGAGAGGAGGAAGCTTCCACTAATCACCTCCCTAATCTCCTATAAATAGCATCCATTTCATTTCATTTATTTTTGTTCGCTAATAGTGACAATTAGTTCTTCCACCATTTACATTACTTGCAATTTAATTTCATGTCAATTCCTTAACTGTCTTGAACTTTTAATTCCTTTAATTTCAAGTAAGTTTCCTTTTTATTGTTATTGAATCTTTACTTTTCTTGTTAATCTCCTATCTACCTTTCTTGTTTTGATATGATCTTAATCTTTATGTTTATGTTCATGTTCTTAAGTTTTTATTGATTAGATTAAGTGGGTTTTGATTATTGTGGTGTTCATTGTTAGTTTTTTTGATTTGGATTGATAGATTATCATTAGTTGATTATTTGTGATTAGTCTTGCTTAATCTTTTGGTTTGATTTGATTAGTTTTGGTTATATTCGTGTTCTTTTTGTTTCCCTTGTTCTTCGCTTCGTCTGTTTTCCCAGGTTTTTCTGAATCAAGACAAGTTATTCCGGATGAAGGTTGTGTTGTGATTATTCCGAATAAAGGTATTATTTCGGATAAAGCAATTATTCCGAGTGAAGCATTTATTCCGGATGAACGGTTATTCCGAATAAAGCAATTATTCAGAGTGAAGCATTTATTCCGGATGAATCAAATATTCGGGATGAAGTGATTTTTCGAATAAAGGTTTTAGTCTAAAATATTCCGGATCAGCAACATATTCCGGATCAGCTTGATATTCCGGATCAACAACTTATTCGGGATCAAGACATTCCGAATGAAGGTTTAAAAGTTATTCCGAACCAAGTGATTCTCAGATTATTCCGAACGAAGACTTTTATTCCGGATAAGCAGATATTCCGAACCAAGCCTGATATTCCGAATAAAGGGTTTATTCCGGATGAACTAATTATTCCGGATGAAGGATCTCGTTTGATTATTCCGAATAAGCTTATATTCCGGATGAAGCTTTTATTCCGCATGAGGTAAATATTCCGAGTAAAGAAGAATTATTCCGAACGAAGGTTTATTCCGAATGAGCAGTTTTTAGTTTATTTTAAGTTTCTGTTTTTAAGTTTGAATTTTTAAGCTTTACTTTTCCCGCCTTTTTTCTTAGTCGCACTTTAAGTTTCCTTGCCTTAGATTTAGTTTACTTGCCTTTAGTTTAAATTTAAGTTCGCCTTTAGGATAATTTTTAGTTCGCGTTATTTACTTTAATTGCCTTTTAATTTCTCGTCACGCTTTAAATTCCTGTCATTTATTTTCACTTAGGTTTAGATTTATTTTACCCGCCTTTTACGTTAAAGTTTTTTCACTTTCCTCTTACTACAACGACACAACATTTATTTTCACCAAAAGACGATTGAGTCGCACTTAAACCAGTAATCAATTCGATTAGACCACTTCAACGAACTTTAATTTTCCTACTAGGTTTAGGCCTAGTTATTAAATGGCGCCGCTGCCGGCTCTTTTCGTAAAGATTAACGGTTTTCTGTGAGAGACGCGTTGCTTTTTGGGATCCGTTCATTCGTGAGCGTTATTTTTCTTGCTTAAAAATTTCAAAAAATCCATAGAAATTAAAAATTGTTAAAAATCCATAAAAATTAAAATTTTCAAAAATCCAAAAAGATTTTATTTTTATAGTGTATATATTGTCTATTTCTTTGGTATTGTTTTCTTTTGCTTTCGCAGGTGTATGCGTACTAGATCTTCAATTTATCCAGAGCCCGAGACTCGTGAAGATTTAGCTATGGCAGGTGTGAACAACAACAATAACCCACCGCACCTCAACAATAACAACAACAATGTTCTTCCACAGCCCGATCTTCGGACAATGGAGGAGCTTTGTCAGGCCACAATGTTTGGACGAGGAGGACCGATTGCGCCGATGTAAATCACGGCTCTAGAGTTTTCGTTGAAGCATCACATGATTCAACAAGTGCAAACTAATCCATTCCGCGGATTGCCTGATGATGATGCCAACAAGCACCTCGACAAAATCATTACTATCACTCAAAGCATGAAGTTGCCCGGTGCTACTATGGATGTTCTTCGCCTTCAACTCTTTCCACATACTTTATCACACCACGCCGAGAAATGGTTTGATCGTCTCCCAAAGAATTCCATTCATACTTGGGATGACATGACTCAACGATTTTTGTCGCGCTACTTTCCACCATCCATGGTCACGAGCCTTCGAAATCAAATCAGCGTTTTCATGCAAGAACCCGATGAATCTCTCTTTGATGCTTGGGAAAGATATAATGTTTTGATCGATCGATGTCCAAACCACAACATGCTCCCTGTGACCTTAATTGATACTTTCTACAACGGTTTGACTTTTCGTGATCGTGATACGATTAATGCAGCCGTCGGTGGCACATTTATGAAAAGAAGACCCGAGGAGTGTAGAGAGCTTATTGAGAACATGACTACTCATCACAAAAATTGGGATTCCTCTGCTTCTTCAAGGAACAACACGAGAGTCAATGTTTCTTCTACTTCAGCAAACCCCGACATGACCGAATTCACCCGCATGATGGCCGAAATGAACAAAAATATATTGCTCATCGCTTCAAACCAACAACAACAAGTTAAAGCGGTAGCCAATCCTTGTGAGACATGCGACGGTCCTCACTCATACACTGATTGTCCTTCCACTCAAGGTAATCCGGAAAACGTGTATGCGATTTATGGTAATTATTCACCGGAAAATTACCAAGCCCGACCTCAAGGGGATCGAAATTTGCTAAGTTACCGGTCAAACAACTACCTTGCACCCGGTTTTTCTCCTCAAAACCACAATCCCAACAACAACTACAATAGAAGCAACCAAATCCCACCTCGAGCTTCTAATCCTTATCACCCACCCGCTCAACAAGCTCCACCCAGTAATCAAGATGTTGAAGCTTTAATGAGAACCCAAGGAGAGCAAACTTAGAATCTGCAAAGCCAAATTATCAATTTGAAAGGGGATATCACTAAGCAAGGGAATGACATTAGATCCGAGCTTTGAAATGATATACAATCCTCCTTCAGCAATCAAATGAATGATTTGAAGAATATGCTGGCCAGTTTCTTACCCACCACCCAACCCTCTACTTCGAGATCTCTACCTTCAAACACTGTCACCAATCCGAGAGCGAATGTGAGAGCTATTACTACCCGTAGTGGAGCTACTTTAGTAGGACCATCTATCCCACCCCTAGTTACACCATCTACACCTCCTCCACCATCATTTATCCCTACTACTCCCACACCTAGTATTAGTTCACCATTACCGTCTCTGCCTCGTCATGAAGAAGTACCCAACAAGAATCCTCCACCAACCCTACCTTCTACCTTTAACCCTTCAACATCTCAACCTTCACCTTCTACACCTCCACCACCCAACCCCAGCATTCCTTACCCTTCTCGACTCAACAAGGCTAGAATTTTGACTAAGAATGACATTCTAGTCTCTAACGTTTTGGAAAAGATTGCCAGAATGAAAGTCACCTTTACCCTTGTTGAAGCTCTTGCCCAAATGCCACAATTTCTCAAGATGTTTAAGGAATTGATTAGTAAGAAGGAGAAGATGTTCGAGTTTGTTAATACTCGCTTGAATGAAAACTGCTCTGCAATCCTTCTTAAAGAACTTCTAGAAAAACTTGGAGATCCCGGTCGTTTTGTGCTACCTTATACTTTTAACCAAACCGACAAATTTACTGCCTTAGCCGATCTCGGGGCAAGTATAAATTTGATGCCTTTAAGTGTTTGGAAAAAGTTATCATTACCCGACCTTACTCCCACCAAGATGACTCTTGAGCTAGCCAATCGAACTCTCGCTTACCCTCTTGGTATCGCCGAAGATGTGTTCATTAAAGTTGGCACATTCACCTTTCCGGTCGACTTCGTCATTGTTGATTATGAAATGGACCCTCGTATTCCGTTAATACTTGCACGCCCATTTTTGAGAACCGGTAGAGCTTTAATAGATGTGGATAAATGTGAACTCATCTTAAGAGTCGGGGATGATGCACATGTTTTTGAAATGGGTAAGCTTAAAAGCAAATCCTATGGAAGAGAATCGGTGAATATGATTAATATGCTCGATGATTTTGTCGTCTACAACAATCCTCTATTCGATTCTTGCAATGATAATCCACTGTTTCAAGATGCTGTGGATGATTCTCTCTCCAATTTGGAACCTCCACCCATATATGATTCCTCACCGATCTATGATGCTTATGATGATGATTCTAGCTCCGATGGGGATGATTATGATGATTTTACTTCCGAGTATCCCGACGTGCCCACTTATGATGATTTTGATGAGGCCGATACTCTTTCGAGTGATTCTTCACATGATGAAGATCCTCCGCCATCCATGCTTGATCCTACTTTGGATGAATACTCATTTGAGGAAGACTTTTCTACTTTTCTCAATACATACTTCCCTCATGAGAGTGATGCCCCTCCTTTGGACTTTGATGATTATGGTCTTCATTCTTCTACGGATTTGAAGAAAATTCTTTCAAAGGAGAAGAAGCCGGACGACACCAACATCCGCAGCACGTATGTTTTGACACCTCTTTGTCCACCTTCTGAGGACAAGGTTGTGCATTTTCTTAGCGGATGTTCTTCAAATTCTGTTGAGCCTGAGTGCTATTTTCCTCAAAAGGAAAAGGTGTTCGACCCCGGTATTGAAATTTGTAAGCCATCTCAGTATCCGTCTGATGAAATAAAAGGAAAAATCTTTGGAACTTATAAAGATATGCTTGCACCTCATCACCCTTGCTTCCACCGTGCTCCATTTTTGCTTAAGGGAACCTTGCCTATTCTTCTTTGGCTTGCCTTGTTCGCCTTAAGCTTGTGCTATTTGATGGACAAAAACTATGTGTTTGATCCCGGTGGATGTGTTTCAAGTTTCTTTCCATGCTAATCAAGGTCGAGTCAGGCTCACGACTCGGTGAACAAAAATCAAGCCCTTCTTGGGAGGCAACCCAAGTATCTATCTTTTATCTATCTTTATCCTAAGTGTAGGGGAGACCCGTTGGTGTTTGCTATTTACTCTCATCTCATATTCAGGGATTCGAGTTTTCAATGATCCACACTTGATGATTTTTGACGACCCGTGATTCCGTGTTTCCGTCTTCCCGATTCTATCCTAAACTATTTTCGATTCACTATTTTATATTTTCCAATATTAAAATAGGAATCTCGTTAGTTGTCTTTTCCTTAGCAATATTTAAACAACGTGCACAATGTCCTAAGTGTAGGGGAGTTTACTCCCACATGCTTAAACATTGAGGACAATGTTTATATCAAGTGTAGGGGGACTTCTATCGAAGTTATGTGGCCTTTTCCTTGTATTTGTCCTCATTTTAACCAGAAATCAATTTTTTCGACATTTTTCAAAAATTTTGATCTATTTTGGCCTATTAGTTCTTCCTTTGTATAGTTATTTTCTTTCTTTACTAGAATAAGTTTTAATAAAGTGGTTTCAATTTTCAACGTTGTGAATCTTTTGACTCAACTCGAGTTGACTTATCTAAGTTTACTCTAGCTAGTATCCTTAACGTGTTTACGTCAAGTTTTGCTAGGATTTTATATAGGGAGCTTTAAAACGCGAAAGTCTTAACTCTAACGGGTTAAGAACAAGAACTTTTCGCAAGTTCCTATAATTGATCCTAGATAGTTGCTTATCAAGGGAACTTTAAAATGCGATCTCTAAACTTGAAAAAGTCTAATAGTTTGCAAGATCCTATAGACGACTCAAAAACCCAAAACTTTGATTTAATTGGCTAAGCATCCACGAGTATCATTCCTTGAGATTTTAAATTGTGGAGAACGAGAAATGATAGAGTCAATTATAAGTTTGGTATCCTTTCGTGAATTTATGTGAGTTAATTATAAGCCTATTCTCCCATCGCTTGCTAATAAACTTACCTACAATAAATAAGGTTGTACGATTTGAAAAGTTACTTAGCTTCTAGCCCAAGATCGTTTAAAAGTTGCTCGGTAATGATTAGAGTTCATAGCCAAGGCATAACTTATTGAAGCGGGATGCGAAGATTGGCGAGTCCGAAAAGGTCCTAACAAGACATGAGGGCTACATTTTGTTGCTAAAGATCCCAAGTGATGTGAAGAATCATTTATCGAAAATCAATATGAAGGATCGATACACACGACGAAAAGCAAATACTCCCGTAAAGATCATGGAGAAATCTATCCAAAAAGGCCCTAACAAGGTATGAGGATAAATAGATCCAAGTCCTAAAAGGAGGCGGATCGTTGTATATCAAAGTCCAAAGTAATGATTGGAGAAAAATGAAGAAGTCATGGTCCAAATACGAAGAATCTCTCAAAACTTCAAGTGAAGAAATTCCTATTATGAAGAGAAAGACCATAATTTCAAGAACGTCTCTCAAAGATTTGAAGTATGAAGTCGCTGCCAAATATCGGTACAAGAAAGGTCTCAAATCGTGAAGCGAGTTATGCCAAGATATGAACTTTATGAGGTCCCGAGAAGCAGTTTTAAAAGATTTTGTCCTTTAGCTAAATATTGATTAAATCGTCCCACTTTATTTTCAGCCTTAATAACTATCGAAATAAGTCAACAATGCATCCTCGTGATCATTCAAGACAACAATAAAATATAAGAGATACACCTAGGAATAAGGGAGTCTAAGTAAATAATTGGCCCACATGAGTGCGTGTTAGTTTGCTAACTTATAATAACAATGATCTCGTTTTTAAGCTTGGTTTGGAGAATGTGAAAACTTGAGGATGATGATCATTCATGACATTTCCAAAACCCTAAGGTATGTCTTTGATTTCTTTACTTACTTTCTTCCTTTGAATGTATATAATTTTCTATCTCTTTAATAAAGGCCAATATGGATTGATTATGATGGAAAATGTAAAACGTTCTTTGTAACTAATGCATTGCATGAGGACATTGAAATGGTCAAGTGTAGGGGATTTGATAGGTGTGTAAACACCCATCCTTTTACCACTTAGTTACAATAATAACCAGGCCAAAATGTGTATTTTATGTCGTAAATGTCGGAATTATGCGTGGTTTGTGTTTTTGTTGTGATTTTAGGATCAAAATGTTAAAAGGGAAGAAAACACGGCTTTCACGGGCTTTTATCGAAGAAAAAGACAAAAGACGAAGTCGAGAAATCAAGAGTGCAAAAAGAACGGAAGTCCAAGGCCTATACTGAAGATTTATCGAACAAAAAGTCCAAAGACAGAAGTTTAATAAAATCCGAAGAACTCAAGTCTAAATTAATGAAGAAATTACAAGACGAGTTTTATTAATCCCGAGACAAAAGTCGTAGAATTAAGAAGACGAGGACTAAATGAGAAATAAAGAAAGAAGAAAGAGAGGACGATTAGTTCTTCCACTAATCACCTCCCTAATCTCCTATAAATAGCATCCATTTCATTTCATTTGTTTTTGTTGGCTAATAGTGACAATTAGTTCTTCCACCATTTACATTACTTGCAATTTAATTTCATGTCAATTCCTTAATTGTGTTGCACTTTTAATTCCTTTAATTTCAAGTAAGTTTCCTTTTTATTGTTATTGAATATTTACTTTTCTTGTTAATCTCCTATCTACCTTTCTTGTTTTGATTTGATCTTAATCTTTATTTTTAAGTTCACGTTCTTAAGTTTTTATTGATTAGATTAAGTGGGTTTTGATTATTGTGGTGTTCATTGTTAGTTTTATTGATTTGGATTGATAGATTATCATTAGTTGATTATTTGTGATTAGTCTTGCTTAATCTTTTGGTTTGATTTGATTAGTTTTGGTTAGATTCGTGTTCTTTTTGTTTCCCTTGTTCTTCGCTTCATCTGTTTTCCCAGGTTTTTCCGAATCAAGACAAGTTATTCCGGATGAAGGTTGTGTTGTGATTATTCCGAATAAAGGTATTATTCCGGATAAAGCAATTATTCCGAGTGAAGCATTTATTCCGGATGAACGGTTATTCCGAATAAAGCAATTATTCCGAGTGAAGCATTTATTCCGGATGAATCAAATATTCCGGATGAAGTGATTTTCCGAATAAAGGTTTTAGTCTAAAATATTCCGGATCAGCAACATATTCCGGATCAACAACTTATTCCGGATCAAGACATTCCGAATGAAGGTTTGAAAGTTATTCCGAACCAAGTGATTCTCAGATTATTCCGAACGAAGACTTTTATTCCGGATAAGCAGATATTCCGAACCAAGCCTGATATTCCGAATAAAGGGTTTATTCCGGATGAACTAATTATTCCGGATGAAGGATTTCGTTTGATTATTCCGAATAAGCTTATATTCCGGATGAAGCTTTTATTCCGCATGAGGTAAATATTCTGAGTAAAGAAGAATTATTCCGAACGAGGGTTTATTCCGAATGAGCTGTTTTTAGTTTATTTTAAGTTTCTGTTTTTAAGTTTGAATTTTTAAGCTTTACTTTTCCCGCCTTTTTCCTTTAGTCGCACTTTAAGTTTCCTTGCCTTAGATTTAGTTTACTTGCCTTTAGTTTAAATTTAAGTTCGCCTTTAGGATAGTTTTAAGTTCGCGTTATTTACTTTAATTGCCTTTTAATTTCTCGTCACGCTTTAAATTCCTGTCATTTATTTTCACTTAGGTTTAGATTTATTTTACCCGCCTTTTACGTAAATGTTTTTGCACTTTCCTCTTACTACAACGACACAACATTTGTTTTCACCAAAAGACGATTGAGTCGCACTTAAACCAGTAATCAATTCGATTAGACCACTTCCACGAACTTTAATTTTCTTACTAGGTTTAAGCCTAGTTATTAGCGGAATGCGAAGATTGGCGAGTACGAAAAGGCCCTAACAAGGCATGAGGGCTACATTTTGTTGCTAAAGATCCAAAGTGATGTGAAGAATCATTTATCAAAAATCAATATGGAGGATCGATCCAAAGTGATGTGAAGAATCATCTATCCAAAAAGGCCCTAACAAGGTATGAGGATAAATAGATCCAAGTCCTAAAAGGAGGCGGATCGTTTTAAATCAAAATCCCAAATAAAGATTGGGGAAAAATGAAGAAGTCGTGGTCCAAATATGAAGAATCTCTCAAAAAGTTCAAGAGAAGAAATTCCTATTATGAAGAGAAGACCATAATTTCAAGAACGTCTCTCAAAGATTTGAAGTATGAAGTCGCTGCCAAATATCGCTCCGAGAAAGGTCTCAAATCATGAAACGAGTTATGCCAAGATATGAACTTTATGAGGTCCCGAGAAGCAGTTTTTAAAGATTTTGTCCTTTAGCTAACTATTGATTAAATCGTCCCACTTTATTTTCAGCCTAAATAATTATCGAAATAAGTCAACAATGCATCCTCGTGATCATTCAAGACAACAATAAAATATAAGAGATACACCTAGGAATAAGGGAGTCTAAGTAAATAATTGGCCCACATGAGTTCGTGTTAGTTTGCTAACTTATAATAACAATAATCTCGCTTTTAAGCTTGGTTTGGGGAACGTGAAACTTGAGGATGATAATCATTCATGACATTTCCAAAACACTAAGGTAAGTTTTTGATCTTTTTACTTGTTTTCTTCTTTTGAATATTTTGTAATTTTCTATCTCTTTAATAAAGGCCAAGGTGGATTGATTATGATGAAAAATGTAAATCTTGCTTTGTAATTAATACATTGCATGAGGACATTGCAATGGTCAAGTGTAGGGGATTTAATAAGTGTGAAAACACTTATCCTTTTACCACTTAATTACAATAATAATCAGGCCAAAACGTGTATTTTATGTCGTAAATGTCGGAATTATGCGTGGTTTGTGTTTTTGTTGTGATTTAGGACGAAAATGTGAAAAGGGGAGAAAACACGGCCTTTCACGGGCTTTTATCGAAGAAAAAGACAAAAGAGGAAGTCAAAAGATCAAGAGTGCTAAAAGAACGGAAGTCTGAGGCCAATTCTGAAGATTTATCGAAGAAAAAGTCTAAAGACGAAAGTTTAATAAAAGCCGAAGAACTCAAGTCTAAATTAATGAAGAAATTACAAGACGAGTTTATTAATCCCGAGACAAAGTCGAAAAAGTCGAAGAATTAAGAAGACGAAAAGACGTGAAGAAGAAGAATAACCAACACATGCTTAGTCTTTCCTAATCACTTATAAATAGACTCCTAATGTGTCATTAGGAGTTGTTAGCTAATTTGACACATTAGTCTTTCCACCTTATTTTCATGTCATTTTACTTAATTGCACCTTTAATTTCTTGTCTTGCACCTTAAATTTTTAAGCTTTTAATTCTTGTCTTTACTTTAATTGTTGAATCTTAATTTTGATCAAGTTTTTATTAATTTCTCATTCTAACTTTCTTGTTCTTGATTTAATTTTTATGCTTATGTGTTTATTGTCATGCTTAATAAATTATTTGTTATGTTTTTATGTTTATGATTGTGTTAGCTTATTGATTTTATAGCTTATTGTGTTTTTCTTAAATTTAATTAAGTGCTTTTTAGTTAAATTTTATAAAAAGTTGATTTAAAACATTTTTATTATTTAGTGTTTTAAAAGTTTTTAAATTTTGGCTTAATAGCTTTTTCTTAAGTTTGATTTGGTAAAAGTTTTAGTTGAGTGCTTATTTGTTTTTAGCTTAATATTAGTTTTTAGCTTATTTGCATCTTGTTAGTATTTCGGTTTGGTGTAAAACCCTTTTATTCAGGATAACAGCCATTTGTTTATTTCGGATAAGCCTCAACGGAAATATTTCGAATAGTGGTAGTTTGTATATTCCGGATAAAGCTTCGAAGAGTTATTCCGGATAAGGTGACAGAGTATTCCGGATAAGCTTGGAAAGGGGATTCCGGATAAGCTGCAGATTCGAGATTCTGAATAAGGTTGCGAAGCATATTCCGGATAAGTATTTGACGGTTATTCCGGATAAGACTTCAAAGGTTATTCCGGATAGTGGTGACAATAGTTATTCCGGATAAAGACCTGAAGTTGATTCCGGATAAGTATCCGGGATATATTCCGGATAAGCAGCTCGACAAAACTTTCCGGATAAGCAGATCTTGATTATTCCGGATAAGGTACCAAAGAATATTCCGGATAAGGAGTGACAATTTATTCCGGATAACTTTCGGGACCAGGATTCCGGATAAGTGGAATTTGTTTATTCCAGATAAGAGTCAAAAGTTTGATTCCGGATAAGAGGCAGAACAAGATTCCGAATAAGCAACAGTTGGGGATTCCGGATAAGAGTGACAGTTTTATTCCGGATAAGCAGCAGGTTTGTTATTCAGGATAAGAGTAAGATTGGATTCCGAATAATGACAGTATTTTGGATCCCTGCTCAGGTTCTGTTTACTTCCTTTCTATTTTCAAGCATTTATTTTCCCGCCATTTTTCTTTAAGTCATTTTAATTGCTTTTCTTCATTTTAAATTTAAAGTTCACATTTTTATTACATTGTCAATTTAATTTTTCGTCACGCTTTAATTTTAAGTCATTTAATTAATTTTCTTTTCAAATTTCTTTTCAAAGTTTTAATATTGCACCATTTAAGTTTAAATTAGTTTTAGATTTAATTAACCGTCAATTTACTTTAAATTTTCGCACTTTTAATTTTACTACAACGACCAAAATACTGTTTTCACCAAAAGACAGCTGAGTCGCACATTTTTCCCTTTCTCAATTCGAAAAGATCGGATGATAAAATTTTCTTACTGGGCAAAAGCCTCGTATTATAGATATTTTGCGCATGTGGGTAAGAGTTAAAGTGCTTGAGTCTATAGGTCACATTTTAATCACATTTTCTCCCTCTATCTCTAATATATAAAAATCTTTTGATATTAGAGAAACCAAACTTGTTAAAAGTATATTTTGAAAAACAGTTTTTAAAATCTCCGGGAGAAAGATGTGTCAATCTTTGAATGAAGTTGAAATGCTCCCCTAAAAAATTGATCCAATTGAATAGTCATTGTGAAGATGTGATCCACATTTTGCTTTTTGAGGATGGGAGTTTGTTGAACACTGTAAAACCCGTAAAAATAAGGTCATAATTTAATTCTATTTTTCAATTATTTTGACGTATTTTTATAACGTTAAATATTATTATGTTTAACGGTTTAAGTTGAAACCGATATTAAAATATTATATTTTAATATTTTGACGAGTAACGAGGACTACTAGTGATCGCGATACTGACGGATGCCAAAATTCTATATTTTATTATCGATCGTTTCGATATTTAATATTTTCGACGATATCGTTTTAATTACGTATCGAGTCGTTATATTATTATTTTTCGTGTGCGTTTAAACTTTTAAAAAGTAATTTTACGAAACCCGAGTCTCGTAAATATTTCAAAATTTACAATTTACATTTCCTACCCTTTTAAACTATTTTAATTCATTTTGGACCAAAACTATCATAAATTGGCAAAAACTACCCTAACCTTACACTATATAAATAAATTCCACTAGCACTTATTCATTTTTAAATTCATTTCAACCAAAAATTCTCTTCCTTTCCCTTTTTTCTTTCTTTAGCCATACACCCCACCCTTCTTTTCTTCCAATTTTCTCAAATTCTAGTTTGAATCTTCCAAAATCAAGCAAAGTCCCATCCTTATAATTCAAAGGAGCACATTTTGGTACTAGTTTTAGCTACATGCATCAAGTTTTATTTTTTTTTATTGTTAGGTGGAGATTTTAATCATGCATATGTTACTAGTGATGATCAAATGATGTTATTGCAATGTTTTTGTTAAAAAGTTGATTTTTAATTTTTGGGTTTTTGATTTTGATGATGATACAAGTGTTAAGGATTGGTTTATGGTGATATTAGGATGTTAGGTTGATGATAAAATTGATTGGTTTTGATCAAAAACATGATTTTGTGGGAGATTTTGAAAGGTGATTTTAGGCAGTAGGTTTGAGGCCATTTTCGAGGATCTTAAGTCTGAATATAGGATGATATGATGGGATTATGTTGTAGAGAATTTCGTTAGCTTCGATTTGATATAAAGTAGGCCTTCCAACTCCAAACGAGATGGAAGTTACACTAGTTTGATTTTCGTGTACCGGGAGACGAGTGTCGACACAATCCGAAAATTGTTGTCGATATTTAGATCGAATCTCGGGGACTATTAAATGAGTTTCAAAATGATTCAAGGGATGTTCTCAGGCTCCAAGTTTATCATTTTGAGTCTATTTTTAGAATCAAGTGGCGGATTTACAAACGGAGTTGTTTAGAATGGTCAAAATGGTTTTGTAAGTCAAGGTCCCTAAACTGTCCGGATTTTGTGATTCAAAGATGAGTCGGGCAGGGAACTTTAGAAGTAAAATCTTTTGATGGGCTCTTGGGAGGACTTTCTACATATAGTAAGTAAGTTCTCTGAGTAGTATCATAAAAATTTGATATGTTTAAGTATGGGAAAACGGCTTGGACATTCGGTATGTTCCGGCAGATTTTTATTAAAGGCATATAATAATAAAATAAATATATAGGAGAGTATAATAGAACCACTTGCATCGTTTTCTCTCGAGTTGTTGTGATTTTATACTTGAGTTTGATTTTATTAAGTATCATTTATTTCTCGAGTCTATTATTAAAGTACGCACCTTATTTGCTAGGTTGCGGGTATCGTGATTACCGGGCATCTACTATCGTCGGCGATTGTCTTCAACTACTATAAGTACTAAGGTGAGTCTATAGCCTCGCTTTATACTAGTTATTAAATGATTTTAAACCCGCGAGGGGGAATACATGTTTTTATAAACTTAGAACACAAGATTTTTATGGTATGCTTTGTCCCTCTATGAATGGACCCGTGGTTGCCTTTAAATTGCATTAAGTGATTGCCTTTGTTAAAACCTCAATTATGGACCGTTAATTAACCAATGATGGGTTAACCGCTAGTACAATTCATAGATCTATGGGGGAAGCCGCCCCAGTTTAGTTTTTGTGGACTTGTCATAGAAGCTTAGGCCCGACCTCCACACTGTTTGAGCATATTGTATTGAGAAGTCAGGTATACGGCAATGTACCATTAATCTAGAGGTAACCGACAATTAATAAATCTCCTGTCTTATCAGACCTCTAAAGGGAGTGTCTAAGGGCTCGGTTCCATGAGCTTATTGCAATTTATGCTATATACAATTATCATTGTTGATGCAAATTATTATTTGATGCTTATAAGCATGCTACAAACTTATAATCTTTGCTTGTGTTCAAATTGATTACATAAACCTATAGATTCACTCGACATTTTTGCTGATTGTTTTACTCACATGTATTTCAGGTAATCAAGAAGTGGAAGCTTGGAGGTCACGGGGAATGAAGTTCTGCACTGCTTTTGTTGTTCAAACTCTTTGATTTATTTATCGTTACATTTTTAAAACAAATCAATATGTTGTTTTAACTTATCTTTTGGTAACGATTACTTGGGACTAAGCTACTCTAACAAATGTTTTAGGAACGATAAATCTAAAACGTCTCTTTTTGAGTCGTTCTTTATAAATTATGTGTGGTAGTATCATTGTTTAGCACCCAAAGATGTATTCAGCTGCGTGTAAATTTGGGGGTGTTAAAGATTGGTACCAGAGCCATGAGTTATAGAGAACTAGGTCTTTTTCTAAAAACCTAAACTATAACTATCGGTTTTATTTTTCAAAGAGTCGGTGCACATGATTTCGCGTGACTGCAGGTTCAAGCTACTTCTGGGATTACAACTTTAGTATACATTATTATGTATGCCTTATTGCTAAGTATTTCTAAATAAATACTATAATCTTTTATCGATATATATTTATGTCGTTAAACGTTTCGATAAAAGTTTATCATTTATTAATGATTAACTTAAATAAATACAATGAATTTTCAAGATCTTTCTGTATATATTTTTGAAGTATTTAAATTGCTTTTATTGCAAAAATTTTATATTATGACCTTACATACCTTCATCTGCGCGCGTTTCTTTCATTATTTAACCCTTTGTGATATCTATATAGATATCCAAATCGCTTTCCGGCTGTTTGTGCTTGGATGTCTTGAAACGTAGTCTTTAGACCATTGTGTAGCTCAATGTGTCCTTGGAATAAACTAACCGCTATTGTGTGAGTCACACATTTTGAAACATATCTTAAAATCGTGTTGAATTAATATCATGATTTTTCATAATATTTTGTTGATTTTTATCACCGTTTTACACGGCATGCGAAGATTTAACTCATTGACATTTATATGTATCGACTCCGAAGTGTATTGTTCGCTTATATCTTGGTAACGTCATTCACCGTTTTGCTTCCTAAATTTCGTGTTGGATACCTTGAAGCATCTTTTGTCATTCATTATGCTATATTTTTATTTGATGCTCATTATGAGATTTATTTTTCATTGTTGTAAAATCCACAAGACATGTGTGTATATATATATATATATATATTTTGAGCCGTTAGGAAGTGTCAAAAAATATATTTAATGGAGACACTGCATGGGGTGTATAAACAGGTCAAAACTTTAAAGTAAAACCTGCGTTTTTAAAATAAAATAGTCAAACCTGCACATAACTTGCAGGGGTATTTTGGTCATTTTATATTGGGTTTCAGGTCCCGGGTAAAACTAGAAAGTTGTCTGAAACGTCGTTTTGCATCAAAATGCTTTAGATTCCGAGTCTTGGAGATGTCGTTTATCGGGTCAATTAATCGGCTTATATTAAAAAGTTAAATCTGAAAAAAAAAAAATAAAAAAAAAATAAAAATTTCAGAACATGAGTTTTAAACGTTTCTAAGAAAATTTGATTTCATTTGAGATCGTAAAATTTTAAAATATTATTTTACATCTAACGAATACTAGTTGCATGTGAAAATGTTTAAAAATAGAAACATTACAGGATTAGCAATTACCGGATTAATGGTGTAATTAGAAAACGAATAATATACTTTTCTTAAAAGCATGTTGTGTCGAGTATCTTACATAGAATACACATATGGATTGATTTATTCTTTTTATATATATGACTCATTTGTCATTGGATATTATTTTATTTTTATTTTTATTTTCTTCAAACCTTCCACTGATTTGGGTTGAGTTTTGAAGTTTGTCTTCACATTCTTCGTCGACATTATTATCACGTGTCTCATGGCGTTTCCGTCTAAACCTTATAACCTTTTGAAACATTAACAACTTGTAACCATTTCATTGATTGTTTTATGAGCTACTATTTGCTACTTTTTGAAAACCTTTGGCTACTTTATACGTTGTCATAATGTCACCTTATAAATAAATCTGATATTGTTTTACGATTATTTTCACCAATTGTTTTTACTTTGGTCTTAATACTTTTTGTAACATTAAAAGTTGCTTATTGAGTATCTCACAAATTACTTGTATCCTTTAAATTTATAAACTATTTTTAAATTCCATTTTACAAATGGCATGGTTTATATATAAACATAAGAAACGTAATACTTTTCGACGAAACTGAGCACTGCATTGCTATTCCTAAATTATACATGGCCTGATCACCTATGTCTAGTTTAGAAGGAGCCATGCTAGGCTGAATAGTAGTAACCTTAAAAATCTTGATAATAATCAACTTTTTACTTGTATTTATGATAAAGATAAATAAAATGAAATAAAGTGAAAAGAAGTTTTGAAAACCTTTATATTTTATGCAAGTAGCGCAATTTCTATGCATCCGCATACGTTTTCTTACCTTTTCTTAAACGAATTACGCGCTTACGAATACGTTTTTACTCGACGATCGCTTTTTCACTTGTTACTTTATTTTATCTTATAACTGATTTCTTTTGACCGTTCGTCTAATTACTGACTGTTGATAAATGACTTGAAAGTCTCGATGTTTTATCCTTCCTTCTCGTCCAATTTTCTTTATGCGACTGAGTAGATCTTTGGAATGTCTCCGCAC
This sequence comes from Glebionis coronaria, assembly GCA_025667525.1. Classification (NCBI taxonomy): domain Eukaryota; kingdom Viridiplantae; phylum Streptophyta; class Magnoliopsida; order Asterales; family Asteraceae; genus Glebionis; species Glebionis coronaria. The sequence goes on along the minus strand of CM046876.1, from coordinate 316,326,990 downwards.
GTGAATAATGAATTATCACTAGAGTGATTTCCGTATATCCGGGATGACGTCTGTCACTCTCGTTTGTCTCGAAATCCACTCTTGTGAACCGTGCTTTGACTTCTCTCTTTAAACACTAACATCGTTCATTCGATTTGTTTTAATTACAAGTGATTATTAGGAATTTTCTTTGATTAAATTTTTTTTGTATGGATTTTATTTCCGATCATGCATCGACCACCGCTAAGTTAACGAGCTGATGTTGGTAAACCACCGACCGCACTAACAAAATTGATAAATTGTTTAATCTATTATTTCTTATCGTCTTACCATCGACGCCTTTATTTTATTATTCTCTTTAAGAATTCATACGACATTTGCTTCGTTTTCTTTCGTACCGCTGATTTCGTGCTAATTCTTGACCATTATTTCCATTCGTATTCATTTATTATCTTGTCACATTTTTAAAACCAAATATACCCCATGTTTATTTTGAAATAATAAACACCTTTATGTATTTCTACAACGTATTATAAATTTTTTTTATGGAACTTTTATACATTTTCCAATGATTTTCAATTATCGAAATAACTACCATAAGAAAAAGGTCAAATTTATACATCATATTTTGTATAACTAAAACTAATGTTAAAATGAAATTATGCTATATCTTTTGAACTAATTGACTTATCATACTTTACTTTTAATGTAATGAAATTACTGGTTTAATTTATATTCCTAATAATGATTTAATTTGGAAATTACATTTTCTAATTGTAACCATCAATACGAATTTAATTAATAAATTCATGTCATTGTTTCAAAGTTTCTTAAGACAATCAAAATAAATTATGAAGCTATTTAACTTCTATTTTTAATATATCATCTTTATCAAGAAAGTACCTCAATTGAATCTAAAGGTAATACCAAATCCGGGACGGATAATTGTGACAAACGTTATTTTAATATTAATATTTAATTCATTCTTCGCTCTTATTTTTCTAGTACTGTGAATTATTATGTTTTACGGTTACGTGATTCGAGATCCCTCGTCGATCGTCAACCTTAAATCATTTTACCATATCTTGTCCGTTTATGCGTTTACTGAATTTATTTTTATCTTGTTCTGTTCCTCATACTGAAGATCACTATTTTATTCTGAGTTTAAAATGAATCTTGGGAAGCAGTGTACAAGAAGAAACGATAAGTGTCACCAGGATTTATGCGTGTACTAGTGGAATGATTGAGGACCGAATCTCTTAATGAATGGAGCTAATAAATTCGTTACAACCTCGGGGAGTAAGTTGAAGCCGACACCGCAAGTGGAAAGACTCTGGAGATCAAGTAGTTATTATTAAGGGTTCGTTCAAGGTTTTCTCGATGATTAACGATGGAGATCTATAATCGATGTTTATGTTCGACCTTTTCTTTTATGTACTTATATGGTGTGTGATCTAGTCAAATGATCGTAAGTTGTGATAACTTGAGGCGGCATCATCCGATGACGTCCGATCGTGTAGAACACATATTATGTATTTTTTTTTTTTGACTTTCAACGACGATATTTATTGAGACTTTAATGCGCGTTGGCGAAAGTGAGATGGTGTCTTTGTATTATCTTTTGAGTAGGGTCCCACGTGTGAGCACCCTCCGATGACGAAAATGTTTTCCTTGTTAGTTCTTTTGATGTGTGTCCATGGCTATCCGGCCGATGGATATCCTTTAACTTGCAACATTCTTTTTAACTGGACTTATCCGAAAATCCTGTCATCTATTCTTGTTATCGAATGAGCTTCGTGTGATTCATAAAATTTTCATGTTTCGAACTTGACGGGTGACTGGTGGATAAGGATTTATTTATTCCTTTTTGGTGAGATACCACTTGACGACAAGTTGCGTTTTGTAAAAGAACCAGTGGAGATCGTGGATCGAGACACGTGGGAACGTAAGGACTTCTTTATAAGGAATGCCCTCATCCTTCCGGGTAGTGAACAACTCGTGTATGAGGCGAGTTGAGCGCCGGGACGTCGCTCCCTTAAGGTGGTGAAGATATAAAACCCGTAAAAATAAGGTCATAATTTAATTCTATTTTTCAATTGTTTTGACGTATTTTATAACGTTAAATATTATTATGTTTAACGGTTTAAGTTGAAACCGATATTAAAATATTATATTTTAATATTTTGACGAGTAACGAGGACTACTAGTGATCGCGATACCGACGGATGCCAAAATTCTATATTTTATTATCGATCGTTTCGATATTTAATATTTTAAACGATATCGTTTTAATTACGTATCGAGTCGTTATATTATTATTTTTCGTGTGCGTTTAAACTTTTAAAAAGTAATTTTACGAAACCCGAGTCTCGTAAATATTTCAAAATTTACAATTTACATTTCCTACCCTTTTAAACTATTTTAATTCATTTTGGACCAAAACTATCACAAATTGGCAAATACTACCCTAACCTTACACTATATAAATAAATTCCACTAGCACTTATTCATTTCAACCAAAAATTCTCTTCCTTTCCCTTTTTTCTTTCTTTAGCCATACACCCCACCCTTCCTTTTCTTCCAATTTTCTCAAATTCTAGTTTGAATCTTCCAAAATCAAGCAAAGTCCCATCCTTATAATTCAAAGGAGCACATTTTGGTACTAGTTTTAGCTACATGCATCAAGTTTTATTTTTTTTATTGTTAGGTGGAGATTTTGATCATGCATATGTTACTAGTGATGATCAAATGATGTTATTGCAATGTTTTTGTTAAAAAGTTGATTTTTATTTTTTGGGTTTTTGATTTTGATGATGATACAAGTGTTAGGATTGGTTTATGGTGATATTAGGATGTTAGGTTGATGATAAAAATGATTGGTTTTGATCAAAAACATGATTTTGTGGGAGATTTTGAAAGGTGATTTTGGGCAGTAGGTTTGAGGCCATTTTCGAGGGTCTTAAGTCTTAATATAGGATGATATGATGGGATTATGTTGTAGAGAATTTCGTTAGCTTCGATTTGATATAAAGTAGGCCTTCCAACTCCAAACGAGGTGGAAGTTACACTAGTTTGATTTTCGTGTACCGGGAGACGAGTGTCGACACAATCCGAAAATTGTTGTCGATATTTGGATCGAATCTCGGGGACTATAAAATGAGTTTCAAAATGATTCAAGGGCTGTTCTCAGGCTCCAAGTTTATCATTTTGAGTCTATTTTTCGAATTAAGTGGCGGATTTACAAACGGAGTTGTTTAGAATGGTCAAAATGGTTTTGTAAGTCAAGGTCCCTAAACTGTCCGGATTTTGTGATTCAAAGATGAGTCGGGCAGGGAACTTTAGAAGTAAAATCTTTTGATGGGCTCTTGGGAGGACTTTCTACGTATAGTAAGTAAGTTCTCTGAGTAGTATCATAAAAATTTGATATGTTTAAGTATGGGAAAACGGCTTGGACATTCGGTATGTTCCGGCAGATTTTTATTAAAGGCATATAATAATAAAATGAATATATAGGAGAGTATAATAGAACCACTTGCATCGTTTTCTCTCGAGTTGTCGTGATTTTATACTTGAGTTTGATTTTATTAAGTATCATTTATTTCTCGAGTCTATTATTAAAGTACGCACCGTATTTGCTAGGTTGCGGGTATCGTGATTACCGGGCATCTACTATCGTCGGCGATTGTCTTCAACTACTATAAGTACTAAGGTGAGTCTATAGCCTCGCTTTATACTAGTTATTAAATGATTTTAAACCCGCGAGGGGGAATACATGTTTTTATAAACTTAGAACACAAGATTTTTATGATATGCTTTGTCCCTCTATGAATGGACCCGTGGTTGCCTTTAAATTGCATTAAGTGATTGCCTTTGTTAAAACCTCAATTATGCACCGTTAATTAACCTATGATGGGTTAACCGCTAGTACAATTAATAGATCTATGGGGGAAGCCGCCCCGGTTCAGTTTTTGTGGACTTGTCATAGAAGCTTAGGCCCGACCTCCACACTGTTTGAGCATAGTATTGAGAAGTCAGGTATACGGCAATGTACCATTAATCTAGAGGTAACCGACAATTAATAAATCTCCTGTCTTATCAGACCTCTAAAGGGAGTGTCTAAGGACTCGGTTCCATGAGCTTACTGCAATTTATGGTATATATAATTATCATTGTTGATGCAAATTATTATTTGATGCTTATAAGCATGCCACAAACTTATAATCTTTGCTTGTGTTCAAATTGATTACATAAACCTATAGATTCACTCGGCATTTTTGCTGATTGTTTTACTCACATGTATTTCAGGTAATCAAGAAGTGGAAGCTTGGAGGTCACGGGGAATGAAGTTGTGCACTGCTTTTGTTGTTTTAAACTCTTTGATTTATTTATCGTTCCATTTTTAAAACAAACCAATATGTTGTTTTAACTTATCTTTTAGTAACGATTACTTGGGACTACGCTACTCTGACAAATGTTTTAGGAACGATAAATCTAAAACGTCTCTTTTTGAGTCGTTCTTTATAAATTATGTGTTGTAGTATCATTGTTTAGCACCCAAAGATGTATTCCGCTGCGTGTAAATTTGGGGGTGTTAAAAACACACAATTTTTGAAAGATTTTGAATAATCATTGAGAAATTCTTGAAAAAAATTGTGGTCAACGCTTTTTGAAAAATCCTATTTCTTTTTGGCGAAGAGGTTTTTCTAAAGCATAAACTTGAATTCATAGACTTTGAATGTCTTGACAAATCCACTCAAGTGTAAGAAGATTTCTCTTCTTTTACTGAGGGTAAGAGCACGAAATCGTACACTCCCCCGTGAATATAGATCCGGGTTGCAATCTGAAAGTGATTACAAGCCATTGTGTTAAGCTCAAAACGTTGAATGTTTTGTGACAAGCTCAACACAAGATAGATTGCTCTACCCGTTGTTGGAAAAATTGTCCAAAATAGATATTTTCCTTTATTGAAAGATAGAAATGACATGTTTTGAAAAATATTAACAACTTTCATTCGAGCTTTATGTACACACCCGTGTCGTTATTGAGCGACATTTCTAGGCACGTACATATTATCAATACTGAAAGACACTTCGAGAAGAATATTTTTGGATTTTCAATGATTTTTAATTTTGTGTTTTGTTTTTATATGTTCTATATATTTGTATTTTGCTTTTCAATGATATTTACATGTAGATGTTTGATAGATAAATCAAGCAGGCACCTTTGCCAGAATCTCCAGGTCTGTTGAAGTCAAACATCTCATACCAATTTGCCTAACGAGGTAATCGAACCTATCTTTTGACAGAGCTTTCGTAAACAACTTGGATAACTGGTAATCCGTTCCAACAAAGTATAGTTCAACGATACCTCTTTCAACTTGTTCTTTTATGAAGTGGTATCCGACATCAATGTGCTTCGTGCGGGAATGCTGTACCAGATTACAGGAGATGGCTATGGCCGACTTTGAGTCACAGTACATAGGTACTTTATCAAAGTGGAAGCCATAAACCGTGAGTTGTATTCTCATGCAAAGAACTTGAGCACAACACGCAGATAGAGACACATACTCCGCTTCGTCTGATGAAACTGACGTGCAATCGTGCTTTTTGGAAGACCATCCCACAAGCTTATCTTGACCTAGAAATTGTGTACCACCAGAGGTACTTTTTCATGTATCAAGACACCCTGCATGATTAGAATCTGAATAGGCCGTTAGAAAGAAAACAGGTTCCCTCGGATACCAGATTCCCAAATGAATGGTATTCTTAAGGTACCAAAAGATCCGTTTAACCTCCTTGAGGTGATTTTCAGTAGGTCGTGCTTGATATCATGCACAATAACACGTAGCATGTGATATATCGGGTCTGATTGCTGTCAAATACATGAGGGAACCGGTCATGGAACGATATCTCGTTTGATCAATGGAATTTCCCTCCAAGTCAGCATCTAGCAATGTGGTTGATAATGATGTCCCAACGGGGTCACAAGAAGTCATACCATGCTTTTGATTATCTCTTTGCAATACTTAGCTTGGTTTATAAAGATACCCCTTGGGGATTGGTGAACTTGAATTCCTAGAAAGAATTTTAGTTCGCCCATCATTGACATTTCAAATTTGTTGTGCATGACTTTTACAAACAATTTTGAAAGTTTTGGGTTTGTAGACCCGAAAATAATTCATCAACATAAATTTGCACAAGCAAAATGTCATCCCCATATTTATAAGTGAATAGAGTTAGATCAATGGAACCTTTTCAGAAACCTTTGGATACCAGAAATTTCGAGAGCTCGTCGTACCACGCCCTTGGAGCTTGCTTTAGTCCATAAAGTGCTTTGTGGAGACGATACACCTTGTCAAGATAATGACGATTAACGAATCCTTCCGGCTGCGTGACATAGACTTCTTCCTTTAAAGGACCATTAAGAGATGTCGTCTTTACGTCCATTTGATGGACAGTGAATCCCTTATGTGCAACATAAGCAAGGAAAATCTTGACCGCTTCCATACGAGCAACTGGTGCAAATGATTCGTCAGAATCATTTCCCTCTTTCTGGCCATACCCCTTAGCCACTAGCCTAACTTTGTTCTTGATGATTGTGTTTTCTTCATTTATCTTGTTTTTCTAGATCCAACAAAGATTTAATGGAATCACATCGTATGGTCTGTCAATAAGTTGCCAGACTTTAAGTCTTTAAATTGTTGAACTTCATACATCATCGATTTAATCCAAGCATGATCAGCCATGGCTTCTTTGATGTTTTTCGGTTCAGCTGTACTCACGGCGAGTGTGAACATACAAACATCACCATCGGTTGCTAGTTGTCGTCTTGTACGAACATGATGTGAAGGGTTTCCAATTACTTGAACAAAAGGATGTTCTCGGGTCTAATGATGTATTGAAGGATGTCGTTGGTAGAACGTATGCATATTTGACAGATCAACATGGCGAGTAAAAGACTCTTCAGTTTCGTGTACCAGTGTACCGAATGGGTTGTGAAAATCGTCATCGTCAGATAATGCATCGTCTGCTTGATTTGTGTTCTCTGGAGCAATCACAGTAGTTGTAGATGTTGTAGGATCTATTGTTGAAGTGATCTTCTAAGGAGGTAAATCTACAACAACCCGTGTTAAAGTAGATTAAGTTGTATCCTTTTGTTGACGATGATCGGTATCATCATTCGTATTATGAGTGACAGCGGAAGACTTCGATACAACATGTTTCTCCCCCGAGAAATATTCATCAAATAGTGGTCCATATAACATTTCCAACTCTTCAAGTGTCGTGTCCACTGTCATATCTGCTCTAGGAACATGTTCAGGAACCATTGAACTTGACGGTTCATTGCTATGGTCTTGAGTTCCGAGTTCCTTGCGGTTGTGCACAGAAGTCTTTTGTCGTTGTGGATCGGGACTTAAACTGTTTTGTTCAAGTGCCATTTCTGGTAATTCATCGAATCTGATATGAATAGTTTCGACTATCAATTGGGTTCTCTTCTTGTACACTCTATATCCCTTAGACTGAGTTGCATATCCCACTAGAATGCATGCATCACCTTTCTCTTTCATCTTGTCCAGATTTTCACCATCTCGAATAATTTAACACGTACATCCAAAAACATGAAGGTGTTTGAGTGAAGGTTTGCGACATTAATTATGTGATATTGTGTCTTTTCGTGTCTTCGGATAATTAAGGAACGGTTTTATGTGTAACATGCGGTTGATACGGCTTCGGCCCAAAAGAATAGTGGTAGTTTTGAAGCGGATAATAATGTTCGAGCAGCCTCAACTAAAGTACGGTTTCATCTTTCAACAATGCCATTTTGTTCAGGAGTTCTAGAAATAGATGTTTCATGTTCAATCCCTTCGGCTTCAAAGTTATTCTTCAGAATTGAATTCAAGAATTTTGTACCTTTGTCAGTACGTACCACTTTTACTTGAGCTTGAATACCACGTTGTATCAGCTTATGGAAATTGATGAGAACTTCTAGTGTTTCATCCTTAGACCTCAAGAAGTGAGTCCAAGTGTACCTTGAGTAGTCATCGACAATTACCATAACATATTTCTTCCCATTGATGCTTTGAACACGCATGGGGCCACACAAATCTATATGAAGAAGATCTAACCGTCCTTAAGAGCTTGGTGTAGTCTTTGTCTTGAAACTACTATGTTTAGCTTTACAAATATCACAAGAGGAACAATGATGATCTTTGATGAATTTAAAGTTAGGAAGGCCTCGCACAATATCTTTCTTGGAAAGCAAGTTGATGGTATCAAAGTTAAGATGAGATAAACGTTGATGCCATAACCAAGCTTGAGTCGTTGAAGCTTTAGACATGAAACAGATTGTGATTGAGCCCTTCGACGTAGTAAACCATTTTGATTGTGATATTACCCTGAACCAAGTCTCCATATCCTAGGATTGGTGCAAAAAATTGATCATTTCCGAATCAGACCGTACCTAGGAACTTCTCCACGAAGTTAATTAGAAGCTTGAGATTCCCCGTCATGTGCTTTGTGCATCCGGAATCCAGTATGAAGAGAATTATTTCGATCATCTGTAGAAGAATTAGAACACGATGGATCATTTGCTAAATTGTATTCCATGTTAGTTGTGATTTCTGATTCATTAGTGTCCCTAGTTTCATCACTTAGAGGCACACTAACGCACATAGTCACATTTTCTGTCCTAACCTTAGGCATCCATTTATATCCTAGAGGACACTGATTATCAAAACACCATTTCTAAGACTTGCTAGCAGACTCATATAATTTCCTAATTCTACTTCTAAGGTTCTTAGTGGTGGAGTCTGATGCAATACTTTTCTCAGGGGGGTTGCACCAGAATGGTTCACTTTGTGTTTGGGTTTTCTAGCACTAATAGGCATTGCCGTTTGCTTGTTAGTTCTAGTAGCTACGCTTTTGACATTATTCGAAACACACATAGCATGATTATCACACTTTCCACATTCACAAAAAAAAACTTAACATTTAAAGTATTCAAAGTCGAATCATTCAAATTGTCATTACACGCGATTACAGACGTTTTATTGTTAGAAACATTGAAAATCCTAGGGTGGTCTTCTACTTTCTTCATCTTCCCTTGACTTTTGTTTTGCCAAACCTTTTAATTTATGCGAGTGCTCTTAAGCTGAGGCCGACTAACACTAGCATTGGGGATTACTCCTGTAGTAAAAAACACACGTCTATTAATGTTTCTAGAAGTGTGAGGTGATTGACTTTCTTTGTTGTGTGTGGGGTTAGTGGCCAATCTATACTTCCCTGGTTTAATCTCATTTGTGTTCTTTATGTTTTGTGATCGAATATGTGTTTAGGGAGTATTCTATGGTAAACTATCCTTCCCATCCGTCTTGGGGGAAAACGCAGGTTTTGCAAATGCAGAATTAGAGTAAACAGATGGTTTTCCCAGGGCAGAGGGTCTAGTCACTTTGTGCGCATTAGGTTGTCTTACAACAAGTTTCTTAACACTAGGTTCCACAATTTTCCCACCCATCTTAGCAACGAGTTTCTTCAACTCTGCTATCGCTATTTCCCTGTCTTGTAACTAAGCTTTCAACTCTTTAATTTCCAAACTCTTTTCATTCATTTCTCGACACATTTGGGAATGTTTTTCTTGCAATTTATTATCATGTGGAATATTTCCGATGTCTTTTTGCAAAGCAAGTTCAAGAGAATGACAATGTTTTTGAAGGAAATCAGTTTTGTGTTGAAGTAACTCAAAAGCCTTTTTATCAACATTTTCTATAGGTTTTGAAAGCTCAAGTTCAAGACGCTCACATTCTTTGATCATCAAGATATTTGCATGCAACATCAGAGTATTCATCGATATCAGCACAAGATTGAAGAGTAACACACAAAATATCTTTGGAGAGACATTCTTCTAAGAGTAGATCATATTTAATTGAAAAATCTGATTTGTCATTTTGAAGTTCATCAATTTCTTTTTCAAGAGACTCAACATATTTTAAATCATCAAACATTTCAAACCGAATTAATTTTTCAAACTCAAGAACATGTTCTTTTATTATCTTCGTATTTGGTATTAAAAGATCTTTCACAAGTACAACTATGTCTCTAGGAATCTCTGTTTTCCACTTATCCTTTTGACGTTTTTCCCAATCACTTTCAACAATTGATTGAACATTATCAATGTACTGTTTAAGAAAACCAATTGTTTTTCTACTTTTTCTTTTAGAAGCATCAAGAGGCAAATAGTTAATATATTTAAAAACATTTGATTTCTTAGTGGCAAAAATTTTATTCCATTGAATTCTTCGTTGTTTGCATTCAAGAAATCACGAGACTTCAGTTTTTGTGGAGTGAAAAGACCATAAAGACTTTTTTCATAAGCATAAGTATATGGTGTCACAAAGTCTTCGTTGACTGGTGATCTACTCTCCTCATCCCAAGGGGACGTCTCTTCACTATCGAGGCTAGCTACTTGGCAATCATGATCGGTCCATTTGGACTCGTCAAGATATAAGTGAGGGTTAACAGCTTGAGCTTGTTCGAGGTACTTGGGGCTTGAAAAACTAGGTTGACCCTTGAAAAACGACCGAGGTGCTATCATTCTAATGGTTTGAATAGAGTCATGCGTTTTGTAAACAACTTTTTTCAAAAACAATCAACTTGTTCTTCGAGATCCTTTACTTTTTCAGTATCTTTGCCTTGTCTATTTTTGAAACTTGTTTTAATTTTTCAACCTCTTGTTTTTCTTCGTCAAGAATTTTAGCAGAATGGGTGGTATTCATAGAAAGCCTCTGTTCAAGTTCATTAACTTTGGTTGTGGCAAGGTACGTTTTTTGATGTTCATCACTTAATAAAACATTAAATTGACGTTTTTCTTTAGTTAACAAAGCAAGAGCTTCGTTGTATTTATTTTCAAAATCGTCCTTTTTAACGTTAATAACACGACTTTTGTACCCCTCAAGCTCTTTGGTCTTTTGAAGAAGCTCAACCCTATAACTATCAATTGTCTCACTAGATTTTATAAGAGCGGCTTTGCTTTCTTCAAAAGTTTTGATTGAGCGCTGCGTTTGCCTTCTTTAATTGCTTTTGACTCTTTCTATTTTCATTAACATCTTTTTGTAAACTAGCAATTAAATTAGCAGGCGTGACACGCTCCTCGTCATCATACTCATTAGCATGTTGATCATCCTCAAACTTGCACATGTCTGATGAATCGGGTGTGGTATTGCTATCAACCGTTTCCATTATACACGTGTCAGCAATTGTTGTTGGTAGATCACTATGCTCATATGTATCACCAAACACATTATATTCATCATCATGTTGTACCTTATCAATTGGCTCGGTATTAAAGATAGGACCATTGTCATCTTCAGTGACATTAAGGACCTCATGAATCTTTGCCATGTATGAATAATGTGCCTCGAGTTCTTGGTTTGAGAGTTCATCATCTGTGTCGTCAAGCATTTCTCCTTCCTCAACTGATAACTTGATCCCAGCTTCCATTTTCTTGCACAACATATTTTCCTTATGATAACCATAATCTTTAACCCTCTTTGGCTACCTGCATTCCCTAGCCAAATGCCCATAACCTCGACAATTAAAACACTGAATCCCACTTTGTTGCACAACTTGAGTACCAACAGTTTCCCTATTTCCAACAATAGTAGCAATCCTCTGATTATCATACTTTGTGGGTTGTCGATCATACTTTGGAAGACTCTCAGCACGCCTTCGTGTGTCACTCCTTGGAGGACTCTGAGCATAGTTGTTCCTTGTGTTTGAAAATGTTTTAAGGTTGTCGTTAATGGGTTTGTAGATTTTCCTGTATTGCTTTATAATGAAAGCCATTTGTTGCTTGAATTCCCTATCATTTTGAGCTAGTTCTTCATCATTGTCTTCTTCGGATGAATGCTCAGGCTTGGGTGATGGTGCTCTTGTAACTTGTTTGCCTCGGGATCTTGTTGGAGCATGTGACTTAGAAACAGTGGATGATCGTGGTGATGATGATTGAGTAGAGTAAGTCTTTGGAGCACGAGAATGATAATCTGGGTAATGTTGAGTGGTAGACACCAAAGCAAGTGGATTTGAAACCATTGCAGCACGTTCAGCTCGAAGTTTATTTGCTTCATTTTGAACTTGTTATAAATGTCAAAGAGCGTGTTATATGAAACTGCATCTAACTCTTTTTGTTGTTTCACTAAGGTGACAAACCGTGTCCACTCTGGTTGATGTTGTTGTAGAAATTGGACATTGACTTGCATGGTGGAAACTTGCAAGTTGTTTCGGGTCATGTCATTCATCATTTTGTAGAATCGGGAGTAATAAGAATCAATTGATTCCCCATCCTTTGATGTAAACTTGCCAAAGTCCCAAAACATCTTAGTTTTCATGTCTTGTTTATTAAGTGTTTCACCTTGTTGCAATCTTTCAATAGTCGTCCACATTTCTTTAGCAGTAGAACATGCATCAATCGTGGAATAAATATCATCTCCAATGCCACTGAGAATTTAGTAGATTGCTTCCTTTTCTACATCAAACCAAGCACGGTTCTCTGGTGTGAGGTCGTTTCTCTTTTCTTCACGTTCATATGCGAGTTGTTCTTCAGTTGTGTCTGTGGCTTGTACTCCAAGAACTTGAATCCTTGAGAGTTTATAGGGTCCATAAAAGATACATTGCCTTAGAGCATCACCGTTAGGTTTTGTGTCAAGATAACGTAGAAAACATGATTTCCATTGATCATATCGACCCAACACAAGCATTGGTGGTCTCTCTTTGTTACCCGCCACCATTATGTTGTTTTTTGTCACACGATATTCTGCTGTAGAATCCATCTCAAAATTCTCTGAAATGATGAAGTGAATATGGATCTTAAGTAGATGTTATAGTGATTGTTGTTGAATAGAAAAAGTGTTGAAATCCCTTAAAAATTGTTCTTCAAAAACAAAAAAATTCTCCTAGACCAACAAGCACACGAGTTAAATTTTTTTTCAAAAAAAACATTTTTGAAAAAAATCTTTAATCCATCAGAATAGTCATCGGATTGTGAGTGATCGCAATATGAGTGATCGCAATATGAGTGATAGCAATATGAGTGATCACAATATGAGTGATCGCAATATGAGTGATCACAATATGAGTGATCATAATATTAGAGATCGCAATATGAGTGATCGCAATATTAGTGATCGCAATATGAGTGATCGCAATATTAGTATCGTAATCAGTGACCGCAATGCGTGATCACAATGTAGAAACCCGAAGGCTTTTGTGATCGGAATATTGAAGCCCTTATCGCAATATGTGAACACTTCCGAGTCTTAAGGTAAAAACTTGATATTTTTACAAGAAATCCGTGATAATAAGCAAACTACAACAACCAAATCCTTACCACACGTATAAAAGATTTAGAGATATATAGCAAGATTTAGAGCACGGAAAGAACAAGAAAAAATCCGAGATGATTTTTAAGTGTAAATTATACGAACTAAGTAGTATATCAACAACGAATCACAAAACTATAATACCTATGTTTTCACTTAGTAATGAAAATTTGTTCGTCCAGTCATTTCGAATTGATTACTAGTTAAGAGTGCGACTCAATCGTTCTTGGTGGAAAACATATAGAGTTGTCGTTGTAGTAAAATTAAAGTGCAAAACGTTAAAGTAAATGACGGTAAATAAAACTAAAACTAATTAAAATGTAAATGGTGCAATATTTAAAACTTTAAAAGTAAATTGATTAAATGACTTAAAATTGAAGCGTGACTAAAATTTAATTTGACAATGTAATAGAAATATAAACTTGAAATAATGTAAACTTAAAAAGAAAACTATTAAAAACAAAGCTAATTGGAATGCTGGTCGGAATGCAAAAGGAATGTAAAAGGAATGCTGAAAGGAATGCTGAAACGAATGTAAAAGGAATGTAAAAGGAATGCTGAAAGGAATGTAAAAGGAATGTAAAAGGAATGTAAAAGGAATGCTGAAAGGAATGTAAAAGGAATGCTGAAAGGAATGCTGAAAGGAATGTAAAAGGAATGTAAAAGGAATGCTGAAAGGAATGTAAAAGGAATCCTGAAAGGAATGTAAAAGAAATGTAAAAGGAATGTAAAAGGAATGCTGAAAGGAATGTAAAAGGAATGTAAAACGCTTTTCCAATCAAGATGATCGGAATGTAAAAGGAATGTATAAAAGGAATGTAAAACCCTTTTCCAATCAAGATGATCGGAATGTAAAAGGAATGTATAAAATAAGCTATTAATCAAATAAGCACACGCCTAAAAACCTAATCAAAACATGTTTAAGAAAAGCTAATAAGCTAGAATTTAAATACTTTTAAAAACACAAAATAAGCAAACTTAATAAGATAAACATTAAAAGGATGAAGCCTTTTTTAAGAAAAACTAGAAAAAACAAATAAACTAAACACAAAATAAGCTAATAAGATTGTCAAACTTATAGCTTATTCCATATGAAAACTTAAGGATTGATAAAAAGATAAACTTTTTGATCAATCAAACATCAAGATTAAACAAAAAGCATAAAAATTTCGGATTAAAAATATATAAAAACTAAGAAAGGTAGAATAAGATTAAGATTAAAAGAAGAATTAAGCTATCAAAAGTAAAGATTTGATTAAAAACAAGAAAGGAAGATAAAAGATTAAGATCCTAGTGAGAGAAACTGTCACTTTCTCTCTCTAAAATTACCTACAAAAATGAAAATAAAAACTATTACTAACTAAAAGCTAACCAACCCTCCTAAATGTGTTTAGGAGGGTATTTATAGGAAATGGGGAGGTGCATGTGTTGCCTCCTCTTTCTTTCTTCACGTATTTCCGTCTTTTAAGTTCTTCGACTTTATCTCAGGATTAATTAAACTCATCTTATAATTTCTTCATTTATTAGACTTGAGTTCTTCGGCTTTATTAAACTTTTGTCTTTAGACTTGTTGTAACACCCCCAAATTTTACACAATTCAATACAGCGGAAGACTCGTTGGTGTTACGGGATAGCACATTACTCACATCATAAACAACGCTTGAAAATCGCGTCGTTTAATAATAAAGCATTTCCATTCATAAATATCAAATTTACATAGGTCCCAAGTCATAGTCATTTCATACAATTTTACAAAAGATTTGAATGGAAATTGTTATTTGAGTGCGAGCCATTAATTCTTGTTGTCTTCCCGAGAATTACCTCCAAGTACCTGAGATAAAACATGTTAAAAGAAAAGGTCAGCGATAACGCCGAGTGAATTCATAGAGTTCAATAAAACCATTAATATATCATTGGTATATAATTATTACCAAAAATCAGTTTGTACAAATCTTTATTATAGGTCATAAAATAGCCAAAGTCATTTTATACAAATCCTTATAAAAATCATAATATAGGCTTTTGCCTTCAAAATCGTTATACGAATCATTGTCGTAAAAACATCATACAATATGTTTTATAACGTTGTACGGATTAAATAAAAACCGTTATATGAATATGGTTATATAAAACCAAAACACGAACATAATATCAATAATAAGACCCCGTATTGCTAGTCAGGCAATATATCATAATTCAGTGTGTATAGCAGTATTTTGTATTTTTGGATTATTACAAGCCGCATGACATTGTTACCTTACTAAACCAAACAACGGGTAGCTAACCAGAAACTCATTTGCCCATCTAAATTAGCGTGTCGTTACAATAATCACGCTTGTGTAAGTCTTCTCATACATAAATTCGCTTACCAATCAATGTGTCACGACGGAGATCAACCGTCAAGGCGCGAACTGGGGTGATCGTCCCCAAATAGTACTATTATATGCCTAAGCGTCTACCAAATCCTGGTAGTTCACAATTCATGCTAATGGGACTTTTAGTGACATAACCTAACTTTAATAATCTATTTTATTTCACCTATCGGGTCATTTAATCATTCATCGGGTCATACAATAATTCGGGTCCAAATCAATAAACAGACAATCGGGACAACTAGTGTCCTTTTTTTTTATAAAAACTAACATGTTATCTCCCTTGCGGGTTTATAAAACATTTAATAAAAACATTTAAAAGAGTGCGAGGCTATGAACTCACGTAGATGTGGGAAAGCGGTTTATCGGTGATTCTGATGTACGGTACATGCTTCAATCACGGAAACCTAGACAAATATACTCGTCTTAGACTCTTGTCCAATGACTTTATAAAAATAACAATTATGTATACATATGATGATTTTATATATATGATGATGATCAAGTGGGATTATACATCTTTACTCATTCATTATAGTGTTTATGTGTTGGTAATTTTTAAGACTAGTTACACTAGTTCAACTTGTTTACATTTTAAAAGCCCAATGGGCCTATTACAAACCCAATACTATTCATTAGCCCAATTATACTTTTATTATCAGTATTATACTTTATATGTTGGGCCCAAATGGGTTAAGCCCAATAAATAAGTTTATAAGTGTTTTACCAAATTAGTCGGGTTTATTGTCCATTAAGGCTACTTTGGTCCGTTAATGTCTATATGTTGTAAAGCTCGGGTTTTATCGGTTTTTACTTGTTATATATGTTTATATATCAGTATGTGAGTTTATAAAAGTTTACATTAAACGGGTCTAACCGTCTAAGTTTTATTTAACAAAAACGTTAATCTTTCGGTTTTAACCGAAAAGACGTAAAACATAGTATATAGTTTTTATAACTTATAAAACTTACCAAACTACCATTTTTATATAATGTCCATTTATTTATCCTTATGCATTTTTATATAAATGAAGTATATAAGTTAGTGGGTTTTAATTCACATTTTATACTATATTTATTTGAGTGCTTATATAATAATATTAAACTTTAATTTCACAAAATCAGTCCTAAAAATCTAGTTTACTAAAATGATCATATCTAGAGTTCTACATGGAGATAGATACCCAAATGTTTATCACAGAAACTACAAGATATGTGCTTCATTTTATTCCTTTATAGCTACTGATGAGACAACCTCTAAGTATTTTATAAAATTCGTCCAAAACAGTGTACCCAGATTTGCACTCTAAACTTGTTTTGATCATATCTCACTCATTTTTATGATTCCATTGCATGGCCAAATCTCACATGTGTACAAGTCTCAATACTCACTGTAGACCTCATCCCATTCATGTCCTGTTCGAGTTTATCAATTCATCTATACCATTTTATCAGTTCATCATATGGTTATTTACTGTTTTTATACAGCCTACTAAATTAAGCAAGATTAACCACTTTTATATATAGTTTTTCATCTTTTTACCCATGTTTATCAACACCAAATCCCCACATAATATTTTTATCATCATATATTCATCATATATATATATACAATAAGAAAGAAAATACATGATTACATAATCAAAATAACAAGAGGATAGGAAGATGTTGGGAATCTAAACTTGTTAGATTCCCTGATCATAGATTTAAACATAATTAGGCTGTTAGATAGTCCCTTGCATGTGCCTAGGAGGCAGGCAAGTTTCGCAAGACTCACAGAGATCCAAGTCTTTGTGAGCAACCTCAGAGGAGTCCATGTCAGAGACATTGTCAAGGAAGTCAAAGATTACTTGAAGACATAATCATTGGCTGTGATGGATAACAGCCAAGATGTATCAAGGACTCTGAGGGGTTGAGGATTAACAGGGGTGGCAATACCCTGTTAACACTCAGCACACTTTGGACATGCCATTTATGTGTTCGAGACTATGAAGAAAAAGGAAACTGTTTTGACAACTGTTTCCTTAAAGCATAATGGAAGACTACCAAGAATAGAAGGACATCATGTGACTGATGTGGGAACTTGTAAAAGCTTGTGTAGTCACCATCAAGTACTATTTAGGTCAATCTCGTAACACTATAAATAGGATGTGTATCCATGCATTAATGTTCAACACTTTGAGATATTCATAACATTATTGCATATAACTTAGTGAATCAAACAGCTACGACTGTATTCATAAGTTAGGGTTTATAGTTGTTCAAAGTGTGCACAACACATTGTCATCAAACGGTGTTATCCATAACACTTGTAATTCTTTATTATACAACAATAAGATTACGTTTGAAAAGTAATACCTTGTGTTGATTAAGTTAAGATTAGGGTTTCTTGCATTGATTAGGGACTTTCAATTGGTATCAGAGCGGTGTTTGATATTAAAACCTTCAAGAAACATCGTTCTCAGTTTTATAATCAAGATCCACCATGCAAGAAAACCCTCTTCCCAAACCTCTCAAACAATGGACTCAGCTGATAGGAAATTGGCAAACCAAGATAAACGTCTCAAAAGCATCATAATATCCTGTCTTCCCAAGCATATCATGAAGTCTGTCATTCAGTGTCCCACAGCTAAACAAATGTGGACAGACCTCATCCTTGGCCATGAAGGACCCTCTGAAACAAGAGAGACAAAGATTCAGGCACTCAGACTTCAGTTCAATGCCTTCAAGTCACTTGAAGGTGAAAAGGTTCAGCAAACCTATACTAGGCTGAAGATTCTTCTCAATGACCTAGCAATGAATGATGTCACTATTGGTCAAGCTGAGATCAATGCCACTTTTGTCAACAGCCTTCCAAGAAAGTAGCTGAGCATGAATCAGACTCAGAGAGCTAACAACTCAATCAAAAATGATACCCTTGCTCAGCTCTATGGAAAGTACAATTATGAAGAAGGGCTGATTGATACTATTTACAAGTCAGAGACTGAAAGATTTGTATTCCAAGGAGCATCTTCCAAAGCATTGATCTCTGCAACACATCCTCAAGACAGCGATTCTGATGTTGAAGAAGATACCCGTAGCAGCCAAGAGTTCTTGACAGACCTTAATGCAGAGTTCCATGAAAGAGCCTTGCTAGCCAACCAAAGAAGATACTTCAAAAGATCAAGAAGAGTAGGATCAGCTAGTAAACCAACTGCCAGGTCAAAAGAAACTTGCTTTGCCTGTGGAAAGCTTGGACATTTTCAAAAAGACTGTACTTCCACCAAGACATCCTCACCCTCTTATCCATCATCTTCATCCAAACCTTATAAGTTCAAACAACATAATAACTCATCTCATCAATCCAATTCATCAGACACTGAGAAGAAGGATTACAAAAATAAGTACAAGGCACTTAAAGCTGAGTTAGAACAAATGAACTTGAAGATTGAAGCTCTGTCCAAGAAGAAGGGTAGTGAGAAAAAGACAGAGAAAGGGTTGGTTGCTGAAACGTATGATTGGAATGATGAACCACTGACTTCAGATGAAGAAGATACCACCAGAGTCAGGGCTTTCATGGCGATAGCTGAGGATGAACCAGCTGTTGGAAAAGGTGATGCAAGATCAGGACAATGGGTTGACATCACAATGAAAAAGGTACACAGGCTTTTATCCATGTCTGATAGTGATGAACGTAAGCATTACCTTGATTACACCATTGTTGATTTACACTTTGTTGAGGAACAAAGAAAGAACCTACTTGATAAGTTTCACTCAGTTAAATCTGAAATGCTAAATGCTAAAGCTGAATGTGAAACTCTCAAGTGGGTTAATTTAGAGAAAATATCCCTGCAAAATGAAGTAGCTAGATTAACCTTGAAAAACATTGCTTTAAATGATCAAGTCTCTGAATTAAACAAGGTTATTGAAAAATGGCTGTGTGCTAGGTTTACTATAGATCAATTGCTTAGGGATGAAGTGCCTGCTGACATAAAAAGGGATATATCTGCTAAGAAAAATAAGCTGAGAATTCTCACCAAACCCAAAGACATTGTCTTTAAATCTACAGAGACTATTCATATGTCAGATACCACTTTGACTAATGACCCTGTCTCTGAAGATGTGGCTGAGCTACCACCCTTGCCCAAACTCTCTGGAGTTGAACCCAGCAGTTCTTCTAGATCTGCTAAGGGTGAACTTAGGACAGATATTGAGAATCCTCCAGCTAAAGTTTTTCATGTGCCTGCTAAACAAACTGGTAAACAAGTAGCTTTTAAGCCTTTTACTACTAAAGATGTGAATAAGGTTGACCCTACCACTGAAGATCGCCTGTTGTCTCTTATGAAAGAAGTAGAACTCTTGAAACAACACATTAAGCCTTCCGCTGAATGCTCTACTTCTCATGAACCTAAGTCAGTCCTAGGTGAACCCAAAGGGGAAACGTTAATCAAACCTTATTGCAATGTATGTAGAAACTCTCACCATACGACTCTAGATCATGACAGACACATGGCAGCTAAAGGAGCTCAAACACCCTCTAGGGATAGACCACAGAGTTCCAAAAGAGAACAGGGAAATTACAAATCTTATCCTCCCTATAAATTCTGTGGGTTCACAGACCATCACTCAAACGAGTGTGGTGACTTCCGTGGGTGTGATATCTGTGGAAGTTATAACCATGAAACAATGAACTGTTCCTCCCAACGCCAAAAGTTCTTCAGGAACACAAGAGTTGCTAATAAGCAATTTAGAGAACCCACTGGAAAGTGGGTTCACCATATGAACTAACCTGTTTCTATGTATCTATGCAGAAATATCTCAAGGAATCGGTATGGTATCTAGATAGTGGCTGTTCTAGACACATGACAGGGATTCAACAATACATGAACAGATACTCAAAGGAGCCAGATCCTAAAGTGGTGTTTGGAGATAACTCTTCAGGTGACACAGAAGGATATGGCTCAGTGAACTGCAATGGGATTAAATTTACCAGGGTTGCATATGTGAATGGTCTTAAACACAATCTTATTAGCATCAGCCAATTGTGTGATGCTGACTATAAGGCTTTGTTTACTAAGACTCGGGGAACCATATTCAACAAAAACAATGATGTTGTGTTGATTGCACCTAGAAGGAGAGATGTTTATGTCATCAACATGGCTGTACGCTCTGAAGACAGCTCAAATTGTTTTCTTGCTAAAGCCTCTGAAAGTGTCAATTGGCTGTGGCACAAAAGACTGTCTCATCTCAACTTCAAGAACATCAACTGTTGGGAATAAAATATGGGTCAGTTCACTAGACGCTGATAAGAAGAATGTCAACGCTGATAAGAAGACATTGGACGCTGACAGCCAAGCGTTGACAAAGAAGAAGTCAACGCTGACAGCCTTGAAGATTGACACTGATGGAATATCTTCATACGAATCTTTTTGTTTATTTGTTTCTTTATATGTGTATGGTAAAGATAAGCTCGACATTGTATTTTCTATTATTATCTTTACCTAGAATAGTTGATTCGTAGCTTATTGTACAAGACTTCTTGATCTATAAAAGAAGGTCTTTTAGGTTAAAGTTAATATATCAGTTTTCATAAGTATTCGCAAGTTAAACCTCTTTCATTGTAATCAAGTACGATCATTCTAATACAAGTGAAAGTTTGTTTAACATCTTTGTGTTTTAGATCAAGTGTTAATTCTGCATAACACTTTGTTACTTTATTCATAAGCAAAGGTTTCTCTACGTGTAGTACTTGATCTAATCTCGTATACACAAAGCTTAATCGATCTAAGTTTGGGATCAACAAGTGGTATCAGAGCTTGTTGAGAAACTTTTGATCTTTAAGTAACGCAAGAACCCTAAAACACCAAAAACCCTAAAAACCCTAAAATTCTCAAAACCCTAAAAACATCATGTCTGGCACAGATCAACCTGCTGCTTTGCTACAAAACAACTCCTCAAATCCTAGTATCAAAATTCCCATGTTTGATGCCAGGAACTTTGAGCTTTGGAAGTCCAACTTTGAGCAATATATAGCTATTCATGACTACACTCTTTGGGAGATTGTCGAATATGGGAACACATTCGACAAAGCACAAAAGATTGCTGCTGCTATTGCCACAAGGACAGCTGTTCCTAATTGTCCTGAAGCTGATAAGAAGGAAAAGCCTGGAGATGGGAGAGCTGCATCTGTTGAAGATATAGCCAAGAAGAGGGTGGACATGAAAATCTTGAATATCATGAAACACGCCCTAGGTCATGAGAATCAGCACAAGTACAAACGCTTTGAGTCTGCAAAAGAGCTTTGGGAAGCTCTTGAAGTAGCACATGGTGGCAATGCTGACACAAAAGAAGAAAAGAAGAAGCAACTCTTGCATGAGTATGCTGTCTTTAAAGCTCAACCCAATGAGAATCTCAGCAGTGTGAGAAGTAGACTTCTTGACATCACAAGTCAACTTTCCTTCATGGGAACACAGATTGATGACCCTGAATTGAATGCTACTTTTCTCAAAAGCCTTGGTGATGTATGGAAGATTGAGACAAGATCCATTCTTGTCAATAACACCCACAAGACCTCCAGGTTTGATGACATCTTCAACAAACTAAGACGGTTGGAGAATGAATGGCTTTTGGATAGTGATAATAAATCTTCCAGTAGTAACATGGCCTTCTTCTCACAAAGTGAAGGCCAATTTGATTCCATGAACTTCTATGGGCATCCAGCTACTGGATCTCAATGTGTCAACGCTGGATCTCAGTCTGTCAGCGCTGGATCATATCCTGTCAACGCTTTATACTCAAGCGCTGACACACACAACTTTGGCGCTGATAGAATTAAGCCTGCTGGTTTAGATCTAGATACTGTGTGTGCATTCATTGCTTCTTTGCCCAGTGACTCAAGGATTACATATGAAGATCTTGAGCAGATAAGCGATGAGCAATTGGAAGAGATGGACATCAAGTGGACTATGGCTCTTGTAAGTTTAAGAGCAAACAGGTTTAATAAAAGGTTCAAGAAGAAGATGACCTTTAATGCTAAGGATGTTGCTGGCTTTGACAAGTCCAAGGTTGAGTGCTACAACTGTCATAGGATGGGGCACTTTATGAGGGAATGTAGATCTCCAAGAAGATCTGATGCTGGTAAGCCTTCAAGCCAAATGGTTAAGAGCCAAGATCCCAAGGCCATGGTTGCTGTTCAACAAATTGATGGCGTTGGAGGATGGGACTGGAGCTGGAACTTTATGGCTAAGGATGAGGAAGAGGACAGAGCTTTGGTTGCTGAAGTTAAAGAAGAGCATGTTGAATATGCTCTCATGGCACACTCCTCCTCTTCATCAGATAATGAGGTATATGATGATGCTTTCTGTTCTAAGGGTTGTCGTTTAAATACTGAAAAACTAAATCAAGAGATAGTAAAATTATTAGATGAGGCAAGTACTGAAAGATGCAAAGTATCTAATTATCAAATTGCTCTTACCCAAACAGAAAAGACAGTAGCTGAGTATAAGAAAATGGAGTTTGATTTAAAGGATCAAATAAATATCTTAAAACATGAGTTACATCAAAGTAAAGATGTTCAAGATATAGTAAACAGGGTTAATCTTGATTTGATAGCTCAGTTAGAGGAGGCTAACAAAAATAAAGATAATGTGAGTCTTAAAATCCAGAGATTTGATAAGGCCACACAATCCCTAGGAGAGTGTGTTAGTAAACAAAGAGACTCTAAGGACATGAGTGGGATTGGGATGAATGATTATACTGGTGTTCCACCACCAGCTGGGGATTTTTATGGTGTCCAATCAAAAGACTTATCTTGGACTGGCTTGCCAGAACTCCAAGAGAAGGAATTCATTCCTCCACCTAGAGTGACTTCCCCAGTTGAAGAATACAAACAAAAACTGACTGACCTAGATGAGTGGAAGAAAGCTAACCACACTTTGTTTGTTAAGGGAGGTTTGTTGTGTGAAAGTCCAAATGAGCCCACACCAATCAAGAGCCATGATCCTACACCTATTAAAATCACACACCCTACCACTAGCAAAGCTGTTGACCTTGGCCCACAAACTGTTAGAAAACCTAGTGTTAAGTATGCAGAGATGTATAGGAATACTAGGTCACCAAAAAGCCAAGTTAGTAATCATGGAACAGGCTTCTTTGCTTCTAGACCTAAGACTATGTCTAGAAAAGCTTGTTACACATGTGGTAGCTTCTCACATTTGGCTTACAGATGTGTCAACGCTTCCAATGTCAACGCTGATAGGAACCATTTCAACGCTGACAAAAGTCAACATAGGTCAAACAATGTCAGACCCAATACCTTTGTGAACAAAAGTTCACAAGTTGTTAGACCAGCCCCATTCTTTTCTAGAGGGTCTAACACACAAGGCCTAAGACCTTTTCAAAAGTCAAACACATGGTCCAATAGGCAATGGGTTCCTGTAGCAAACCCTAGGTTCAACGCTGATAAAGGCAATCGGGGCGCTGACAAGGACAATTTCAGCGCTGACTGACACACTGCCAAACCTAGGTATTTGCAACCACAGGGAAATAGGTCTAAAGCTTCTACTAGCTTAACATGGAGACCAAAACAAGACCAAAACTCTAATTCTACTGGTGTTTCTATGACATGCAACAGGTTTCATTATATTTCAAAAGCAATGTCAACACCAATTGGGGTTAACTGGGAATTTCATTCTAAAAGGGATGAAAATGGGGTTGTTATGAGAACCAAGTCTGTTCTTGTTGAACAACCAGATGAATCCAAGTCTTCCAAGGCTTGGGTTCCCAAAGAAAACTAATGTGTTTTCTTTATGTGCAGGGCATTCAGAAGAAGATCAATGATTATGGATACTGGGATAGTGGATGCTCAAGGCACATGACAGGAAAGGAAGACTATCTGACAAACTTCACTCCTATTCAAGATGGTGATAAAGTATACTTTGGAGGGGGCTACGGCACCATCACTGGAAAAGGAACCCTTGTCACCAACAATCTACGGTTTGAGAATGTCTTCTTGGTAAAAGAACTGGATTATAATTTGTTTAGTGTATCACAAGTGTGTGATAACAAAAATAAGGTTCTTTTCACAGATACTGAGTGCTTGGTGTTAAGCAAAGATTATAAGCTCCCTGAGGAAAAATACATAGATTTTAGAACACCAAGGCATAAAGACATATATAATGTGAATCTTAATGGAATTAAGGTAAATAATAAAATGATGTCATGTCTTTATGCTAAAGCCTCAGTAGATGAAAGTAATCTTTGGCACAGGAGATTAGGGCACATAAACTTTAAGAATATCAATAGACTTGTGAGGCTTGGTTTAGTTGATGGTTTGCCTGAAAAGGCTTTCCACAATGACCACACTTGTGTTGCATGTCTTAAGGGCAAGCAGCACAAGGTCTCATTCAGGTCTAAACAGGTGCACTCTAGTTCTAAACCACTTCACTTATTGCATATGGACCTCTTTGGTCCAACTAATATAGAAAGTTTGAAGGGTAAATCATATTGTTTTGTTATCACTGATGATTATTCCAGGTTTACATAGACTTTCTTTTTAGCCAAGAAAAGTGAAACTGCCCAAAGTCTGATTAATTTCATTACCCAGATTGAAAAGAAGAATGGTAATGAGGTCAAAATTATTAGAAGTGACAATGGGGGTGAGTTTAGAAATCAGTTGTTAGATGATTTTTGTGCCAAGAAAGGGATTACTAGGAAGTTTAGCATAGCTAGAACCCCACAGCAAAATGGGGTTGCTGAAAGGAAGAATAGAACCCTTATTGAAGCAGCCAGAACCATGTTGGCTGATGCCCACTTTCCTATAGCCTTTTGGGCTGAAGCTGTTAACACAGCTTGTTATGTTCAAAATAGGGCATTGGTCAACAAAATACATAATAAGACACCTTATGAATTACTTTGGGGAAGGAAGCCAAATATTGGCTTTCTCAAGCCTTTTGGTTGTCATGTAGTTGTTTTAGAAACTAGTGAAGCCCTAGGTAAATTTGATTCAAAAGGTGATGAAGGCTACTTCATGGGTTATTCAGTGCAGAGCAAAGGATATAGGGTTTACATTAAAAAGGAAAAACGTATACTTGAAAAAGTACATGTTAGGTTTTTAGAGAGTAAACCTAGTGATCCTGAAAGTGGTCCAAATTGGTTGTTTGACTTAGAACCTTTATCTAGAGCTTTAAATTATATGCCTGTTACTGATCCAGACATTGTGAAGGTAACTTCAAGTGTTTTGGAAAAGAGAATTGGTAATGTTTCAGGTATACAGGTTGCTAAGGAGGATGGACCACCAGCAGTTAAATCATCTCCCACACAAGAATATGTTACACTTCCTATATGGACAGATGAGTATTATGCTACTACTGCTGCTGCTAGAAAAGATAATGGTGGTTTTCAAATACCACCAAATACAAACATGCATACTTCTTCAGGCGCTGACAAAGGGAAATCAAGCGCTGACAAGAGCAATTCAGACGCTGATGGATCAGACGCTGACACCAACAGTTCAAGCGTTGTTAGCCCAAGCGCTGACAAACAAGGTTCAGACTTTGACAACACCTTTGCACATCTTTTCTCTTCACATTTTGAACAAGGTGGACCTTCCAATGTCCATGAAGAGATTCATGTTAATCAAAGAGAGTCTGATGAAGAAGATATTGGCAACATGGAGCGTGAAGTTGAGGACACCAGACTTTTTGAAGGAGGAGTTCTCACTTCCACAGCAAAGGATCACCCCACATCTCAGATCATTGGTGATGTTATGGCTCCAGTTCAGACAAGAAGATCCCATCAAAGTCTTGGTGGATTTATTGCCAATATACACAAGAAGGTTGATACCCCTCTTGTACAAGCATGTTTGTTTGCATGTTTTCTGTCACAAGAAGAACCCAAGAAGATTTTTGATGCTCTCAAAGAACCTAGTTGGGTGGAAGCAATGCAGGATGAGCTTCACCAATTTGCTATACAAGATGTTTGGGAGCTGGTTGATTGTCCTAGATATGTGAGACCAATTGGGACAAGATGGGTTCTAAGAAACAAGAAAGATGAAAGAGGCATTGTGGTCAGAAACAAGGCACGTTTGGTAGCTCAAGGATATACCCAAGAGGAAGGCATAGATTATGAGGAAGTTTTTGCTCCCGTTGCAAGAATTGAAGCTATCAGAATTTTCCTAGCTTATGCCTCTTGCATGAACTTCACTGTTTATCAAATGGATGTGAAGAGTGCTTTCCTCTATGGAACAATTGTTGAGGAAGTATACGTTATGCAACCTCCTGGTTTTGAAGATCCTGAGAATCCAGACAAGGTTTATAGAGTGAAGAAAGCTATGTATGGACTTCATCAAGGCCCTAGAGCATGGTATGGTACCTTGTCTACATATTTGGTGGACAATGGATCCAAGAGGGGCACCATAGATCAGACACTATTTACAAAGAAGAAAGGAAAACATGTGTTGCTTGTGCAGGTCTATGTTGATGATATCATTTTTGGGTCTACTGATCCAAAAATGAGTGAGGACTTTTCCAAGCTCATGACAGATAAATTCAAGATGAGTGCAATGGGTGAGATGAACTTCTTTCTAGGGTTACAAGTTCAGCAGAAAGAAGATGGTATCTTCATCTCCCAAGACAAGTATGTAGCTGAAATCTTGAAGAAATATGGTTTTTCTCCACATGAAAAGGATGCTTCCACTCCTATGGATAGGGAACACCCTTGGGGAAAAATTGGAGCTGGAAAGGATGTGGATGTTAGGCACTATAGATCAATGATTGGTTCATTGATGTATCTTACAGCCTCAAGACCTGACATCATGTTTGCTGTGTGTGCGTGTGCACGCCATCAAGTGACTCCCAAAGAATGTCACCTTTTTGTTGTGAAAAGAATTTTTAGGTACCTAAGATGTTATCCAGATCTTGGCTTGTGGTACCCAAAAGATTCTCCATTGGATCTTATTGCATATTCAGACAGTGACTATGGTGGTGACAAGTTTGATAGAAAATCCACAACTGGTGGATGCCAATTTCTTGGGAGTAGATTGATATCTTGGCAATGCAAGAAACAAACAGTGGTGGCAAACTCTACAACTGAAGCAGAATATGTTGCTGCAGCTGCTTGTTGTGGACAAGTCTTATGGATTCAGAACCAGCTGTTGGATTATGGGTATAATTTTATGCATACCAAGATTTTTGTAGACAATAACAGTACTTTATGCATTATTAAAAATCCTGTACATCATTCTAAAACCAAACACATAGAAATTAGGCATCATTTTATAAGAGATTGCTTTGAGAAAGGTTTAATACAACCAGATAGGGTAGCCACAGAAGATAATGTGGCTGATTTATTAACTAAACCTTTTGATGCTGGAAGATTTCAATATTTGGTAACAAATATTGGAATGGTTAATCTCACTTAATATGTGTTTTGGAACCTTTTTGTAAAAGTATGTACAGGATAATGCATTGTTATTAGTCTTTGTGATGATTTAGATTTTCCACTTTATTTTTCTAACACTGACAAAGGTAAATGTAACGCTGTCAAGTGTTATTTTGCCGTTGTTAGAGATATTATTGTCTAACGCTGACAAGAGTTCCTTCAACGCTGATAAGTGTTGTTGGAGCGCTGTCAGCAACAAATGTTAGTTTTGTGGTTTTAATCTAAATGTGTAGGTGGTGGTAGCTTTATGCCATTGGATACAGAGTTGCTTATGGATCTTTGAAGAGCTATTTGGACATGTTTTTGTTTATGGATGATGGTTGGAATATTTATATTCCTATCTTGACATAAATTTTTAATGTTCATATATATTTTGAGAAACTCATGTATCATAGTTTGAGGGGAGGTTTAAGGAACCTTTAGGACTCTTGGGTATTCTTATAATACTCTCATCACAATTCTAGATTGTGTCCACAGGTGAGTATGGGTTAGTTTTACTAAACCATGAGGCACTGTAGCATGCAAAGTTGATAAACTATGCATGCTGCCAAGACATTTTTGGCCTAGAATTGGTTGTGGTCTGATGGGAGACTTGGGAATAGTTTGGTTATGGGTTTACCTGGGAGTTACAAAGAATTTTATGAAATAACTTTGTTGGTAAGTATTTTGGTTAGCAAGGGACACTAGAGGTCATTTGTGTCTATCTTGCTTAAGCAAGTGTGCATAAATGGACAGTGCTTGCCGCCCAGTAATTATTATCAACTTGTAAGATATTTCCCTTAGGATAAATTACTTTGTTAAGGTCTTTTTCTTTTTAAATATTTTTATTTTTATTTTTAGACGCTGACAAGTTTTTCTCCAAACGCTGTTACGTCCAATCGTGACGCTGACAAGGCTTTAGGCAAACGCTGACAAGAAAATATAGCCGTTGGGCGCTGATGGGCTATTTTTGACCGTTGACACCTAGTGGGCCCTACCCAGTTGTTATTTTTGACTAATCTTTGGCCGTAATTTTGGGGAGTTGTTACTTTTAATTAATGCATGAGATAAGTTATATTTGATTCAATATTTTCATCATTGCTATTTGAATATAACTGCCTCATTTTTGACCAATCAAAATCATGCATCTCTCCTATAAATTGGGCTAATCTTTTTATTCTGGGTATTCATATTTTCTTGTCTAATATTTTTCTCCTAGATTTTTCCCATATCACATAACCTAAACAGCTTTCACAATGGCACCCAAGTTCAACTCAAAGAATTTAACATTGGAGTTCAAGAGTCAACATAATATGGTAGCTTACTTGACTGCTGATGATGATTTGTTCCCTCAGTATTCACAAATGGTGGCATTTTTAAATGCATCCTCCTTAAGGTATGCACTTTCTCATACACCATTATTCCCTGTCGCACACATTAGACAGTTTTGGAACAATGTTAGTTCCACAACAGCTAATGGAGTGACCACATTAACATCTACTGTTCATGGAAGAACATGGGTGGTCACTGAAGCCTTGGTTCGCCAAGCTTTGCGTCTTGATGACGCTGATGGTGTGACTACCCTTGCCATTGCAACAATAGAACAAGGTCTTAGGGAATTGGGTTATCCTATTCCTGCTGATGTCACTTTAAATAAATATCATAAGCAGGAATTTCCCTCTGACTGGAAATATTTGATACATGTCCTTCTCCAATGCTTAAGTCCAAAATGTACTTCTTTTAATGAAATAAACAGGTCAATTGCAAGTGCTTTGGTTTGTATAACACGTGGGCTTAAGTATAATTTTTCAAAAATAATTTTTGAAGGGATGTGTAAAAACAAGGGAAGTAAAATGACTTTGGCTTACCCAAGATTTTTGCAAATGGTCTTTGATTTACAAGAATATTGTTTTTTTTTTTTTTTTTTTTTTTTTTTTTTTTTTTTTTTGGGTAAAAGGGTCTCATCCCCGGTAAAATATATTCCCAAAAGCGTTGAAGTACAATGGAATGTAGCGGCAATGCTACATTAACCTCAAGCATACAGCTTGAACAACCACTAAATCATATGACATGCCATATGATCACTAACAACCAATTACAAAGCATATTACACCAATAGGAAAAAACCACCTAAAGGTGCATAAACAATAAAAATAAGCAATAATCATGGTAAATGAGAAGTGCGAACATCCGGCTGACGAGAGCCATGTCGATCATCAATCTCAATATCTTCGTCAGTCTCGCTATCAGCATTAATCACTTCATTTGTACGACCACCACCATCCTCCCAGTCAATATCACCATCTCCTAAACCACTTAAAGCACCAAACGAATTCTGGTTACTTGTACCCGGTTTACTATCTAATCCGAGCACTTTATTATTCAAAAAACCTCTCTTAAGAAGTGGGCCATCCTTCTTGGGATCACTCTGTGACACGAGGTTACCTTGGGAAGACTTCTTCGACTGATAAGCCTTAGAACTTTCCCCTTTCTCAACTTGACGATACTGAATGTTTAATGAAGGCTTAGTAAGCTTAATACCAGCAACTACGTGTTGCTTCTTGTTCTTTTTACTCTTCTTACTCCTAACAACCTCAAAACCGTCCACAGTTGTTGTAGCTTCCTCCATGTTGCGCACCTTCTCAACCACCACCTGTTTAGGAATCTTAGGGCATTTAGAATCCACATGATCAAAAATAAGGCAATTAGAACATCTTGGAGGCGTCCACTCATACTCAATATCAATAGTCACCAAAGTATGCCCTTTATCTTTTTCTACCGGTATAGCAACAACTAAAGATTTTTTTAGACATTCTTCCGCTGAAACCTCAATAAGGGCGCGAGCAAAAGTGCTCCTACCCCATGGATCAATGCACATATTGCTAGTAAAAGAATCTAACATGATCGGCCTCCCAATCTGAGAAGTAATCAAACTAAGACCAATTTCCGAGTAAGCAACAATAGGTACCCTATGTAGTTTAACCCATACCGGTGCCTTCTTGATCTCCATTTTTTGCAAATCAGTGTTAGAAGACCAAACATTAAGAATCAAGGGAACCTGTCGAATAAGCCACGGTCCATTTTCCAATACACCTTCCATACCACTTTGAGTTTTAAATTGAAACAGAAAAAACTCATCATGCAACTTTACACGCTTTAAACCATATTTAGCCCAAGCATTCTTGACATACTTCTCAACCACGGGGAACGCAAGACGCTTTCCAATGAAATATCCAAACAACGTATACGTTAATTTAGATCGAACTTCTTCAACAACATCAAAGGGAAGAGCCACAGCAGCCCCAACTACTTGCTCATCACAATGTAATTCCTTAACTTGAATAGATTTAACTTTTTGTACAGGTTGTAAGAAAGATGCAAAAGAAGGTATACCATTCTGTTTAATAGATACACCACCAACAGAATCATCAAGCGAACCAGGCTGTGATACACTATTAATTTTAGGACCAATAGGGCCCCATGCAGCAACAGCCGCATCCTTCAAACCTGTATCATTCACACCCAACGAATTCTGAACACTACCATCCTGTAACTGAACCAAACCAGCAGAATCAGCGACACGAGTACTTACATCAGCTTGCCTAGATATTGCATTAACCTCACTTCTGCTCCCATGCAAAACAGACGAGTCAGTATCTCGTTGCACATGATCTGTCTGCGAAACATCACCAAACAGGCCCGATCTGTTATTAGGGTCAGCGATAAACTCCCCCGTTTCACTCGACTGTTTAAGCCGAGCCATGCGTGCACGCAGTGCCTCCCAGTCAATCGGCTGTGCAGAAGTAGCCTCCGCCATATTACCCTTATCACCAGTATTTTCCATCTCTCCTGTGCGCATCAAAAACAAAACAATAAAACCAATCGACACCAAGAAACCCTAAAATCAATTAGAGCTTCAAACCAGCAACCAATCACGTCAATCCATGAGTCCAGTAATCATAAAATAATAGAAACAAAAAACCCTAATTCCTACTACGTAAAATCCGAATCAAAACCTTACAAAATCAAAATCAATAACTTTGTAGCAGAAACAATAAAACATTCTATAAAGGCTAATCAACAGGATCAGTCTTAATGAATTAAATAATGGAACAGGATTAAAACCATCAAAGGGATGAAACCCTAGATCAGGAAATTAAACCGCCACCTATAACTCAAAAAAACACGAACCCTAAATCAAACCTAAATAAAAACGTAATATGAATCCAGAAACAAAGGAGGAGATCGATTTATAAAAGGAGAAACCAACCCGAATCCTAAATAGCCGCCGCCTATGAAAACCCTAGTTCAAAAACAGTTTTGATTTAGATCTTAAATGAAAACCTAGATCCAATTAGAACACAAAGAGCATTATAATCAGATAGGAATAATCATAGAGATTAAAAACAAATTTGAATCCGAAACAGAAAGTGATCAAGGTGGCCGGAATTTAAAAAATAAGGTGGCCGGAAATCACCATAATAGAGAGAGAAAAATTAGGGTTTTTTGTGTTCTTGTTTAAGTGTTAAATTTACAAGAATATTGTTCTAGGGATCATGACACTTTTTATGAGATCCCTAAACAACAGAAAACCATTTTTGCTAAAATGAGCTCCACAAACAGATCCATACCTCTTACCCAACCCATGCTTGAAGTAATTCAGGCTGCTCAACCACAACCACAACCAGACCCTGAACCCCAACTTGAGCCTATTAATGAACCATTACCTTCCCCTGAACACATGGACATTGACCAACCCAGCGCTGACACTCAAAATGTTGGCGCTGACACAGCCAATCCCAACGCTGATATCGTTCCTGAACAATCCCAAACACCCCTTAACCAACCCACACCCACACAATCTACTTCATCTTCCACCCCATTACAATCTAGGTTGAATAAACGCCAAAGGACTACTGGAGTGTTCTCCTCTAGTGGTCCTAGCCTTGTAGCAGAGAGAACCACCTCCACAAGTGTGGCTGGTGACATGGATGAGGCTGGGGCTATTGACACAGGCTTAGATGCTGGTCAAGACAGTCCCAACATCATTAAGACCTCATCCATGCCCTATGATTCTATTTTGGGAGGTCAAATCCCCATTCTAGCTGAGGGCCGATTGGAACCTATGACATTAATTGAATTGACGGCTGCTGTCATTAGCTTGCAAAAGCAAAATGTCAGCCTTGTACAAACTGTCAACAAACAGGGCCGTGAACTCCAAGTATTGAGGGAGCGGGTAACTGTTTTGGAGAATCCAAGTAGCAGGAGTCTAATGGAGGAATCTTCCAAAGGGGAGGATGAAGAGGATGAAGAGGATGAGCTGATTCATACAGCTAGTGAGAAGAGTTCAGAGAAGAGTTCACAATTTAGTGAATCTTTACAGGTTGCTGAAGCACTCACCAACTTGAAGAAGCACCCAGTTATTGATACATCCAAGGTGACACCATTAAACTTGGAAGGATCTTTCAAAGAAACAATGGGCGCTGATACAGGTTTGAACGCTGACACATCCAGCGCTGACAAAGGTAATCGTGGCGCTGATAGAGGTAACTTGGACGCTGATAAAGTTGCAGGTGGTGTTGATGTATTCCAGCCATCAACAATCATTAAAGATGTGTCCACACAGGTTTCTTCTTCTACTTTACCTATTATTGATCCAAAAGACAAAGGTAAAGGAAAATTGGTTGAAGAAGATGTTCCAAAGAAAGATGCAGCACAAATTGCATTTGATGAACAGTTGGCTGCACAACTTTTGGAAAGAGATTTGAAGAGGAGTGGTAGATCACCATTTGTTGTTTCTGAGAGTGAGGAAGAAAGTGGTGATGGAAAAGAAGATGATAGCTCAGATTCAAGTGTTCAAATTATTGAAGATCCAGAAAGACTTGAATATGGAGATGAGTTAGCAAAGGAAAGGTTGAATGATTTGAAGAATCAGATTGATTGGGACCTACCAGAAATCACCAGAATGTACCATGCTTGGGAAGACAAGGTTATGGACAACCCAGGGATGAGTTTGTCAGATCAAATTTGGGGGTTGGAAGTTCTTCTCAGGGTACAAGATGACATAAAGGTGATTATGAGGTTTAATGCACAAGAGGTCAAGACCTGGCTCAAAAGAGATAGAAGGCAGTTGTATTACAAGTTGCTTAGATGCCATCAACCCAGATGGACATACAAGAAGTTGCTGGCTTTATCTTTTGAGGAGCTAGAGTATAGGGCACATCCTATTTGGAGGAAGGTGCAAGAACAAAATGTCTTACAGTTTCTTTCAGAAGAAAGGAAACAAGAGCTTGCTGAGGAAATGCAGATTCAAAAGGAAATAAGGATTGCTCAAAGACCAGTGAAGAAAGGAGATCCTTTCCAATTTCCCAAAGATATGGATGTGTATTTTCCAACTGAAGGTGTCATAAGGAAGCATCTCAAGCTTTCTCCATTGGAAGCTTCAGATTTGGTTAATGTAGTACCTCTGGATGACAGAAATCCAATCATCAGTTTTGATGAAGATGAGTGTGGATTTTGGAAGATTGGCAGGTTTGGAAAAGAGGTACATACTTTCACTTCAGTTATTTCTATCTTTGCAAGCATAGACAGAGAAGACTTGGTGCATCTATGGAGATTAATAGAGGCCAAGTATACAGCTGAAGCACCTACTTCAGCAAATGGAATAAGACTTTGGAACACATTTTTAACTTTGTGTGGTCCAAGAGAAGCAGATCCTGCCATATGGAAGGATCTTGAAGATGATCTCAGTAATCTTCATTGGAGGCTTTATTCTACTTGTGGTGTGTTTCATATGAGCTCTACAAAGTTTTCAGAGTATCTACTTGTGGATGCTGACTATTTCTTGTCCAAAGAAGTGTTGGAAAAGATGCTAGAGACACCCTTGGAGATTGATTATACTAGTGACGTGGCCAAGGACTTGATTAGATATGTTTATCACCAACATAAGAAGTTTTTCCAAGATTCCTCCTAAGCCTTAAGTTTTTATTCAGAAACTTGATCATTGGAATAGATATCAAGTTTAGGGGAGGATTGTTGGGAATAAAATATGGGTCAGTTCACTAGACGCTGATAAGAAGAATGTCAACGCTGATAAGAAGACATTGGACGCTGACAGCCAAGCGTTGACAAAGAAGAAGTCAACGCTGACAGCCTTGAAGATTGACACTGATGGAATATCTTCATACGAATCTTTTTGTTTATTTGTTTCTTTATATGTGTATGGTAAAGATAAGCTCGACATTGTATTTTCTATTATTATCTTTACCTAGAATAGTTGATTCGTAGCTTATTGTACAAGACTTCTTGATCTATAAAAGAAGGTCTTTTAGGTTAAAGTTAATATATCAGTTTTCATAAGTATTCGCAAGTTAAACCTCTTTCATTTTAATCAAGTACGATCATTCTAATACAAGTGAAAGTTTGTTTAACATCTTTGTGTTTTAGATCAAGTGTTAATTCCGCATAACACTTTGTTACTTTATTCATAAGCAAAGGTTTCTCTACGTGTAGTACTTGATCTAATCTCGTATACACAAAGCTTAATCGATCTAAGTTTGGGATCAACATCAACAAGATATCCACTCAAAACATGGTTGCTGGTCTACCTTCAGTAATGTTTTCTAAAGACACGACTTGTTCTGCCTATGTCAAAGGAAAGCATCACAGGTCTTCATTCAAGACTAGGCAATCATTCTCTATTGACAAGTGCTTACATATCCTTCACATGGATTTGTTTGGGCCTGTCAAACCTCAGACCATTAGTCACAACAAATACACCTTGGTCATAGTTGATGAATTTTCAAGATACACATGGGTGTTCTTCCTCAGAAGGAAAAGTGATGCAGCTGAAACCATCATGTCCTTCATCAGACAGGTTGAAAATATGAATGATGTTAGAGTCAAAGCTCTAAGAAGTGATATTGGTTCTGAATTCAAGAATCATCAACTTGAATCTTTTTGTGATGAAAAATGGATTTCACAGAACTTCTCTTCAGTTGGCACCCCTGAACAAAATGGTGTGGCTGAAAGAAGAAACATGACTTTGATTTAAGCAACAAGAACTATGTTAAATGGTGCAGCCTTACCAAAGCAATTTTGGGGAGAAGCTGTTCACACTGCCTGCTACACACAAAACAGATCAATCATTGTCAAAAGACATGGTAACACTTCCTATGAAGTTTTCAGAAAAAGATCTCCAGATGTCAGCTATTTTCATGTGTTTGGATGCCCTGTGTTTATTTATAACTACAGGATAAACTTGGAAAGTTTGATGAAAAAGCTGATGATAGTTTCTTCTTGGGATACTCTCCAACAGCCAAAGCCTTCAGAGTATTCAACATCAGAAGACAAGAAGTAGAAGAAACATTCCATGTTAGATTCAATGAAGATGATGAAGTCATACAGAGAACAGGAACAGAGGGTGATGAAATTGATTTTAATGAAAATGTATCTTTCCCAAGTGATGAGTTCACAGAACCCAGACCTACCAGTCATCATCACTCCAACACTCTTACTTCTTATGTTCTGCTTTTGACCCTCTGTCTACTCACAACATAGAAGTTCCTACCTCTCAGGAACTTGATGAAGAAGAACCTCAAACCTCTAGTGGTCCTTCTCCTTCTAATGCTATTGATGACTCACCAATTCTTCAAATCCCTGAAGACTCTCCTGCTGATAATGAAATAGCACCCCTTGGTATGGCTGAAAAAGACTCTGACACTAAAGTAGCCTTTGAAGAAAGCCCTCCTAGTCAGCAGGATGAAACTCAAATTATACTAGCTATGCCCACAAGTGTTCCTGTCCTTGAGTCCCCAGCTCCTCAAAATAAGTGATCAAGAGATCAACACATTCTTCTTGTCAACATTATTGGGGAACCTAATGCAGGGGTCACAACTAGACAGCGAATCCAAGACTCAGAGTCAGCCTCAGCCAATGAATGTCTCTTTGCTGAATTTCTCTCAAAAATTAAACCTAAAAGAGTAGCTGAAGCTCTGGTAGAAGAAGGATGGGTAGCTGCTATGCAAGAAGAGATCAATTAGTTCAAAAGGAACAAAGTATGGACACTAGTGCCAGCTTCACCTGGAAAGAATATCACAGGCACTAGATGGATCTATAGAAATAAGATGGATGAAATTGGGAACATCATCAGGAACAAGGCAAGACTGGTGGCACAGGGGTTCTCTCAGACTGAAGGAATTGATTATGATGAAACATTTGCTCCAGTTGCTAGACTTGAAGCCATCAGAATCTTCCTTGCTTATGCTGCCTATATGAACATCACTGTATATCAGATGGATGTAAAGAGTGCATTCCTCAATGGTGATTTGGCTGAGGAAGTGTATGTTGCACAACCTGAAGGATTTGAGAACAGCGAGTTTCCCAACCAGGTGTACAGACTTCACAAGGCAATGTATGGGCTAAAACAAGCTCCAAGAGCATGGTATGAAACTCTTTCCAATTTCTTAACTGAAAATAAATTTGTCAGGGGTTCTATTGATAAAACACTCTTTACCTTCAAGGATAAGAGTGATTTCATCATTGTGCAGATTTATGTGGATGACATCATCTTTGGGTCAACAAATGTCAATCTTAGTAAACGTTTTGCTAAATTAATGACCAAGAAATATGAGATGAGTATGATGGGTGAATTAACTTACTTTTTGGGCTTTCAAATTAAACAATGTCCTAAGGGAATTTCAATTTGTCAAGAAAAGTATGTTAAGGATTTACTTAAAAAATATGACTTAGCTGATTGTGCATTAGTGAAATGCCCCATGCTTCCACCCAACAACTTGGGCCCTGATGAGTCAGGGGTCTCTGTTAATGAGACTTTATATAGAGGCATGATTGGGTCACTCATGTATCTAACAGCTAGTTGTCCAGATATCCAATTCTCCACATGTCTCTGTGCAAGGTACCAAGCTAACCCAAAAGAATCCCATCTAGTGGTTGTTAAGAGAATTTTCAGGTATCTCAAAGGAACACCATCCCTAGGCCTATGGTATCCAAAGGAATCAGGCTTTGATCTCAAGGCCTATTCAGATTCAGATTATGCTGGATGCTGTATTGACAGGAAAAGCACTTCAGGCAGCTGTCAAATCCTAGGAGGAAAATTGGTTGGATGGAGTGCTGAGAAGCAAAACTCTGTGGCTATGTCTTCAGCTGAAGCAGAATATGTCGCTGCAGCCAGCTGTTGTGCTCAGGTGCTCTGGATGAAAAGTCAATTGGCTGACTATGAAATTTTGTATGACAAAGTGCCAATATTTTGAGACAACACCAGCGCCATTGCCATATCCAACAACCCTGTTCTTCACTCTCGTACCAAACACATTGATATCAGGTATCATTTTATCAGGGAGATATTGAGCTGCATTTTGTTCCCATAGAGCTGCAACTAGCTGATATCTTTACAAAGCCTTTGGCTGAACCTTCGTTCAACAGGCTAGTTGCTGAGCTAGGGATGCTCAATATCTCAAAGCCTGTGGCTTGATATTAAATGTGTTCATTAAATGATTGATTCTATATTAAATGTTTTCACATGAAACTAGGTAGTTACTTTCCAAGTAAATGCAAAAAACATTCTCAAATATTTAATCACTTATTTTTCGAATAACGAGGAGACAAACAAGTTTTGAAAGGTCAAGGGGACCCACTTGAGCAGTCATTTTCGCACCTTGCATTTAATGCGGTTGAATAACTGTTCACTTAGTTTGAATATATATTGTCTCTTTTCTCTTCTCACCCACCACCATTCTCATTTCTCAAATCTACTTCTCTCTCTAAGAACCTCTCTCTCTTAACCCATTCTCCATTTTCTTTCACCTTCGACCTCAAATCCATGGCGTTTTCAGTTCCCAAAGCAGCAAATGTTAACTTCGAGATCAACGAAAGCATCCTCGCCTCCAACAACGCCATTGGATGGATAAAGGCTCCCAATAGCACCTATTCAGATCTGGTCAGTTTCATGCAGAATTGTGACCTAAGTGAAGCCTTCACCAAATCCCCATCCACCTTTTACCAAGAATACCTTAGGGAATTCTGGTATTCTGCTGAAGTGGTAGAAGACACTATAACATTTAGCCTTTCATGCAATGAACACCCTTTCACCTTCTCCCTTAAAGATTTCTCAAGTGTGGCCGGATTGAAGCATGGAGATGAATGCCTGAAGGTAGT
This sequence comes from Glebionis coronaria, assembly GCA_025667525.1. Lineage (NCBI taxonomy): Eukaryota > Viridiplantae > Streptophyta > Magnoliopsida > Asterales > Asteraceae > Glebionis > Glebionis coronaria. The sequence goes on along the minus strand of CM046876.1, from coordinate 316,287,696 downwards.
TGATAAAAAGGCTGTCAAAGAAGCCCTGGCCACACTCAAACCCTGCCATGATGTAAACCCTGCCCTTACACCAGCTGAGGTCCTCTCCAAATCTCCCCTGAAGATCAAGTATTTCACTCCCGTGTGGCGTGTCCTCTTCACCCACATTGTTAAATCCCTGGGAGGAATGCAGGGATCCCAAGATCAGATGTCTTTCAACCATCAGGCTATTGCATATGGATTAATCTGGGGAGCTGATGTTGATGTTGGAAGCATTCTCTTCTCCAACCTTGTAGAGCAGCTGAAGGGAAGGAATCAAGTCAGGGAAAAGAATATCTGCTATGTGCGCTTTCTGTCTCTGATCTTCGAAAGTCTGCTGGGAGAAAACTACCACAACAATGCTTTGACTGCTCTTAAGCCCTACCGCATCACAGGTGCCATCTATAAAGAAATAGGAGCTGAAGATGTCCCTGTCACCGCTCATATGATGAATGTGGCCAACCAACTACCCACAGTTGAGAAGCCCTTGCTCCCTTCTTCTGAGAAGGTGAATACTTCTAGTGTGTCTGGCAAGTCTATGTCTTTGACCTCTGGGCAGCACACTACTAAGTCCAAGGCTTCTTCTGGCCAACAGCCTAGGAAGAAGAAAATCCCCTCTTCTTCCCACTCCAAAGCTGTTACTAAGGCCAAGGGAAAGAAGACTGACACCTCCTCTGTTCCAGATACTCATGTGGAAACAGATACATCTGCTGACAAACAACAGGAGTCTAGTGTCTCAAAGTCAGCTGAGACGACAGGAACCCAGCCTAATCAAGCTGATATCTCACAGGTAATCAGTGTACACTTTTAGAGGTTCATAAGCAGCCACTCTCATTTGTCTGTAGGAGAGAGTGGTGAAGTTAGGGTACTCCTCGACCCATAGAAGTCTGTCCTTGCACTTAGAACTCTTTAAGACTTCTGTACACCCTGTCTTTGCACCAGGGAATGATTCATTTGTGTTTATAAAGCACCCCGATGACCCTACACCCTCTAGACAGTATTCAGGCTTACAACAACCTGAATACACTTATGTCTCAACCTTGATTAGCTGTACTTCACACAGCCTCTTGGTTCCCTCCTTAAAAGAGTCCCAAAGGATTTATCCTTTTCAGTGGGAGCTGAATCATCACCCTCAGCTTTCCTAGGGGCAGCGTAACAGGTGACCTTTAACCACATATGTTTCACTCTTAAAAGAGTCCCAAAGGTTTATTAACCTTTTGGGGGGGGGGGCTGAATAATCACACTCAGCTTTCCTAGGGGCAGCGAATGGCGATCCATAAACAACATATGTCTCACAATCAAAAGAGTCCCAAAGGTTTTAACCTTTTGGGGGGGCTGAATAATCACACTCAGCTTTCCTAGGGGCAGCGAATGGCGATCATTAACCATATTTTTTTCACACTTAAAAGAATCCCAAGGATTTATCCTTTGGAGTGGCTAAGTAATCACCCTCAGCCTCTCTGGGACAGCGAAATGGCGACCATTCCCCTTATCTTTTTCCCTGTTACTAATTAAAACAAATTGCAGGCTAAAATTGTACAACCAGTCATCGAATCTCAAGTACAACAAGAAAAGTAGGCTGATACAATGACTCAAGATCAAACTCATACCGCTGAGCCTCTGATTAATACTGATGAAGATATGCTATCATTAGAGGATGATGTATCTGATCTAGAATCCATGCCTAAAGATGAAATCCCTGAAGGGATGTTTGATGAGGAGGATGAAGAAGATGAGGAAGACCAGCTGTCTGTCTCTCCTACCAAAGAAATAGCTGTGTCCACACCAGCTGGCGATAAGACTTCTCCTCCCAAGGACGTTGTTGATACTCCAAACTCTGCTACATCAACAACAACAGTTTTCCAACGCCCAGCCTATGATCCAACAGCGGAGTTTCTCTTGTTTGATCATCCTGCCCAGACGAACTTTGATCTCTTACCAAGGGGGGATGACTATGCTCAGCAAAGCCTCAACATCAAGAATCTTCAGCCTGTTCATCATCAGTCAGACATTGAACGTTTATCAAGAAAGCTGGATGTGATCAAGTCTGAAATGCACAACTTCATTGTTACATTCCCTGGGATCATACAAAAGGCTGTGGTTGAGGCGGTTACTGAGCCAATCAAGGATGGTGCCAGGAAAGGTGTAGCCCAAGGACTCAGTCACCTTTCTACTAGAGTGAAGGATGTTATTGACACAGAGGTCCCTGCCATGTTTCATGAACATGAACTAACCATGCACAGGCAATTTGATGCTGTTCGCAACAGGCAATACCGCCATGCTAACTTTATTGTCAGTCGCGTTCAGGCCAACACTAATGCAAATGGCAACCTCCTGCTGAAGATTGCCAGGGCTTCAAGGAAAAGGCAACGTGCTATGGCTGCCTCTGTTGAACAGATTGCAAGGCATTTTCAAGCACGTTCATCCAAACATCTGCGTAGCCAGGATGAACGTGAGGGGGAGAAAGATACAACACTCAACCTTGCATCTGCTAAACAAGGCTCATCATCGGCTAACCCCACCATTACACCTGTTCCTCTCCAAGTCATCACACATGTTATAATACCCGATGATGAGGATAATACTCAGGGGGAGCAACAGAATCAAGATGGAGCTGACTCATCAAAGTCCCTGGTTTTGGTTAACACCAGTGAGCCTTGGGATGATGATGAACCAGCTGCCAAGAAGCTAAAGTTCACTGTTAGCTCCCTCCCCAAATCAATTCAAACTCAGGCTCAGACAGCATTTATCAGAAGAGATGATGTTTTGAAAAACATAAGTGTGGAGTCCTTTGTCTCGAAGAAAGGAAAGGAGATAGTTTTGGTTGACACAGACACCAAACTCAAGAAGATAGCTGCGATGCTAGAGACAGGAGGATCCACCACAGACCTTTCCCAATTCTCAACCTTTACACCTTCCAATGAGATTCCTTTAACCCCTGAAGAAATAGAGAAACAGGCTGAGGAATTCAAGAGATTAAATGAACTCAAGACAGCCAAAGAATTGAATGAAGCTACTCTAAGGAAGATGACTCCACCTGAAAGAGAAAAGCAAAAACAAAGGTTGAGGGAAATGGAAGCAAAACGCGCTGAGGTACTAAGGAAAGTCAAAGCTGACTATGATGCCTGCGTTAACAACAGATATGCCCCTGGCAAGATAACCAAGTTTAAATACACCATTCATAAATCCACAAACACCCCACAGATGATCTTATGGAGGGATAACCAACAGGGAAATATGAATGTGTTTGACAACTTCAGGCTAAAGACACTTGGGTTATCAGAATGGTTCGAACTTGAAGCCTTAGCTGCCAAAAGAAATGGACAGGCTAATTTTCTTCTGCTGAAGACTATTAAGGCCAATTTTACCTGGATCAAGGAAACAGCTACCAAACTCAAGATTGATCCCCCACCACAGCTTTTTGAACAAGAACCCCCAAAGACTGGCAACAAAAGAAGAAGAATTTCTCAAGTTGTTAACGAAACTTTTGTTACTGATGATGTTCAAGTGGATGGCATGCACAGGGATTTGATCCTTCCTAATGGTATTGTTGGCCCAATTGATGGTCAGACATACACAGAGCCTGAAAGAGGAATGGCATTCATGAACAGGGCTTGCCAGTATGCTTTTAAAAGGGAAGATGAGCTGTGCTTAGCTTCAACTATTCAGCTACTTTGTCACAAGAAGTCACTCAAGATCAAGACAGAGTATTCCAAGAAGTTTGCCAAGACTTTGCAGGATGAACTAGATAACAGATTAGACTTGGATGAAGCTGAAGAAAGGATTAAAAATGATGACTATTGAAGATGTCCACAGCCCTTTTTACCTTCATCTTTTATTTTACTTATGTAATGCACTTGTAATTTTTCTTTAAGTATTAATAAAATCATGAGGTATGTTTGTTTAGATCTGTTATGAGTAAGAAGAAGCTGTTAACTCACTTACCTTAACTTAGTTAAGTCTAGCATTATTTATGTTTAAATAGGGGGAGATTGTTGGGAATCTAAACTTGTTAGATTCCCTGATCATAGATTTAAACATAATTAGGCTGTTAGATAGTCCCTTGCCTATGCCTAGGAGGCAGGCAAGTTTCGCAAGACTCACAGAGATCCAAGTCTCTGTGAGCAACCTCAGAGGAGTCCATGTCAGAGACATTGTCAAGGAAGTCAAAGATTACTTGAAGACATACTCATTGGCTGTGATGGATAACAGCCAAGATGTATCAGGGACTATGAGGGGTTGAGGATTAACAGGGGTGGCAATACCCTGTTAACACTCAGCACACTTTGGACATGCCATTTGTGTGTTCGAGACTATGAAGAAAAAGGAAACTGTTTTGACAACTGTTTCCTTAAAGCATAATGGAAGACTACCAAGAATAGAAGGACATCATGTGACTGATGTGGGAACTTGTAAAAGCTTGTGTAGTCACCATCAAGTACTATTTAGGTCAATCTCGTAACACTATAAATAGGATGTCTATCCATGCATTAATGTTCAACACTTTGAGATATTCATAACATTATTGCATATAACTTAGTGAATCAAACAGCTACGACTGTATTCATAAGTTAGGGTTTATAGTTGTTCAAAGTGTGCACAACACATTGTCATCAAACGGTGTTATCCATAACACTTGTAATTTTTTATTATACAATAATAAGATTACGTTTGAAAAGTAATACCTTGTGTTGATTAAGTTAAGATTAGGGTTTCTTGCATTGATTAGGGACTTTCAGAAGAACAATCACTATACCACCAAAGTGATGAAAAGATGGGATTGATGATGAACAAGACTTGGTTTTGGGTAACCAATCTTATGAGATATCAACACCACTTCTAGGATCATCAAATATTTGTAGACACCTCCACAAATCAGCCTTTGATCTCCATGGAAATCTTCTTTGTGGATGTTATGATCACCTCCAATCATTAGGGCTTCAAAAGGACATCTTCTTGTGTAAGATTAACATAAGATTCCTGGATGAATTTTGATCAATGGTGGTGGTTTAGGAGTGGTGGTGAACGGCCATAATAGAGCTAGGGAGAGAGTTTTGTGGTTTTTGCATGTTGAAAATAAAGATGGTGGTTTGTAGTTAGCTTGTTTTAATGTGTGGATGGTTTTGAGAGGAAAACAAGGACAAGTGTCCTAGTTAGTGTAATAAGTTGACACATGAGGTATGTTGTGGCTTATGTTGGACGCCACATGTAGTGGGGGTGGGGAAAACTTGTTTTGTCTCATCCCCATTTAATCACGGGTACTCCTTGATTCTAGTTTCCTCGATTTGCGTGCCCCTGGGTCGTTTTACGAAAAACGTTTTTATAAATTATGAATCAACGGCACAAAACAAATCTAATAAAATTTGTCTCATCAAAAACGGAGTTCGAAAACGTAATTACGTAATCCTAAGGTTTCTGGTTTAGTCGTAAAGGACGTTAAATTAAAATCGTAAGTCCTAATCTCTTCTCGTAAATTTGTGAGTTTATGAACTAACTCAAATTTAAATCTCAAAATAATATTCACGGATAAATTTATTTCCTGAAATATCGGACTGTCACCAAAGACGGTGTATGTGAACGTGAGCACCTAACGTAGAATCCTCCGGTTTAGATGTAGTCGATGCTACTTCAAGACGTAAATCCAAATTTCTTCCCAGAAATGGGTGAGTTCATAATATAACATTAAAATAATGTTTTTAAATAATATTTGAGAATTAAATATCAACCATAAATTGACGGATTGTCACAACATTAACCCCTAAACAGGATCTTTGTCCTCAAAGATCATCTTATCTTACTACTCGCTTCTTATAGAGTTAAAGCCATGTGGGTATTTCCTCCACATTCGGTCTTTTCTCACAAGTATAATTCATTACAATACGCGAGTTTCATCAAACATAACTACGTGAATAAGATCAGGCTTAATGTTGACTTACTTTCTCTATCCATGATGTTCACGGGTTTTTGATGAATGCAACTTTTCGCCGATCTAAACTTTACTAAGAAACAATCAGATTTTCACTTGATAGACATTTTATCAAGTTCGATATACGAAACATAATTCACGCAGCTCTTGAAGTCCTAGGGTAGATCCAGCTTATATGCCTTTCAAATCAATCTTTTACATCATCTTAATGGTCCCAAACAACGGGGACTTATATCCCATGATCTTTCAGATCATCCATTCATCTTTCCATGGTGAAAATTTTTGGCCTAACTTCGCTACCCATCTGGCACTTCAAGATCTACATTTCATATTGACATAACCTCCTGCCCACTATCGGCAGTCAATATTCAGATCCTAATTTCAACAATCATTTCAGGTATCGCGGGTCGATTATTTTGTAAGGTTAGGTTCGCCATCATAGGAAACCTTAAACCTAAAAGACATGTCCAACTCACAATTGTTGTATGTTGGGTGTCTTCATCCCAATCCTTACTTACAGATACTCTTATATTTAGATCCTAACAAGATTCGATCTCGATCCTGATACGATAATTATCAATGATAATCTTTCCAAAGGAAAGCGATTATACAGTTTATTACCAAAGGTCAATTATTCAAACATAAAACAACACTTATAGTATTTTGTATCGTTACTTTACCTCGTCCCTTCGATTGGGGTGGTACAGTACTCTCATCAAGATTCATTCTCAATGACTTCTGAGCAAATCTCTAGAAATTCGATGCGAAGCGAGGATCTTGATAGAGATGATCGATACAGGCACACCATGTTTACACAACTCCTTTAAATACAAAAGAGTCAATTTCTTCATCGAGAATCTATCATTAACAGGAATGATATTAGTAGATTTGGTCAGTCTGTCGACGATGACTCAAATCAAATCAAATTCAGATGATGACCTTTGCAATAGTTAGACGTTTACTAATGTATGAGGCGATGTCTGCCTTCATAATTTGCCATCAGTACAACTTCTTCAGATAAAGATACACTAAATCAGAAATGACATGAATAGAATACTTATGCTTACGAGATTCCAACATAACTATATCTCACAATCCTCCATATTTAGACAATCACTAGTGGCCTTTTAATCATTTAGGCTCCATCGGCTCTTATTACTAATGGTTCACATTAGCCGTGAACCCCTTTTTATTATCTATATTATCCTTTTTACAAGCATCGGCTATTTTTAAATTTTTTTGGGCAATTTATTTTGCACAGTCATTATTAAGGAACACATCCTAATTGGTTCTTTATATTTTCTACATAATGTGTCAGTAATTACGTTCACCTTTCTTCATATTTTCTAATTTCAGTTTCGTTTCAGCTATCATTTTTATCAGTTTTGCTTAATCCGACGTTTAAAGCGTCAATAATTATTACAACTAATTAAATAAATATTTAATTTTTTTAAACGTAACGTAAAAATTTTAATTTTCTTAGTTCGACCAATTATGAAAATGGTCAAAATAAATTTTAATTTAATTAACAAGATTTTTTTATTTATCCAAAATAATTAAAATAATTAATAAGATCCGTAAATGTTCGAAAAATCTTTGGTTATACTTTGGTCAAAATTTTCTTAGTTGGAAAGCAAAAAGTATCGTTTCAAATTTCAAGTCATGGTTTAAATGGTTTCCTCAATCCCTCTTAGGTTGTCTTGAGGCATACACGAACATTTACCCCTAAACAGGAGTTTAGTTAAATGTTCTGGGTATAAGGGAAGAATCCCTTAAAAATCCTTTGTTAAAACATTTGTCAAAACATATTTCCATTTTCTTTTTGGTAAAACCCAAATTCTTAAAAGGGATCTAATTTTTGAAGAGACAATATATATATATATATATCTTACCATTAATAATCAAACTATCATTTCTGTTGATCCCAAACTTAGATCGATTAGCTTTGTGTATACGAGATTAGATCAAGTAATACACGTAGAGAAACCTTTGTATATGCTTTATGAATCTAAGTGTTATGCGGAATTTAACACTTAAACAAGAACACACAAGATGTAAACAAACTTTCACTTTGATTATGAATGTCGAACTTGCTTACAATGAAAGATGTTTACGAATGAAAACTTATATAAAACTTGATATTGAACATTAACCTAAAGGCCTTCTTTTATAGATACAAGAAGCCTTGTACAATAATCTACGTATCAACTATTCTAGGTAAAGATAAATATAGAAAATACATTGTCGTTTCTATCCTTACTAGAAGTATTCTAGAAAATAATAAACGTGTAGATTATATCTTCCATCAGTGCTTGTCTTCAATGTATCAACGCTTGACTTTAACTTGTCAACGCTTGAGCTGTCAGCGCTTGCTTTGTTCTTGTCAACGCTTGAATTGTTCTTGTCAGCGCTCAAGTGATCTGGCCTTAATTTATTCCCAACAATCCTCCCCTAAACTTGATATCCACTCTTATGATCAAGTTTCTGAATAAGCATTAAGAACTAGGAGTCTGACAAACCTTCTCATATTGGTAATGAATAAATCTAATCAAATCTTTTGCCACGTCACTTGAATAATCTATTTCCAGCTGAGTGTCCTTCATCTTTTCCAAAACAGCCTTAGATATGAAATACTGAGCATCCACAAGTAGATACTCAGCAAACTTTGTAGAACTCAAATGGTATACACCAGCAACTGAATATAACCTCCATTGAAGACCACTGAGATCATCTTCAAGATCCTTCCATATTGTAGGATCTTCCTCTTTTGTCCCACACATTCTTTTGAATGTGGTCCAAAGTTTTATTCCATTAGCTGAAGTTGGTGCTTCAACCTCATACTTGGTCTCCAGCAACCTCCAAAGGTCCACCAAGTCTTCTCTATCACAACTTGCAAATAAAGATATGAGAGTGGTAAAAGTGTGTACCTCCTTGCCAAATCTGCCAATCTTCCAGAATCCACATTCATCTTCTTCATAGCTCACAATTGGATTCCTGGAATCTAATGGTAACACTTGCACCATATCTGAAGCTTCTAATGGGGAGAGCTTGAGGCTCTTTCTTATAACTGCTTCACTTGGATATAGTGGATCCATATCTTTTGGAAACTCAAATTTAAATCCCTTCTTCATTGGCCTAGGAATCATCATAGCTTTCTTGATTTCCATTTCTTCTGCAAGTTGCTCCTTTCTTTCATCTGAAAGAAGTCTGAGAGTGTTTGCTTTCTGCACTCTCACCCAAATGGGATAAGCCCTATGTTCCAACTCATCAAATGTCAAAGCCTTCAACTTCTGATGTGTCCATCCAACTCCATGACATCTGAGCAACATAAAGTAGAGCTCCCTTCTATCCCTTTTTTAACTCTGAGAGAATATTGCTTGCCTTGTGTTTCAAAATCACCTTACAATCCTTCTGAACTCTAAGAAGAAGCTCCAAACCCCATATTTGATCTGAAATGGTCAAGTCTGGATTATCCATACAGCTTTCTTCCCAAGTATTGTACATTTGAACCACCTCTGGTATGTCAAAGTCAACCTGCAATTTCAACTCTCTCAGCTTCTCTTTGGCCAACTCATCTCCATACTCAAGCCTTTCAGGTTCTATAATCATTACACTTGAGTCTGAGCTAGCTCCATCACTTTCTTCTTCAAAAGTCACAACAAATGGCGACTTTTCCTTTTCACCTTGTTCCATCATTTGTTCAGCCAATCTTCTATCAAATTCAACTTGGGCTGAGTAGAAACCTCCTTGATGATAGATGATGACTGGGATACATCACCTTCATGTGCAGGTCTGTCAACGCCCAAATTTATCCTATCAGCGCCCAAAATACTTCTATCAGCGTCCAAATGTGCCTTGTCAACGCTCAAATATTTTCCCTCAGCGCCTTGTGTAACCTCTCTCAACATAGCTGTAAATGATAAATTTAAATTGGTGGGAGAGACTAAGGACGTATCAAAACCTGTTTGTTTCTTCAAAGTTGTAAGGGCTTCAGCAACATCCATTGATTGACCATCCTGGCTGCCCTTATCACTCAGATTTATTTGATCTTCCTCCCCTTTGGAAGACTCCTCCATACCCCTTCTAACACGATCACTTTCCAAAACAACAATCCTCTCCCTCAATTGCTTAAGTTCAAGGCCTTGTGAGCTGACTATTTGTACTAAGTCTGCATTCTGCTTTTGCAAGCTAATGCAGACTGCCGTCAATTCCATAAGAGTCATTGGTTCCAGTCTGCCCTCTTCTAAAATGGGGATTTGTCCTCCCAAGTCAGATTCATTGGGCAAGGATGAGGACTTAATGATGGTGGGACTGCCTTGGCCAGCATCTAAGCCAGAACCAATAGTCCCAGCCTCATCCAGGTCACCAGCCACACTTGTGGTGGTGGTTCTCTCTGCTTCATGGCTAGGACCACCAGAGGAGAACACTCCAGTAGTCCTTTGGCGTTTCATCAACCTATATTCAGGTGGTGTGGAAGAATGGGTAGATGTGGGTTGGTTAAGGGGTGTTTGGAATTGTGAAGGTTGTGTGTCAGCGTTGGAAATAGGCACATCAACGCCAACATTTAATGTATCAGCGTTGAAGGGTTCTTGGTCAAGATGCATGTGTTCAGGGGAAGGTAAAGGTTCAGGAATAGGTTCAAGTTGTGGTTGAGGGTCAATTTGAGGTTGGGGGTCTGGTTGGGGTTGTGCTGCTGCAATAACAGCAAGCATGGCTGGGGTTAAAGGTAAGTCTCTATGGGGTGGTGAATCCATCTTCATAAAAATAGCTTTCTTTTGCTCAGGGATCTTATAAAAATCATTGTGATCCCTTGAGCAGTAACCTTGATCATCAAAAACCATTTGCAGAAAACGGGGATAAGCTAAAGTCATTTTTGTCCCCTTGTTTTTACACATCCCCTCAAAAATCATTTTAGAATAGTTGTATTTTTGCCCTGTTGCAATGCACACAATAGCACTAGCAATGGATCTATTGATCTCATTGTGTGCAGTACATTTGGGACTCAAACATTGAAGGAGGATATGTATGAGGTACTTCCAGGCTGGGGGAAATTCCTGCTTATGATACTTGTTTAGAGTACCTTCATCAGGAAAGGGATATCCCAAAGCCCTAAGCCCTTTATTTCATTTATGGGAAGGCTGACTATACCATCAGCATCATCAAGATGCAAGGCTTGGCGTACCAAAGCCTCAGTAACCACCCAAGACCTCCCATGACAATAGAAGTTAATGTGGTCACTCCATTAACTGTTGAGGAACTAACAGTGTTCCAAAACTGCTTAATGTGTGTGACTAGAATGAGTGGTGCATGAGAAAGAGCATACCTTAATGGGGATGCGTTCAAATACGCCACCATTTGTGTGTATTGAGGAAACAGAGCATCATCAGCGTCAAGATAAGCAATCATGTTGTGTTGTGATCTGAACCCCAATGCCAATTCTGCTGAGTTAAACTTTGGTGCCATTGATGAAAGCTGTTAATTTGAAGTGTAGAAGATGAGGTTGATAAGAGAAAAGTGTTAGACAAGAATTATAGATACCCTGTTTAAAATAGGAGCCAAATTTATAGGAGAGAAAGAATGCATGTGATTGGCCCAAAAATAGGCAAAGATTTTCAAAAATCAATCATGAAAATACTGAAAAAGTTATAAGTTATCTCATGCATTAAATGAAAGTAACAACTCCTAAAATTACGGCTTGAAAATATGTCAAAAAGTAACAACTGGGTAGGTCCCATTGAGTGTCAACGGTCAAAAATAACCTATCAACGCCCAACGGCTATAATCTTGTCAACGTTTGCCTAAAGCCATATCAGCGTCCAATTTGGTCACAACAACGCTTGGAAAATTCTTATCAGCGTCCAAAAATAAAAATATTTAAAAAAAAGTGAAAAATGACCTTAACAAGTAATTTATCCTAGAGAAGATAACCAAAAGCTGATAATTATCATAGGGCGGCAAGCACTGTCCAGTTATGCACACTTGCATAAGCAAGATAGACATAACAGTCCTCTAGTGTCCCTTGCCAACCAAAATTCTTAACAACAAAGTTACCTTTTAAAATCCTTGTTACTCCCAGGTAAATCCAATATCAAAATCATTCCCAAGTCTCCCTACAGACGACAACCAATTCTAGGCCAAAAATGTCTTGGCAGCATGCAAAGTTGATATACTATGCATGCTACAGTGCCTCATGATTTAGTAAAACTAACTCATACTCACCTGTGGACACAATCTAGAATTGTGATAAGAGTATCATATGGATACCCAAACATCCTAAAGGTTCCTAAAACCTCCCCTTAAACTATGATACAAAAAGTTCGCTAAAATCATGTATGAACATAAAAATTTATGTCAAGATAGGAATGAAACATTCCAACCATCATCCATAAATAAAAACTTGTCCAAATGCTTCTCCATTGATCCATAAGCAACTCTGTATCCAATGGTATACTGCTAACACTACACATTTAGATTGAAAACCACAAAACTAACATTGTTGCTGACAACGCCCCGATAACACATGACAGCGTTGAGGGAAACTTTGTCAGCGTTAGACAATTATATTGCTGACAACGTTGCAAAAACACTTATCAGCGTTCAAGCAACCTTTGTCAGCGTTAGAAAAAGATAGTGGAAAATCTAAATCATCAATAAGACCAATAATAACAATGCATCATCCTGTACATACTTTTACAAAAAGAATCCAAAACACATATTAAGTGAGATTAACCATTCCAATACTTGTTACCAAGTATTGAAATCTCCCAGCATCAAAAGGTTTAGTTAATAAATCTGACACATTTTCCTCAGTGTCAACCCTATCTGGTTGTATTAAACCTTTTTCAAAGCAATCTCTTATAAAATGGTGTCTAATTTCTATGTGTTTAGTTTTAGAATGATGTACAGGATTCTTAATGATGCATAAAGTACTATTATTGTCAACAAATATCTTTGTATGCATGAAATTATACCCATAGTCCAACAGCTGGTTCTGAATCCACAACACTTGACCACAACATGCTGCTGCAGCCACATACTCTGCTTCAGTTGTAGAATTAGCCACCACTGTTTGTTTCTTGCATTGCCAAGATATTAACCTACTCCCAAGAAACTGACATCCACCAGTTGTGGATTTCCTATCAAACTTATCACCTCCATAATCACTATTTGAATATGCAATCAGCTCCAATGGTGAATCCTTTGGGTACCACAAACCAAGATTAGGATAGCATCTTAGGTACCTAAAGATCCTCTTCACAGCATAAAGATGACATTCTTAGGGAGTCACTTGATGGCGTGCACAAGCACACACAGCAAACATAATGTCAGGTCTGGAGGCAGTAAGATACATCAAGGATCCAATCATGGATCTATAGTGCCTGACATCAACATCTTTCCCATCTCCAATCTTTCCCCAAGGGTGTTCTCTATCCATAGGAGTAGTAGCCCTCTTTTCATGTGGAGAAAAGCCAAACTTCTTCAAGATCTTAGCAACATATTTATCCTGGGAGATGAAGATACCATCCTCTTTCTGCTGAACTTGTAAACCAAGAAAGAAGTTCATCTCCCCCATAGCACTCATCTTGAATTTTTCTGTCATAAGCTTGGAGAAATCCTCACTCATCTTTGGATCAGTAGACCCAAAAATGATATCATCAACATAGACCTGCACAAGCAGCACATCTTTGCCTTTCTTCTTTGTAAATAGTGTCTGATCTATGGTGCCCCTCTTGAATCCATTGTCCACCAAATAGGTAGACAGAGTACCATACCATGCTCTAGGGGCTTGATGAAGGCCATACATAGCCTTTTTGACTCTATACACTTTATCTGGATGCTCTGGATCCTCAAAACCAGGAGGTTGCATGACATATACTTCCTCAACAATGGTGCCATACAAGAAAGCACTCTTGACATCCATTTGATAGACTGTGAAGCCCATGCAGGAAGCATAGGCTAGAAAAATCCTAATAGCTTCAATCCTTGCAACTGGTGCAAAGACCTCCTCATAGTCTATCCCCTCCTCTTGTGTATAACCTTGAGCCACTAACCTTGCCTTGTTTCTGACCACAATGCCTCTTTCATCTCTTTTGTTCCTCAGAACCCATCTTGTCCCTATAGGTCTGACATATCTAGGACAATCAACCAGCTCCCAAACATCCTGAATTGCAAATTGGTGAAGCTCATCCTGCATTGCTTCCACCCAACTTGGTTCTTTGAGAGCATCAAATATTTTCTTGGGTTCTTCTTGTGACAGAAAACATGCAAACAAACATGCTTGCACAAGAGGGGTATCAACCTTCTTGTGTATATTGGCAATAAACCCACCAAGACCTTGATGAGATCTTCTAGTCTGAACTGGATTCATAATATCACCAATGATCTGAGATGTGGGGTGATTCTTCATTGTGGAAGTGAGAACCCCTCCTTCAAAACGTCTGGTATCCTCAACTTCACGCTCCATGTTGCCAATATCTTCTTCATCAGACTCTCTTATATCAACATAAGGATGACCTTCTTCATAAGAATTGGAAGGTTCTCCTTGTTCAAAAGTGGAAGAGAAAAGATGTGCAAAGGTGTTGTCAACGTCTGATCCTTGTTTGTCAACGCTTGGGCTAACAACGCTTGAACTGTTGTTGTCAACGTCTGAGCCATCAACGTCTGAATTGGTCTTGTCAGCGCTAGATTTACCTTTGTCAACACCTGAAGAACCATGCATGTTTGTATCTGGTGGTATTTGGAAACCACCATTATCTTGTCCAGCAGCAGCAGCAGCAAAAGCATCTGTCCAAATAGGAATTGTGACATATTCAAATGTAGGAGATGCCTTTTCTGCTTGTGATCCAACCCTCTCATTAACCTGTGTACCTGAAACATTAACAACTTGTTCCTCCACAACATTTGAAGTTACCTTCACAATGTCTGGATTAGTGACAGGCATATAATTTAAAGTTCTAGATAAGGGTTCCAAATCAAATAACCAATTAGGACCATTTTCAGGATCACTAGGTTTATTCTCTAAGAACCTAACATGTACTCTCTCAACAATACGTTTGTCCTCTTTAAGATAAACCCTATAACCCTTGCTCTGCACTGAATACCCCATGAAGTAACCCTCATCACCTTTTGCACTAAATTTCCCTAAGGCATCACTAGTATCCAAAACTACTACATGACAACCAAAAGGTCTGAGAAAACCAATATTAGGTTTTCTTCCCCAAAGTAACTCATAAGGTGTTTTGTTCTGAATTTTGTTAACCAATGCTCTATTTTGCACATAGCATGCTGTATTAACAGCCTCAGCCCAAAAGGCTATTGGAAAGTGAGCATCAGCCAACATTGTTCTGGCTGCTTCAATTAGGGTTCTATTTTTCCTCTCAGCAACCCCATTTTGTTGTGGGGTTCTAGCAATACTGAATTGCCTAGTAATTCCTTTCCTGGCACAAAAATCATCTAGCTTCTTGTTCCTAAATTCTCCACCATTATCACTCCTAAGCATTTTAACCTCATTGCCAGACCTTTTCTCAATCTGAGTGATAAAATCAATAAGAACATCAGCTGTGTCAATCTTCATGGCTAGAAAGAATGTCCAAGTAAACCTAGAAAAGTCATCTGTGACAACAAAGCAATATGACTTGCCATTCAAACTTTCTATATTAGTTGGACCAAAGAGATCCATGTGAAGCATATGAAGAGGTCTAGAACTAGTATGCACCTGTTTGGACTTGAATGAGACCTTGTGCTGCTTGCCTTTAAGACATGCAACACAAGAGTGGTCATTGTGGAAGGCCTTCTCAGGCAAACCATCAACTAGACCAAGCCTCACAAGTCTATTTATATTTTTAAAATTTATGTGCCCTAGTCTCCTGTGCCACATATTACTCTCATCTGCTGAGGCCTTAGCATAAAAACAAGACATATTGGTATTCATTTTAATCCCATTTAAATTCACATTATATATGTCCTTATGCCTAGGTGTTCTATACTCAATATATTTCTCATCAGGGATCTTAAAATCCTTGCTTAACACCAAGCACTCAGTATCAGTGAAAAGAACTTTATTTTTGTTATCACAAACTTGTGATACACTAAACAAATTATAATCAAGTTCTTTTACCAGGAAGACGTTCTCAAAACGCAGATTACTGGTCAGAAGGGTTCCTTTGCCTGTGATTGTCCCATAACCACCTCCAAAGTATACCTTATCACCATCTTTAATAGGGGTGAAATTCGTCAGATAGTCTTCCTTCCCTGTCATGTGCCTTGAGCATCCACTATCCCAATATCCATAATCATTGATCTGTCTTTGAATGCCCTGCACATAAAGAAAACAAATTAGTTTTTTTTGGGAACCCAAGTCTCAAAAGACTTGGATTCATCTGGTTGTTCAATAAGAACAGACTTAGTTCTCACAACAACCCCATTCTCATCCTTTTTAGGATGAAATACCCAGTTAACCCCAATAGGTTTTGTAATGACCTTTGAAATGTAATTAAATCTATTGCAAGTCATTGAAATCCCATTATCATTAGGGTTTTGATCTTTCTTGGGTCTCCATGTTAAGCTTGAAGAAGCTTTAGACCCCTTACCTTGTGGTTGCAAATATTTAGGTCTGGTCACGTTTCTGTCAGCGTTAGAATTTGTCCTGTCAACGCTGAAATTACCCTTGTCAGCGTTGAACCTAGGGTTTGCTACAGGAACCCATTGCCTATTTGACCAGGTGTTTGTCTTTTGAAAAGGTCTTTGTCCATGAGTGTTAGACCTTCTAGAAAAGAATGGGGCAGGTCTAATCACTTGTGGACTTTGCTGCACACAAGGTTTGGGTCTGACAACGTTTGACTTCCTAACAACGTTGACTTTCTTCCTATCAGCGCTGAAATTGTTCCTGTCAGCGCTGGCTTTGGGAGCGTTGACACACTTGTATGCCAAATGTGAAAAGATACCACAAGTGTAACAGGCTTTCTTAGACACAAGCTTAGGTCTAGAAGAGAAGAAACTTGTTCCATGATTGCTAACTTGGCTCTTGGGTGACCTATTATTCCTATACATCTCTGCATATTTAATGGTAGGTCTTCTAACAGTGTTTGAGCCTAGGTCAACAGGTTTACCAGTGATTGGGTTAGTAACCTTAATGGGTGGAGATTCATTAGGACTTTCACAAAGCAAACCTCCCTTAACAAATAAAGTAGGGTTAGCTTTATTCCAATCATTTAGGTCAGTCAATTTTTGTTGATACTCTTCCACTGGAGTGACAACTCTTGGTGGAGGAATGAATTCCTCCTCTTGGCATTCTGGTATACCAGTCCAAGACAAGTCCTTTCTAAGGACACCATAGAAGTCACCAGCTGGTGGTGGAACCAGAGAGTAATCATTCATCCCAATCCCAGTCATGTCCTTAGGATCCCTTTGTTTAGCTACACAGTCTTCTAGGGTTTGGGTGGCTCTATCAAATCTTTGAATCTTGAGGTCAACATTATCTTTATTCTTAATGGCCTCATCTAACTTAGCCTGTAGATCTCTATTAACCTTTGTCATGATGTTCCTAACATCCATACTACCCTCTAGCTCATGTTTTAAGATATTGGTCAAATTCCATTTTCTTGTATTCAGAAACGGTTTTCTCAGTTTCAGTAAGAGCTAGTTGGTAATTAGACAATTTACACCTTTCAGTACTCATATCATCTTTTAGTTTTAACACCTCTTTGTTAAGTCTTTCAGTGTTTAACCTACAACCTTTGCTACAAAAAGCATCATCATATACCTCATTATCAGATGAAGAGGAGGAGTGTGCCATGAGAGCATATTCAACATGCTCTTCTTCTTCTTCAATATCAGCAACCAAAGCTTTATCCTCTTCAACATCCTTAGCCAGATAGCTCCAATCCCATCCTGTACCATCAATTCCTTGAACTGCAACCATAGCTTTGGAATCCTGAGCTTTAACAATCTGACTTGAGGGTTTACCAGTATCAGATCTTCTAGGAGATCTGCATTCCCTCATGAAGTGCCCCATACGATGACAGTTGTAGCATTCAACTTTGGATTTATCAAATCCAGCTGTGTCTTTAGCATTGAAGGTCATCTTCTTTTTAAACCTTCTGTTCCACCTATTTGCTCTTATACTAGCAAGAGCCATGTTCCACTTGATGTCCATCTCTTCCAAGTGCTCATCACTTATCTGCTCAAGGTCCTCATATGTAATCACTGAACCATTGGGCAAAGAAGCAATGTAAGCACAAATAGTATCCAAATCCAAACCAGCATGTTTAACTCTTGGGGAGTCATTCTTGAATGTGTCAGCGTCTGAAAAGGAGACGTTGACAGGACTTGTTCCAGCGCTGACATATGATGATCCAGTAACTGGATGCATATAAGAGTCCTTCTGATTGAATTGACCTTCACTATGAGAGAAAAAGGCCATGTTGCTGGTGGTAGATTTGCTTCCATGCTCTAAAAGAGTTTCATCCTCCAACAGTCTTAGTTTGTTGTAGATGTCATCAAACGAGGAGCTCTTGTAAGTATTGTTGGCAAGAATAGATCTTGCCTCAATATTCCATGCCTCACCAAGACTTTTAAGAAAGGTAGCATTAGTGTCAACATCACCAACTTGTGTCCCCATGAAGGACAACTTGCTTGTGATGTCAAGCAATCTGCTTCTCACACTACTCAGTTTCTCATTGGGTTGAGCTTTGAAGACAGCATAATCATGCAGAAGTTGCTTTTTCTTTTCTTCTTTAGTGTCTGCATTGCCACCATATGCAACTTCAAGTGCTTCCCAAAGATCCTTAGCAGATTCATAGCCTCTATATTTGTGCTGGTTTTCTTGTCCCAAAGAGACTTTCAGAATATTTAGGGCTTTCATGTCAACCCTTTTCTTTGCAATATCTTCAGCACCTACAGCTCTACCATCTCCAGGTTTTTCTTTCTTATCCTCTTCAGGGCATCCTTCAACAGATGTTCTTTGACTAATGGCATCAAGAATCTTTTGAGCCTTATTGAATGAGTTTCCATATTCAATAATCTCCTAGAGTGTGTAATCATAGATCCCCATATATTGTTCAAAGTTGAACTTCCATAAGTCAAAGTTGGTTGCATCAAGCATGGGAATCTTGATGTTTGGTAAGGCTGAGGAGGAGGAGGTTATTGCTTCAGACATGATGTTGTTAGGGTTTTGGTGTTTTTAGGGTTTCTGAGAAAATTAGGGTTTTGGTGTTCGTGTATGGTGTTCTTTAAAGATCAAAAGTTCCTCAACAAGCTCTGATACCACTTGTTGATCCCAAACTTAGATCGATTAGCTTTGTGTATACGAGATTAGATCAAGTAATACACGTAGAGAAACCTTTGTATATGCTTTATGAATCTAAGTGTTATGCGGAATTTAACACTTAAACAAGAACACACAAGATGTAAACAAACTTTCACTTTGATTATGAATGTCGAACTTGCTTACAATGAAAGATGTTTACGAATGAAAACTTATATAAAACTTGATATTGAACATTAACCTAAAGGCCTTCTTTTATAGATACAAGAAGCCTTGTACAATAATCTACGTATCAACTATTCTAGGTAAAGATAAATATAGAAAATACATTGTCGTTTCTATCCTTACTAGAAGTATTCTAGAATATAATAAGCATGTAGATTATATCTTCCATCAGTGCTTGTCTTCAATGTATCAACGCTTGACTTTAACTTGTCAACGCTTGAGCTGTCAGCGCTTGCTTTGTTCTTGTCAACGCTTGAATTGTTCTTGTCAGCGCTCAAGTGATCTGGCCTTAATTTATTCCCAACAATTTCATGTAAAGGGTCAAGCCTTAAATCACACGTTATATATTCAAGGTATAGGTTTTCATTGTTCGACCAATTTAGGGCAGTCTATTAATAATTATTAACTCATTCTTATTCTTATAAACAAACAGATAATCTTAATGATCACAAGCATGAAATTATCGAATTACAGCCTACACACGTGATTCACCAAATTTATGGATGCTACATGTGTATTAGTCAATCCAAACGACATAACATGAAACTCATAATGTTCATTACAAGTTCTAGATGTAGTGATTGGAATAGATAATCTTTTTCGCTAACGCAAAGTTGATGATAACCATGTCGTGGATCAAATCTTTAGAACATACGCTAGAACCTTGCAAATGATCGAACAAATCTATCATCTTGGGTAGTGGATATAGATTTTAATCGTCAATTTACTTAGTTTACGGTAATTCAACAAATATAAGGAATGATAACACCATAGCTCTTCATGGTGACGAGCTTGGTAGAATAAAATCTTCCTCCGACAACTCTCTCAGTTGTACGGTAATTCCTTTAATTCAGATGGTGCTGACGTACAGTGCATAAGCCACAGGTGCAACACCGGGAATATAATCAATACCAATTTCAACTTGCCTTAATGGCGAAACACTAGGTAATTCACCAGCAATACCTCTTAAAGTTTCAGATAACAGAAACATTTTTTAATACATTCATTTTCAAGTTCTTTCTAGATTATAATTTCTATGACTAATTCACAACCATTCATGGTATAATTTCAAGTCTATATGCAGGATATGGTCATCCATCAAGAATTATTTAGATCACTTTTGATAATCAACATCTTATCTTTTAGGGGAATTCTATTCGATTTCCCATCAATTAAGACAATGTCGTCATGTCATAATCAATCAATCCATTCTATTGGCACTATCAAATTTCGAGTTTCATTGTCGTCGATAAGATGTGAAGTTCTCAAAAGACCAATAATAACACATAATCCTTCACAGATTCAAGGATATATGGAGTTACAACTACAATTAAAAGAGTAAGGTTAACGCATAATCTATGCAAGAGATTTTTAAATCAGATACAGACGAAAACATTTAACGAATATGAATATATCCCATGTTTTCATAATTTGAGTACGCATTCGAAAGCTCCTCGGATCGTTACCCAGGTCATTCAAATGAAATCTAATCAAAAGAAATGATAAGAACGTCGATACATCCGGTCGGGTATCAACACTCGGTAATCAAATACTTTTCCTAAGAATCTCACTACGGGAGAATTGGACAAGAAAGAATTGTCAATTGTCAAATAAGACAATTTCCATAGATGAGTAAATTTGACTCAGAAGAATAGATGCTACAGACACATATGTAGGTGTCCCTAACATTATGTCCCTATTTTTCACTTCTTGCAGATCTCATAAAATTTAATCTTTCACAATCTTCAAAGAAAATGTAGTGTTTATTATTCAGTTTATGGTGACTACTAATCAGCCTTGCATGGTCCATTCCAAATTGTATGTAGGCGCGCAACTATATACAATTTCAAGATTAACGATGCAATACTCAGTTCGTCAAAACTTTGTCATCATGTTTAAAATATATATACTCAAACTGAATTCAAATATAATTTACAGAGATGTTCTTTGTTATGAAAACAATTAAGTTTTCCAAGGTTTTTCATAAACAACTTCATTTCGATAACGATTACTTATAAATCTCACTTTAAATCATTCATGTGGTGATAAAAATCCAAATTTTTCTCAAGGGATACTATTGTATCTTATAAAAACAATGCGTGATCTGCAAAAGAGTGATGAAGAGTCGTTCACCAAGAACTAACTTCAATATAATAGGAAATGAGCTTAGCCAATTAATCATGAGGTTCATGACCTCGATGGCGCTCAAAAAGAATAATCCACAACGTAACTCAAATCAAGATGAGTACTTGTTCAATGGTTGCATCACTAATGCGAACATTAGGATGAAGCAATAAAAGATAGATAACATCGATACATGTAGAATTTAGCAATCAAAGGTAGTCTTTTCATTAATCACAAACAAGTCAAAATTGTACCGTAACACATTACGTGTCACTATCTCATACAATTCCAAGAACTCATCCTACCAACTGATGTCTCAGTTAAGTTAGGGATTATTTTTAAAAGATACCACAATGAATACTAATCTACAAGAGTCATTAGGTGTTCCACATGTCCCAGAAGATCCATCGGTCTCAATTCAAAAGAAGATTTCTTCAATTTATTTCTTGGACACTGGGCATCCTCGTTAGTGGACAATGGCCTAGGAACAACCCTTAAAACGAACTAACAATCAATTAAAACCTTATAATTCAATCACAGAACTTAACGACTTCCTCTTAACAATCTCATATTCCATACAAGTTAAATTTTATTTTATTCATGTTGCAACCAACTTATACTCAATGCAACATCCTACCTTATTTTCCAATACTTTCAACCTTATTCATAAACCTTAAAAGGGCAATAAAAGCTCGATATGAACAATACTTAATTTCCAATCCTATAGCTCTTACAACAAAAATTATCAAATGAGTCACTAGTATGAGATGACTCATATATTCAATAAGAATTCTCAGAAAGGTACTAGTGGCATGAGGCTTTTGGGTAAAGGTTCCAGTGATAGCCTCGAGTGCAACATTCACCTCTTCGATTTCAAATTTAAGAATTAGGTGACAACGACTCAGATGACATCTTTCCAGGTGGTAATGTTTTGTCAAACTCCACTCTATAAGGAAAGATCGTCATGACATCGATATCAGTTTTAATCTCGCCAATTATTCTTTAATATCACAATCAACTAATATTAACGTTTCTACGAATATCAACCATTTGTTGGGATTGAAAGGTGTGTAAACACCCATCCTTTTTACCACTTAATTACAATAATAACCGAGCCAAAACGTGTATTTTATGTCATTTATGTCGAAATTATGCGTGATTTGTGTTTTTGTTGTGATTTAGGACGAAAATGTGGAAAAGGGAGAAAACATGGGCATTCACGGGCTTTTATCGAAGAAAAAGACGAAAGACGAAGTCAAGAAATCAAGAATGCAAAAAGAACGGAAGTCCAAGACCAAATTCTGAAGATTTATCGAAGAAAAAGTCAAAAGACGAAAGTTTACTAAAAGCCGAAGAACTCGAGTCTAATTTATTGAAGAATTACAAGACGAGTTTGAAGAAATCCCGAGACAAAGTAATTAAAGTCAAAAGATTAAGAAGACTAAGGACTTAATGGTGCAATTAAAGAGAGAAGAAAGAGGGGAGGAAGCTTCCTAAGCACCTCCCTAATCTCCCCTATAAATAGTTCATTAGTGTATTCATTTATTTTTGTTAGCTAATAGTGACAATTACTTCTTCCAATTTAATTTACCTTGTCATTTAATTACATGTCATTTAAATACATTGTCTTGCACCTTAAATTCATTTAATTTCAAGTAAGTTTCCTTTTAATTCTTGTCAATCTTTACTTTTATTGTTTGATCTCCTATCTACCTTTCTTGTTTGATCTTAATCTTTATGCTTTTATTGTTCATGTTCATGTTCTTGAGTTTTTGTTAAATTGATGAAGTGGGTTTTGATCATTGTGGTTATTATTGTTAATTTTGTTGATTTGGATTGTTTGTTTATGATTAGTAGATGTTTATTGATTAGTATTGCTTAATCTTTTGGTTTAATTCGTTTATATTTGTTTAGATTCGTGTTATTCGTTTCTTGCGTGTTCTTCGCTGTCTGTTGTTCTCCCAGGTGATATTCCGAATCAACAATACATTCCAAGTGAAGGGATTTTGTGATTGTTCCGAATCAAAGGTCTTGTTCAGTGAAAGTTCCGAATCAGTAGTGTTTATTCCGAATAATTTATTATTCCGGATCAAGCTAATCAGTCGGAACATTTATTGTTCTGAATCAAGAATTTGTTCTGAATCAACTGGTTCATTCGGAATATTTAATATTCCGGATCAAGGTTCATTCGTAATATATTCTGAATCAAGGTTGTCATTTCAGATCAAGGTTTATGAGCTCATTCGGAACATCATATATTCCGAACCAAGAAGATATTCCGGATCAAGTGCTGTTCATTCAGAATACAAAATATTCCGGATCAGTGGTGGTTCATTCGGAATATATTCCGAACGAAGGATTTAGGATTGTTCATTCGGAACATTTTCCGAATCAAGGAGTTTGAGTTCATTCGGAATTTATTCCGAATCAAGACTTTATTCCGGGTCAACAAAACATTCCGAACCAAGGCTTATATTCTGAGTGAAGGATTTATTCCGGATAAGTGACATATTCCGAATAAAGAATTTATTCCGGATCAAGGGTTTTGGCTAATATTCCGAGTGAAGAAGAATCATTCCGAACGAAGGTGACATTACGTAGGAGTGATTATTCCGAACGAAGGATTATTCCGGATGAGCTGTTTTTAGGTTCTTTTTAATTTCAACTTTTAATTCTTTAATTTTCAAGCTTTACTTTTCCCGCCTTTTTCCTTAGTTGCACTTTAAGTTTACTTGCCTTAGATTTATTTTAAGCCTTGCCTTAGTTTAAGTTTTAGTTGCGTTTTAAGTTTGCCTTAGACAGTTTTAAGTTTGCGTTATTTACTCTTAGTGCCTTTTAATTTTCGTCATGCTTTTAAATTCTCGTCTTTTATTTTAAATTAGAGTTAGATTTACTTCACCTGCTCTTTACCTTAAAGTTTTGCACCTTTAATTTTACTACAACGACACAACTTTTGTTTCACCAAAGAACGACTGAGTCGCATAGTTAACCAGGATCAATTCGATTAGACATACTATAACGAACTTTTTTACATGTAAAATCTCTTGTTTAAAATGGCGCCGCTGCCGGCTCTTTTCGTAGAGATTAACGGTTTTCTATGAGAGACGCGTTGGTTTTTAGGATCCGTTCATTCGTGAGCGTTATTTTTCTTGCTTATAAATTTTAAAAAACCCAGAAAAATTAAAAATTGTTAAAAATCCATAAAAATTAAAATTTTCAAAAATCCAAAAAGATTTTATTTTTATTGTGTATATATATTCTCTTTGTGTTTGGTTTCTTTTTCTTTTGCCTTTGTAGGTGTATGCGTACTAGATCTTCTAATTATCAAGAGCCCGAGACTCCTGAAGATTTAGCTATGGCAGGTGTGAACAACAAATAATCCACCGCACCTTAACAATAATAACAATGTTCTTCCACAGCCCGATCTTCGGACAATGGAGGAGCTTTGTCAACATACCATGTTTGGACGAGGAGGACCGATTGCGCCGATGCAAATCACGGCTCCGGAGTTTTCCTTGAAGCACCACATGATTCAGCAAGTGCAAACTAACCCATTCCGTGGATTGCCTGATGATGATGCCAACAAACACCTCGACAAATTCATTACTATCACTCAAAGCATGAAGTTGCCCAGTGCCACAATGGATGTTCTTCGCCTACAACTCTTCCCACATACTTTATCACACCAAGCCAAGAAATGGTTTCATCGTCTCCCGAAGAATTCCATTCATACTTGGGATGACATGACTCAACGCTTTTTGTCGCGCTACTTTCCACCATCCATGATCATGAGCCATCGCAATCAAATCAGCGGTTTCATGCAAGAACCCGATGAATCTCTCTTTGATGCTTGGGAAAGATATAATGTTTTGATTTATCGTTGTCCAAACCACAACATGCTCCATGTGACCTTAATTGATACTTTCTACAACGGTTTGACTTTTCATGATCGTGATACGATTAATGCAGCCGCCGGTGGCACATTTATGAAAAGAAGACCCGAGGAGTGTAGAGAGCTTATTGAGAACATGACTACTCACCACAAAAACTGGGATTCCTCCGCTTCTTCAAGGAACAACCCGAGAGTCAATGTTTCTTCTACTTCAGCAAACCCCGATATGACCGAATTCACCCGCATGATGGCCGAAATGAACAAAAATATATTGCTCCTTGCTACAAACCAACAACAAGTTAAAGCGATAGTCAATCCTTGTGAGACATGCGGCGGTCCTCACTCATACACTGATTGTCCTTCTACTCAAGGAAATCCGGAAAATGTGCATGCGGCTTATGGTAATTATTCACCGGAAAATTACCAAGCCCGACCTCAAGGGGATCGAAATTTGCTAAGTTACCGATGAAACAACTACCTTTCACCCGTTTTTTCTCCTCAAAACCAAAACCCCAACAACAACTATAATAGAAGCAACCAAATCCCACCTAGAGCTTCTAATCCTTATCACCCACCCGCTCAACAAGCCCCACCCTTGAATCAAGATGTTGAAGCGTTAATGAGAACCCAAGGAGAGCAAATCAAGAATCTACAAAGTCAAATTATCAATTTGAAAGGGGATATCACTAAGCAAGGTAATGACATTAGATCCAAGCTTTGAGATAATATTCAATCATCCTTCAGCAATCAAACAAATGATTTGAAGAATATGCTTGCTAGTTTCTTGCCCACCACTCAACCCTCTTCTTCGAGTTCTCTACCTTCAAACAACGTCACCAATCCGCGAGCGAATGTGAGTGCTATTACTACCCGTAGTGGAGTTACCATAGTAGGACCACCTATCCCACCCCCATCATCTACACCTCCTCCCCCACCATTTATCCCTACTCCTCCCACACCTAGTATTAGTACACCATTACCGTCTCCGCCTCGTCGTGATGAAGTACCAACCAAGAATCCTCCACCAACCCCACCTTCAACATCTCAACCTTTACCTACACCTACACCTTCACCACCCAACCCTCGCATTCCTTATCCATCTCGCTTAGGCAAGGCCAAAATGCACACCAAGGATGACATCCAAGTGTCAAACTATTTGAAGAAAGTTTCGAAAATGACCGTCACTTTTCCCCTTGTCGAAGCTCTTGCACAAATGCCGAAATTTGTGAAGATGTTTAAGGAATTGCTTAGTAAGAAGGAGAAGATGGCCGAGTCTGTTAATACTCGATTGAATGAAAATTGTTCTTACGTTCTTCTTAAAGAACTTCCGGAGAAACTTGGAGATCTCGGTCGTTTTGTGCTTCCTTGTACTTTTAACCAAACCGACAAATTTACTGCTTTAGCCTATCTCGGGGCCAGTATAAATCTGATGCCTTTAAGTGTTTGGACATCACTATCATTACCCGACCTTACTCCAACAAAGATGACTCTTGAGCTTGCAAATCGCACTCTCGCTTACCCCGTTGGTATTGTCGAAGATGTGTTCATCAAAGTTGGCACATTCACTTTTCCGGTCGACTTTGTCGTTGTTGATTATGAAATAGATCCTCGTATTCCGTTAATACTTGGACGCCCATTTTTAAGAACCGGTAGAGCTTTAATTGATGTGGATAAATGTGAGCTCATCTTAAGAGTCGGGGATGATGCACAAGTGTTTGAAATGGGAAAGCTTACAAGCAGTTACTTTGGAGGCCAAGAGTCAGCGAATATGATTAATGTGCTTGATGATTTTGTCATCTACAACAATCCTCTATTCGATTCGTGCATTGATAATCCACTTTTTCAAGATGATATGGATGATTCTCTATCCAATTTGGAACCTTCACCCATATATGATTCTCCATCGATCTTTGATGGTTATGATGATAATTCTAGCTCAGATTCGGATGATTATGATGACTTTACCTCCGAGTATCCCGACATGCCCACTTATGATGATTTTGATGAGGCCGATACTCGTTCGAGTGATTCTTCTCATGATGAAGATCCTCCGCTTACATCACTCGATCCTACTTTGGATGATTACTCATTTGAGGAAGACTTCTCTACTTTTCTCAATACATACTTCCCTCATGAGAGTGATGCTCCTTCTTTAGAATTTGATGATTATCATCTTGATCCTACTTTGGATTTGAAGAAAATTATTTCAAAGGAGAAGCAACCGGACGACACCAACATCCGCAACACGTATGATTTGACACCTCTTTGTCCACCTTCTGAGGACGAGGTTGTGCATTTTCTTCGCGGATCATCTTCAAATTCTGCTGAGCCTGAGTTTTTTTCCCCTAAAGGAAAAGGTGTTCGACCCTGGTATTGATATTCTTCAGCCATCTCAGTATCCATCTGATGAAATAAAAGGAAAGATTTTTGGAACTTTTGAAGATATGCTTGCACCACTTCACCCTTGCTTCCACCGTGCTCCATCTTTGCTTAAGGGAACCTTGCCTACTCTTCTTTGGCTTGCCTTAATCTCCTTAAGCTTGTGCTACTTGATGGACGAAAACTATGTCTTTGATCCCGGTAGATGTGTTTCATGCTTCTTCCTATGATAATCAAGGTCGAGTCAGGCTCACGACTCGGTGAACAAAAATCAAGCGCTTCTTGGGAGGCAACCCATTATCTATCTTTTAGCTTTCTTTATCCTAAGTGTAGGGGAGACCCATTGGTGTTTGCTATTTCCTCTCTTCTAATATTCAGGGATTCGAGCGCTCAATGATCCACTCTTGATGATTCTTGACGACCCGTGATTCCGTTGTTTCCGGCTTCCAGGTTCTATCCTAAACTTTTTCGATTCACTATTTTATATTTTCCAATATTAAAATAGGAATCTCGTTAGTTGTCTCTTCCTCAACAATATTTAAACAACGTGCACAATGTCCTAAGTGTAGGGGAGTTTACTCCCACATGCTTAAACATTGAGGAAAATGTTTATATTAAGTGTAAGGGGGACTTCTATCGAAGTTAAGTGGCCTTTTCCTTGTATTTGTCCTCATTTTAACCGGAAAATCAATTTTTCGACATTTTTCAAAATTTTTGATCTATTTTGGCCTATTAGTTTTTCCCTTTGTATAGTTATTTTCTTTCCTTATCAGAATAAATTTTAATATAGTGGTTTTAATTCTCAAACGTTGTGAATCTTTTGACTCGACCCGAGTTTACTTATCTAAGTTTACTCTAGCTAGTATCCTTAACGTGTTTAAGTCAAGTTTTGCTAGGCTTTTATATAGGGAGCTTTAAAACGCGAAAGTCTTAACTCTCACGGGTTAAGAACAAGAACTTTTCGCAAGTTCCTATAATTGATCCTAGAGAGTCGTTTATCAAGGGAACTTTAAAATGCGATTTCTAAACTTGAAAAAGTCTAAGAGTTTGCAAGATCCTATAGACGACTCAAAAACCCAAAACTTTGATTTAATAGGCTAAGCATCCACGAGTCTCATTCCTTGAGATTTTAAACTGTAGAGAACGAGAGATGATAGAGTCAATTATAAGTTTGGTATTCTTTCGTGAATTTATGTGAGTTAATTATAAGCCTATTCTCCCATCACTTGCTAATAAATTTATCTGCAATAAATAAGGTTGTACGATTTGAAAATTTACTTAGCTTCTAGCCCAGGATCGTTTAAAAGTTGCTCGGTATGGATTAGAGTTCATAGCCAAGGCATAACTTATTGAAGCGGGATGCGAAGATTGGCGAGTCCGAAAAGGCCCTAACAAGGCAAGAGGGCTACATTTTGTTGTGAAAGATCAAAAGTGACGTAAAGAATCATTTATCAAAGATCAATATGAAGGATCGAGACACACGAGGAAAAGCAAATACTCCCGTAAAGATCATGGAGAAGTCTATCCAAAAAGGCCCTAACAAGGTATGAGGATAAATAGATCCAAGTCCAAAGGAGGCGGATCGTTGTATATCGAAGTCGAAAATAAAGATTGGAGAAAAATGAAGAAGTTGTGGTCCAAATATGAAGAATCTCTCAAAACTTTAAGTGAAGAAATTCCCATTATGAAGAGAAGACCATTATTTCATGAACGTCTCTCAAGGTTTGAAGTATGAAGTCGCTGCCAAATATCGTTCCGAGAAAGGTCTCAAATCGCGAAGCGAGTTATGCCAAGATATGAACTTTATGAGGTCCCGAGAAGCAGTTTTAAAAGATTTTGTCCTTTAGCTAACTATTGATTAAATCGTCCCACTTTATTTTCAGCCTAAATAACTATCGAAATAAGTCAAAAATGCATCCTCGTGATCATTCAAGACAACAATAAAATATAAGAGATACACCTAGGAATAATGGAGTCTAAGTAAATAATTGGCCCACATGAGTTCGTGTTAGTTTGCTAACTTATAATAACAATGATCTCGTTTTTAAGCTTGGTTTGGAGAAAGTGAAAACTTGAGGATGATGATCATTCATGACATTTCCAAAACCCGAAGGTATGTTTTTGATTTCTTTACTTTGAATGTTTATAGTTTTCTATCTCTTTAATAAAGGCCAAAGTGGATTGATTGTGATGAAAAGTGTAAACGTGCTTAATGCATTGCATGAGGACATTGCAATGGTCAAGTCTAGGGGATTTGATAGGTGTGTAAACACCCATCCTTTTTACCACTTAATTACAATAATAACCGAGACAAAACGTGTATTTTATGTCATTTATGTCGAAATTATGCGTGATTTATGTTTTTGTTGTGATTTAGGACGAAAATGTGGAAAAGGGAGAAAACACGGGCATTCACGGGCTTTTATCGAAGAAAAAGACGAAAGACGAAGTCAAGAAATCAAGAATGCAAAAAGAACGGAAGTCCAAGACCAAATTCTGAAGATTTATCGAAGAAAAAGTCAAAAGACGGAAGTTTACTAAAAGCCGAAGAACTCGAGTCTAATTTATTGAAGAATTACAAGACGAGTTTGAAGAAATCCCGAGACAAAGTCATTAAAGTCAAAAGATTAAGAAGACTAAGGACTTAATGGTGCAATTAAAGAGAGAAGAAAGAGGGGAGGAAGCTTCCTAAGCACCTCCCTAATCTCCCCTATAAATAGTTCATTAGTGTATTCATTTGTTTTTGTTGGCTAATAGTGACAATTAGTTCTTCCAATTTTTATTACCTTGTCATTTAATTACATGTCATTTAAATACATTGTCTTGCACCTTAAATTCATTTAATTTCAAGTAAGTTTCCTTTTAATTCTTGTCAATCTTTACTTTTATTGTTTGATCTCCTATCTACCTTTCTTGTTTGATCTTAATCTTTATGCTTTTATTGTTCATGTTCATGTTCTTGAGTTTTTGTTAAATTGATTAAGTGGGTTTTGATCATTGTGGTTATTATTGTTAGTTTTGTTGATTTGGATTGTTTGTTTATGATTAGTAGATGTTTAATTATTAGTATTGCTTAATCTTTTGGTTTAATTCGTTTATGTTTATTTAGATTCGTGTTATTTGTTTATTCGTGTTCTTCGCTGTCTGTTGTTCTCCCAGGTGATATTCCGAATCAACAATACATTCCGAGTGAAGGGATTTTGTGATTTTTCCGAATCAAAGGTCTTGTTCAGTGAAAGTTCTGAATCAGTAGTATTTATTCGGAATAATTTATTATTCCAGATCAAGCTAATCATTCGGAACCTTTATTTTTCCGAATCAAGAATTTGTTCTGAATCAACTGGTTCATTCGGAATATTTAATATTCCGCATCAAGGTTCATTCGTAATATATTCCGAATCAAGGTTGTCATTCCGGATCAAGGTTTTTGAGCTCATTCGGAACATCATATATTCCGAACCAAGAAGATATTCCGGATCAAGTGCTGTTCATTCGGAATACAAAATATTCCGGATCAGTGGTGGTTCATTCGGAATATATTCCGAAAGAAGGATTTGGGATTGTTCATTCGGAACATTTTCCGAATCAAGGAGTTTGAGTTCATTCGGAATTTATTCCGAATCAAGACTTTATTCCGGGTCAGCAAAACATTCCGAACCAAGGCTTATATTCTGAGTGAAGGATTTATTCCGGATAAGTGACATATTCCCGAATAAAGAATTTATTCCGGATCAAGGGTTTTGGCTAATATTCCGAGTGAAGAAGAATCATTCTGAACGAAGGTGACATTCCGGATGAGTGATTATTTCGAACGAAGGATTATTCCGGATGAGCTGTTTTCAGGTTCTTTTTAATTTCAACTTTTAATTCTTTAATTTCAAGCTTTACTTTTCCCGCCTTTTTCCTTAGTTGCACTTTAAGTTTACTTGCCTTAAATTTATTTTAAGCCTTACCTTAGTGAAGTTTTAGTTGCGTTTTAAGTTTTCCTTAGACAGTTTTAAGTTTGCGTTATTTACTCTTAGTGCCTTTTATTTTTCGTCATGCTTTTAAATTCTCGTCTTTTATTTTAAATTAGAGTTAGATTTACTTCACCTGCTCTTTACCTTAAAGTTTTTCACCTTTAATTTTACTACAACGAAACAACTTTTGTTTCACCAAAGAACGACTGAGTCGCATAGTTAACCAGGATCAATTCGATTAGACATACTATAACGAACTTTTTTACATGTAAAATCTCTTGTATAAGGGATCATAAATATCCACAACTTGGTTTGGATCTAGGATAGCTAGAATTCCTACGAGAATAGCTTCGATTAATTTACTAGGGGATTTAGGGTTCCTTGTGATAATCTACGTCGTATAAATACCTCGTATAAATATCAAAATAATCATCAAATAATCATGTAATAGAAATACATCATATATATATATATATATATATATATATATATATATATATATATATATATATATATATATATATATATATATATATATATATATATATATATATATATATATATATATATATATATATATATATATTTATATATAATCCAATTTATATATATATTAAAATAACACTTCTTAGTCTGGCCTTGTCGGTAACTCGGGAATTCTTCGGCACCGTTATAGTCAAAAGATTTTTAGACATTTTGAGAAAAATGTTTATAGTTAAAAGATTTTGAAATGTTTTATTCAAAACCTTGGTTTTAAAAATCTTTCGTTCTCTATAACGAGAGCTCTGATACCAAACTGTAACACCCCCAAATTTTACACAATTCAATACAGCGGAAGACTCGTAGGTGTTACGGGATAGCACATTACTCACATCATAGACAACGCTTGAAAATCGCGTCGTTTAATAATAAAGCATTTCCATTAATAAATATCAAATTTACATAGGTCCCAAGTCATAGTAATTTCATACAATTTTACAAAAGATTTGAATGGAAATTGTTATTTGAGTGCGGGCCATGAATTCTTGTTGTCTTCCCGAGAATTACCTTCAAGTACCTGAGATAAAACATGTTAAAAGAAAAGGTCAGCGATAACGCCGAGTGAATTCATAGAGTTCAATAAAACCATTAATATATCATTGGTATATAATTATTACCAAAAATCATTTTGTACAAATCTTTATTAGGCCATAAAATAGCCAAAGTCATTTTATACAAATCCTTATAAAAAATCATAATATAGGCTTTTGCCTTCAAAATCGTTATACGAATCATTGTCGTAAAAACATCATACAATATGTTTTATAACGGTGTATGGATTAAATAAAAACAGTTATATGAATACGGTTATATAAAACCAAAACACGAACATAATATCAATAATAAGACCCCGTATTGCTAGTCAGGCAATATATCGTAATTCTGTGCGTATAGCAGTATTTTGTTATTTTTGGATTATTACAAGCCGCATGACATTGTTACCTTACTAAACCAAACAACGGGTAGCTAACCCGAAACTCATTTGCCCATCTAAATTAGCGTGTCGTCACAATAATCACGCTTGTGTAAATCTTCTCATACATAAATTCGCTTACCAATCAATGTGGCACGACGGGGATCAACCGTCAAGGCGCGAACTGGGGTGATCGTCCCCAAATAGTACTATTATATGCATAAGCGTCTACCAAATACCGGTAGTTCACAATTCATGCTAATGGGACTTTTAGTGACATAACCTAACTTTAATAATCCATTTATTTCATCTATCGGGTCATTTAATCATTCATCGGGTCATACAATGATTCGGGTCCAAATCAATAAACACACAATCGGGACAACTAGTGTCCTTTTTTATAAAAACTAACATGTTATCTCCCTCGCGGGTTTATAAAACATTTCATAAAAACATTTAAAAGAGTGCGAGGCTATGAACTCACGTTGATGTGGGAAAGCGGTTTATCGGTGATTCGGATGAACGGTACGTGCTTCAATCACGGAAACCTAGACAAATAATACTCGTCTTAGACTCTTGTCCAATGACTTTATAAAAATAACAATTATGTATACATATGATGATTTTATATATATGATGATGATCAAGTGGGATTATACATCTTTACTCATTCATTATAGTGTTTATGTGTTGGTAATTTTTAAGACTAGTTACACTAGTTCAACTTGTTTACATTTTAAAGCCCAATGGGCCTATTACAAGCCCAATACTATTCATTAGCCCAATTATAATTTTATTATCAGTATTATACTTTATATGTTGGGCCCAAATGGGTTAAGCCCAATAAATAAGTTTATAAGTGTTTTACCAAATTAGTCGGGTTTATTATCCATTAAGGCTACTTTGGCCCGTTAATGTCTATATGTTGTAAAGCTCGGGTTTTATAGGTTTTTACTTGTTATATATGTTTATATATCAGTATGTGAGTTTATAAATGTTTACATTAGACGGGTATAACCGTCTAAGTTTTATTTAACAAAAACGTTAATCTTTCGGTTTTTACCAAAAAAACGTAAAACTTAGTATATAGTTTTTATAACTTATAAAACTTACCAAACTACCATTTTTATATAATGTCCATTTATTTATCCTTATGCATTTTTATATAAATGAAGTATATAAGTGAGTGGGTTTTAATTCACATTTTATACTATATTTATTTGAGTGCTTATATAATAATATTAAACTTTAATTTCACAAAATCAGTCCTAAAAATCTAGTTTACTAAAATGATCATATCTAGAGTTCTACATGGAGATAGAACCCCAAATGTTTATCACAGAAACTACAAGATATGTGCTTCATTTTATTCCTTTATAGCTACTGATGAATCAACCTCTAAGTATTTTATAAAATTCGTCCAAAACAGTGTACCCAGATTTGCACTCTAAACTTGTTTTGATCATGTCTCACTCATTTTTATGATTCCATTTCATGGCCAACTCTCACATGTGTACAAGTCTCAATACTCATTGTATATCAATTCATCTATACCATTTTATCAGTTCATCATATGGTTATTTACTGTTTTTATACAGCCTACTAAATTAAGCAAGATTAACCACTTTTATATATAGTTTTTCATCTTTTTACCCATGTTTATCAACACCAAATCCCTACATAATATTTTTATCATCATATATTCATCATATATATATAGAATAAGAAAGAAAATACATGATTACATAATCAAAATAACAAGAGGATAGGAAGAACAATCTCTATACCACCAAAGTGATGAAAAGATGGGATTGATGATGAACAATACTTGGTTTTGGGTAACCGATCTTATGAGATATCAACACCACTTCTAGGATCATCAAATATTTGTAGACACCTCCACAAATCAGCCTTTGATCTCCATGGAAATCTCCATTGTGGATGTTATGATCACCTCCAATCATTAAGGCTTCAAAAGGACATCTTCTTGTGTAAGATTAACATAAGATTCATGGATGAATTTTGATCAATGGTGGTGGTTTAGGAGTGGTGGTAAACGGCCAAAATAGAGCTAGGGAGAGAGTTTTGTGGTTTTGCATGTTGAAAATGAAGATGGTTGTTTGTAGTTAGCTTGTTTGAATGTGTGGATGGTTTTGAGAGGAAAACAAGAACAAGTGTCCTAGTTAGTATAATAAGTTGACACATGAGGTATGTTGTGGCTTATGTTGGACGCCACATGTAGTGGGGGTGGGGCAAACTTGTTTTGTCTCATCCCCATTTAATTACGGGTACTCCTCGATTCTAGTTTCCTCGATTTGCGTGCCCCGGGTCGTTTTACGAAAAACGTTTTTATAAATTATGAATCAACGGAACAAAATGAATCTAATAAAAATTGTCTCATAAAAAACAGGGTTCGAAAACGTAATTACGTAATCCTAAGGTTTCCGGTTTAGTCGTAAAGGACGTTAAATTAAAATCGTAAGTCCTAATCTCTTCTCTTAAATTTGTAAGTTTATGAACTAACTCAAATTTAAAATCTCAAAATAATATTCACGGATAAATTTATTTCCTGAAATATCGGACTGTCACCAAAGACGGTGTATGTAAACGTGAGCACGTAACGTAGAATCCTCCGGTTTAGATGTAGTCGATGCTACTTCAAGACGTAAATCCAAATTTCTTCCCAGAAATGGGTGAGTTCATAATATAACATAAAATAATGTTTTTAAATAATAATTAAGAATAAAATATCAACCATAAATTGACGGATTGTCACACTTGTTCTTTGATAAATCTTCATAAAAAGTCTTGGACTTCCGTTCTTTTTGCATTCTTGATCTCTTGACTTCGTCTTTTGTCTTTTTCTTCGATAAAAGCCCGTGAAAGCCCGTGTTTTCTTCCCTTTTCATATTTTGGTCCTAAATCACAACAAAAACACAAACCACGCATAATTATGACATTTACGACATAAAACACACGTTTTGGTTTGGTTATTATTATAATTAAGTGGTAAAAGGATAAGTGTTTTCACACTTATTAAATCCCCTACACTTGACCATTGCAATGTCCTCATGCAATGCATTAGTTACAAAGCACGTTTTACATTTTTTCATCATAATCGATCCACCTTGGCCTTTATTAAAAAGATAGAAAATTATAAAACATTCAAAGGAAGAAAATAAGTAAAGAAATCAAAGACATACCTTAGGGTTTTGAAAATGTCGTGAATGATTATCATCCTCAAGTTATCACTTTCCCCAAACCAAGCTTAAAAACGAGATCATTGTTATTATAAGTTAGCAAACTATCACAAACTCATGTGGGCCAATTATTCACTTAAAATCCCTTATTCCTAGGTGTATCTCTTATATTTTATTGTTGTCTTGAATGATCACGAGGATGCATTGTTTGACTTATTTCGATAGTTATTTAGGCTGAAAATAAAGTGGGACGATTTAATCAATAGTTAGCTAAAGGACAAAATCATTTAAAACTGCTTCTCGGGACCTCATAAAGTTCATATCTTGGCATAACTTGATTCACGATTTGAGACCTTTCTCGGACCGATATTTGGCAGTGACTCCATACTTAAAATCTTGAGAGACGTTCATGAAATAATGGTCTTCTCTTCATAATAGGAATTTCTTCACTTGAAGTTTTTGAGAGATTCTTCATATTTGGACCACGACTTCTTCATTTTTCTCCAATCTTTAATTGGTATTTTGATATACAACGATCCGCCTCCTTTTAGGACTTGGATCTATTTATCCTCATACCTTGTTAGGGCCTTTTTGGATAGATTTCTCCATGATCTTTAGGGGAGTACTTGCTTTTCGTCGTGTGTCTCGATCCTTCATATTGATTTTTGATAAATGATTCTTCACATCACTTTTGGATCTTTAGCAACAAAATGTAGCCCTCATGCCTTGTTAGGGCCTTTTCAAACTCGCCAATCTTCGCATCCCGCTTCAATAATTTATGCCTTGGCTATGAACTCTAATTAATACCGAGCAACTTTTAAACGATCTTGGGCTAGAAGCTAAGTAACTTTTCAAATCGTACAAACTTATTTATTGCAGATAAATTTATTAACAAGCGATGGGAGAATAGGCTTATAGTCAACTCACATAAATTCACGAAAGAATACCAACCTTATGATTGACTTTATCATCTCTCGTCCTCCACAGTTTAAAATCTCAAGGAATGAGACTCGTGGATGCTTAGCATATTAAATCAAAGTTTTGGGTTTTCGAGTCATCTATAGGATCTTGCAAATTCTTAAACTTTTTCAAGTTTAGAAAACGCATTTTAAAGTTCCCTTGATAAACGAATCTCTAGGATTAATTATAGGAACTTGCGAAAAGTTCTTGTTCTGAACCCGTGAGAGTTAAGACTTTCGCGTTTTAAAGCTCCCTATATAAAAGCCTAGCAAAACTTGACTTAAACACCTTAAGGATACTAGCTAAAGTAAACTTGGATAAGTAAACTCGGGTTGATTCAAAAGATTCACAACATTTAAAAATTTAAAACTGCTTTATTAAAATTTACTCTAGCAAAGAAAGTAAATAACAATAACAAAGGAAAAACTACTAGGGCAAAATAGATCAAAAATTTTGAAAAATGTCAAAAAATCAATTTTCCGGTTAAAATGAGGACAAATGCAAGGAAAAGACAACTTAACTTCGATAGAAGTCCCCCTACCCTTAATATAAACATTGTCCTCAAAGTTTAAGCATGTGGAAGTAAACTCCCCTACACTTAGGACATTGTGCACGTTGTTTAAATCTTGCTAAGGAAGAGACAACTAAAGTGATTCCTATTTCAATCATAAATGATAAAATAATGAATCAAAAGAGTTTAGGATAGAACCGGGAAGACGGGAACACGGAATCACGGGTCATCAAAAGTCATCAAGAATGGATCTTTGAAAGCTCGAATCCATGCGTATGATAAGAAAGAAAACAACAAACACATACTAGGGTCTCCCCCTACACTTATTATAAAAACAAAGAAAAAGGATAGATACTGTGGGTTGCTTCCCGAGAAGCGCTTGTTTTTTATAATCGAGGCGTGAGCCTGACTCGACCTTGATTAGCATAGGAAGAAGCTTTAAACAAATCCACCAGGATCAAAGACATGGTTTTCATCCAGCAAGTAGCACAAGCTTAAGTCGAACAAGGCAAGCCAAAGAAGAGTAGGCAAGGTTCCCTTAAGCAGCGATTAAGCACGGTGGTAGCAAGGGTGAAGTGCAAGCATATCTCCATAAGTTCCAAAGATCTTTCCTTTTATTTCATCAGATGGATATTGAGAAAGCTTAAAAAGTGCAATACCGGGATCAAACACCTTTTCCTTTAGGGGAAAATAACACTCAGGCTCAGCTGATCTTGAAGAAGATCCGATCATAAATCTTGCAATCTCATCCTTAGACGGAGGGTAGAGAGGAGTTAAGACATAAGTGTTGCTGATATCGGTGTCATCCGGCTGCTTCTCCTTTGAAGCGGGTTTCTTCATATCCAAAGTAGGATAAAGACCATAATCATCAAAGTCCAAAGGAGGAGCATCACTCTCATTTGGGAAGTAAGTGTTGAGAAAAGTAGCAAAGTCTTCCTCAAATGAGTAGTCATCCAAAGTAGGATTAAGCATGGTGGGCGGAGGATCTTCATCAAAAGTGGGTGCAATGTCATCATGTGAAGAATCACTCGAGAGAGTATCAACCTCATCAAAATCATCATAAGTGGGCATTTCTGGATACTCTGAAACAAAAGCTGCAGAATCATCACCATCGGAACTAGAGTCATCATAGATCGATGGAGAATCATAGATTGGTGGGGGATCCAATTTGGGGAGAGAATCATCAAAATCATCCACACCGTCTTGAAAAAGTGGATTGTCATGGGAAGAATCAAAAAGAGGATTATCATATACAACAAAGTCATCAAGCTTAAAACTTTCGAAAGTAGGAGTAAGCTCTTCTTGAAGCACATTTATCATTTTCGCGGATTCTTTTCCATTTGTCTTACTTGTAATCTTCCCCAGCTTAAAAACTTGAGCATCATTCCCGACCCTTAAGATGAGCTCACCTTCGGCAACATCGACTAACGCTTTTCCGGTTCTCAAAAATGGGCGTCCAAGTATTAACGGAATACGAGGGTCCATTTCATAATCAACAACAACAAAATCGACCGGAAAAGTGAAGGTACCAACTTTAATAAACACATCTTCGGCAATACCAACGGGGTAAGCGAGAGTGCGATTTGCTAGCTCAAGAGTCATCTTTGTCGGTGTGAGGTCGGGTAATGATAGCTTTTTCCACACACTTAATGACATCAGAGTTATACTTGCCCCGAGATCAGCTAAGACAGTAAATTCTTCGGTATTGTTGAAAATGCAAGGCAACACAAAATGACCGGGATCTCCAAGTTTCTCCTGAAGTTCTTTAAGAAGGAAGGCAGAACAATTTTCATTCAATCGAGTATTAACAAACTCGGCCATCTTCTCCTTCTTGCTAAGCAATTCCTTAAACATCTTAACAAATTTAGGCATTTGTGCTAGAGCTTCAACAAGGCTAAAAGTGATGGTCATTTCCAAAACTTTCTTCAAATAGTTTGACACTTGAATGTCATCCTTGGTTTGCAGTTTGGCCTTGTCTAAGCGAGATGGATAAGGAATATTAGGTTTATAGGTGGAAGGTGGGGTTGGTGAAGGTGTAGCAGGTACATGTTGAGATGTTGAGGGTTGAGAAGTAGATGGTTTAGAGGTGGTTGGCGGGGTTAGTGGAGGGTTTTGTTTAGGTACTTCTTCCGTGATAGGTGGAGACGGCAATGGAGAACTAGTACTAGGTGTGGTAGTAGGAAGGATAAATGGAGGTGGAGGAGGTGTAGATGGAGTAACGGGAGGAGGGGTAGAAGGTCCTACTAGAGTTGCACCATTTCGGGTAGTAATAGCACTCACATTCGCTCTGGGGATTGTTTTGGTTGTAGAAGGAAGAGCACCTTGGGGACAAAGGGTTTGTAACATTTGAACGAATTTCCTATCCGTGGACTCTTGCATTTGTCCAGTAGATTCTTGCATTGCTTGCATTATTTTCTCATGTTCATTCTATTTTTTCAAAACCAAGTCCATTGGCGGATGAGGTAAATTGAACCCTTGTTGTTGAAAAAATTGGTTTAGGTATGGGTTATAAGGTGGAAAACCTTGAGGATTGAAACCTTGGTGTTGGAAACCTTGGTTTTGCATGTGATAGTTATCCTAATTTGCATTTGAGCCCCTCACATTAGCATTTTGTGGAACATTTTCTCTTGGTGGCCCTTGGTTGATATGGGTGGTTGGTGGTGGTCTTTGCTGAAAACCGGGTGGAGCCAAGTAATTTGTCGAGTTGTAAGACAAGTGATTAATATTGACATATAGTCTTGAAATGAACTCTCTCGATGTTGTTGTAAGC
Organism: Glebionis coronaria; assembly: GCA_025667525.1. NCBI lineage: Eukaryota > Viridiplantae > Streptophyta > Magnoliopsida > Asterales > Asteraceae > Glebionis > Glebionis coronaria. The sequence continues at coordinate 316,247,015 of CM046876.1, read as the reverse complement.
ATACACTTCCCCGTGAGATTGATCATAAGCTTTATCACAATTAGCATAAGAGTGTGGCCCACCACAAGTTTCACAAGTATACTAAGAGCATTGTTGTTTATGGCATTGTTAACGGCTTGTAAAGCAAGTGCTTCAACAACCATAGTAAGCTTATCAAGTCTCCTCTCGGTGTCACTAGTGCTAGCACTAGCCACATTAGTCCGAACACTTTTGGTTTGCACTTTAGATTTATTTTCAATAATATCCCATGCGGCATTAGAAGACTTAACCAAAATGTTACCCCCCGAGGCACTATTTAGTGAATCTTGGTCATTCATGCTTAAACCATTGTAAAAAGTGTTAATTTGATGCACTTTTGTAAAACCATGTTGTGGACACTTTCTTAAAAGTTCCTTAAAACGGTCCCAAGATTCACTAAATGTCTCACCGTACTTTTGTTCAAAGTTAATGATTTCATTCCGCAAAGGGGTAGTACGTGAGGGTGGGAAAAAGTAGTTGATGAATTTGGTCTCTAAATCCGACCACGTAATAATACTTTGTGGAGGTTCCTTATCAAGCCAATGCCGGGCTTGTCCCTCTAAGGAGAAAGGAAAAAGTTGTAAGCGAATTACCTCTTGCGAAACCCCATTAAACCGTACCGTATTAGTGAGTTGAAGAAACCTTTTGATATGGTCATGAGGATCATCAAGTGTACGCCCCAAGAATGGTTGAGCAGAAACCATTTAAATGAAGTCGGATTTGAGCTCAAAGTTGTTGGATCCAATCTCGGGTATGACAATAGCATCGGTGTTACCCTCTACGTATGATTGCAAAAGCTCAATCATTGGTCGATTGTCCGATTGAGGTTCATGGTTGTTATTATTCATGGTGGGCTGAGGTGGATTATTATTGTTGTGCACACCAGCCATATCTATGTCTTCAAGAGTCTCGGGATCGGAATAAGACGAAGATCTAGTACGCATACACCTGGAAAAGAAAAGAAAAATAGATAAGAAATATTTTTGGTTTTTTTATGTTTTTCTATTTTTTTGGATTTTTGAAAATTTTATATTTTTAGGATTTTTTTTTTTGAAATATTTTGAAAATTAGACAAGAAAAATAACGTTCAAGATTGAACGTATCCCAAAATCCAACGCGTCTCTCACAATAAACCGTTAATCTTCACGAAAAGAGCCGGCAGCGGCGCCATTTAATACCTAGGTTTTCACTTAGTAAGGAAAATTTGTTCGTCCAGTCTTTTCGAATTGATTACTAGTTAAGAGTGCGACTCAATCGTTCTTGGTGGAAAACATATAGAGTTGTCGTTGTAGTAAAATTAAAGTGCAAAACGTTAAAGTAAATGAAGGTAAATAAAACTAAAACTAATTAAAATGTAAATGGTGCAATATTTAAAACTTTAAAAGTAATATGATTAAATGACTTATAATTGAAGCGTGACGAAAATTTAATTTGACAATGTAATGGAAATGTAAACTTGAAATAATGTAAACTTAAAAATAAAACTATTAAAAACAAAGCTAATTAGAATGATGGTCGGAATGCAAAAGGAATGTAAAAGGAATGCAAAAGGAATGTAAAAGGAATATAAAAGGAATGTAAAAGGAATGCTGAAAGGAATGTAAAAGGAATGCTGAAAGGAATGATGAAAAGAATGTAAAAGGAATGTAAAAGGAATGTAAAAGGAATGCTGAAAGGAATGTAAAAGGAATGTAAAAGGAATGTAAAAGGAATGCTGAAAGGAATGTAAAAGGAATGCTGAAAGGAATGTAAAAGGAATGTAAAAGGAATGCTGAAAGGAATGTAAAAGGAATGCTGAAAGGAATGTAAAAGGAATGTAAAAGGAATGTAAAAGGAATGTTGAAAGGAATGTAAAAGGAATGTAAAACTCTTTTCCAATCAAGATGATCGGAATGTAAAAGGAATGTATAAAAGGAATGTAAAACCCTTTTCCAATCAAGATGATTGGAATGTAAAAGGAATGTATAAAATAAGCTAAATCTAATAAGCTATTAATCAAATAAGCACACGCCTAAAAACCTAATCAAAACACGTTTAACAAAAGCTAATAAGCTAGAATTTAAAGACTTTTAAAAACACAAAAAAAGCAAACTTAATAAGATAAACATTAAAAGGATGACACCTTTTTTAAGAAAAACTAGAAAAAACAAATAAGCTAAACACAAAATAAGCTAATAAGATTGTCAAACTTATAGCTTATTCCGTATGAAAACTTAAGGATTGATAAAAAGATAAACTTTTTGATCAATCAAACATCAAGATTAAACAAAAAGCATAAAAATTTCAGATTAAAAATATATAAAAACTAAGAAAGGTAGAATAAGATTAAGATTAAAAGAAGAATTAAGCTATCAAAAGTAAATATTTGATTAAAAACAAGAAAGGGAGATAAAAGATTAAGATCCTAGTAAGAGAAACTGTCACTTTCTCTCTCTAAAATTACCTACAAAATGAAAATGAAAACTACTACTAACTAAAAGCTAACCAAACCTCCTAAATGTGCTTAGGAGGGTATTTATAGGAAATGGGGAGGTGCATGTGTTGCCTCCTCTTTCTTTCTTCACGTCTTTCCGTCTTTTAAGTTCTTCGACTTTATCTCGGGATTAATCAAACTTTTCCTATAATTTCTTCATTTATTAGACTTGAGTTCTTCGGCTTTATTAAAATTTTGTCTTTAGACTTGTTCTTCGATAAATCTTCAGAAAAGGTCTTGGACTTCCGTTCTTTTTTCATTCTTGATCTCTTGACTTCGTCTGTTGTCTTTTTCTTCGATAAAATCCTGTGAAAGCCCGTGTTTTCTTCCCTTTTCATATTTTGGTCCTAAATCACAACAAAAACACAAACCACACATAATTCTGACATTTACGACATAAAACACACGTTTTGGTTTGGTTATTATTATAATTAAGTGGTAAAAGGATAAGTGTTTTCACACTTATTAAACTACCCCATGGTGACTGATACTAATTGATGTCCCATATAATATGATGATTAAACAAGAAAGAAAGGTAGAAGATAGAGGAATTCTAGAGAGAGAAAGTAGAGAGAGAAAAGAGAGAGAAGTGTGTGAAACTTGGTGAATATTAGATTAGAGGGAAAAATGAACCAACCAACCAACCTCTCCTTACATACAAGGAGAGGTATTTATAGCCTTGCCTACATGTGGCATAATGGGATATATGATAATGGCCCGGGCTTTCCTTTTAGGCTTTAGTTACTTATGAATGAACTTTAGCTTAAAGTTAAGCCCGTAAAACATGACTAATCTACTACCTATTACAACGTTCTAAAATACGATACATAATAAACATATGACCGAGCATTCTTGTTTGACTCAATATTCTGAAGATGACAATTGATCTTAAGTTGTATTTTGAATGAAACAATTGTTATATGCTTTAGTGTGTAAATTTTTTATTGGTATACGATTGTTATATGCTTAAGTTATAGTTTGAATGAAACAATTGTTATACGCTTAAATGATGATGAGTTGTTTTTATTTGTTTAAATGTGTAATTTTGTATTTTAATGAAAATGTAAGTTAAAATGTGTATATTTTTTTGGTAAAAGGGTAGCAATGACCCCGGTAAATAGAACCAAAAAAAGCGTTGAAGTACAAGGAATGTGGCTGAAATACCACATTAACCGCAAGCTACAGGCAGCTTGTTAAACAAAATGTTTATGACAGGCCATAAACATTAACTAGTCTAGAATACTGGAAATATATAAACTAGACAAAAACCAAGACGATAACATAAAGTTACGCGGAAAATAATAAAATATCAACATGGGATCAGCCAGAAGGAGTGCTTGCCCCAATATGAGTATTGAGAAGATTCACCGATTCATCAAAGACGACCTCGACTCCCTCCTCCTCCTCATTATCTTCCTCGCTTACTTGAGCCCCTTCGTCAATACCAGGCATGGACAAAGATGAAAATTTATTAGATGTAGAAACACTGCTCATTTGAGCTTTAGCCTTGTTCGGACCATTAAGATTGCTAGTCTGCTGCAACTGACCAGATTTAGTATTCAACTTACTACTATTATCAGTACTCGTACTTGTAGTATCCAAGTGATTTTTTGGGCGAAAAACAACCGTCTTACCTGCTTGGAAACCCTTGCTCAATGGAACACCTCTCGGAACTTGAGTCCCTAAATTACCTTTGTACTTCTTCCTCTTGCTTTGCACTTGTTGGAACCCATCATTATCAACATGAGTTGTCACTTTTTCAACCGTTATAGGTTTAACAATTTTCGGACAAGAATCAACGGAATGACCAAAAATATTACAAGTATGACATCTAGGCGGTTTCCATTCGTATTCAACTCGAATTAACTCCTTAGTACAACAAGAGCCTTCAAGATCAGGGACACCAATAGTAACGTTATCTATAAACTCCGAATCAGCATTCATCTCAATAAGACAACGAGCAAAACTACAACGACCCCAAGACTCTTTGCACATTTTATCAGTATAATTATCCATCATAATAAGCTTACCAAGAAACGAAGCAATTAAACTAATACCTTCCTCTTCAAATACCTGTAGCGGGACATCATGAAACTTAACCCATACCGGAATACGAGTTAGTTCCTCCTTTAGAAGATTCGTTTTCATAGTCCATTTCTTAAGAAAAATTGGTGAATTACGAACCATCCACGGACCACCTTCCAGAACCGCATTAAGACCCTCACTAGATCCAAATTGAAAAAAATAGAAACCTTTCTCATTCATCATGATACGCTTAAGACCATGTTTTGCCCAGTTATTCTTAGCAAAATACTCAACCACAGGGAATGCAATCCTTTTACCAAGAAAGTAACCATATAAAGTGTTATGGTAGCGAGCATTTACTGTTTCAACAACCTTCCTAGGAATAGAGATATTAACCCCTTCATAGACATTTTCATTAAACGAAGAAGAGACTGCATTAATACCTTCATTAGTAGATGTAACCATATCACCTTCAAATCTGCAAAGTAACATCAGTATTTCTTTAGCACGATCAGGTGAGATCAATTCCCACAACGGATGTTTCTTCATTCTTAATTCATGAATAAATTCACTCGCGTCACCTTTCGTGCAAATCGTTACACCAAATAATTTCAAAACCGCATGTAGATTACACGATTGCATACCATTAATGGTAGTAGCCTTAGCTTCAAGGTCTGTTTCCTTAGCCATTTGTGCAGAGTGCACACTCGAACCACCTGAACTGAGTGAAGAAGTGCTGCTAGTTAAATTCTTATGGCGTTCACACAAAGCTTTATAATAAAGCATAGTGGTCTCCTTAGGTAACGTAGACCATTTAGGAAATTTGTTTGCCTTCACACCATTTGCAAACACTTCAATGTCACGCACAGTATTCAAAGGAATAGAAAACAAATTAGATATCTCCTCTAGCGTTACTAAAACCTCAAGAGTAGACACCTTAACCACATCCATCCAACCTGTAAACAATGGCTTTTCACTTTCATTGCTCGAATCCATGTTCAATCAAACACAGCCCTAACCACGAAAGAGAACCCCTAACCAAACAGTAACTCTTTTTTTTTTTTTTTTTTGATCGTAAAAACTAAATCTAAACACTAGCACCACGAGCACAATTAATTAAAAACGCAATGCCACGAAAGACAATGAGAACTTTAATGAGAACCGGCCAAAACTTGCACTAATAATTAATTCATACCAAAACCCTAACTAAATCACACCAACCTAGCCCCACTTGTCAGCCGCCAAACCTATATGTCAGCCGCCAAAACACAGCCAACCAATATTAATTATGACAATCCTTAAACCTAGCCCCACTTGAATTATGACAATCCTCAATGTCAAAATTCAGCCGCCAACTTAATTAACCTTAAAATAATGTCAGCCGACAAGGGTAAGGTCAGCCGACCACTTGCAATAACGAAGGAAATTAAATGCTACGATAACACGACACCCTCACACAGCGAAAACCTAAAAAAACAATTATTGCGATCACACAGCGAATACAAATCGAGACTAATTGTCCAGGTAGCACTTGATCCAAACCGACTAAAAAGAGACAATTAACCACCCACGAGAGAAAACAAAACAATCGCACAATACAATGACAGCAAAAACGAAAATTAAAACCAATTTAATTTATCCTAAAATCAATCAACCAAATAAAGACTTTGTTAACTCAAGAATAATCAGTGATTATTCGAGAAAACAGCATCATTATAAGGTATACGGATTAAAGGAAAAAGAAAATTAGATTTATGAGAAGAGGGGATTTTTTGGCTGCCATTGATGTTTTTTAAGGTTTTTCGAAGATATCATTTATTTATACATTAGTTAAAATGTGTACATTGATATGAATTTGTGTATTAGTATTAATTGGTTAACTAAATTGTATGTAATTTTGTATTTTAATGAAAATGTTTTTATATGTTAAAATGTGTATATTGATATGAACTTGTTATTTTACAGATGGCGTGCGTAGCTCCTAGATCACACGGTGGGGATGCTGGTGGTGATCCACCCAGACGGCCCACACGTCCTGTATCGGCCCAGTGTCAACGTAAGAAATCGTTATATTTTTTTATAACACTGATATTTATAATTTATGTCACTTGAATTTTCACGAATAAATAACATATATTTTGTAGGTTCAAATCAACGTTTTGAGACCTCAAGTGCAACATTAAGGAGGGCGTACATAGAAAATAAAGAAAGACCTATGACAATTGGCTTTGATTTTCAGGATCTGAAAACCTTCCATCCTCTAGGCGATTATGCATCCCTGTTGAGTCATCTTATGGGGGAATTAGTCCGGACACTTCCCCTTGCTTGAGAATGGGACGAAATTCAAGACTCTTATAAAGCGCATATTTTACCTACACTTGAGGTAATAATTGTTTATTTTACTTATATTGTTATAGTTATCGATATTTAGATTAGTGTGTTATGTTTAATTTGTTTGTTTATTTAAATTCATATGTTTTTATGTAGACATATTTCGACCTCGCGCCATGATACAATAATCAGAATCCGATGGTGTATGGTAGTAGTGTGTATCCGGTGGCGGAACGGGTTAAGCTTGGGTTGGAACTCCAACTGAGGTTGCTGTATAGAAAACACAAGAACAAGATTAAGAAGCAATATTATTCAGCTTATAAGACGCCCGCACATGCAAGAAGACATATGCCGCTACAGAAAATGTGGGACCAAAGAACCCAAGATGACTGGGATGACTTGGTTGAGTGGTGGTCACATCCATATAGGGTGACAAGAAATGAGATTAATACTGATAATCATTCCAAAAATACGGTACCGACCACTCAAGGCAAAAAATCATTCACCCAAGGAAGGAATCAATACGTAAGACTCTTTATAATTTTTGTGATTTTATTAAAGGCGTTTATATTGTTTATTTATTATAGCCGGTATTAATTTATACGATATTTTACAAAAAGTCAAGGAAGGGCGCTACGAGGACCTGGTTGAAACGTGGAGGAGGGGGCACTCAAATAATGGCACGTTTAAAGAAAAATCAAACGAGCAAAGATATGTAAGTAATATGTAACTCTTTACATGCTTTAGTAACTAATTTTATTTGTTTTAAGCCGTTTTTTTCTTTCACAGCTAAAGTTGAAAGCCCTGCAAGACCAGATTAGATCCAAGATCATCCCTTACATGTCTGACAAAGAAATAGTGGCTCAAATCATGCCTAGTAAAATAAACAAAATGTGGTGGGAATGTGCAGGAGGTTACCAGCCGGTGGCCCAACTTCTCGCAGGTTATATATCCTCAATAAAACAAAATATCAATTGTTCATATTTATGTCTTGTTGTATATAATGAAAAATTATTGTTGTAACTTATCGCAGGCGCGCTCCTCCAGCTGGACCTGACAATGTGACTCGGGAGGAAATGCATTAATTCATGGAACAACATGCGCAAGAGATTGAGATGATGAGGAAACAAACTCGGGAGGCGCAACAACGGGCTTACATGGCAGGGTTAAAGGCAGACGCGGCGCAACAATGGGGTTAGACGTCTTACCAAAATATGACACAATATCAAAGTGCACTGGGAGAGTTTTTCCAGAACTTCAACTCATCAAATACTGCTCACCCAATTAACCCTCCTAGTTTTAACCTAGTACCCCCGCCACAACCCAGTTTTATGCCCCCTAGCTCCTGATTTGGCCCACTTGGGTAAAGGAATCAAAATGTCATCCCCAAAAGACACATGATTATCACTGAGCGGCAAAGCCGTAAAGGTGTCAATCAGAGAATGGTCAATGTCACCTCCCGGGTCAAATCACTCATCCTCATGAACGTGAATATCTTAGATTTCTTCATCATAGATAGGCTCGTCGAACCAAGGTTTGTCGTTCCCCTCATTGAGGATTTTAGAAACTCTCTCGAAGAGATCACGATCAAGTACGAAACCCTCATTCATATGTGGGGATTGTTGATAAGTTAAATCCTCACGAATGTGGTAACGTAATTCTCATTTGAGGAGTGTTGATTAGGTAACTCCTCGAGAATTGGATGTTTGGTCATGTGAGTTGGTTCGTCATTATTATTAAAAATAAGACGTTCCAACTCATCAAGTTCGGCCTCGATATTGGAAAAATCGTCCTCACTCGTACGTGGAAGTGGAGGTAAAAGAGCTAGCTCTCGGTCGATAATTTCCTCAATCTCGGGCTCGAAGACGAAATCATCATACTCACCACCTGTTGAACTCTTGTTGGGAGAATGAATTATCGCTTATGGACTTGTGAGTGTGATCATTGACTAGCGAAGCGACCTCGTCCGTAAGCTCCGCAAAAGTCGGTACATCACAAACTTCCTCAAATAAGTTGTCGAGACCAAATTCACTAATCTCACTCGATGTATCACAATCCTTAGACGCATTTGGGATATCCATTTGAGGAGGTGCAATTTCACTAGGACATTGAGCAACAAGATCATTCCAAGAAATAGTAGTCTCATCGTCATCATCATCATAATAGTATTGATGCACAGGAGGAGGAGTATAAGTCTCGATATTCGATATTTGCTCTTGTCGGCATACCCTTTCTACGATAGCTGGGAGGCGATCTAGAATTTCAGCCAAATTAGTGAGAAGTTCTGCACTTATTCCAAAAGAAGGTTGATGAACGACGGAGTATTCTGGGGGCTCAAAATTTTGAAAACCGGAATTATAGCATGGATGTGGCTCATAATTCATCGGTTGAGAAGAATTAGAACATGGATGTGGTTCATAATAATTCATCGGTTGACAATAAGAAGTATCGTGAGGGCCCCCATAATGATTGCAACATGGGTATTGAGAAAATCCCGGTGCGTCTTGTGGATAGCTATTACCATTGTCATAATTGTAACCCGGTTCTTGCCCGTCATGAGACGGGTATCGAATCGAACACGATACATGCCAATGAGAATTGCTTCTACAATAAATGAAAGAGGTGGAAGTAAGTGCATTAGGAGCAAAGGATGAGTTAATCGAATTGCACGAGGGACAAAATCCAAATTGTGTATTGTCGGTATCATTTCCGCACAGTTCACATGTACACCATTGACAAGTTTGAAAACCATACAATAGTCTCCCACACCCTACGCAATAAACATACGAATCCATGAAGAATTAAAAATTAGAGGGGTTGGGAAAAATAATTAAACACAATAGAGGGTAAAGAGGAATATTTTTGGTGCAAAACTTTGAAAAAGAAATGCTTTTTATGATTTTTTAAATGTTTTTGTATTTTTGAAATTGTTTAATTTTTATGGATTTTTGAAAAATTTTGAGCCAGAAAGATAACGTTCAAAAGTGAACGGATCCCAAAATCCAACGCGTCTCTCACAAAAACCGTTAATCTTTACGAATAGAGCCGGCAGCAGCGCCATTTGAAACTAAGATTTTACTAGGTCAAAAAGTTCGTTTTCTCGGTGTCTAATCGAATTGATTCTGGTTAAAAGTGTAACTCGGTCGTTTTTGGTTAAAAAAAAGAAGGTTTTGGTTATCTATTACTACTTAAAAGGTAAAAGAGAAACGTAATAAAAATAAACCAAAAACAAATAACTAATAATAAAGGAGGAAAACAAATAATAAAATGTAAATTAAAACAAAACACTTAATAAAAATAAAACTAAAAGAGGAAATTAACTTTCGATTTGAAAATAAAATCTACTTAATAAAAAAGGAGAAAATAAAACTAAGTGGCTGCTTTAAAACTAAACGAGACAAAAACTAAAGCGGGTACTAAATAAAAGATAAAACTTAAACTTTTGGAAAAAATACTAATACTAAAAATTGATGAAAAATTCAACTAAAAATACGTGACTTTCACAATATGAAAACTATCATAATATGAAAACTATCACAATATGAAAACTATCACAATATGAAAAACTATCACAATATGAAAACTATCACAATATGAAAACTATCACAATATGAAAACTATCACAATATGAAAACTATCACAATATGAAAAACTATCACAATATGAAAACTTATCACAATATGGCTGTCAAAATTTGGGCAGCATTTCGTCGCAATATACCTTACATCCCGATCGCAATCCACGATGCCAGGGGCAATCGCAATCCTCGATCGGAATAAGGGAATATTATAACACTTCGATCATAAAGTAGAACCCCTAGGGTTATTGCGATCGCAATAAAGCTATCGGAAAGAGCTATCACAATAAGCTATCACAATGTCAAAACCCTAATGATATTGTGATGGAAAGATCACAATATTCGGATGGAGTAAAAATAAGCATAAACCCGAATAAGCACTTATTAAAAACTTAACCAAAACAATAATAAGAAGAACAAAATAAGCTACGAATGCAAAACTTATCAAAACGCTAAATAAGCAAAATTTATAAAATAAACTTTTTAAAAGATTAAACTTTTACGAAAACCAAATCTAAATAAGCACAAATTTGATAACTTTTAAAACACTAAAGAAACAAACTTTGTAAAACAAACTTTAAAAAGACTAAACTTTTAAGAAAACTTAAAAGACAATAAGCTTAGATACGAAATAAGCCAATAAGCATGATAAGCTCAAAGCCCAAATTGTACAAAAACTTAGATATGAACAAAAAGATAAACTTTTTGATCAATTAAGCATTAAGATTAAACAAGATGCATATTTAATCCGAATCAAGATCAAAATCAAAAACAAAGAAGGTAGAAAAAGATGGATAATGAAAAGCTTGATTAAAGGAAAAGATTCAACAATTAAAAGTAAAGATTAAAACTTACAAATTTAAGGTGCAAGACAAGGAATTTAAATTGACAAGAAACTAAATGACATGAAAATAAATGGTGGAAGAACTATGTGTCAAATAGCCTACAAGAGAAAATGAAAATGGGTGTGGCGTATTTATACGGGAGTTGGTAGGTGGCTTGGTTGGTTCCTTCCTTCTTCCTTTCTTCTTTCTTTTAGTCGTCTCATCCTTAAATTAAATTAAAGGTCTCGACTTTGGCTCGGGATTTTGTCGATAGAATCTTGAACTTGTCTTGTAATTATTCATTAATTATACTTGGGTTATTCGACTTGTAAATCTTCCGTCTTTGGTCTTTTTCTTCAATAAATCTTCAAAACAGGCCCATCGACTTCCAATCTTTTGGACTCTTGGTCTTTTGACTTTGTCTTTTGTCTTTTTCTTCGATAAAAGCCCGTGAAAGCCCGTGTTTTCTTCCCTTTTCATATTTTGGTCCTAAATCACAACAAAAACACAAACCACGCATAATTCCGACATTTACGACATCAAATACACGTTGTGGCTTGGTTATTATTATAATTAAGTGGTAAAAGGATAAGTGTTTTCACACTTATTATATACCGATCTTGATCAATATTGTCATGTAGCGTGTCTATGTCAGAAACGGACGAGAAATGTCGCAATCTTGAAGTAGAGCTTTCGAAACAAATTCAGACATATAACAAACTTTCGAAAAAAAAATCCTAGTAAACACCTATGGCGGTTGAAAATCGTTTTTTCTCTACGATTCCACTTTGGTTAGTCTCATCATGAAATCTTATAAGCAATTCGTGTGTAAACACGTTTTTCTTATTTGATCTAGTGGTTGACATCTTTAGTGGGTTCGTTTTTTTATTCTTGTCGGCACTTTGTTTTTTTCCTTTTATTCAGTCGGTGCAAAGCTTTATTTATAGTGCGTATTAGACTTTAGTTTTTCTAGTTTGCATTAATTGCTTGCTTAGGGATTCGCTTTGGTGGGGGCTGCTTGGTATTTTTTAATCGTTAAGTTTTGTTTTAAGATTCGCTAGTATTTGGCTCTAGTTGGATTAATTTATTCGCTAGGTTTGTGATTGGTGACTAAATTGTGACTAGCAACGATTGGTGGATTGGTTTATTTTACGTTTCATTAGCTAGCATTACGATTTGGCTACTCTTTATTGTTTGTGAAGCAGATTTATTTTTATGGAGGGTTTCGTGAGTGATTCGGCTGAGGTTGTTTCAAATCCTAGTTTGGGTACTGGAAGTGATAATGCTAACGGTGAACGACAGCAGCTGAATGTAGAGTCGTTAGAAGATGTTGAAAAATTGTTCTCGATCTCTCTCAATACTGTGGAAGTAATTAGTAGGTTTATGAATGATGTCCAAGGTGACAAATATGAATTCTTGAAGCGAATGACTAATGAGCAATGGACTAAGACCCTTGATATTGTATGTGCACGCCAAGTGGAGTTGGAGAGCAATGTTAGAACATTAAAACGTCAACATATTAATGCTACCAAAGCAGGTGTGTGTGATGATGCTAGGGTTCCGTCTATGAGTACTACTGTCGGGCATGATGCTAGGGTTATACCAGATTTATCTAATGTCACAATGCGTATGTCCTTGGATCAACATAATGAGGTGAGTGTATCATCTCCTACGTTTAGTAAATTGGTTAATGATGAGCTATCGTTTGCACAATTGGATATAAACCCTAATGACGGGAGTGATGTGGTTGACTCTAATATGGATGATTTCATGTTTTCTAATCCAAGTGATCCAGTGATAGTTGTCGAGGAAACTGTGAAGGAATGCCCTATTGTACAGTCGGTGGATATTGGTGGTCCAACTAACTCCTATGCAGCTGTTGCTAGTTCAAGCCGACAAGCTTCACCTGCTGCTCGTGGTAATATAGGTTCTGCCATATCTGAAAACAGGTTTGAGGGTGTTCAGGTATCTATTCCACGTAAAGTGGTTGAGAAGGTTAATACACGTTTTCATAATACGCTCTATGGATATTTTATTGGTAAACGAATGGCATTTCCAGTAGTTGAATATTATGCTAAAACTAATTGGGCTAAATTTGGGTTAAAAGGATCATGATGAATTCCAATGGTTTCTTTTTCTTTCAATTTGATGCACAATCTGGGTATGAAGCTGTTTTGGAAGGTGGACCATGGATGATTCGTAATTCTCCCATTATTCTTAAAAGGTATACTATGAAGACTAGCCTTCGTATAGAAGAATTTACTTGTATTCCTGTGTGGGTTAAACTTCATGATGTGCCTCTTCAAGTGTTTGAGGAAGAGGGTATTAGTCTGATTGCTACATATCTTGGTAAGCCTATTATGCTTGATTCTTTTACTAGCACTATGTGTAAAGAATCTTGGGGTCGTAGTAGTTTTGCTCGTTGTTTAATTGAAATTAAAGCTGATTGTGATTTACATGAGACAATTACTATTTGTGTTCCTGATTTGGAGGGTGAGGGGTTTACTAAGGAAACTATTAAAGTTGAATATGAGTGGAAGCCGCCTAGATGCTCTACATGTAATATCTTTGGTCATACGGCTGAAACTTGTCCTAAACGTGTTCTTCCTAAAGTGGCACCTAAAGTATACATGAACAAGATGATAGATTTCAACAAGTTCGTAGTAGAAAGCATAACAACAAAGGAAAGCAAGGAAGCCAGATTCCGAGAGGTGTCCCGTTAAGCAAAGGTTTCCAGGTTGGTAATCCTTTTACTTTTAGTCCGAAGTCGTCCACTTGGTGCTCATATACATGATAACTCATCTAACCCTGGTAAGACTTCGAATGTATCTAAACGTGATAATAGTAAAGATGATAGTGGTACCAAATCTGGGTTGCATACTAGTAGTTCAAATAAAGGTAAATATGTGGTAAGTGGCGTTTCTACTTCGAAATCATTTGGGACTCTTTCAGGGGATATAGGTGACCAAAGTGGAGATGATGATGATGAGGAGGTTGAAAACATTTATGATGAATCTGCTAATCTTCTTAATTCTCAATCAGGGGCAAGCACTCCTGCCACTACTGTTTTAAATGTTTAGTATCGCCTCGTGGAATATAAGGGGTCTGAACCAATCCCCTAAAAGAATAGAGGTTCATTAGGTTATTAATGAAAATAATCTGAGTGCTTGTGCTATCTTGGAGTCTCGTGTTGATGCTTCGGGTGTGTATGATATGTGTGGTAAGATTTTTAGCAGATGGAAGTGGACGTCAAATGGTGGTTTGTGTCCTAAAGGGACACGTATAATTCTTGGCTGGAATGATGATAATGTGGATGTTATGGTGTTGTCTCAAACAAGTCAAGTTATGCATTGTCAAGTTAAAACGCGTATGGATAACCGTACTTTGTTCTGCTCTTTCGTTTATGCTGATAACTACTATATACATCGGCGTGTTCTTTGGAATAATTTGGTTGCTCATGCTACTTTTATGCGGGATAAGCCATGGGCTGTTTTTGGTGATTTTAATGTTGCTCTTAATATTGAGGATCACTCATGCGGCGGCTACACTCCTAATATTGCCATGCGGGAATTCAAGGAGTGTGTTAATCTTATGGAAGTTATGGACGTTAATGCTACAGGTTTACATTTTACTTGGAATGAGAAACCACAGGGTGATGATGGTATTCTCAAAAAGATTGATCGGATTATGTCTAACATTAAGTTTCTTGATGAGTTTCTAGGTTGTTTTGCAATATTCCAACCTTACAGGATTTCTGACCATTCTCCTTGTATGTTACGAATCCCTACTATTAGAAAATCTAAGCCTAAACCTTTTAAATTCAGTAATTTTCTCGTGCATAAGGAGGGTTTTCATGCAGTGGTAGCTAATGGTTGGTTGGCTAATGTTCATGGTTGTGTTATGTTTAGGCTTGTTGAACGCTTAAAAGGTTTAAAGGCTCCGTTTCGTAAACTGCTGTTTGAACAGGGTAATCTTCATAGACTACGTGTGGAATTAGATGCTGTTCAACAAGCCCTTGATAGAGACCCATCCAATGTGCTGTTGAAAGAAGAGCATGCTCTTTATCTAGTTGCTTTTAAGGAAGCTTCTCTTGACGAGGAACGTTTTTTACGTCAAAAATCTAAAATTGAATGGCTTGATGCAGGTGATTCAAATACGGCTTATTTTCATAACTCGGTTAAGAGTAGGACGACTCGTAATCGTATTGAAATGGTTCGTGATTCTCATAATGTGCTTCATGATGGAGATGTTGTGCCTGGAGCTTTTGTTGCTCATTACGAGCAATTTTTTGGTCAGGCAAGTGTGTCAGGTTCTTTTGATACGTCTGATTTGTTTGTTAGAAAGCTTGGTGCTCAGAAATCTGCCCATATGGTTAGAGTAATCTCTGACTCTGAAATTAAGAGTGCGTTATTCTCCATGAGTGATGATAAAGCGCCTGGGCCGGATGGTTTTACTGCTGCGTTTTTTAAGAAGTCTTGGGATATTGTGGGTGATGAGTTTACATGTGCTATTCGGGAGTTTTTCTCTAATGGAAAACTACTTAAAGAGGTTAATCATACTATTATTGCACTTATCCCTAAGGTTACTGTTCCTGACAAGATTACTGATTATCGCCCTATCTCTTGTTGTAATGTTATCTTTAAATGCATTAGCAAGATTATTGCTAACCGTATTAAAGGGGATTTGGGGGTTTTGGTTAATATTAATCAATCAGCTTTTGTTCCGGGCCGCAGGATCTCGGATAATATATTATTGACGCAGGAATTGATGAGAAACTATCATAGAAACTCTGGTCCGCCAAGATGTGCTTTTAAAGTTGATATTCAAAAAGCTTATGATACGGTGGATTGGCAGTTTCTCCGTAACACTCTGATTGGGTTTGGTTTTCATCATATAATGGTTGATTGGATTATGACATGTGTTTCTACTACGTCGTATTCGATTTGTATCAATGGTAATTTATGTCATGCGGCTTATAATAATCCAAATTAACGAAATACTGCTATACGCATTGAACAACGATATATTGCCTGACTAGCAATACAGGGTCTTATTATTGATATTATGTTCGTGTTTTGGTTTTATATAACCGTATTCATATAACCGTTTTTATTTAATCTATACAACGTTATAAAACGTATTGTATGATGTTTTTAACGACAATGGTTCGTATAATGATTTTGAAGACGAAAGCCTATATTATGATTTTGATAAAGATTTGTATAAAATGACTTTGGCTATTTTATGGCCTATTACAAAGATTTGTACAAAATGATTTTCTGTAATAATTCTATACTGATGTTATATTGATGGATTTCATTAAACTTTATGAATTCACTCGGCGTTATCGCTGACCTTTTCTTTTAACATGTTTTGTCTCAGGTACTTGAAGGTAATTCTTAGGAAGACAACAAGAATTCATGGCCCGCACTTAAATAATAATTTCCATTCAAATGCTTTGTAAAACCTGTATGAAATACAATGACTTGGGACCTATGTAAATTTGATATCTATGAATGGAAATGCTTTATTATTAAACGACGCGATTTTTATGCGTTGTCTATGATGTTTGTAATGTGCTATCCCGTAACACCAACGAGTCTTCCGCTGTATTGAATTGTGTAAATTTCGGGGTGTTACACATTTGAGATCATCAAAAACCTTATTAGGACACACTTTCATAATTCCTTGCTTCTTCACAGACTATGAAAAGTAAGAAAGATGTTAAGAGTCCTACGCAAAATCTTCATGATCTTGCCTAAACATCCGAGTAATACGAAAGTATTTACAATGAAGATGGAAATCATTCTTGAGCGAATATCAAAAAGCTCATGGTAGGTGACTTGTGCGATTCTTTATGAATCAAGTTTGTGATAACTAGAAAGCAACAGAGGTTTAATTCTTAACTGAACTTAAACACGTTCCAGGCCTCTACGCAATATCTTATTGATCTTTCCAGAACACTCAGAGTGACACTCTATAGTGTTCACAGTGATGAGTGGAAATCCTTCTAGTGTTAACTTCAAACAACACTTGGTAGGTGACTTGCAAGATTCTATATGAATCAAGCTCGCGACAACTGGAAAGCAACGATGGTACGATTCTTTAAATGAATAAAACTTGTTCCAGGAATCGAATTTGACGGATTTAATCATGCGGATAATTTTATCCAAATGATTCACTCTTTACGTTCGCAGTTAGCTTTGGACGGTCGAGTAAAGAGAACGGGTTTACTCGTGAAATCTTGTCAAGGAGATTTTTAATAAAATCTACCTACCACAAGTACGATATTTTATATCGTCCAACGGTCTTCACCGACCGGAGGTAAAAGTCTACTGAATTAGAATGAAATGTTCAATGCCATTTTGTTCGTGTCTGCTTATGTTGCGGCATTTGAAGACGGTGGCGTTGCGGAATCCGAGAAGAAGTCGTCCCCTTATGCTTATACTTTATGAACTTAATACTTCATCTAATTCTAGAAAGCCTAAAAGTCAAGTCTTCTGCTGTAACGAACTCTGAAGCTTTCAAGAATTACGAAGGTATAAGTATGTGGGGCATGAAGTCACGAGGAGGCGGATATCACAAGTGATGGATGCACAAGATCAAGGCAAGAGGCTAATGCTAAAGATTGATATTAAAGATCACATCAACATGTTCACCAGAAAAGAAAAAGAAAAGAAAGACGAAGACTACGAGCTCAAGACAAGCATAGTATGCTAGGTTTATTTTATTATTGTAACTTGGGTAACGCCCTTATTTGGAGTTACCTCACTTAGGGGGAGATTGTTGGAAATACGTTTTTACGTATTTAGGAAGATTCAGTCACTCCGACAATATATTAAGTAGTAGCTCGTAGTCTAGATATCTTTATATTTATCAAACAAGGAGAGGACCGGTCCATGCTTGTATGGCCGACAGAATATTGTAAGCCCAAGCCCATCTTATGGGCTTGGTATATAAACCCTCTCCTTAGTTGGAGAGGGTGTGGTTTAATTCATTTTTTCACATAGTTTCTTACTTTCTCTCTCTATAAGTGTGTGTGAAATCTACCATCTTTCTATCTCTTTCTCTCTCTCTAAACATAAGCAAGATTTACAATATCTTACAAGGACGCTCCACTTCTGTAATCTTCCCGCCACGTCTGGTTTGGAGATAACGTGTTTTATTGGTTGGTCCATGAACAACATTATTGGGTGCGCCTGGAAGTACCTGCCTAACCTTTTTGTGGCGTAAACCAATGATAAGACCAATTTCTCCATTGGTGAGTAATTCAGATCTAGCCCTTGTAGCGCTCTGCTTATGAAGTAGACCGGAGTCTGGACTGAACCCGATCAGTTATGAGAACTACGCTTATTACTCCATATGTAGCGGATAAGTACATGATTAGTTCCTCCTTAGGTCGCGGGGAGACTAGCATGGGGAGAGCCGCAAGATGTTGCTTGAGCTGCCCAAACGCTTCCTCTGCCTCTCTTGTCCAGTGAAAGTCTCCCTTCTTCAAGCACTTCTTGAGTATTTTAAATAAAGGAAGTGACTTCTCTGTGGATTTTGATAAGAACCTATTAAGACCGGCCAACTTTCCATTCAGTGATTACACCTCTTTTAGTGTCTGGGGGGATGGTAGTTATATCACATAGTCCGTCTTTTCCGGAAAAGGCTTGATGCCATTTGGATTAATCATATATCCAAGGAACATTCCTTCAGTTGCTCCAAACGTGCATTTTTGGGATTCAGTTTCATGTTGATTTTCCTCAATGTGTCGAATGTCTCTTGGACATCTAGGAGGAGTTCGTCCTCCGTATGGATTTTGATAACCAAGTCGTCCACGTAGACTTCAAGGTTACGGCCCATCTGCGAGTCGAAGGCTTTGGCAACAAGTCGTTGATATGTCGCCCCTGTGTTCTTGAGTCCGAACTGCATTTTTGTGTAACAATACACGCCCTTACTGGTATGGAACGCCGTTTTCTCCTCGTCTTCCTTCGCCATCTGGATCTGATGGTATCCTTTATATGCGTCCAAGACACATTTAAAAGAGTACCCGCATAACGATTCTACCTTCCAATCGATTTCTGGTAGCGGATAGCAATCTTGTGGGCAAGCTTTCTTCAAGTCTGTGAAGTCCACACACATGCGCCATCTTCCATCATGCTTCTTGACCATGACCGGATTAGAGAGCCACTCATGGTAATAGACCTCGTGCATAATTCCTGAGTCCACCAGTTTTCGTACATCGTCCAGTATTACTTGGCTGCGTTCTGGTGCTTGACCGCGCTTCTTTTGTTTAACAAGGGGATATCCAGGGCGGATTTGAAGCTTATGTTCTGCAATCGAACTCGGTACGCCCGTCATATGCTTTGGTTCCCATGCAAAGATATCGAGGTTTGCTTTTATGAGAGAGCACATGGCCTTCTTCCCTTTTTCGGAGAGGGTTCCCCCGATAGCTACCTCTTGTATCAGATATTCAGGGTGGATTACCACCTTCCAATTGGGGGGTGGTGATCCTTCCTTTATAGGAGCTGGCAGGATTGGTGTTGTCACCGCGTGACATTCCGATGCCGGCATGATTAAATTGTAAATAGTAACAATTCCCCCTTCGACCAGGAATTTAATCATGTCGTGTGTCGTGGACGGGACTGCCCGTATGGCTAGGATACCTGGTCTTCCAATAATACCATTGTACGGAGAATGTGAACGTATCACCATAAAGTTCATCCACGCCGTAGTGGAATGCTCTTTATCTCCAATGGTTACCAGTAAACGTAGTTGTCCTATCGGCCAGATAGTGTCTCCAATGAAGCCAATGAGCGGCGACGTAGCCGACATCAATTGGCTTTTGATTTCTGGCCGTAGTGGTACGAATCAGTGTTTGTAGAGTACTTCCGCCAATGATCCTCCATCCACATACATACAACGAATGTTATGGGTCCCAATGCTTACCTCAATCGTGAGAGGTGCATCAGCCACGTTGCTCGCCGTGATAGGAGGGAATGAGATTTCCTTTTCGCGTGAAAATTTTTGACTAACTTTGTGCTTCGTCCAGCGCTACCATGATTGAACCATGTATATGGTCGTAGGCTTATCCTTTTGGGAATCTTTTTTGTCATACTTTTTGTTATTCTTCACATCCTTCCAATCCTTAACCAGATGTTTGAGTTTGCCTGATTTAATCAGCGACTCTATATGCTTCTTGAGCTGAATGCACACCTCCGTGTCGTGACCTTTTTCATTATGGAACTCGCATAAGCGAGTGCCTTGACGACTATCAACTAGAGTTGTCATTCGGGGAGGTCTTGTAAAATTTGCTCCTTCTGTTAACAAGATATCCCGATAAGTCATCTTTATAGGGGTGAACTTGTCATCCGACCGTCCTCCTTTTGCCTAGTTTTTTAATCCAAGCTTATGCCATTTCCGTGGTTACCTTGGCCACCTGATTGCCTTCTAGGCTGATCGTTTGATCGATAGCCGTGGTTCCTTTTTTGTGGGGTAGGCCGCAGCAACCGCGGTCTCCCTTTCCACAAAATTTTGAACCCTTTCAATGAGTTCATCAAACTTCTCTGGACGTTTATCATTGAGGCGCCTGATTAGCTCCTTGTCCGTTATGGCGTGCATGTAGTCGGAGATTTTAAGGAGCTCTAGGCACGCTTTTGTGCGAGTACATTCGTCATTAAAACGCTCCGTGAAGTCTTTTGTAGACTCTCTGGGCCTTTGTTTGACTGTCGCCAATGAGACCGGATCTCTATTATACTTCTTTTGTTGAGTATAATTGTTTTGGAACGCTGTGCGTAATTCATCGAAGTTGTTGATGCTTTGATGGTGGAGCTTCTCAAACCAGTCGCGCGCATTGCCAATTAATAAGTGTGTAAACACTTATCCTTTTGCCACTAAAATCAAGGAAAAACAAGACCTAATCATGTGTTTTATATCATAAAAGTCAGAATTACGCGTAGTTTTGTGTTTTTGTGTTAAAATAGGTACAAATGATCAAAAGGAAAGAAAACACGGGATTTCACGGTCAAATGTTGAAGAAAAGTCCAAAAAGAGACGAAGAAGAAGTCAAAGACCAAAAGTGTGCCCAAATTGACGAAAATCGACAAAATCGACTCGATTTTAAAGAAAGATCAAGGAAGTCAAATTCAAGTTCGAGTTTTAACGAATTTAACTTTTTGAAGATATTCGAGCTTTATGGGTCCCACACTTAAGCTTAATGGGTTTCAAGGCCCCTTTATGGAGTATTAAGTTCATTTTATTGGATCAAGGCCCATAAAAAGCCCAACAACATATTTCATTTAGACGGATGAAGTATTTGCTTGATAAAAAACATTACAAGCCCAAAAATAGCCCATGTTTCTCCTTATACAAACGGTTAGAAACAATCTTGGGCCTAAGCCCATTTGATTTAATAGGACGGAGGAATTCATTTAAAGTGAAAAGTTTTCACTTTGTTCTTCCAGTCAACCCTTATCCCACAAAAACGATTTCTTACACACCTGTACAACTATTCTCACCCAATCACACAATTAAATATCGTTTTTACTTCCCAGTAACCCATTCCCCATTTACTATTTCGATAATAACAAAGCAACTCACCCACTTCTTCTTCTCTCTCCCTAACACAGCCTCATTTTTTACCCAATTTTCTCAAACCCTAATCTCCCAATACACCAATTTTACCCAACGAAATTTGGGGGTTTCACCAAAATCGTGTGGTTCACACGCACACAAATAAATCCCCTAAGATTTCGGTGCTTAACTAGTGGTGGTCCTCATATCCGACGTGGCCTACTTCCCTCTTTTGATTGGTTTTGACAACTCACACATCACAAACCCTCCAATTATAACTCCCCACATCATCAGAGAAGAAAAACAAAAAGCACAATCCACGCCACGAGGGCGATCCGTGGCATAAGAATTGATTTTAGCCGTTGATCAAGTGATGAAAAAGAGAGAGAAGAAAGATGCGGCCAGGATTTGTTTTCGTGGGAACCAATCTTCATCAACAAGGCATTTGGGTTACCTATAAAACCCTCTTACATCTTGTAATTTGAGGATAGTCCATTTTTCTTTATTTATTGTTTTTAATTAGGAGTAGGATTAAATTAGATTTAATTTTCTGCAAATTAGTTTTAGGTTTATTATATTTTTAATTTTCTTGTTAATGTAATTTCTTTTATTATAACTAATGAAAAGTTAATTTTATTAAATTCGTCTCTCTTTAAATTTCTGTCAAGTTTACCTTAAATGTTTAATCTGCTTGTTTTTTCATATCACTGTTCATTTTCATTCGATATAAAAAAATATATATATTATAATAAAAAGAAAGTGACTAATATATTTTCCCCACTTGAAAATATAAAAGTACTGTTCGAAGACTTGTTTGATTCGAGAAGTTGTTAGATTGGATTCGAGAGTTGATGTTCCTGGTGGCGTTGGTTTTCGGGTCATAAGGGGGTTCAGCGCCCATCCTTCTACACAACGGATATCGACAATAGGTTCTCATCTCCTTTATCTTTTAAGTTTTAGTTAAGTTTTCATTTAGTTTAATTTAATCTGCTTATTTTTTTGATCTGCTAGTTGTATTGGTATTTAGTTTTTTTTGTATCTGCTCAGTTATATTTTATCTGCTTGGTATTTAGACTGCTGGTTTGATAGGTATTAGTCGTTAGTTTCTTCTAGCTAGTAGTTGTTGGGAATCTAAACTTGTTAGATTCCCTGATCATTGATTTAAACATAATTAGGCTGATAGATAGTCCCTTGCCTGTGCCTAGGAGGCAGGCAAGTTTCGCAAGACTCACCGAGATCCAAGTCTCTGTGAGCAACCTCAGAGGAGTCCATGTCAGAGACATTGTCAGGGAAGTCGAAGATTACCTGAAGACATACTCCTTGGCTGTGATGGATAACAGCCAAGATGTATTAGGGACTCTGAGGGGTTGAGAGTTAACAGGGGTGGCAATACCCTGATAACTCTCAGCACACTTTGGACATGCCATTTGTGTGTTCGAGAATATGAAGAATAAGGAAACTGTTTTTGACAACTGTTCCTTAAAGCATAATGGAAGACTACCAAGAATAGAAGGACATCATGTGACTGATGTGGGAACTTGTAAAAGCTTGTGTAGTCGACATCAAGTACTGTTTAAGTCAAACTTGTAACACTATAAATAGGATGTGTATCCATGCATTAATGCTGAACACTTTGAGATATTAAGAACATTAGTGCGTATAACTTAGTGAATCAAACAGCTACGACTGTATTCATAAGTTAAGGTTTATAGTTGTTCAAAGTGTGCACAACACATTGTCATCAAACTGTGTTATCCATAACACTTGTAATTCTTTATTATACAATAATAAGATTACGTTTGAAAAGTAATACCTTGTGTTGATTAAGTTAAGATTAGGGTTTCTAGCATTGATTAGGGACTTTCAATTGGTATCAGAGCGGTGTTTGATATTAAAACCTTCAAGAAACATCGTTCTCAGTTTTATAATCAAGATCCACCATGCCGGAAACTTCTAGCCCACACTCACCTTCCACAAACCGAGAAATGGTTTGATCGTCTCCCGAAGAATTCTATTCACACTTGGGATGACATGACTCAACGCTTTTTGTCGCGCTACTTTCCACCATCCATGGTCACGAGCCTTCGCAATCAAATCAGCGGTTTCATGCAAGACCCTGATGAATCTCTTTTTGATGCTTGGGAGAGATATAATGTCTTGATCGATAGATGTCCCAACCACAACATGCTACCCGTGACCTTAATTGATACTTTCTACAATGGTTTGACTTTTCGAGATCGTGATACGATCAATGCAGCCGCCGGTGGCACATTCATGAAAAGGAGACCCGAGGAGTGTAGAGAGCTTATTGAGAACATGACTACTCACCACAAAAACTGGGATTCCTCTACTTCTTCAAGGAACAATCCGAGAGTCAATGTTTCCTCCACTTCCGCAAACCGTGATATGACCGAACTCACCCGTGTGCTGACTGAAATGAGCAGAAGTATGCAACTCTTGGCTTCAAACCAACAACAACAACAAGTTAAACTTGTTGCACCTTCTTGTGAAACATGCGGCGGTCCTCAATCATACACCGATTGTCCTTCGACTCAAGGAAATCCGGAAAATGTGTATGCAGCTTATGGTAATTATTCACCGGAAAATTACCAAGCTCGACCACAAGGGGATAGAAATCTGCTGAGTTACCGGTCCAACAACTACCTTTCACCCAGTTTTTCTCCTCAAAACCAAAACCCCGCCAACAACTACAATAGAAGCAACCAAATCCCACCAAGAGCTTCTACTCCTTATCACCCACCCGCCCAACAAACCCCAACCAATACTCCCGATGTTGAAGCCATCATGAGAACCCAAGGTGAGCAAATCAAGAATCTTCAGAGCCAAATTATCAATCTGAAAGGAGATATTACCAAGCAAGGAAATGAGATTAGATCCGAGCTTAGAGATAATATTCAATCCACCTTCAGCAATCAAACCAATGATTTGAAGAATATGCTTGCTAGTTTCTTGCCCGCAGCTCAACCTTCTTCTTCGAGTTCTCTACCTTCAAACACCGTCACCAATCCGCGAGCAAATGTGAGTGCTATTACTACCCGTAGTGGAGTCACCATCGTAGGACCACCGATCCCACCACCATCATCTACACCTCCTCCACCACCATTTATCCCTACTCCTCCTACACCTAGTATTAGTGCACCCTTACCGTCTCTGCCTCGACGTGATGAAGTCACCACGAATGACCCTTCAACATCTCAACCTTTACCTACACCTGCAACTTCACCACCCAAACCCAATATCCCTTATCCCTCTCGTTTAGGCAAGACCAAAATGCTAACCAAGGAGGACTCCGAAGTGACACGCTATGTGAAGATGATTTCTCAAATGAACTTCAACATTAGCTTTCTTGAAGCACTTGTCCACATGCCCAAATTTGTTAAAGAATTTAGGGAATTGCTTAACAAAAAGGAGAAGCTGATTGAGCTCGCCAACACACGCTTAAATGAAAACTGCTCTGCAGTTATTCTTAAAGAACTGCCGGAAAAGCTTGGAGATCCCGGTCGTTTTGTGTTGCCTTGCGTGTTCAACAAAACTGAAGAATTTACTACCCTTGCTGATCTCGGGGCTAGTATTAATTTGATGCCACTGAGTGTTTGGAAAACACTATCATTGCCCGTCCTCACTCCAACAAAGATGACTCTTGAACTTGCTAATCGCACTCTAGCTTACCCCGTTGGTATTGCCGAAGATGTGTTCATTAAAATTGGCACATTTACTTTCCCGGTCGATTTCGTCGTTGTTGATTATGAAATGGACCCTCGTATTCCTTTAATACTTGGTCGGCCATTCTTGAGAACCGGACGCGCTTTAGTAGATGTGGCCGAAGGAGAGTTAATCTTAAGAGTCGGGGATGATGCACAAGTTTTTAAAATGGGGAAGCTTACAAGTACAACCTTTGGAGGCCACGAATCAGTGAATATGATTAATGTGCTCGATGACTTTACCATCTACGACAATCCTCTATTCGACTCTTGCATCGATAATCCACTTTTTCAAGATGATGTGGATAATTCTCGCTCCACTTTGGACGCTTCTCCCATTTATGATTCTCCACCGGTCTTCGATGCTTATGATGATGATGATTCTAGCTCAGACTCGGATGATTATAATGACCTTACTTCTGAGTATCCGGACATGCCCACGTATGATGATTTCGATGAGGCTGATACTCTTTCGAGCGATTCTTCACATGCTGAAGATCCTCCTCCATCACTCGATCCTACTTTGGACGATTACTCATTTGAGGAAGACTTCTCTACATTTCTTAACACTTACTTGCCTCATGAGAGTGATGCACCTCCTTTGGACTTTGAAGATTATCGTCTTGATCCTACTTTGGATCTGAAGCACATTCTTTCAAAGGAGAAGAAACTGGTCGACACCAATATCCGCAACACGTATGAGTTAACACCTCTTTGTCCCCCTTCTGAGGACGAGGTTGTGCTTCTTCGCGGATCTTCTTCACACTCTGCTAAGCCTGAGTGCTATTTTCCCCTAAAGGAAAAGGTGTTTGACCCCGGTATTGAAATCTTTAAGCCATCTCAGTATCCACCTGATGAAATAAAAGGAAAAATCTTTTGAAATTTTGAAGACATGCTTGCACCACTTCACCCTTGCTTCCACCGTGTTCCATCTTTGCTTAAGGGAACCTTGCCACTTCTTCTTTGGCTTGCCTTGTTCGCCTTAAGCTTGTGCTTATTGATGGACGAAAACTATGTCTTCGATCCTGGTGGATATGTTTCATGCTTCTTCCGTTGATGATCAAGGTCGAGTCAGGCTAATGACTTGGTTAACAAAAATCAAGCGCTTCTTGGGAGGCAACCCATGCATCTATCTTTTCGCTTTCTTTATCATAAGTGTAGGGGAGACCCGTTGGTTTGCTATTTCCTCTCCTCACTTCTTAATCAGGGATTCGAGCTTCAATGATCCACTCTTGATGATTCTTGACGACCCGTGATTCCGTGTCCACTTCTTCCCGGTTCTATCCTAAACTCTTTTCGATTCACTATTTTATATTTTCTCAATAGTAAAATAGGAATCTCTTTAGTTGTCCTTTCCTTAGCAAGATTTAAACAACGTGCACAATGCCCTAAGTGTAGGGGAGTTTACTCCCACATGCTTAAACATTGAGGACAATCTTTATCTTAAGTGTAGGGGGGACTTCTATCGAAGTTAAGTGGCCTTTTCCTTGTATTTGTCCTCATTTTAACCGGAAAATCAATTTTTCGACATTTTTCAAAAGTTTTGATCTATTTTGGCCTATTAGTTTTGCCCTTTGTATAGTTATTTTCTTTCCTTATTAGAATAAATGTTTAATAAAGTGGTTTTAATTTCAAACGTTGTGAATCTTTTGACTCAACCTGAGTTTACTTATCTAAGTTACTCTAGCTAGTATCCTTAACGTGTTTAAGTCAAGTTTTGCTAGGCTTTTATATAGGGAGCTATAAAACGCGAAAGTCTTAACTCTCACGGGTTAAGAACAAGAACTTTTCGCAAGTTCCTATAATTGATCCTAGAGAGTCGTTTATCAAGGGAACTTTAAAACGCGATTTCTAAACTTGAAAAAGTCTAAGAATTTGCAAGATCCTATAGGCGACTGGAAAACCCATAATTTTGATTTAATAGGCTAAGTATCCACGAGTCTCATTCCTTGAGATTTTAAATTGTGGAGAACGAGAGATGATAGAGCCAATTATAAGTTCGGTATTCTTTCGGGAATTTATGTGAGTTAATTATGAGCCTATTCTCCCATCCCTTGCTAATAAATTTATCTGCTAATAAATAAGGTTGTACGATTTGAAAAGTTACTTAGCTTCTAGCCCAAGATCGTTTAAAAGTTTCTCGGTATGGATTAGAGTTCATAGCCAAGGCATAACTTATTGAAGCGGGATGCAAAGATTGGCGAGTCCGAAAAGGCCCTAACAAGGCATGAGGGCTATATTTTGTTGCTAAAGATCCAAAGTGATGTGAAGAATCATTTATCGAAAATCAATATGAAGGATCGAGACACACGACGAAAAGCAAATACTCCCCAAAAGTCATGGAGAAGTGTATCCGAAAAGACCCTAACAAGGTATGAGGATAAATAGATCCACGTCATAAAAGGAGGCGGATCGTTGTATATCAAAGTCCAAAATAAAGATTGGAGAAAAATGAAGAAGTCGTCGTCCAAGTATGAATCTCTCAAAACTTCAAGTGAAGAAATTCCTATATGAAGAGAAGACCATAATTTCATGAACGTCTCTCAAGGTTTGAAGAATGAAGTCGCTGCCAAATATCGGTCCGAGAAAGGTCTCAAATCGCGAAGCGAGTTATGCCAAGATATGAACTTTATGAGGTCCCGAGAAGAAGTTTTAAAAGATTTTGTCCTTTAGCTAACTATTGATTAAATCGTTCACTTTATTTTCAGACTAAATAACTATCGAAATAAGTCAAACAATGCATCCTCGTGATCATTCAAGACAAATTGGCCCACATGAGTTCGTGATAGTTTACTAACTTATAATAACAATGATCTCGTTTTTAAGCTTGGTTTGGAGAAAGTGAAAACTTGAGGATGATGATTATTCATGACATTTCCAAAACCCAAGGTATGCTTTTGATTTCTTTACTTTGAATATTTATAGTTTCTATCTCTTTAATAAAGGCCAACATGGATTAATTATGATGAAAAATGTAAACGTGCTTTGTAACTAATTCATTGCATGAGGACATTGCAATGGTCAAGTGTAGGGGATTTTATATGTGTGTAAACACACATATTTTCTACCATTTAATTACAATAATAACGGGACCAAAACGTGTATTTTATGTCTTTTATGTCAGAATTATGCGTGGTTTGTGTTTTTGTTGTGATTTAGGACGAAAAGGTGAAAAGTGGAGAAAACACGGGAATTCACGGGCATTTACGGACTTTTATTGAAGAAAAAGATGAAAGATGAAGTCAAGAAGTCAAGAGTGCAAAAAGAACGGAAGTCCAAGACCAATTCTGAAGATTTATCGAAGAAAAAGTCAAAAGACGGAAGTTTACTTAAAGCCGAGGAACTCAAGTCTTATTTATCAAAGAATTAAAAGACGAGTCCAAAGAAATCCCGAGCCAAAAGTCATCAATGTCCAAGATTAACAAAAAGATTAAGAAGGAAGGACTTAAGGGCGTAATTAAGAAGAAAGGAAGGAGGGGAGGAAGCTTCCTCCAACCACTCACCTAATCTCCTATATATACCCCTCTTATTCATTTCACTAGTTTTTGTTGGCTAACTTGACAAATTAGCTCTTCCACTTTTACTTTTATGCACCTTTAATTACTTTCACCTTTAATTACATGTCTTGCACCTTATTTACCATTTAATTTCAAGTAAGTTTTTTCTTTTAATTCTCGCACCTTTACTTTATCTTGTTGATCTCATTCTACCTTTCTTTAATCTTTGATTTATATGCTTTTTATCGTGTTACTTGTTTAAAGATTACATTTTTATGCTTTTGATTGTTTTAAATCATTTATTTCCATAACTTATTTTGTTTATTTTCAAGTTTATATAGTTTTTATAAAAGTTATTTTTATATAAAAGTTTGTTTTTCGTAAAGCTTATCCTTTTCGTGTCTTAAAAGTTCTTAAATTTCAGTCTAGTAGCTTATTTTCATACGGTTTGCCTTAGGATTTCCGTCTTGAGCTTATTAGGATTATAGCTTATTTGTTTAGCTTATTTTGTGTACTTTTCTTCGTATTCCGATTGGTAAAATCGGAAAAGGGATATACATTCCGACCAGAGCTCCTTGGCTTGGTCGGAAAAGGGTTCATAACATTCCAATTTGAGGACTTTGGTATTCCGATCAGTAGGGGGTTTTGAGTATTCCGATTGGTGGTGTATCCCATATTTCGATCTGGTGCTCCTTCCCTCATTCCGATTGAGGTGTTCATTTTGGTTATTCCGATCAGAGTGAATGACACGTTCCGATTGTAGTTCCGATCAGCATTCCGACCAGAGTCTTCTCGACATTCTGATCAAAGGTAAGCTATTCCGATCAAGGGTATCAAGCACATTCCGATCGTGTGTAAGTGACAGTTATTCCGATCGAGGGTTTTTCGATATTCCGATTTGGAGGTAGGCTCACATTCCGATTGGAGGGTTGTGTATTCCGATCAAGGTAAGATCGGAATATATTCCTATTGGGGGTTATTTTCCATGTTTTGACTTGTTTAATCTTAGTTTATGTTTTTATACTTTGTCTAATTTTAATTTCCGTCACACTTTAATTTTTAGTCATTTAATTCTTTTACTTTTCGTCATGTTTTAAATACACGCTCTTTCATTTTAAATAGACTTAGATTTAATTTTACGCCACTTTACTTTTTCGTCATTTACATTTACGTCTTTGCACCTTTTATTTAAAAACAACACAAAATATTTGTTTAACCAAATCAACTGAGTCGTACTTTAAGCCGGATAATCAATTCGTTAAGACTCCGAGAAAACGAACTTTTTCAACTAGTAAAATCTTAGTTATTAGGTCCTAAGGTTAAATATTGAGGGTTTAAAACGCAAATACTAAAACTATAAACTTAAGGGGTGAAAAGTGTAATTATACCAAAGTAATATGAGGAGGTAATGAAAGTATCATGTTAGTAGGGAACTTTGTACAAAGATTTTCCAACTCGATATTACGTTCTGACTGAGTGGTTGGGTTTACGATTAAAAGTGCCCTCGCTCCTCAAACGTTTATAAATGGCTTCTGAGTATGATGGCCCGAACAATGGTGCTAGAATTACAACCAAATATTAATGAAAGAATATACAACCAACACTTAACAATATTGAATTAAAAATCAAAGACTTGATACGATATACAATGTATTAATCTAGGTTTGTGTGAGATCAAGCTATTATTTTTTAGACCAAGTTGTGGTTTGTATGATCAAGCTGTTTATCTATGAATGAAATATATTTGATTATAGCTCAGATTCTATGGACATAAGGTGAGTTCATAGCCTCACTTTTTAAATGCTTTCTAAATGATTTCAAAGCCCGTGAGGCAGATATATGCAAAACTAGAATACATGTGATTTTAAAACTGTATGGTATGATTATTGTCACTATGTTTACTACTGCCATTAAGTCCCTTTTTAATCATGAATCGCTAATCATTTCTTGACAATGAGCGCTAATATTGTGAGTAATACTATTTGGAGGGTGACATCCCCTATCTGGGCAAGTCGCGCTTGCTAGCAACTGAAGGTTCCTACCTAGGCTAAACATATACACTTTATTTTGCTTAACTCAGGAGTTTGGCAAACTGCCTACATAAGGGCAATTTGCTGGTTTCTGTATGTCAAGTAGTGGTACATGAGCATAGTGCAGTATGATAACTATTTTATGTGGGAGTATAACAACGTAGCCTGGAGGATATACTTGTATTCAAAACATGTTTAAACCCTATGAATTCGCTCAACCTTTGTGTTGACTTTAAGCATATATCTCAGATAAATGGTGACTGATAGCATGGAGCAGCAGAAGGATGGCATGAAAAGGCACAAGACTGAAATTATTCTAGATTTTGGGAACCTCATATTGTAAAACTTTGATTTTTCAATGAAATATAAAGAAAGTTGATTTCATCACTCTTATGAGTTGTTTTCTATTATTATGACCTGTGTTCTATGAAGTACTACCCAGATTAACATTACGTTGCGTAAAGGTAAAATTGGGGTGTTACACAATATCATCTTGAATGGTCCAAACATAACGGGGACTTAACTTCCCACGTCTTCCCAAAATATATAACACCTTTTCCATGGTGATAGCTTTGGCATAACTTTTCTACCTACCTCGAATTCCAAAAGTTTTCACTTCACATCATCATAATTTTCATGTCTACTACGAGCAGTTAACAAACGATTATTAGTTCGCGCGATCATTTTAATTATCGGAATAAGATGAGCAGAATCAATCAATCAACACTGACACAAATCGAATTAAATCCAGACTAAGTTTTCGAGAGTTTAACAATGAAATCCATTATAATCGCTCTTACCTCCCAAATGATAACAAATAACACAATCGTAATCACTTTAAGGCTTATTTACCTATTTTTTAATCCATAATACATTATAGGCTCTTACTATCGGTAGATACCATACATTTAGTGCCACACAATTTAGGTCTCCATAGGCAAAGAATAAAAATCACCACACCCAATTACAAGTCATGGGTTGTGTATTTTTCTCATTCTTTCTAAGTTTCCTACAAGCATATACAAATCAAACAACTCTAAATCCTTCAAGAGATGCAGCAAAATAAACAACAAAATCTTTACTTCCTTCGGGTAACGATAAGATCGGCCTTCTGCAGAGTTTTCTTTTCGTGGTTTGGAAAGCTTTCTCTTTATCATCGCCCTACACATGCGGTTCATTCTTTTTAGTTAGCTTAGTTAATGGTTTTGATATGAAAGAAAATCCTTCAATAAACCTTCAGTAGTAACCAGCCAAACCTAGAAGGTACTTCAGTTGGAGTAGTTGGAGCACTCAAATTTTTTATAGCTTTGGACTTTCGTAGGATCAACATGTACCCCACTTTTATTAGTGACATGTCAAAGGAATTGAACGGAAGTAAGCCAAAGATCACACTTGGAAAATTTCACGTATAACTTTTCATTCTTTAACAAGTTCAAGATAATCCTTAAATGTTCGACATGCTCTTCATTGCTCTTAGAGCAGATTAGAATATCATCAAAGAAAATGATCACGAATTTATCAAGATACGGCTTACACATACGATTCATTAAATCCATGAATATAGCAGGTGCATTGTCAACCTAAAAAGGCATAACCCGAAACTCATAATGACCATAACGAGTCTACGCGTCATAATAGGAATATCTTCCTCGCGTATGTGAAGTTGATGGTAACCAAAACGAATATCAATCTTGGAGAAATCACGAGAATCTTGAAGTTGATCCGGTAGATCATAAATTCTTGGAAGCGGATAACGAATCTTGATCGTTAGCTTATTCAGCCCTCGGTAAACGATGCACATACGGACCGAACCATCTTTCTTCTTAACGAATAGAATAGGAGCTCCCCAAGGTGAAGAGCTCGGTCGAATAAAACCTTTATCAATTAGTTCTTTCAACCGCACACATAATCACTTCAGCTCGGATGGTTCTAATCGATATGGCGCACGTGCTACAGCTGCAGCACCACGAACTAGATCAATAAGGAATTCTATTTTCCTTGGAGGCGGAAGCCCTGGCAAATCTTCCGGAAACACTTCAGGATAGTCACAAATGACTGGAACATATTCTACTCATTTATTTACGATTTCTTCTCCTATAGTTGAGCTAGGAATAATGATAGTAGTAAAATTATGTGTTTTAGGAAAAACAACGTATAGAGCGGTAAGCACTAAGCGTACGTTTAGGAAAACGTAAACACTTATGACCCTTGTGTGAGTTCGTTCTCGAGGAGGATTAATGTGTGTGTTAAACATGTATAATTTGAGACTAATATTGACAAAATAAAAAGGGAAAAAGAAAATGACAGATTACGATTAAAATTAAATTACGACGAATGATAAAACGTAAAACGTAAAAACGTGACGAAATTAAAAATTACTTAAAAATTCCCAAAAAAATCACAAAAAATTCCTAAAAATCCAATTAGGGTTTACAAATGATAACTTTTTCAAACCTTTTATTTAATTAATATTTAATTTTTTAATGCTAATTAAAGCCCTAAAAATAAAATAAATTAATAAAAAGTCCAAATAAAGATTTTTCAACTTGTAAACCTCAAAAATGACTTAATAAAACTAAAAAGTACTTTTCCAAAATTTTAAACTTATAAAACCATTTAAAATAACTAAAAACTAAAAATAAATATTAAAATAATATTAAAAATTCAAAATTTATAAAAAATTCTAAAAACTTGCAAACTAGTTTATTATAACCTAATAAAACTAGAATTGAAAGTGAAATTACCTAAATACCCCTATTGGGCCGTCAAATGGGCCAAAATAAAAATAGTCCAATAAAATGGGCTTTTTGGCCTAATAAGCAAAAAGTCAATCAATTAAGCCCAAAAACTCCAGTCTGACTTGAAATTTGAATTTAAACAAAAAACTCTAAAGGCCTAAAAGCTGAAAGTGAGCTTATCACAGCTTAATAAACACCCAGCTTTTTCTTAATGGGCCAATAAGCCCATTAAGCTATAAGCTGATGTCATAAGCTGAAAATAGACACACATCCTTCTCTTAGGATTATAAAGATGTTTGTAAAAAGAAATTTAAAAAAACCACACTAAATAAGCCAGAAATAACTCAAGTATATTTGCACAAAAAGAAAAAATAGTCGTTTTTTAGTTATAGACCACCTCAGGACTTGATTCAACTTGTAAAATGTTCTAAATCACTTAACTAAGACAATTCAAACATAAAATATCCAATAAGATAAGCCAAATAAGCTGAATAAGTCGATAAGCACTTATGAAAAAGACAAAAGAATTCGTTTTCTAGTAAAATCCTAAAATCAAAAGCTATAAACTTCCATATTAGCTAATGAGATGAAATGAGTAAGATTGATTACAAAAAATAAGTTTTTGCACAATAGAATAAGCTAGAATGACTTCTAAATAAGCTGACCAAAAATTAAAGCTATCAGTGGCTACCAGCAGTGGGAAAGGAGTTCCCACTGCTTGAAATGATAATGCTCTTTTGAGCTTGTTTTACTTGGTGATTTTGGACAATCAAGGCACCGCTACAACCACTAAGTTGTAGGGAGTCACAATTAAGCAAAAATAGCACAAATCACAAAGCCAAATGATACAGTTTAATCAATTAGTCCTCAGACATGGAAAAGAACTAGGTCTGGTGATATAAGCAAGTGTTTAAACAAGATTAAGTCAACAAATCCCTACCAAATGCATACAACGGCTAGCATAATCAATCTTTTACTCTAATCATGGCATTTGAATAGGTTTCATGCATAGATTCATCAATTCAAGATAGTATTAGGCCTAAGTGACTTACTGATATACTTGGTTAAGCAAACAAAAGCCAGTTACTGATGCACTTGACACTTTGATGAGATTCATTTGACCCAAACAAATACTCAGATTGCACAAACTTACAATTTTACACTTCACATCCCTAAGTCTAAACCCTAGTTACTAGATGACCCAATTTTAGTACACACAGACCTAAAACAACTTGTTTTATACAAAGATTCAGTTTGAGTGTTTCAAGTCACAAGTTATGCAGGTTTTAACACTAAAGTTCACCAAATAAGAACCAAACTCAAAAGTGAACTTAATACCTACTCAATTACTATAACCACTCACACAAAATGCAAATCCAAACACCCTATTAAAATTGAAATCAAAATTTTCACAAAGCCTTTTTGGGAACCAATCTCACGCAACAATGGAATTAGACTTAAACAAACTTCAATCAACCTAAATGAACCGAAAATACTCAAGAACACTTATCAAAAGAACACATGGCAGATTCAAGTAGCATGCAATTTTTTCAACTAGGAAATTAAAATGAGAGAAAGAAGGAGTGAACCTGCCTTACTTTACATCCAAGCAAGGCCAGCAATGCTCCCCTAGCTTACTCAACTGCTGAATATAAGCTAGGGGGTGTCTTTGACTGGTAGGGGATGATGGTGATACTGGGTGTGGTTCTACAGCAAAACCAAGCACTAAAGTATTAAGGTGAGTGAAGATACCTATTGAAACCATAAAACAACAAACACAAAACAAGTAAAGATTATACTTTCAATCTTGTGGGTTCAAAGCAGTGAGTTCACAAAATAAGGACTAGGTATTGGTGATTTTAAGCAACCCACAACCTTGCAGCCCAAGTATATGAATCCACTTCACCTTGATTTATTGAATCAGGGTGTTATGATCATGCATATACCAAAACCTTAAGTGAATAGGGCCTTTTCTTTCAACTAAAAACCTCAAAAAAGCTTGAAATAAAACTTGAGAAAAACCAAAATGAAAACTGAAAACTTTTTGGAACAAAGCTTAAGTAAAAACGGATTTTGAAATAAGGTAACTCAATAATGAAATAAAATTAAATGCACTTGGATTTGTTTGTCATCAAACAACACTCACTTTTTCATTCATTAAAAAGCAGATTTACAATGTTTGTGACCAAACTCAGAAAAACCAAGAACAAGACTAAGCTATGAGGTCCTATGCCTTTTATTAGCTTACAAGATTATATAAAACTAGTAAACCCTAATTTCTAAGTTCCAGAATTTCCCTTCTTTAAGATTCAAATATGCTTGTTTGAATTTTTTCTTTGAGGCCAACATGTGATCTTGTAGTAGTGAAAAATGATCTTCAACCCTTCATCTTGTTTTGGAGAACAAGCCATGTCTTGTGGTTTGTTGATTTACTGGCACTGTTTGTCTTCTTACTGGTTCGTGGGTCAGAGGAGGGTTGGGGAGACCACATTGCTGATGTGGCAGCATATTTGAAGGTGGGGTTGTGTTTATGGGATGGTAAATTGTTTTTTTGACAATCTTGACAAATATCCCTTTGTTTTGATTGTAATTGTACATAGGGTTCTAAGGATATGGGATTAGGGGTGATGATGAATAGTTACTGTTAGGCGCCAATTTTTTTGTTTAATTAATCTCGTTTGAAAATAGGTTTAGTGGAGAGGTGACGTGGGAGGTTGGGTGAATTTGATTGGTGGAATGGGATGAGTGGATGAGGTGGCAGGGTGTTAGTGGTGGAAGTGGGATTGGCTGTCTGCCCATTTTATCCCCTCTAGTTCCGAGTTTTGTGCAAACAAAGTTTTGGCAGATTCAAACTCAACTCCTTTGTTAGAAAAGTTTTTATTTTTACAATTTAGCCACAAAAACTTTTGTAAAGTATAATCAAGGGTATTTCTTGATTATTGAAGGGCTATACTTGACATATCTTCATACTTTAAGGTCTTCTCTTGTATGTTTGTCTTTGAGTAGGACAAAAAGTGACAATTCTTCATTTTGTATGGACCAATCTTGCCAATTCTTCAAAGTTGAGGGTCCTTTTTGTAATTTTGACAAACTTTAGAGACCAAACTTATAATTATGAATATAAAATGGTATAAAGTGTCATTTCTTCAACGATGAAGGACCTTTCTTGTACATCTTCAATTCTTTAAGGATGTTTTTCATGGAAATTCAACACTTGGGCCCGGTTCATTGTGCGACTTCGTTTTCCGTGTTCGTTTTTGATTGATTCTTGTGATCTTTTGTAATTTTCTCCATATCCGTACCTAAAATACACATTGAGAAAACACAAGCATATATATGGCACTTTTTATGATATTTTCATCGTTTTAAGCCCGTATTAGACGATGAGACCATGTATTAAAGCAGTCTCATCACTCCCCCATACTAAACCATTGTCGTTCCCTCACGCAATGCTAGAATAAAGTATCTTAGAATCTCCAAATTTCATTTTTATTGACTTTTATTTATATCTAAACTTAGTACACTACTACTACTTGCGTTTTAGACATAATGTAGGATTTTCATCGTAAAATGGGACGTTTAGGTTCATAGAACAAGAACACGTGAATGCTTCGTTAGAAATAATTTCGTCGTCCTCGATTTTCACCCAATTCCATGTTAAGCGTGTAACGAGATAATTGTGATTATAAGTTAGTAATGCTAACCCTACTCATATGCCCTAATTACGTACTTAGACTCCCTTAATCCTAAGTGGTATCTCTTATATTTTATTTTTGTCTTGAATGATCATGAAGATACATTGTTGACTTATGCGATAATAGAGATTAAGGTTCAAAAATAGAGTCATAACGGTGTAGCCAAAACCATCAAATAAATAACCTTCCCTAATAGACAACAATGTCAAAAAAATTAAGTCAACAAGAAGGATTGAATAACACGATTTTATAACGGTTTTGAACATGAGAATTATTACCATGAATTTTATGACCCACCTCATCATCGGTGTCTTTGATTATCATGGTTTACCTCTATCTTTTATTCAACTCCGCCATGAAGCTTTTATTATGACTTCGGTCTTGCCCTTGTCTTTTATTTAACCTCGTCATGAGGTGTTTATTATGACTTGACGTATATCCTCACGCTAAGGAGAATTTTAGATCTTTAAGGCTTCGAGATTTATGACATTCACTTCAATTTTGCATAGATTTTTCGGCCTTGTGAGCTTCAAATTATTGCTTGATTTAGGTGAAGAGGAAATAAAATTATTATTGGAGGAAGTCTTTGATTATTCGGGGTGCCAATACTTCAAAACCATGACGCTGGCGATACCTTAATGTTTTCCCAATTTATTACACATAAGCTACTAGAAAAAGATTTAAACCAACAATTAAGACTAAACCGCTAAGTCAATATTTATCAGCAAATTTATATACAAGCGAAGGGAGAATAAGTAAACGATTATAACACATGAGGTTTTGAAAGAATATAAATACTCTACGTTTAGCATAGTAACTTATAATTAACTCTATCATTTATCGTCCTCATTTAAGAGACTTATCCTAATATAAGTTAAGGAATCGAAGCTAAGTGCTCAACACGCACGGTCGAGTCAAAAATTACTCTTATTCTCGCCATCGGAAAATCTATATTAGTGTCTTAAACACTTATAAAAACATGAGAAAAATTTTAAAATTTGGCCATTTTAACCTTATTTGCAACAAAAAGGTAAAAAAAAGATAAACTTCGGAAAGCGTGAAGGTTTAGCAGGGCAAGTATCTATTCACCCCCCATACTAAATTTAAACATTATCCTCAATGTTTCGAGTCTAAGGGTAGGATACCCCTATACTAGAGACGAAGTCGAATGCTTAATCTAGCATGGAAAGGGAGGAACGATTAAATCTATAGCCGTTTATGAAGTGTGTTAAAAGACCTAAGGTTAGAACATCAAAGGATATATCATTTGGATATCAAGAAATTCTTCAAAGCAAACGATCGAGTGCTCACGTAAAACGAACACGAGAGGCTCCAATCGTGAAGATGATGATCTAAATAACCACAATTCACAAATAACCACAGAACAAAGGTTGAAAGGGCACAAATCCCCTCACATTATCTGCATTAGAAAGCGATAATATGTACATGGATAATGTAACACCCCATTTTGGCAAATGTAATGTCACGCGTGATTATGGCGTGTCATCAAAGCATGCAAGGTAATATGTAGTAAACATACATGACCATAGGGAAACCGGAATCAAACATCGGTTCCCATACATAAGCCCAAAACATAAATAAAGTATATGAACTAGGAAAGAATAAACAAGCATAAGTATATGGCAAAAAGGAGAAGAAGTCTATGGCAGCTTCCATCCTATGCACTTCCTCCAAATGCTCGAGACCGTCCTTGGGTACCTGCCGTTTTGGGCCATGGAAAGGAAAGTAACGGCTGAGCATAACGCTCAATGCATGGATATACTAGTATGACATGGAATAACGTAAGCATATAAGACCAATAACAGCGGAATAACATAAGTTCTAGGCTATCTGGATTCATGTTCATAAAACTGGTTTTATAGTTTGAAAAGACTTATGTTTCTATGAAAATCTGTTTTATTAGCCAAATATCCCATATGGGTCATGAGGTTCCACTGTGCATGAATACTTGGAGGGGAGACCTCGTAATGCAATTAGAGGGTTTGCCTCTAATTAAATAGTCTAGGTAGGAGGGATCAACTCCTAGTGAAGGATGCAAGGCACACACCGCATTCACTCTGATAATACTACTAACATGTAACTAGGATGCACCCATACGCCCCACATGATGACATAATATAATGGCCAAAACTGAAAAGGGACGCCAGAGCAATCACTTCGTCGTGGGGAAGTCATAACACTGCTGCCTCCAGTGTTATGGTTATGGTACCTCCATAACTAGGTGACACTGGTCATGCATGTATATGGCTTAGGATCTTACTCAAACATAAGTATCAAACATATAAAACAAATACTAGGAAAACAGTTGGCTACAGAAGGGGAATCCTAATAAGGAAAGAATGTCCATACTGAAAGGACGGGAAATCCGTACCTTATGTCCAGTGAATGAAGAAGACGAACGGAAGGAAGTCTTACTTCGATCTCACTAATGCTACTTAAATAGTATACGTGTATAAGTATTCCGAATACTGAGTATGTAACTGATTTTATATCGTGTCTTAGCTTGTTTTATATGTTCATGTCTTGTTTTACTGATTTTAATGTTATACTGTGTTTATCATGTATTATGTATATTCTGATTAAGTATTACTTGTATTTCTTGTATTATTATACTTGTTATGTAATAATAAGTAACTTTCTAAAAATAGCAGTTTTCCTAAAATAGAAAGTTTCCAAAAATAGAAAGTTTCCAAAAATAGAAAGTTTCCAAAAAATAGATTAACTTCTTAAAATAGACCATTTTCTAAAAATAGAAAGTTTCAAAAAATAGTAAGTTTCCTGAATTAGAAATTTCCATATGTAGAATTAAGCTGAAATAATAAGCTAATAATATAAGCTTAAGTTTACTGATTAAATATCATAAGTCATGTGATTATAGTATAGTTTATTAATAATAACATGTTAATTAAATAAACTATAGGTTATATGATTTAATTAAATATATACATTATTTAATTAAATTAAGGTGTATAAAAATACTTAGGTTAAACCATGTATTATATTAATAATAACCTAAGTCATGTTTATCAATTAATTATATTCCATGTTCTTAATAAATAATTAATACCATAGTCTAAATTAAATAATTAAATATATAGGTTAAAACATGAATTATTTACTAAATAATAATTCACTTAAGTCCATGATTTAATTAATTTAATTACATGTCATGTTTAATTAAATTAATATCTTTTTGAAATAAATACTTGTAAAAATATAATACTTGTACATATTTTACTCATGAACCGAATCAATGTAATTAATTTAGACATGTCGTGAACCGGACCCGGAACCCCTTGAACCGGTCCGAACCAAACCCCTTAACAGTGGAAAACCGGCTTTGCCGGTTGCCACTACATATGTTTAGGCTGCCACCGGCTGCTGCCGGTGGTCTTGTCTCGGCTAACCGCTGACAGCAGTGGTGTTCCCACCGGCTGTGTGCCGGTGGTGGGCTGCTGGTTGCCGTGACCCAAACCAACCACAAGAACACCCCCGACATGCGTCGGGGTACCTTGTCTTGCTGTCGACTGAACCAAACACCACCGAGATCGTGGATCTCGGTTGGTGGCGTGACAAAGAACACGCCGAGAGCCTTGAGGCTCTCGGTTTGTGTGTCGGCCGAGCAAACCAAACCCGAACAAACCCTTAATTTACCCACCATGATTTCATAACATGTTTTAATTCTTGTTTATTAAATCCATTGTGCATGTGTTCATAATAAAAAATAAAAGAATTAAAAAGAAAAGGTTTTCACAGATTATCGAATGTGTGGAATGAATGGAAAATGAAAACCCGAACATACTCCTAGAATTTCTTAACCAAAAATCAAATCAAACACCATCATTGGTGTTTGTGTTGCCGGCGGCCAAAGAGAAACCAAGGGCTAGGGTTTTTGCAATTTTTGTGATAACCCTATGAATGCATTATTTCCCTTGTTATCTTTAATAAATCTAAACATGGGCTTGGCCCTTTTCTTCTTTGGTTTCCGTGGCTTGTAGGAGCTACAAGGGAAACCCGAAGCCTTTCCCTTGTCTAAAATATTACGTGCTCGTTTGTTCGTGTTTACGTGTTACGTTATTATTATATGTTCTTGTTATATTTAATACTTGTACATAATGATATTAATCATATAATATTAATTAAGTACGTAGTTACATGTTCGTGATTTTTACGTTCATGATTTCATGTTCGTGATTATAACTATTATTGTTAATAATTATCGTGTATTATGACATACTTAATACATATCATGAAATAATACGTACATAACTTCTGTAATACTAATCGTGACACGTGTTCATGCTATAAAAGGAAAGTTTTTAATATGTACGTACGTTACTAAGTGTTCTGTTCATCGTAAAAGTATGCGGGTTTTACAGATATGCATGGGATCTCCTCCACGAGGCACCTCGTTTTTTATTACCGAGTCATGAGCTCGACTCGATCCCCTCAATACTAATTATCATTGGGGAAGGTGACTTGGTCGAGGTCGTCCAAAGAAAGGACTTCCCCACCAAAGTAGTGCTTAACCCTATGACTATTCACCTTGAAGTTAGGACCATCATTTTGAGCTAGCTCGATGGTCCCATAAGGAAACACTTGGGTGATGGTGAACGGTCCGGACCAACGGGATTTCAACTTGCTGGAAAATATTTTTAGTCTCGAGTTAAAAAGCAACACTTGATCCCCAATGTTAAAAACCCGGCTTTTAATTTTAGAATCATGAAACTTTTTAGTTTTCTCTTTATAAATCAATGAATTTACATAAGCAATGTCTCTCAATTCATCTAATTCATTCAATTGCATTTCTGGTGTTTTCCCGCGGTCTCCATGTCATCATTACAACGATTTAGGGCCCAATAAGCTTTGTGTTCGAGTTCAATTGGTAAATGACAAATCTTTCCATACAAGAGATTATAAGGAGTGTACCTACGGGCGTCTTATGTTCGTGATTTTAATTATTATTGTTAATAATTATCGTGTACTATCACGTACTTAATACTTATCGTGAAATAATACGTACATAACTTCTGTAATACTAATCGTGACACGTGTTCATGCTATAAAAGTAAAGTTCTTAATGTACGTTACTATGTGTACTGTTCATGGTAAAAGCATGCGGGTTTTACAACTCTTCCCCCTAAAAAGAATAATTCGTCCCCGAATTATAGATAAAATAAACTGAAAGAATGTAGACGTGGAACGTGACGTGTCTGAAAAAGAATATGACTGAATTATGGAAGGATGAGAGGATTAAAATCCAGATGGATTTCTCCATTTACAAGTGGCTTCCCTCTCGTAATGGTTCCTCTACAAGATCTTGACACTTATGATAATCTTGGTCCTCCTGACCTTGACTTGAAAATACATAAAAGTTTCTTGTTATCAACGTAAGATAGATCCCCTGAATTTGATCGAGGGGATAAAAATTAACGTGCAAAGGTCACTAAAATGTTATGATACAAATTAACCTAACTAACTGATAATAGTAACGATTTAGCAATGATGCGCAAGACATACTGAAATGTAGTACGTGAACAATTGTGAACGTGATACGTGAAGAATTGTGAACGTGATACATGGATATATGGTGAGTGTAATATGAGAAAACATATGGTGATCAATGATACGTGTAGAAACTAGAATGGGGGGTTGAATAGTTTCTCATCGGTTTATCTCCTAATTAAAATTTCTT
Organism: Glebionis coronaria; assembly: GCA_025667525.1. NCBI lineage: Eukaryota > Viridiplantae > Streptophyta > Magnoliopsida > Asterales > Asteraceae > Glebionis > Glebionis coronaria. Next base: position 316,203,812 of record CM046876.1, on the reverse strand, counting down.
TAAATTAAGTGAGTGCACAAAACTATCTTTTACTTGAAAGCTAGTTGCATAATGATTAGGTTCAGTTCAAATGCATTAACAATGTATAGTAAGTGTAGTGATAATGAATGTAAGTAAAGAGTAAGGAAAGAAACAACCTAGTAGGAAGACACCAAGATTTATAGTGGTTCGGCAACGAGGCTCTATCCTCGTTCCTACTCCACTCCTCGAGTACACCTTACTCGAGATTTCCACTATATCCACAAGCTCCCTTCTTGGCGAATAAACCTTACAACGTCGCTTACATTATTTTCCGACACTAAGCTAAATGTCGAGACCTAATCCTAGCTAGGACCAATCTACACAATGTCGCCGACTTCACTCTTTTACGACACAAAGCTAGATGTCGAGTTCTAATCCAAAGGTAGAACCAATCTTCACAACGTTGCCTACTTCACCATTTTCTGGCACAAGGCTAGATGTCGAGTTCTAATCTAAATCTAGAACCAATCTTCACGACTCTTCACTTTGAAGCTAAGTGAGAACTTCACACAACACAACTACATATCACTTTATAGTATAGTGAGAACTCATAAGACACAACCACATCACTTTATAGTTTAGTGAGAACTCACAAGACACAACCATATCACTTTATAGTTTAGTGAGAACTAACACAACTAATTACAACTCAACTAATCATATCCAAGTACACACATGTAGCTTGGATCTACACAATATAAATCCAAGCACACACATGTGCAATGGATGTACACAACTCTAATCCAAGTATTCACAAATAACTTGGATGAACACAACTAGTCCAAGTATTTACAAATACATTGGATCTACACAAGACATAAATAAACAAAGGATGAACATGACTAGATCTTTAGGAGAAGGTGATCTTCATCAATGCTACATCTTTAATCACATCACAAGTGTGTGAGTGATATTCCCTTTGGACAAGGTAAAAAAGAAGATCAAGAGGATAATCATGAGTAAACATACTTAACACATTAAGTGATCATTTACAAATGACTAGGATTAGATAAGAGAAAGAAGGCTGAAGAAGATGTCCAAAAAGGGTTGATGAGAATGAAGATTTGATCCACTATTTATAGGACAAAACATCCAAGTGCTATATCTGCCCGCGGTTCCTTATTGGAGCCCGCGGTTCCTTATCGATAAGGAACCACCGTAGGTGCAAGGTACCTCCGGCGTAGAGTCCGCTCCTTTTTGTCTTTTAGTGAATTTGAAATATTTTAGGTTGTTTAAACCTTTAAATGATATTCTTATGGCATTTGGAATATGCCATATTTAAATTTTCATTTTTATTTTAATAAAACATTTTCTTAAAAATAAAGTTTATAAAAAATCTTTTGTTATGTTTAACAAAAGTGAGTTTTAAGGCTAATCACTTTTATGATCACTAAGCATGATTAAGATATGTTAGTGTAATGATTATTACCTTCATGATAGTGTTTGTTAGATAATTTGTTTTATGATTGTATTTGACAATAAATGTCTATGTAATTTGTCGTGTTCAGAACTAAGAAAGATTAATTAATACTAACAATGTTTTTAGGCATTGCTTTGCATTAACAATCTCCCCCTTTTGATTACGACAAACTATAAACTCATTTATGTAAATTACAAGTTTATTCGAATTATTAACGAGTTTATCACTATCATTTCTCCCCCTTTGTCGAAGCAAAAAGGTTAGCACAAGTCTTTGAAGAAGAAAATAACCGGACTTTTTCTAGTAGCTCCCCCTTGGTGCTTAATCCCCCTTTCTTGGGGCACCAAGTCAATGAGCTAAGGTGACATGCTACACAAAGGTTAGAAGAAAGAAAAGAAACACCAATGTATATATGTGCACTACTTACTAACTAACTTGAGAGGGAGAAGGAAAAGAAATCTCAAATTAGAAGCAAGCATTTGCTAAGTATGTCCAAAGGGTGTGTATTGACAACATCATAGTTCACATGGTGGAATAAAGGAAGAAAAGAAACATCCAAACCAATCAAAGATGATTTAAAATGTCAATGGGTTAAAATTTATAATTTATGGAATCACCCATAATTAATTTTATGTTTTAACCATGATCAACTCTTTAACAAATGTGTGAAACAGAATTAGAGGGAAAGATAACACACATAATATTCATATTACAAAAATATGAAATAACATACAAGATAAACATTCATACACACAATATGAATATTTAAAGCAAAAAATATGGAAAATAGACCACAAAGAATAAACTACTCTAATAGTGATAATCTTCCAAGATTGCTTAAAGTTTATTGAATCAAACAACTAAAATACAAAATGTGCCTTAATTGGAAAAGAAAGACGACGAAGCAACATTTGAAGTTTTGTTCACGGAAACGAAAACTTTGAGAGGAGGTCGAATGAGGAGGAATTCATGAAAATTTAGCTTGTCATATATATGAGCAAGTTCAATTTGTTTAAAACGACAACAATCACACGAGGAACCATGATGCAAAACAAAGTCGTTAGATGGGGGAGGTCCATCAAGATTAGAGGTTGGTGTAGAGGGAGATAATGGATAAGAGATGTTTTCACAATGCCTAGTGAGGTTGGGGAAAGAAGATAGGTCATTAAGTTGAGGAGAGTTGAAAGGTTTAGGTGGTGGTGGATGTAGGATATTGTAAATCTTGCCTATGGCTAGAGAGACAAAGAGATAGAAAGATGGTAAGAACACACACACTTTAGAGAGAGAAAGTGTAGAAATACACACTTAACTATGTGTAAATTATGTTAACCAACCACCCACTCCAACTAAGGAGAAGATTTATATACCCAAGCACATGAGATGGGCTTGGACTTACATTGGGCGCCGGCCTACACATATTGTAGGCTTGGCTTGGCCTTGTTTGTTTAATATTATGATAACTAAACTACGAGCTACTACTTAGACTATTGTTGGAGTGATCGATCCTTTCTAATATGTAAAACGTATTTCCGACAATCTCCCCCTTAGGGAGGTCACTCCAAACAAGGGCGTTACCCAAGTTACGATAATAAAATAAACCTAGCATTCTATGCTTGTCTTGAGCTCGTAGTCTTCGTCTTTCTTTTCTTTTTCTTTTCTGGTGAATATGTTGATGTGATCTTAGATATAAATCTTGAGCATTAATCTCTTGCCTTGATCTTGTGCATCCATCACTTGTGATCTGCGCCTCTTCTTGACTTCACGTCCCACATACTTATACCTTTGTAATTCTTGAAAGCTTTAGAGTTCGATACAACGGAAAACTTGACTTTTAGACTTTCTAGAATTAGATGAAGTATTAAGTGCATAAAGTATAAGCATGGGGGGACGACTTCTTCTCGCATTCCACAACACCACCGTATTTAAATGCCGCAACATAAGTAGATATGAACAAAATGGCTTTGAACATTTCATTCTATTTCAGTAGCATTTTACCTCCAGTCGGTGAAGACCCTTGGACGATATAAATATCGTACTTGTGGCAGGTAGATTTAATTAAAAATATCCTTGACAAGATTTCGCGGGTAAATATCGTATTTGAGAGAACGTAAAGAGTGAATTATTTGTATAAAATTATCCACATGATTGAAGCCATCAATTCCGATTCATGGAACAAGTTTGATTCATTAAAGAACCACACCATCGTTGCTTTCCATTTGTCACGAGCTTGATTCATATAGAATCTTGCAAGTTACCTACCAAGTGCTGTTTGAGGTTAACACCAGAAGGATTTCCACTCATCATTTTGAACACTAGGGTGTCACTCTGAGTGTTCTGGCAAGATCACTGAGATATTGCGTAGAGGCCTGGAACGTGTTTAAATTCAATTAAGAATTAAACAGTTGTTGCAAGAAGGATTTCCAGTTATCACAAGCTTGATTCATAAAGAATCTCACAAGTCACCTACCATGAGCTTTTTAATGTTTTCTCAAGAAGTATTTCCATCTTCATTGCAAATACATGCGTATTACTCGGATGTTGAGGCAAGATCACGAAGATTTTCCATAGGACTCTTAATATCTTTCTTACTTTTCACAGAGTGTGAAGAAGCAAGGAAATATGGAAGTGTGTCCTAATGAGATATTTGATGATCTAAAATGGCTCTAGACTCGACCTTGCATTTTGGATTTTAGTGATCGGAGGCTGGAGAGGAGTGTCGCCTTTTCAATATCAATATATTCGGAGTGAATAAATTGATAGATAATACGTTGTCTCAGTGTGAATAAAACAAATACCTTTTAAGAGATATCTGAGTTAGCTGGGATGGGTTGTGCATTGCATCACTGGGTCCATGATGTCTATCTGCAATATCGAGCATCATTAAAATGATCTCAATAGCATATGTGTTGACCTAGTTTCTGCCTAAGGTTGTAAGGAGGGCTTCTTTCTTTACACCCTTTATCTTTACAATTCTTTTTCATTCTTCAACCCCTTCAATGCTTACCAATACATCATAATTAGCACCTTGTTGTGATTGTTCCAGTGCTAACTTAAGTACTTCGTCGGCATTCAGCTACATTCATAATCTTTCTCCATCTTTCCTAAGGACTTCTATTTCTAGCTATAGAATGTCCTTGGGAAGATTCGTCTGGTTTTGAAAGAATCATTGGACTTAACCTAACCTACCATCATTTTGTCACCACAATCTTCATCGTCGTGAAATAAATGGGTTGTGGGTTAGAATAAATTACCATGAAATCCATTTTGATATAGAAAATCTATTTTTCTCCCCCTTAACATATGCCACGATATTCAAAAACATTTCGCACATGTCGGGATGAGCCAACATGTTAATTCAAACCATTTGTGATAATTCCCCATATTAAATCACATTTTCTCCCCCTATTAAAAATATTAACCCAATCGATGTTTTTAATATCAATTTTTTTAATGAAGTTTTAACAAAGGTTTTGGGAAGAAACATGCAAATCCGTTTAATCTTCATGAGACCAATTTATGAGAGATATGATACGGATTTGTAACATGATCACATATTAACCATATAAGAATGAATTGACAAGGTTGGACCTGATTGATAAGAACATCATATGATAAGATCAAATGGTTCTTGTCGGCAAATGTTGGTCGCCTCATCACGTCTGAAGTCATCTCTTGACACCACATGTACCATTGGTATTGTTGTCTTGACACCAATTAGTGAACTTAGCACTGTCGGCGTCGAAGATTCTGAATGCTTGGCTATTGCTCACCCTCAATTGTTGACCCGTGTTCTATTGAAAGAGTTGTAGTCGTCGTTTGAGTAGTCGCATCTTCGAGTATGTAGATACCAATTGTAGATTGCTATGGTTTTAGAGATGATAACTTCATAAAAACAAATTTTCTCTTGTTATAACAAATAAATGCACTGATGCGCACATATATCCGTGTTAGATTGTGTTATAACGTAAACACAATCCCTTATATGGTTATAAAGTAAACCATGCCCGAGAAAATTAATTCCCGTTGTTGAGCCATAGTTTTCATAAGAAATACTTGGCGTTAATGTGAAAACCGGGTTGCTGTCAGAAGTAACTACAAGCCAAATAGGCATGTTTTATGGAATATTTACAACTTTTATACGAACTCTATTTATGGCGCCGTGTCAATATTAATCGACATTTCTAAGGCCGTAAATATTATCGTACCAAAAGACATGCCTTTGAAAAGTAAAGTAAAAATATTTTTGAATTTTTCTAAATTTTTCAATTTTTATGGTTTTTATATGGTTTTATATTTTTATATTTTGCTTTTGTGGATAAAAATATAAACAATATATACAGATGATCACCAAGGATACGGAGAATAGTTTACCACCACTATGCTTTCGCTTCATCTGCCAGTTCCTTTAGAGTCTCGGACGAGAATGTTCTCAAACCTAGCTTGTCGGCCAAACATTCCATTCGAGCGCGATCTAAAGCCTTCGTGAAAATATCTGCCAGTTGATACTCAGATCGGACAAAGTAAAGCTCGATCACTCCATTTTCCACTTGATCCTTGATGAAGTGGTAGCGAACGTCAATATGCTTCGACCGGGAGAATTGAACATTGTTGTAGTATAAGGCAATTGCACTTTTGTTGTCACAGTACATCGGAATTTTGTTGAAACCTAGACCATAGTCGGTTAATTGCGATCTCATCCAAAGAATTTGAGCACAGCAACCGGACATAGCTATGTATTCTGCTTCCGTACTTGAAATTGCAGCACTTTTCTGCCTTTTAGATGCACAACTGATTAGTCGATCTCCTAGTAGTTGCAAAGTTCCACTCGTGTTATGCCTTGTATCTTGACAACCCGCGTGATCAGCATCTGCATATGCCATTAGTGCAATCGAAGAGTCCTTCGAATACCAAAGTCCCCTATTAATGGTTCCTTTAATATACCGAAAGATCCATTTAATAGTAGCTAAGTGTAACTCAGTAGGTCTAGTTTGATACCGAGCAAACATACATATAGCAAACTTAAGATCAGGTCGACTAGCTGTGATATACAGAAGGGTAACGATCATTTCACGATAAAGTTTCGGATCAACGGCAACTCCATGTGGATATGCATCGAGCTTAGTTTGTTCCACCATTGGAGTATCCACGTGGTCGCAAGATTCCATCTTATATTTCTTAAGAGATTCAAGGGCATACTTGGATTGATTGGTAAAGATGCATCTAGGACTTTGAGATATCTGAAGTAATAAGAAGAATGATACCTTGCCCATCATTGAAATCTTAAACTTGGAAGACATGAGTGTCCCAAATTCATCGGATAAGGTTTGGGTCGAGGAAGCAAATATAATATCATCAACATATATTTGTACCATAATCATATATTTACCTCGTTTCTGAATGAATAGTGTGGGACCACCTTATCTTTAACAAAGCCTTGAGTAATGAGGAATTGTGATAATAGATTATACCACGCGCGTGGAGCTTGCCTCAACCCATAGAGAGCCTTCTTAAGCTTGTACACATGATTAGGATATTTAGGATTCACAAAACCATCTGGCTGTTGAACATAGACCTCTTCCTTGATTTCACCATTAAGAAATGCCGTCTTCACATCCATCTGATAGATAATCATATTCATGTGGGCTGCATAAGAAGGAATAGTCTAATAGCTTCCAAACGGGCAACAAGTGCAAAGGATTCCATAAAGTGGATGCCCAATAATTGTTTGTATCCACGAGCTACTAGTCGAGCTTTGTACTTCAATATTCCGCCTAACTCGTCGAGTTTCACCTTGTAAACCCATTTCAAAGTGAGTAACTGCACTGATCTGGGCATGGGACAAGTTCCCATACATCAAGACGTATAAATTCATTAAGTTCTTCTCGCAAAGCTTCTATCCAACAAGATTGGGTAAATGCTTGTTGCCACGTCTTAGGTTCAACTTCACTGAGAAAAGCATCAAAATAACAAAACATTGCACTTTCTTATAACTGACTTCGTGTGGATACCGGACGATTAGGGTCACCAATAATAGAATCTATAGGATGATCCTTTGTCCACTTGCTGTCATGTTCACGAATCCGTGGATTGGAGTAGACCGTAGTAGGAGCTTCCTTTGAGGTGGATGACCCGGCTTGATTAGAGTCGGGAATAGGTAAACCAAAGAATGGAAGTTCACGCATTTGAGAGAATTCCAAGTCGTGATCATCATCATCCTCTTCATCATCAATAGGCATGACATGGGTAGTTGATTCGGGTGTTTGTTAAGAATTACTTGTTGAAGGTATATCTTGACCAATAGTAGGTGCAGACGTATCTGATTGTGCTTTGGTTGCTGGAGCGACAACTTCGTTGACCGGAGCTATTACTTCAGGTTCTGGAGCAACAATACTTGGTGGAGTAAAAAATTCATCAAAGAACGGTTGAAACAACGTATCCCATTCATTCCAAGATGGTGGTGTAAATGATGATGAAGTAGGGTTATTTGGGACAAGACCAGAGCTAATGTTATTGGGTCCCATTTCATGAAGTGCGGGTTCAGAGCTGCTTTGCTCAGAAGCCATTGCCGTCAGCTCATCAAAATCAACATTCATAGTTTCCAGGATCTTACGAGAATTACGATTGTAGATTCGGCATGCCTTCTTTGTCGGTTCATAACCAATGAAAATACCAATATAAGCCTTTGGTTGAAGTTTTCCCAAATTGTTACCATCATTATTTGGTTAGCAAAGAGAACCAAATACATGAAGATATGATAAATCTGGTACTTTTCCATGTAGAAGCTCATAAGGTGTTTTACCATGGCGTTTACGAATTAGTGACCGGTTTTGGGTGAAAACTGTTGTAGATACTGCTTCTGCCCATAAAAATAATGGAGCCTTTGCGTAAATTAACAACGTTCGAGCAGCTTCCATAAGTGTGTGATTTCGCCTTTCAACGACACCGTTTTGTTGTGGAGTGCGAGCAACGGATGTTTCATGAGATATGCTAACTTCTTCATAATAATCACGCAAGATTTGATTCACAAATTTGGTTCCATTATTTGTACGAATGCGTCGGACAGTAGTGTTGAGACGCACTTGAATCATCTTGAGAAATCCAATGATGAATTTAGGTGCCTCATTTTTCGTTGTAAGAAATTTCACCCATGTAAATCGAGAGTAATCATCGATAATGACGAGGATGTACTTTTTACCACTAAGACTTTCAACACGCATTGGCCCACAAAGATCCATATGCAACAAATAAAGTTTCTCTTGGTTGATGTCTTCATTGTTGGGTTTGTATGATTTCTTAGTGCTTTTCCCTATTGTACACGTGGAACATAAATGGTCCTTGTGAAATGTAATTTTAGGAAGACCACGAACAAGTTTGTTTTTCGCCAAATTATTAATAGTGTCAAAGTTAAGATGAGATAACCGTTGATGCCATAACCATGACTTAGTCTTTGATTCTTTGGAGAGAAGACATACGGGAGAAGCAGCCATCATATCTTGTAGAGAAAAAGTGTACAAATTATTCCCTCGAGTACCTTTTAATAAATCAACCCCTTCCAAATTACGAGTGAAGCAGGTATGCTCTCGAAAAGAAACTTCTAGGTTTGCATCACAAAATTGTCCCATAGAAAATATGTTTTGACCGAGACCTTCCACATAATACACTCTTAAAATTATAACATTCCCAATATGATATTCATCATAACCCATTATCTTTGCAATATGATCATTTCCAAATCGTACCGTACCAAGAAACTTGCTGACAAAATTTCTGAGCTGAGAGCGATCTCCGGTCATATGCTTGGAGCAACCTGAGTCCAAATACCAGAGAACAATTTGGACCACCTGTTTTCAGTAACAACAGTAGACAATGCATTAGAAACTATTGGTTCTGGAGTGTTAGCAGATACAGATATGAAATTATCAGAATTGCTAACATTTGTGTTATCCTTAGATTTCCTGCATTTTCTAATGTAAGTTTTACCATTAACAGGTTTTACTGTTCCAACTTTCTTAGGTTTTGGAATTTTAGCGGGCACTATAGTGGGAGTAGACCTATTTAAAGGGCACTTGGTTCCTACAGTAGTGTTGGTGTTCCTAGTTAAAGGACACACTTGTGTTTTGGTAGCCTTGGTACTCCTAGTTAAAGGGCACGCTTTCTTCTCTTTAGTGGGAGTGATCCTAGTTAAAGGGCACGTATTTCCTACTATAGTGAAAGTTCTACCAGTGGGGCGCCACATCCAGCCAACTTGGTTTAACACTTTCCCAGTCGGTTTCCATTCTAAACCATTTTTCCGGGCATTCATATCATTCACATGGTCAATAAGGCAAGAATCATGATGACTAGAAAACATACATTCATTGCAATTCCAACATTTTAAATTAGAATTCACAGTAGGCTTAGAACGCTGCACAACCGCAGAGCCTTTAACTTTAGTTAAATGATTCTTTTTGGACAAAACAGAAATAACGTTCCTAGGATGGGCTTCTACTTTCTTCTTCACTTGACTACTAAATGGGGGGGCAAGATCCTATCATTCTTCTTGTTTCTTTTAAGCTTAGATCTTTGAGCCTTAGTATTGGTGCTTACTCCTGTAGAAGGCAACACGGGAATATTAGAAGCTGGTTTTGATTTTGCCTTATATTTAGTGACCAATGTTTGAGATGGTTTAGTCTTAGGACCCTTGTTAAGTGGTGTGACAGCGATGAGGTTCTTTTTTATTGCACTAGAGGACGATGCTGAGACAATGGCTGCATTATCCACAACATTCTTACCTTTTAGGGTACGAAGTGTTTCCTTTAACTCAGGCAAAGCCAGATTTCTATCACAAATTTGTTCTCTCAAATCAGATATTTCCACCGACTTTTGTTTCAATCGTTCAATTAATGATTGATTCTGTGTAGTGGTATCAACACATGCGGGCTTTACTGAATCGAAGAGTAGTGTATTTTTCTGTTTTAACTTATCAACTTTGGACAAAATCTTGGAAACTCGATTATCCAGATCAAGTTTAAAATTCTCATCAGCCTCAAGTACGTTCACACAGTTGATCTCTTTAGATTTCTTTATGTCTATCGGCAAAGATTTAGTAACCTTGTCACTTGGCTGACGTGGTTTTGATTGTAAATTCAATAGAAAATTCTTTTGAAAATTTGAGTCATCGATATTAACACCTTCGAGTGATGTTTCAAAGATTTCTTGAATAAGTTTTTGCTAGCATTCAAGCGAAATACAATGTGTTTGAATCTCATCAAAATATTTTGAAAGCGAAAAATACGAATCTTGAAGCTTTAAAAATTCAGCGCCAGATTTGTGACAATTACTATCTACCACATTATCCACAGATTCAACATTATGCACAATAGAATCATTATCAACACTTTTATTCACAGAGATGGAAACAATATCATGAGACATCACTTTCTTCAGAATCTGATCATTTTGACATGAAATTCGTTCAATTTCATGTAAAATGTTTTCATATGCATCATCCATTTCATTGAAAACATGTCTAACTTCTTCTATTTCCAAAAGCAAATCTTGATAAGTAGTGCTAAGACAAACTTTAACATTGTTTACAAATAGAACAATTTCGTCTCAAAACGTAGCTCTAATGTGCTCAAAATTCCATTCACCTTCCATTAGGCCGTAGCCGGCATACGTTCCGTAATGGCCTTGTCAAAATCGCCAAATTGTTGGTGCACCGAATTTAAGCTATATGACACCTTACTTACTGGTGGAATTAACTTAGTTAAATCCTTTTTGACAAGTGTAGGAGACGTACTAGGAAGGTTTTCCGTCGACAAATTTTGGGGCACAAAAACTGATAACTGAGCTAATTCCTTTTGTAAATGAATACAGGTTTTTTTAGAAAATTTATCTTTATTATGCTTATCATAATCAATCTTATGGAATTTTGAAAGCATTTTAGAGTGAGTTTCTTCCGCGAGTGACTGTGTCTCCTCAGTAATATGAACATAAGGTGCTTCTTTCGATTTGCCAATTAGGGTCACATCATAAAGACAAGGAATATATTCCTGAGCTTGTTTTGCATAACCGGGATTAGGTGGTAAATCTTGAGGACGCTTAAGTTCGAGTTCTTTAAATGATTTAGTTAAAAGATGAACCTTTTCTTTGGAAGCGTATTATTTTAAAAGCTCTGGTTCCTTGAATTTAAGAAGTTTGGTAGCATTAATTTCTTATTCAAACTTTTTAGACTCGAGAGTTTCGAAATGCATTTTAAGTTTCTGAAAATCATTTACAACCAACTCTTTTTCTTTTAATTCATTGGAAAGAGTAGTTTTTAATGATTCTATTTCGTTTAAGTGTTCAATCTTTTCAAAACGAAATTGGTCAAATTCAGAATAAGTTATTTTCTCTGCTTAAGGGACCATTTCAATAGTTTTGACCTTTTCCTTATACAACGCAATCTCAGCGATTAGGTTGGCATTCATATCTATGGTTTGTCGAACGGCCACATTCATGTTATCAATAATATGTTTAGGCACCATTTCCAAATCACGTTGATCATAAGATTTCATACCCGTCATAGCATTTGGATGAGGTTCACTCAAATGTGTTGGTTTGGATACCACATCATTTGATTTACTAGTTCCTGAATGGTGTTCGAGGTTGTCATTCTCATGCTCAACTTGATGTGGATTATCATGAGCAATATTGGATGTGGTTGGTACCTCACTGACGACATCAGAACCGTAGTGAGAGAGATTAGCAATGAGAGCAACTTGGGCTGAGTGAATGTCATCACAATCCGAATCATATGCGTCAAGATCATCTGCTTGATATGCTGCATTAGAAGTAGAGACGACTGCAATGCCTTCATTATCTGTTGCCCCTGGGTCTGCAAGAAATGCTAACTCCTCTGAATCCAAGATCTTTCCCTTTGATTAAACATCGACCAAATACATCTTCTCACGAAACCACGTTGCATCCATTCTCCTTTTGGCTCAGTGCATTCCCTAGCCATATGACCCTGTCCTCGGCAATTGTAGCAAGTCACAACCTTTTGAGGACCAATAGTGCTTCCATTACCACTAGCTTGAGAATTCACAGCTTGAGCATTCACGGTCCTTGTAGGAGGTCCATGTGAATTTTGCCTTCCCTGAATGGTTTGGACCATCACTTGACCATCTTGGATAGTGGCTTCTTGTCGAGGATTTTGACAAGTAGGCAGTGAGATGGTTTAAGACATCAGTAGTTGTATCATTTGGAGTAAACACCGGTGCTTGAATTGGTGGAAGTTCATTGGAGTAGAAGGCTTGTGCTTGTGATACTTCAATTGGAAAATATCCTTGCCGAGGAGTATAGCCCATTGGAGAAGTGTTGATGAACACTTCCTTGCCGAGGAGTATACGCTTGTGAGGGAGATGCTTGATGTGGTGGTTGTTGTGGATAAGGCTGTTGATGAACACTTCGTTGAAATGCTTGATGTGGCATCATTAGTGGTCGATACGATGGTTGTTGTGGTTGCTGATAGGTGTGTGGTGGTGACTGCTGCAAGTATGATGGTTGTTGATAAGTGTAAGCCATGTTTTATTGGGGAGTCATTTGTTGAGAAGCATACATGGCAAGTGGATCATGAACTTGAGTTGTAGACAACCGAGCCTCGATCTCATGGCATTCGTGTTGTTGAAGAAAAGCTTGAAGTTGATCCACATTGGTGTTATGCAAGTCCTTATCCAATTTAACAGCCGTCACGTACTTACGCCATTCAGATGGAAGGTGTTGGGAATAAAATGTAGCCAGTCCACTTAAGCGCTGACAAGAGGAAAACAAGCGTTGATAGGAAGAAAACAAACGCTGACAGATCAAGCGTTGACAAGAAGAAGTCAAGCGTTGATAGGTTGAAGACAAGCACTGATGGAAAGATTTAGTCTACGCGTATATTGTTTCTACTTTGTTTCTAGTAAAGATAAGTTCAACATTGTATTTTATATAATTATCTTTACCTAGAATAGTTGATACGTAGACTCTTGTACAAGGCTTCTTATGTCTATAAAAGAAGACCTTTAGGTTAAGTTTCATAATAAGTTTTCATACGTTAAACACTTTCATTGTAAGCAAGTTCGTTATAATCAATCAAGTGAAAGTTTGTTTACATCTTTGTGTGTTCTTGTTTAAGTGTTAATTCCTCATAACACTTAGATTACTTTATACATAAACAAAGTTTCTCTACATGTATAACTTGATCTAATCGCGTATACACAAAGCTAAATCGATCTATGTTTGGGATCAACAAGTGGTATCAGAGCTTGTTGAGAAACTTTTGATCTTAAAGAACACAAGAACCCTAAAATCACCAAAACCCTAATTTTCACAAAACCCTAAAAACATCATGTCAAATCCAGAAGTAACCTCCTCCTCATCCTTACCAAACATCAAGATTCCCATGCTTGATGCAAACAACTTTGAGTTGTGGAAGTTCAACTTTGAGCAATATCTGGGAATCTATGACTACACTCTCTGGGAGATTATTGAATATGGAAACACATTCAATAAAGTTCAAAAGATTGCTGATGCCATTGCTACAAGATCAGCTGTTGCTGGATGTCCAGAAGCAGATAAGAAAGAAAAACCTGATGATGGTAGAGCTGTGTCTGCTGAAGACATAGCAAAGAAAAGGGTTGATATGAAAACCCTAAGCATTCTGAAGCAGATAAGAGAATCAGCACAAATACAGAGGTTATGACTCTGCAAAAGACCTTTGGGCAGCTCTTGAAGTTGCATATGGTGGTAATGATGATACTAAGGAAGAGAAGAAGAAGCAACTCATGCATGAGTATGCTGTTTTCAAGGCTCAACCTAATGAGAAGCTTAGCAGTGTGAGAAGCAGACTTCTTGACATTACAAGCAAGCTGTCCTTCATGGGGACACAAGTTGGTGATGTTTACATTATTGCCACTTTTTTTAAAAGCCTTGGTGATGCGTGGAAGATGGAGGCAAGGTCTATACTTGCCAATAACACTCACAAAAATTATACTTTTGATGATATCTACAACAAACTAAGGCTATTAAAGAATGAAACTCTTTTGGAGCATGGAAGTATGTCTGCCAATAGTAACATGGCCTTCTTCTCACATAGTGAAGGTCAATTTGATCAGAAGGACTAATACATGCACCCAGTTACTGGATCATCATGTGTAAACGCTGGATCATGTCCTATCAATGCCTCACATTCAGACGCTGACACATACAAAATTGACTCACCAAGAGTTAAGCCTGCTGGTTTGGATATGGATACTGTGTGTGCATATATTGCTTCTTTGCCCAATGGTTCAGTTATTACATATGAGAACCTTGAGCAAATAAGTGATGAGCACCTGGAGGAGATGGATATTAAGTGAAACATGGCTCTTGCTAGTATAAGAGCAAACAGGTGGAATAGAAGGTTTAAGAAGAAGATGACCTTTAATGCAAAGGACACTGCCGGATTTGATAAATCCAAGGTTGAGTGCTACAATTGTCATCGTATGGGGAACTTCATGAGGGAATGCAGATCTCCAAGAAGATCTGATGCTGGCAAACCCTCAAGCCAAGTTGTTAAGGCTCAGGATCCTAAGGCGATGGTGGCAGTGCAAGAAATTGATGGTATTGGATGGGACTAGAGCTATTTGGCTAAAGATGGGGAAGAGGATAAAGCTTTGGTTGCTGAGATAGAAGAAGAAGAGCATGTTAAATATGCTCTCATGGCACACTCCTCATCTTCATCAGATAATGAGGTATACGATGATCCTTTTTGTAGTAAGGGTTGTCGTTTAAATACTGAAAAACCTAACAAAGAGGTTTTAAGATTGTTAAGTGATGTGAGTACTGAGAGATGCAAATTGTCTAACTATCAAATTGCTCTCACTCAAACTGAGAAGACAGTTTCTGAATACAAGAAAATGGAATTTGACTTAAAAGATAAAATAAATATCTTAAAACACGAGTTAAATGCTAGTAATGATGTTAGAAACATCATGGAAAGGGTCAATGGTGAAATACAGGCTAAGTTAGATGAGGCTATTAAGGATAAGGATAATGTAGACCTTAAAATTCAGAGATTTGATAAGGCCTCACAAACCCTAGGAGAATGTGTTAATAAACAAAGGGATCCTAAGGACATGACTGGGATTGGGATGAAAGACTATACTGTTGTTCCACCACCAGCTGGGGTTTCTGTGGTGTCCAAAGAAAGGACTTATCTTGGACTTATTTACCAGAACTCCAAGAGGAGGAATTTATTCCTCCACCAAGAGTCATTACCCCAGTTGAAGAGTATAGACAAAAGTTGACTGACTTTAATGAATGGAAGAAAGACAACCCTACCTTGTTTGTTAAGGGTGGCTTGTTGTGTGAAAGTCCAAATGAGTCTACCCCTATTAAGGTAACAAACCCAATCACTGGCAAAAAAGTTGACCTTGGCTCAAACACTGTTAAGAAACCTAGCATTAAGTATGCAGAAATGTATAGGAATACTAGGTCACCAAAAAGCCAAGTTAGTAATGATGGAACAGGTTTCTTTTCTTCTAGACATGGAGTAGTGTCTAGAAAAGCCTGTTACACTTGTGGTAGCTTTTCACATTTAGCATATAAGTGTGTCAACGCTTCCAAGGTCAACGCTGTTAAAAAGTCAAACGTTGTCAGACCCACAACCTTTGTGGAGCAAAGTCCACAAGTTGTTAGACCAGCCCCATTCTTCACTAGAGGGTCTAACACTCATGGACAAATACCATTTCAGAAGACCAATACTTGGTCTAATAGGCAATGGGTTTCTGTAGGAAACCCTAGGTTCAACGTTGACAAGGGTAATCTTGCGTTGACAAGACTAAATCCAACGCTGACAGAAACATTGCCAGACCTAAATATTTGCAACCACAGGGTAAGGGGTCTAAAGCTTCTTCTAGCTTGACATGGAGACCTAAGCAAGATCAAAACCCTAATTCTAATGGGCTTTCTATGACCTGCAACAGATTTAATTATATTACAAAGGTCATTACAAAACCAATTGGGGTTAACTGGGTATTTCATCCAAAAAGGGATGAACAAGGGGTTGTTATAAGAACAAAGTCTGTTCTTGTTGAACAACAGATGAATCCAAGTCTCCTAAGGCTTGGGTTCCCAAAGAAAACTAATTTGTTTTCTTTATGTGCAGGGCATTCAAAAACAGGTCAATGATTATGGATATTGGGACAGTGGATGCTCCACGCACATGACAGGGAAGGAAGATTATTTAACTAACTTCACTCCCATTAAGGATGGGGATAAGGTTTACTTTGGAGGCGGATATGGAACTATCACAGGCAAAGGAAATCTTCTCACCAGGAACTTGCGTATTGAAAACGTGTTTCTGGTAAAGGAACTTGATTACAATCTTTTTAGTGTATCACAAGTTTGTGATAACAAAAATAAAGTTCTGTTTACTGATAATGCTTGGTGGTAAGCAAGGATTATAAAATCCCAAATGAGAAATATATTGACTATAGAACACCTAGACATAAATACATTTATAATGTAAATCTTAATGGGATTAGGATGAATAATAATATGTCATGTTTTTATGCTAAAGCTTCAGTTGATGAGAGTAATCTATGGCACAAGAGACTAGGGCACATAAACTTTAAGTATATAAACAGACTTGTGAGACTTGGCTTGGTTGATGATTTGCCTGAAAAGGCTTTCCACAATGACCACTCTTGTGTTGCATGTCTTAAAGGCAAGCAGCACAAGGTCTCATTCAAGTCTAAACAGGTGCACTCTAGTTCTAGACCACGTCACTTGCTGCATATGGACCTGTTTGGTCTAACTAATATAGAGAGTTTTAATGGTAAATCATACTGCTTTGTCATCATAAATGACTTTTCTAGGTTTACTTGGACTTTCTTTTTAGCTATGAAAAGTGACACTGCTGATACTTTAATTGACTTTATTACTCAGATAGAGAAGAAAACTGGTAATGAAGTTAAAATGCTTAGAAGTGATAATGGTGGTGAGTTTAGAAATAAACTATTGGATGATTGTTGTGCCAAGAAAGGGATTACTAGGCAGTTTAGTGTTGCCAGAACCCCACAGCAAAATGGGGTTGCTGAGAGAAAGAATAGAACCCTAATTGAAGCAGCCAGGACTATGTTGGTTGATGCTCATTTCCCATAGCTTTTTGGGCTGAGGCTATGAATACAGCTTGTTATGTTCAGAATAAAGCATTGGTCAACAAGATACAGAACAAAACGCCTTATGAGTTGCTTTGGGGAAGGAAACCCAATATTGGTTTTCTTAAACCTTTTGGTTGTCATGTAGTTGTACTTGATACTAGTGATGCCTTAGGTAAATTTAGTGCAAAAGGTGAAGAAGGCTATTTCATGGGTTATTCAGTGCAGAGCAAGGAATATAGGGTTTACCTTAAGAAGGAAAAACATATACTTGAGAGAGTACATGTTAGGTTTTTAGAGAGTAAACCCAGTGATCCTGAAAGTGGTCCAAATTGGTTGTTTGACTTGGAACCTCTATCTAGGACTTTGAATTATATGCCTGTCACTAATCCAGACATTATGAAGGTAACTCAAATGTTGTGGAAGAACCAGTTGTTGATGTTTCAGGTACACAGGTTAATGAAGAGGTTGGATCACAAGCAGACAAGTCATCTCCCATACAAGAGTATGTCACTATCCCCATATGGACAAATGCTTTTGCCGCTGCTGCTGCTGGAAAGGAAAATGGTGGTCCCCAAGTACCACCAGTTAACAACATGCATGGTCCTTCAGGCGCTGACAAAGGCAAATCTGGCGCTGATAGAACCAATTCAGGCGTTGATGGCTCAAACGTTGACAACAACATTTCAGGCGTTGATAACCCAAACGCTGACAATCTTGGTTCAGGCGTTGACAACACTTTTGAGCATATCTTCTCTTCCAATTTTGAACAAGGTGAACCTTCAAATCTACATGAAGAGGTTCATACAACTATTGATGGAAGAGAGTCTGAAGAAGATATTGGCAACATGGATAATGAGATTGAAGACAATAGACTTTTTGAGGGAGGAGTTCTCACTTCTACAATGAAGAATCATCCCCCTTCACAAATTATTGGGGGTGTCATGACTCATGTTCAGACTAGACGATCTCATCAGAATCTTGGTGGATTTATTGCCAATATACACAAGAAGGTTGATACCCTTCTTGTTCAAGCATGTTTGTTTGCCTGTTTTCTGTCACAACAGGAACCCAAGAAAATTTTTGATGCTCTCAAAGAACCAAGTTGGGTTGAAGCAATGCAGGATGAGCTTCACCAATTTGCTATTCAGAATGTTTGGGAGCTGGTTGATTGTCTAAGGTATGTCAGACCTATTGGGACAAGATGGGTTCTTAGAAACAAGAGAGATGAAAGAGGTATTGTGGTCAGAAACAAGGCACGTTTAGTGGCTCAAGGATATACACAAGAGGAAGGGATAGACTATGAGGAGGTCTTTGCACCAGTTGCAAGGATTGAAGCTATAAGGATATTTCTAGCCTATGCTTCCTGCATCGGTTTCACTGTCTATCAAATGGATGTGAAGAGTGCCTTCCTCTATGGCACAATTGTTGAGGAGGTATATGTTATGTAGCCTCCTGGTTTTGAGTATCCAGAGAATCCAGACAAGGTGTATAGAGTCAAGAAGGCTATGTATGGACTTCATCAAGCCCCAAGAGCATGGTATGGCATATTATCCACTTATTTGGTGGACACTGGATTCAAGAGGGGCACCATATACCAGACATTATTTACAAAGAAGGCTGGTAAGGATGTCTTACTTGTTCAGGTTTATGTTGATGATATCATCTTTGGATCCACCAATCCAAAGATGAGTGAAGACTTTTCCAAGCTTATGACAGACAAATTCAAGATGAGTGCAATGGGGGAGATGAACTTCTTTCTAGGGTTACAAGTTCAGCAGAAAGAAGATGGTATTTTCATCTCTCAGGATAAGTATGTAGCAGAGATCTTGAAGAAGTTTGGCTTTTCTCCACATGAAAAGAGGGCTACTACTCCTATGGATAGAGAACACCCTTGGGGAAAAGTTGGAGATGGAAAAGAGGTGGATGTCAGGCACTATAGATCAATGATTGGTTCATTGATGTATCTCATAGCCTCAAGACCAGACATCATGTTTGCTGTGTGCACATGTGCACGCCATCAAGTGACTCCCAAAGAATGTCACTTTATGCTGTCAAGAGAATCTTTAGGTACCTAAGATGTTATCCAGATCTTGGCTTCTGGTACCCAAAAGATTCACCATTGGAGCTTATTACATATTCAGACAGTGACTATGGAGGTGATAAGTTTGATAGAAAATCCACAAGTGGTGGATGTCAGTTTCTTGGGAGTAGGTTGATATCTTGGCAATGCAAGAAACAAATAGTGGTGGCCAATTCTACAATTGAAGCATAGTATGTTGCTGCAGCTGCTTCTTGTGGACAAGTCTTATGGATTCAGAACCAGCTGTTGGATTATGGGTATAATTTCATGCATACCAAGATATTTGTTGACAATAACAGCACTTTATGCATTATTAAGAATCCTGTACATCATTCTAAAACAGAACACACAGAAATTAGACATCATTTTATAAGGGATTGTTTTGAAAAGGGTTTAATACAACCAAATAGGGTTGACACAGAAGAAAATGTGTCAGATTTATTAACTAAACCTTTTGATGCTGGAAGGTTTCAATACTTGGTAACAAGTATTGGAAATATCAATCTCACATAATATGTGTTTTGGGGTCTTATTATAAAAGAATTTACAGGATAATGCATTGTTATTGGTCTTTTTGAGGATTTAGATTTTCCACTATGTTTTTCTCACACTGACAAAGGTTACCTTAACGCTGATAAGTGTTATTGTGGCATTGTTAGTAATATATTTGTCTAACGCTGACAAAGGTTTCCTTAACGCTGACAAGTGTTATCGAGACGTTGCCAGCTACAATGTTAGTTTTGTGGTTTTTAATCTAAATGTGCAGGCGGTGTTAGCATTATACCATTGGATACAGAGTTGCTTATGGATCCTTGGAGAATCATTTGAGCATGTTTTTATTTATGGATGATGGTTGGAATATTTATATTCCTATCTTGACATAAATTTTTATGTTCATGCATATTTTTGAGTAACATATGTATCACAGTTTAAGGGGAGGTTTTAGGAACCTTTAGGACTTTTGGGTATTCTTATGATACTCCTATCACAATTCTAGATTGTGTCCATAGGTGAGTATGAGTTAGTTTTACTAAATCATGAGGCACTATAGCATGCAAAGTTAATATACTATGCATGCTGCCAAGACATTTTTGGCCTAAAATTGGTTGTGGTCTGTTGGGAGACTTGGGAATGATTTTATCATGGGTTTTACCTGGGAGTAACAAGGAATTTTATGATATAACTTAGTTGTTAAGAGTTTTGGTTAGCAAGGGACACTAGAGGACTGTTATGTCTATCTTGCATAAGCAAGTGTGCATAACTGGACAGTGCTTGCCGCCCTATAATAATTATCAACATATAGGTTATCTTCACTAGGATAAATTACTTTGTTAAGGTCCTTTTTCATTTTTAATATTTTTATTTTTGGACGCTGACAAGTATTTTTCCAAGCGTTGTTATGACCAATTTAGACGCTGACATGGCTTTGGCAAACGTTGACAAGAATATAGCCGTTGGGCGTTGATAGATTATTTTTGACCGTTGATACCCATTGGGACCTACCTAGTTGTTACTTTTTGACAAATTTTTGAGCCGTAATTTTGGGAGTAGATAACTTTTAATTAATGCATTAAATTAACTTATTTTCTTTTCAATATTTTCATCATTATATTTTGAAAATAGTTGCCTCATTTTTTACCAATCACATGCATATATCTCTCCTATATATTTGGCTCCTATTTTTAAACAGGGTACCTATCATTCTTGTCTAACCATTTTCTCCTATAATTCATCTTTCTAAATCATTCACAAACAGCTTTCAACAATGCCACAAAAATTTAAACCAAGTGATTTGGTATTGGGATTCAGGAGTCAACACAACATGATTGCATATTTGGACGCTGATGATGCTCTGTTTCCCCAATACACCCAGATGGTGGCGTATTTGAATGATTCCCCAATTAGGTATGCTCTTTCTCATGCTCCTCTCATCTCTGTCACACATATTAAATAGTTTTGGAACACTGTTAGTTCCTCAACAGTTAATAGAGTGACTACATTATCATCTATTGTTCATGGGCGTACTTGAGTGGTTACTAAAGCCTTGGGTCGCCAAGCTTTGCATCTTGATGATGCAGATAGTATAACCACCCTTCCCATTCATGAAATAGAACAAGGACTAAGGGCTTTGGGTTATCCTTTCCTTGATGAGGGAACTTTAATCAAATATCATAAACAGGAGTTTCCCCCAGCCTGGAAGTACCTCATACATGTCATCTTACAATGTTTGAGTCCCAAGTGTACTGCACACAATGAGATTAACATATCCATTGCTAGTGCTATTGTGTGCATTGCAACTGGGCAAAAGTTAAATTATTCTAAAATGATTTTTGATGGTATGTGTAAAAACCAAGGGAATAAGATGACATTAGCTTATCCCAGATTTTTACAAATGGTTTTTGATGTCTAAAATTACTGCACAAGGGATCATGATGACTTTTATGAGATTCATGTGCAAAAGAAATCTATTTTTATAAAGATGAACTCACCCCCTCACCGTGCCTTACCCCTCACCCAAGCTATGCTTGTTGTTATTACAGCAGCACAACCCCACCCAGACCCTCAACCACAACTTGACCCAATACCAGAACCTTTACCTTCACCTCAACACATGCAAATTTACCAAGAACCCTTCAACGCTGAAACATTAAATGTTGGTGTTGAAACAAGTATTCCAAACGTTGACACCATTCCTTCACAGACCCAAACACCCCTTAACCTTCCCACATCCACCCAATCTACATCATCTTCTACCCCACCACAATATAGGTTGCAAAAACGCCAAAGGATTACTGGAGTGTTCTCCTCTAGTGGTCCTAGACATGTAGCAGAAAGAACCACCACCACAAGTGTGGTTGGTGCTATGGATGAGGCTGGAACTATTGGTTCTGGCTTAGATGCAGGCCAAGACAGTCCTAACATCTTTAAGACCTCATCCATGCCCCATGAATCTAACTTGGGAGGTCAAATACCTATTTTAGAGGAGGGCAGATTGGAACCAATGACATTAATGGAATTGACGGCTGTCTGTATTAGCTTGTAAAAGCAAAATGCAGACTTAGTAAAAATTGTTAGTACACAAGGCCTTGAACTCAAGCAATTGAGGGAGAGGATTGTTATTTTGTAAAATGCTAGCACAAGGCGTGGGATGGAGAAATCTTCCAAAGTGGAGGATGAGAATATTCATGTGAGTGATAAGGGCTCACATGATGGTGAATCTTTGGGTGTTGCTGAAGCCCTAACTAGTTTGAAGAAGCAACCAGGTTTTGTTAGATCTCTGGTAACTCCTACAAATTTATATTTGTCTTTTACAGCTATGTTGGAGCAAATTACAAGAGGCGCTGAGACAGGTAATTTGGGCGTTGACAAGCAAAATTTGAACGCTGACATGAGCAAATTGGACGCTGACAAAAGAAATTTGAGCGTTGACAGACCTGCAGATGAAGTTGATGTATTCGAGTCATCATCTATCATCAAAGATGTATCTTCACAGGTATTACCATCATCCTTACCCATCATTGATCCATTAGATAAGGGTAAAGGAATTATGGTAGAAGTAGAAGTTCCAAAGAATGCAGCACAGGTTGAGTTTGATAGAAGGTTGGCTACACAACTTATGGAACAAGAAAGGAAGAAGGTTGGTGAATCACCATTTTTTGTCACTTTAGAGGAACAAGAAGGAAGTGATGAAGCAAGTTTAGACTCAAGTGTGATGATTATAGAACAACCAGAAAGACTTGAGTATGGTGATGATTTGGCAAGAGAGAAGTTGAATGAGTTGAAATTGCAAGTAGATTTTGATATGCCAGAAGTTGTTCAGATGTACCATGCTTGGGAAGATAGGTGTATGGAGAATCCAGATTTGACTATTTCAGACCAGATATGGGGTTTGGAGATTCTTCTAAGAGTACAAAAAGATTGCAAGGTAATTCTGAAACACAAAGCTAGCAATATTCTCTCAATGTTGAAAAGGGATAGAAGGGAGTTGTACTACATGCTAATCAGATGTCATGGAACAGGATGGACCTATAATAAATTGTTGGCATTATCCTTTGAAGAGTTAGAGTACAAGGCTTATCCCATTTGGGCAAGAGTGCAGGAAGAAAACACTCTAAGACTTCTTTCTGATGAAAGGAAAGAAGAACTTACAGAAGAGATGGAGCTCAAGAAGGCAATGATTGTTCCAAGACCTTTAAAGAAGGGAGTTCCTCTTGAGTTTCCTAAAGATATGGATAGATTGGTGCCTAGTGAAGCTGTTATAAGAAGGAGCATCAAGCTCTCACCATTGGAAGCTTCAGATATGGTACAAGTGTTACCTCTTGATTCCAGAGACCCTATGATAAGCTATGAAGAAGATGAAAGTGGGTTTTGGAAGATTTGCAGATATGGGAAAGAGGTACACACATTTACCACTCTTATATCTTTGTTTGCAAGTGTTGGTAGAGAAGACTTGGTAGACCATTGGAGGTTGTTAGAGGCCAAGTATGAGACTGAAGCTCCTACTTCAGTCAATGGAATAAAACTTTGGTCAACATTCAAGAGAATGTGTGGACCAAGAGATGAAGATCCTGCTGTTTAGAAGGATCTTGAAGATGACCTCAGTGGTCTTCAATGGCGTTTGTATTCAGCTGTTGGTGTATATTATTTAAGTTCTACAAAGTTTGCTGAGTATCTTCTTGTAGATGGTCAGTATTCCATGTCCAAAGAAGTTTTGGAAAAGATGAAGACAACACAGCTGGAGATTTATTATTCAAGTGACGTGGCCAAAGATTTGATAAGACATATTTATTACCAATACGATCATGTTTGTAAGATTCCTCCTAGTTCTTAATGTTTATTCAGAAACTTGATTACTAGAGTCGATATCAACTTTAGGGGAGGATTGTTGGGAATAAAATGTAGCCAGTCCACTTGAGCGCTGACAAGAGGAAAACAAGCGTTGATAGGAAGAAAACAAACGCTGACAGATCAAGCGTTGACAAGAAGAAGTCAAGCGTTGATAGGTTGAAGACAAGCACTGATGAAAAGATTTAGTCTACGCGTATATTGTTTCTAGGTTGTTTCTAGTAAAGATAAGTTCAACATTGTATTTTCTATAACTATCTTTACCTAGAATAGTTGATACGTACCCTCTTATACAAGGCTTCTTATGTCTATAAAAGAAGACCTTTAGGTTAAGTTTCATAATAAGTTTTCATACGTTAAACACTTTCATTGTAAGCAAGTTCGTTATAATCAATCAAGTGAAAGTTTGTTTACATCTTTGTGTGTTCTTGTTTAAGTGTTAATTCCGCATAACACTTAGATTACTTTATACATAAACAAAGTTTCTCTACGTGTATAACTTGATCTAATCTCGTATACACAAAGCTAAATCGATCTAAGTTTGGGATCAACAGAAGGGTGTTCAAATACTTGGTGTTTAATTGAAACGTCGGAATTGCCATGCCATAGATATTGAGCTCATTCAACAATAGAGTAAATCTCAAATAGTAATCACTGAGAGTCTCCACGGGGAAGCAAACTTAGCAAATGTATCATAAAGTTTACACTCTCGTTCTTGTTTAGTTAACGATGTGCCTTGCATTAGAACACGAATTCTATCCCATAAGTCTTTGGCAACTTTATGTTTGCTCACAAGTTTGTAGACATCTGGAGGAAGGGCTTGGAGAATGATGTTGGTTGCTTGTTTGTCACTCTTATCTGGAATCTTCGTATCTCCGGTCAATTCACCCGTTGTGCGAGGACGAGTAGTTGTACCTGCCGTCACAGTACCATAATCTATAGGTTCATTAAGCACCGATGCCCAAATGAGATGTCCATTCTCTTTGTTCAACATGTAAAGTTCCATTCGGGAAGTCCAATCCTCGTACATAGTGTTCACCAACATTGGTGGACGATTATCCGTACCCGAGAGGATGGACTTATCGGTAAGAGATGTGTACTCCATTTCGATAAGTTAAGATTTACAAACGTTGATCGAACAATGAGAGAAAGTAAATGTGTTTGTTGTTGTGAGTTGAAGTCGAGAAACAATGTTGAAATCCCCTAAAATATGTTCTCGATGACCAAAACATTCCAAGACGAACAAAAACTCACGAATAACCAATCGGAATAACCTGTCGGAATTTTTTTTAAGGAATAATTTTGGGATCGTCGGAATATTGATCGGAATATCTGATCGGAATACCCTGTCAGAATAATCTATCGGAATACCCCTTGTCGGCATAAAAGCAACACATTCACAAAGAATGTCTTGACAAAGGGTGACAAAATATTTAAATAACATTTTGGTCCAATTTTTAAGTCAAGTTTTTAAAGGTTGTAATTGATTTAGGTTCAATTTTAAATAAATTGAAGTTGTTTAATGTGATCACATAGATTAAAGCACATAAAAACTAAATCCATAAATCATCCACATGAGAAAATCATGAGGGAAAGGAAAGGAAATACAAGAATTAAAAAGACAATTAAATACTACAAAGATAGCTAATAACTAGGTCTTGAGTTCATAGTTCTCTTTGGCTTGATCTTCTTTTTAAAAAGCATTTTAATTTGAAAACCATCATTCATTCCTAGGAGGAGGCATGGAGAAAAAGACAAGAAAGAAATCATGCAACCTTCTATGAAGGACAAGCATCTCCATCCTTAGGTTTTGAATGATGTAGTTATTATAGAGACAACATGGGCAATTTGCACCATGAGATTCTAAGAACCCAAAGAAGTAAGGATTGATAGTTGTAAAATACGTCTTTTAGGAAAAAGAACGTAATTAGGGCAAGTATTAACTGTCGGTTTAGGAAAACCAAGCACTAATGACCCAAAGTGGGGATCGTTCTCAAAGAGGCAAGTGTGTTGTGTAAAGATAAGATTAATGATGTGGTTATGATTTATGAGAAAATAAAAAATAGAAAATAGATTAGAAGAGAATGACGGTTACGATTATGAATTGAACTAAGACGAATAGTCGTGCACGTAAAACCGTAAAAAGTGACCAAAATTAAAAATTACCCAAAAAATTTCTAGAAAATTGCAATAAATTCTAAAAAATGTAATTAGAGTTTACAAAAAATAAAAAATCACTCAAACCTTTTATTTAATTAAATATTAATTCTTTAATGCTAATTAAAGCCCAAAAAACAATTAATTAACAAAAAGCCCAAAATGAGATTTTTTAACTTATAAACCTCTAAAATGACTTAACTAAATTTAAACTATTTTTTAAAATTTTAAAATTAAATAAAACTATTTAAAAACAATTAAAAACTATTAAAACTTAAAATAATTCTAAAAATTAATCTAATGATAATAAAATTAATCTAAAAATTGAAAAATTCCTAACTTAATGTACTTGAACTAAGAAAAATGAAAAACTTGTAAAAAACTAAATTTTAATTTTTAATAATAAAATAATAATAAAAGTTGCAAACAAGTTTATTTTAACCTAAATAAAGCAGAAATGCAATTGAAATTACAAAAATACCCTTATTGGGCCTTGAAATGGGCCAAAAGTTCAAAAAGACCCCTTAATGGGCTTTTTATGGCCCAATAAGAAAAATGTTGTCCAAATAAGCCCAAAACTTCCTATCTGACTTAAAATTTGATTTTAAGAACAAAACTCTGAAGGCCCAAAAGCTGAAAATATGTTTAATCTAGCTTATTTCAAAGCAGCTTATTCTTAATGGGCTTTTTGCCCCATTAAGCTATAAGTTGATGCCATAAGCTAAAATTTGACACACAAGCTTCTTTTGAGTTACTTAAGAGATCTGTAAAAAGAAAATTTAAAAAAGCACAAGAAATAAGCCTGAAATAAGCCAAGACTCTCTTCACAAAACGACAAATTGTCGTTTTTGAGTTCTAGACCACCTCAAGTGCTGATTCAAGTTTCAAAAGGTTTTAAATGACTTAATTAAGAAAATTAATCAAAAATTTTTCAAATAAGCACAAGTAATAAGCCAGAATAAGCAATTAAGCACTTATGTAAAAGTCAACTTAATGAGTTTTCTAGTAAAAAGTCAAAGTCAAACCCTAATAAGCTCCAGATCAAATCAATGGTTCAAATAAGGAAGATCTATCACAAAAAAAAGAAGTTGTTGCAAGTCTGGATAAGCCAAAATGGCTTATGAATAAGCTGTTTGATGTTTTACACTAGTAGGGGCTAGTTTTGGAGTTTCAGCAGTGGGAAAAGTTTCCACTGCTTGACCTTTTTGACTTTTTGTCTTTTGTGACTTTTTTGTGGATTCAGGTTAAGCAAAGGCACCCAAGTGATCAGTTAATCACAAGGAGTCAATATCAACAACAAAAACACAAATTCACTCAGCCAATCAATACAGATTAATCAAAAGATCCACAGACTTAGCCCAAATATAAACAATAAGCAGATTTCACTAAATAAGCACTTTTAGCAAAAATAAGCCAGCCAAACTTCACCAAATGCATACACAAACTATAATTAATTCAAATGAACAAATATAAACAGGTTTCATTCATTGATTCAAAGTCTAGATCCAGATTTAAGCTGATTAAAGTAACTGATGAACAAAGAACTTGCAGACTTTATCCTTTGCTGATATACTTGACCACAAATCCAATTTCAAACACTCAAATCTTCTAAACAGGTTACACAAACTATGATTTAACACTTTTTAGCCCTAAACATGCATACACTCTAGGTGTTTCCAAAATCTTAGGTCAAAATAACCAAAATAAAGTGAGTTATAGCACAATCTTTGATTTGATGTTTTAAGACTAAAAACTTGCAGATATTAGCATACAACCAAGTAGTAAGCAGATACAAACAACAAACCACAGCTTCCAACAACACGATAACAACTTATGATCTTAAACAGGTTAACCCAAACACCCCTTATCTTTTTCAAATCCAAATTTAAACAAGTATAAGTGTAATTTAGTGTTACCCAAGCCCAATCAAACACAATAACAGATATATTATGCAGTATCAAGCAAGATTAAGCCACAAAAACAACAAGAAAAATAGCAGAACTCAAAATCACAAATTTTAAGTACTTTAACATATTTTGGGTTCAAGAACTCAAACCTCATGAATGTGCATCCACACTCACGAATTTTTGAGCTGATGTGCCTAGCAAAACAAGGCACAAGCTTCCACAACAAGGCTGCTAAGATTCAACAAGGTTAGAACAAAATATATGAAAATGAGAAAAGTGAACAAACTTGATTAATGCAACCTTTATACCCACTTCTTGATTATCCCCAAACCACAAGCTCCCAATACCTTGATAATATTCTTATTAGGGTATTTAGATCACTTGCAGCCCAAAAATTCCAAGAGTGTACCAAAGACTTAGCAAAATATCAAGATTTTTGGAAAATATGCAATTTCTTGCACAAACTTTAAAAACAGGTTTTGAGATTCAACAATTGCAAACATATATCAATAAAAAGCAGTAAATAAGATTGGCACTTGGGTTTTCTTCAAAAATTCAAACTCTATTTCATAAATTGAAAGTAGGATTTACAGAAAAGTGAACAATGGAAAAACCAAGAGCAAGCCTCAATGTGTGAGGTCCTATGCCTTATATAAGCTACAAGAGTTCTATGAAAGCTGAAAAATACATAAACCCTAATGTGTGAAGTCCCCATTTTGCCCTTGCAGATTTTTAAAACATGGAATCATGTGAAGGAATGTTGGCTGTTTGTGGACATGTGAGCTGCTGGAATTACATCAAAGGCTCACAAGGAGCTTAAGTTTGAAGCTAAAATCTTGGACGTTGGATGGCTGGCATTTTTTGGCATCTTCGTCACAAAACCGTGTACAAGGTTAGTGGCATGTGACATGTGGTGATGTGGCATGCAAAGTGAAGGTTGGGATGTGTTTAGTTCCACCTTAATCTTAAATCTGGAGAAGATTAAGGCTTAAATGCAAGTAATGAATGAATACCCAATTTGATTAAGAACATGAAGAACACATGTTTTAATCTATTTTGGGTTTTAAATGTGGTGTTTAGCGCCTTAATTAATAAATTAATGTTTGTTTGTTAAGTCTGGTGTGAGTGGAAGATGACATGGAGGAAGGGTGAGTTTTGATTGGTTGTGGGAGGTGAGTGGGGCACATGGCAGGCTGCCACTGGTTAATGTAAGTTTGTTTGTCTGCCCATTTTAGTCCTTCTTATCTCTTTTTCTTGTCACTTGATGTTTTAATCAGCCAAACAAGATTTCCTTTGTATAACAAGTTTCACTTTTTATACTTTGGCCACAAAATGTTTTCCAAAGTGTAATCAAGGACTTGTTTTATAATTTAATGATATTTGAAGGGCTGTTTTGGCATTTTCTTCAAATATTATGGTCTTGACTTGTATTGTTGACTTCTTGGAGGACTAATATTGATAAGTCTTCATTTTTGAGGGACCATTCTTTCCAATTATCCAAGTGGAGGGCCCTTTTTGTAAATTTGAAAAAATTTAAGGACCAATCTTGTAATTATGAATAAACAAGGGTTTAAAGTGTCAATTCTTCAATATTGGAGGACCCTTCTTGTACAATCTTCAAATCTTCAAGGGTTATTCTTGGAAAATGACCACTAGGGCTTGGTTCATTGTGCGGCTTCGTTTCCCATGTTCGTTTTTGCTTGTTTCTTGTGCTCTTTTGTCATTTTCTTAATATTCGTACCTAAAATACACATGTAACAAACACAAGCATATATTTGGCATTGTTGATGATATTTAATGCATTTAAAGCCCGTTTTGGACGATGAGACTATGTATAAAAGCAGTCTCATCACTCCCCCATACTAAACCATTGTCGTGCCCTCACACAATGCTAGAATAAAGTATCGTAGCACCTCCAAGATTCATTTTTATTCACTTTTATTGAATGATAAACTAGCTACACTACTACTATTACTTCTACTTGCGTTTTAGACATAATGTACGATTTTCATCGCAAAATGGGACATTTAGGTTCATAGAATAAGTACAGGTGAATGCTTCGTTAGATATAATTTCGTCGTCCTCGATTTTCACCCCAATTCCTTGCTAAGCGTGCAACGAGATCATTGTCATTATAAGTTAGTAATGCTAACACTACTCATATGCCTTAATCACGTACTTATCCTCCCATTTTCCTAAGTTTTATCTCTTATATTTTATTTTGTCTTGAATGTTTCACGAGGATACATTTTTTACTTATGCGATGATAGAGATTTAGGTCTAAAAATAGAGTCATAACGGTGTAACCAAGACCATCGAAGTAATAACCCCTCCTAATAGACAACGATGTCAAAAAATTAAGTCAACAAGAAGGATCGATAAACACAGTTTTATAACGGTTTTGAACATGAGACTTATTACCAAGACTTTTATACGCCCCCTACCGGATGGGCCTTATTATCATAGGTTTACCTCCATCTTTTATTCAACTTCGCCATGAAGCTTTTATTATGACTTAGGTCTTGCCTTGCCTTTTATTTAACGTCGCAATGAGGTGATTATTATGGCCAAAGACGTATATCCTCACGCTAAAAGCGAATTTTGGATCTTTAAAGCTTCAAAGATTAAGTCTTGATTCACTTTCAATTTTGCATAGATTTTTCGGCCTTGTGAGCTTCAAATTGTTTGCTTGATTTAGGTGAGCACTTGAAATCTTATTATTAGGTGAAGCTTTCGATTATTCGGGTTGCCAATACTTCAAAACCGTGACGCTGGCGATACCTTAATGTCTTCCCAATTTAATTACATGGAAGCTACTAGAAAAGACTAGAAACCAACAATCAAGACTAAACCGCTAAGCCAATATCTATTAAGCAATAAATAGTTACAAGCGAAGGGAGAATAAACAAACAACGAGAACAAATGAGTTTTTGAAAGAATACGAGTACTCTACTTTTAGCATAGTAACTTATAATTAACTCTATCATTTCTCGTCCTCATTTAAGAGACTTATCCTAATATAAAGTTAAAGAATCGAAGCTAAGTGCTCAACACGCACGGTCGAGTCAAAAATTACTCTTATTCTCGCCATCGGAAAAATCTACATTTGTGTCTTCAACCACTTATAAAACATGAGAAATTTTTTAAAATTTGGCCATTTTTAGCCTTATTTTGCAACAAACAATAAACAAAAAGATAAACTTTGGAAAGCGTGAAGGTTTGGCAACGCAAGTATCTATTCACCCCCCATACTAAAGTTAAACATTGTCCTCAATGTTTCGAGTCTAATGGTTGGAAACCCCCATACTAGAGACGTAGTCGAATGCATAATCTAGCATGCAAAGGGTGTAACCGTTAAATTTAAAGCCGTTTATGAAGTGTGCTATAAACCTAAGGTTAGAAAATAAAAGGATATATCATGGATATTGAGAAATTCTTACAAGCAATTGATCGAGTGCTCCCATAAAACGAACACGAGAGGCTTCAATCGTGAAGATCATGATCATCTAAAAATCACATATCACAAACAACCACGGAACAAAGGTTGGAAGGGCGCAAATTCCCGCACGTTACTCCATTAGAAAGTGATAATATGTACATAGGATAAGCATGGAACTCCCCCACGAGGCACCTCGTTTTTGATTACAGAGTCATGAGCTCGAATCGATCCCCTCAATACTAATTATCATTGGGGAAGGTGATTTGGTCGAGGTAGTTCAAGGATGGAACTTCCCCGCCAAAGTAGTCCTCAACCTATGTCCATTCACTTTGAAATTGGGTCCATCATTTTGAGCTAGCTCGATGGTCCCATAAGGAAAAACTTGGGTCACGGTGAATGGACCGGACCAACGGGATTTCAACTTGCCAGAAAATATTTTCAAACGAGAGTTAAAAAGCAACACTTGATCTCCAATGTTAAAAACCCGGTTTTTAATTTTTGAGTCATGAAACTTTTTAGTTTTTTCTTTATAAATCAATGAATTTTCATAAGCAATGTCTCTCAATTCATCAAATTCATTTAATTGCATTCTCCGGTGTTTTCCCGCGGTCTCCATATCATCATTACAATGCTTAAGGGCCCAATAAGCTTTGTGTTCAAGTTTAATTGGCAAGTGACAATTCTTCCCATACACAAGCTTATAAGGAGTGCACCCGATGGGCGTCTTATGAGCGGTCCGAACTCACAAACGATTGGGCAAGTCGAGGTTTCAAACCGAGCGTTAAAGAGGATCTTGTCGTCGGCATGAATAACACGACTTCACAAGTGCATGTGCATCTTATATAAAAACCTAAAAACATTAATGGCTGCCAAAAAATCCCTTTTTCTGCTATCCTAATTTTTTTTCTCCTTTAATCCGAATACCTTCTAATGATGCTGTTTTCTCGATTAATCATTGATTATTCTTGAGTTAACAAAGTCTTTATTTGGTTGATTGATTTTAGGGTAAATTAAATTGGTTTTTTTTCGTTTTTTGGGCTGTCATTATTGTGCGATTGTTTGTTGCACCCGTCGGTGGTTCTTTGTCTTTATTTGGTCGGTGGTGCTACCTGGACAAAGTTGTCGTTTCATTGTTTAACTTGTGAATCGCTTTTATTGTTTTTAGGGTTACGTTTCCTCAACTCATTTATTATTATCTTAAGTGGCGGTATTAATTGTCTCTGCATCTTGGTCGGCTGACCTCATAATTCAGGGCTAAACATTTAATATTGGTTGGCTGAGTTTTGGCGGCTGACTATAGGTTTGGCGGCTGACATTAGGGTTGGCGGCTGACAAGTGGGGCTCGGTTGGTGTGAGTTAATTAGGGTTTTGGTATAAATTAATTATTAGTGCAAGTTGTGGCCGGTTCTCTTTAAAATTCTCATTGTCTTTCGTGGCATTGAGTTTTAATAAATTGTGCTGCTAGTGCGTTGGATTTAGTTTTTACGATCAAAAAAAAAAAAAAAAGTTATTGTTTGGTTAGGGGTTCTCTTTCGTGGTTAGGGCTGTGTTTGATTGAACATGGATTCGAGCAATGAAACTGATAAGCCATTGTTTACAGGTTGGATGGATGTGGTTAAGGTGTCTACTCTTGAGGTTTTCGTAACGCTAGAGGAGATATCTAATTTGTTTTCTATTCCTTTGAATACTGTGCGTGACATTGAAGTGTTTGCAAATGGTGTGAAAGCAAACAAATTTTCTAAATGGTCTACGTTACCTAAGGAGACCACTATGCTTTATTATAAAGCTTTGTGTGAACGCCATAAGAATTTAACTAGCAGCACTTCTTCACTCAGTTCAGGTGGTTCGAGTGTGCACTCTGCACAAATGGCTAAGGAAACAGACCTTGAAGCTAAGGCTGCTACCATTAATGGTATGCAATCGTGTAATCTACATGCGGTTTTGAAATTATTTGGTGTAACGATTTGCACGAAAGGTGACGCGAGTGAATTTATTCATGAATTAAGAATGAAGAAACATCCTTTGTGGGAATTGATCTCACCTGATCGTGCTAAAGAAATTCTGATGTTACTTTGTAGATTTGAAGGTGATATGGTTACATCTACTAATGAAGGTATTAATGCAGTCTCTTCTTCGTTTAATGAAAATGTCTATGAAGGGGTTAATATCTCTATTCCTAGGAAGGTTGTTGAAACAGTAAATGCTCGTTACCATAACACTTTATATGGTTACTTTCTTGGTAAAAGGATTGCATTCCCTGTGGTTGAGTATTTTGCTAAGAATAACTGGGCAAAACATGGTCTTAAGCGTATCATGATGAATGAGAAAGGTTTCTTTTTCTTTCAATTTGGATCTAGTGAGGGTCTTAATGCGGTTCTGGAAGGTGGTCCGTGGATGGTTCGTAATTCACCAATTTTTCTTAAGAAATGGACTATGAAAACGAATCTTCTAAAGGAGGAACTAACTCGTATTCCGGTATGGGTTAAGTTTCATGATGTCCCGCTACAGGTATTTGAAGAGGAAGGTATTAGTTTAATTGCTTCGTTTCTTGGTAAGCTTATTATGATGGATAATTATACTGATAATATGTGCAAAGAGTCTTGGGGTCGTTGTAGTTTTGCTCGTTGTCTTATTGAGATGAATGCTGATTCGGAGTTTATAGATAATGTTACTATTGGAGTCCCTGATCTTGAAGGCTCTGGTTGTACTAAGGAGTTAATTAGAGTTGAATACGAATGGAAACCACCTAGATGTCATACTTGTAATATTTTTGGTCATTCCGTTGATTCTTGTCCGAAAATTGTTAAACCTATAACGGTTGAAAAAGTGACAACTCATGTTGATAATGATGGGTTCCAACAAGTGCAAAGCAAGAGGAAGAAGTACAAAGGTAATTTAGGGACTCAAGTTCCGAGAGGTGTTCCATTGAGCAAGGGTTTCCAAGCAGGTAAGACGGTTGTTTTTCGCCCAAAAACTCACTTGGATAATACAAGTACGAGTGCTGATAATAGTAGTAAGTTGAACACTAAATCTGGTCAGTTGCAGCAGTCTAGCAATCTTAATGGTCCGAACAAGGCTAAAGCTCAAATGAGCAGTGTTTCTACATCTAATAAATTTTCATCTTTGTCCATGCCTGGTATTGACGAAGGGGCTCAAGTAAGCGAAGAAGATAATGAGGAGGAGGAGGGAGTCGAGGTCGTCTTTGATGAATCGGTGAATCTTCTCAATACTCATATTGGGGCAAGCACTCCTTCTGGCTGATCCCATGTTGATATTTTATTATTTTCCTCGTAACTTTATGTTATCGTCTTGGTTTTTGTCTAGTTTATATATTTCCAGTATTCTAGACTAGTTAATGTTTATGGCCTGTCGTAAACATTTTGTTTAACAAGCTGCCTGTAGCTTGCGGTTAATGTGGTACTTCAGCCACATTCCTTGTACTTCAACGTTTTTTTTGGTTCTATTTACCGGGGTCATTGCTACCCTTTTACCAAAAAAAAAAGTGCATGTGCATCTCGGTAAATAGTAGGCCAAAAGAAACAGGAATCAAAGACCATCATAGCCGTGAGATTAGCACCGTGGTGACCACCTGTGGGTCCCTCGTGAAAAGCTCTAAGGATGTTAGAAGCTTCGGTACCAAAGACACAACGTCGAATAATTTGATCTGCACAAGTTCGAAACAAGTAAGGGTCGTTCCAAAAATAAAACTTGACGTCATGAAAGAATTTTCGTTTTTGTTGAGTCGTCATACCCTTGATGATGAAGTTCCCCGCATGGTAATTTGCGATGTCCGCAAACCATGGGGTATATGAATCAAGCTTAGAATTCACTACACCAAGTGTCTCGAGAGGAAATGTTTCGGTAATTTCCTTTGGCTCGTAAACACTTTGGTGAGGATCTTCCAAACGAGAAAGATGATCGGCCGCTAGATTCTCGGCTCCTTTTTTGTTAAGGATTTTGTGATCAAATTCTTGTAGGAGGAGAATCCAACGAAGTAATCTCGGCTTTGCATCTTGTTTAGCCATAAGATACTTGATAGCCGAGTGATCCGTATACACTATACATTTAGTCAAGACGAGATAAGGTCGAAATTTTTTCAAATGCATACACCATGACAAGGAATTCCTTCTCTGTTGTAGTGTATTTTAATTGAGCCTCGGTCATCGCCTTGCTAGCATAGTGAATAGGAAAGAAGTGTTTTTCATGACGTTGCCCCAATACGGCCCCAATAGCGTACTCACTAGAATCACACATGAGCTCAAATGGAAGGTTCCAATTGGGAGCAACAAGAATGGGAGCTTCGGTAAGTTTCCTCTTAAGGATTTCAAAGGCTCGTACACATTCTGCGTTAAAGACAAAAGGTGCATCTTTTTCGAGGAGATGTGTAATAGGTCGAGAAATCTTTGAAAAATCCTTGATGAATCGACGATAAAAGCCCGCGTGGCCTAGGAAAGTCCTAGCTCCCTTAACGGTTTTGGGATGAGGTAATTTGGCGATGACGTCTACCTTAGCTTGATCTACCTCAATCCCCGCTTTCGAAACCTTGTGCCCTAAGACGATTCCACTTTTAACCATAAAATGACATTTTTCCCAATTAAACACAAGGTTGGTTTCCTCACAACGCTTCAATATTCTCTCAATATTCTAGAAACACGAAGTGGACGAAACTACCAAACACGGAAAAGTCATCCATGAAGACTTCCATCGTCTTCTCGATCATATCATGAAAAATAGCCACCATGCACCTTTGAAAGGTTCCCGGTGCATTGCAAAGTCCGAATGGCATTCTACGATAAGTAAACGTTCCATATGGACATGTAAACGTAGTTTTTTCTTGATCACGAGGATCAATGGGGATTTGGAAGTAACCGGAAAAACCATCTAAAAAGCAATAGAAATCATTTCCCGCAAGACGCTCCAACATTTGATCCATGAAGGGAAAAGGAAAATGGTCTTTACGAGTGGCGTCATTCAACTTAAGATAGTCAATGCACACTCTCCATCCGGTTACGAGTCTAGTGGGAATTAACTCGTTGGCATCGTTTGGCACAACGGTCATTCCTCCCTTCTTAGGGACACAATGAATAGGACTCACCCAAGGGCTATCGGAAATAGGGTAAATCATTCCCGCGTCAAGGAGTTTTAGGACTTCCTTTTTTATGACGTCGTAAATTTTGGGGTTCACCCTCCTTTGACATTGGATTGCGGGTTTGTAATCCTCCTCCATTAAGATTTTGTAGGTACAAAATTTGGGATCGATCCCCTTAATGTCGGATAACTTCTACACAATTGCCCCTTTGTGATCCTTTAGAACATCGATAAGTGATACAAGGTTTTTGCTATGGGGTTCAATTATGTTCTCGGTATCCTATCGAATTGATCTCGGCTCTAAGTGGAATGATTTGTTCTTGGTTAATAAAAAGGTATTGGTTTGATTATCTATTTTAAACTAATGACAAGAAATCAAGTGTCGAAGAGTAAAATTAAAACTTTAAATGATTAAAGTAAAAAGACGGGGTTTAAAAATAAATGCTTGAAAACTTAAAGATTATATTATAAAAATAAATGAGCACTCAATAAAAACTAACACTTGGAAAACTTTGTAAAAATATGAACTTAGTCGAAAAATACTAAAAGAAAGTAAGATCGGAACATATCAAAGCAACTAAAATCGGAATAAGGAAAAATAGGGTGCTATCGGAATGTTTTCCGATCTGAGGATCGGAATGTTGAGGAGAAATGGTGATCGGAATAACAGACTAAGAGGAGCAATCGGAATGTTCAAGGAAGCTCTAATCGGAATATGTAGAAATCATGCCAATCGGAATATGAAAATGAGTACAATCGGAATATCGTAAAAAGTCCAGATCGGAATAATTGAAATAGGCTACAATCGGAATATAGAGCAAATGAAGTAGATCGGAATATCAACACTCTTACCGTCGGAATATACTAAACCCTTTTCCGATCTATAGATCGGAAAAAGGGGTGCTGCCTGGTCGGAATATCAGGTCCGAAAAGGGTTTCACCCTTTCCGAAAATGATGATGATCCGAATTTTAAGCTAGGGAATAAGCTATAGAATAAGCCAATCCCCAAACTAGCTCGAATCCAACAATAAGCTGATCAAATAAGCACTAAGAACACGTTATCTAAGCTTCAAATAAGCAAAAACATAAATCAAATGATAAAAAGATGAACTTTTTATAAAAACTTTAAAAAGTAAATAAGCTAGATCAACAAATAAGCCAATAAGAACAAGGATCTTAAAGCTTATTTGTGTAGAAACTTAAGGAAACATAAAAAGATTAACTTTTTAAGCACAAAATCATTGATGAACAACACGGATCATACGAGATTTGTACCAAAATCAATCAAAATCAAAGAAAGGAAGGATGAGATTAAAGATTAAAAGCTAAAAACTTGAACTTGATTAATGAAAAAAATAATACAAATGTTTTGATCTTGAAATAGAAAAAGATGAAATCTAGTGAGAGAAAGTTTAGAACTTTCTCTCTCTAAAACTAGAGAGAATGAAAAGTGAAAAACTACCTAAAAAACTAAGTGTAAAACTAAGTGCAAATTTTGTGAAGTAAGGCCCTATTTATAGGCAAGTCTTGTAGTGGTGGGCTTGTGCTTGGGCTTCTTTTTCTTCTTTCTTCTTTAGTCTTCACGCTTCTTTAAATAAACGTTTCCGACTTGAATTTGAGAAGTTTCGGTGAATAATTCCAACTCGTCTTATAATCTTTTGTTTAATAGACTCGAGTTCTTCGACATATATGAATCTTCCATCTTTGGCTCTATTCTTCGATGAATCTTCAAATAGGCACATTGACTTCAAATCTTTTGCATCTTTTGGACAATAGACTTCGTCTTGAGTCTTTTTCTTCGATAAAACCCGTGCAATCCCATGTTTTATTCAATATTCATCCGGTTGACTCTGAAAACACAATAAACACAAAAACCACGCATAATTCCAAACAAATGATATTAAATACGTGTTTTGGTCTTGTTTTAGCCAGAATTAAGTGGTAAAAGGATGGGTGTTTTCACACCTATCAAATCCCCTACACTTAACCATTGCCATGCCGTCATGCAATGCTTAGTGACATAGCACATTTACACTTTTCTCATAATCAATCAACCTTGGCCTTATTAATATACTACTAAACAAAAATGAAGGTACTAAGAGAAATTAAAACTTTAAAGTAAACAAGAGGATGGAAATAACTTGCAAAGAGATCAAGGACTTACATTAGGGCTTTGGTGCTGCGAAGATTTATCACCCTCAAGTTTCACGTTCCCCAAACTAAGCTTAAAAACGAGATCATTGTTATTATAAGTTAGCAATTCAAACACTTACACACATGGCTTAATTAGATGCTTAAACTCCCTTATTCCTAGGTGTATCTCTTATATTTTATTTTTGTCTTAGAATGATCATGAAGATGCATTTTTGGACTTATTTCGATAGTTTATTTAGGCTGAAAGCAAAGTAGGGCGATTTTATCAATAGTTAGCTAAAGGACAAAATCTCTTAAAACTGCTTCTCGGGATATCAAAAAGTTCATATCTTGGCATAACTTGGTTCGCGATTTGAGACCTTTCTCGGGCCAATATTTGGCATGTACTTCATACTTCATATCTTGAGAGACGTTCTTGAGATAATGGTCTTCTGATCGTAATAGAGTTTCTTCACTTGGAGACTTTTGAGGGGTACTCCAACTTTGTTGACCACGACTTCATGATTATTTCTTCAATCTTTAATTGGGATTTCGAGATACAACGATCCGCCTCCTTTTCGGACTTGGATCTATTTATCCTCATACCTTGTTAGGGTCTTTTCGGATAGACTTCTCCATGATCTTTATGGGAGTTGATTGCTTTTCATCTTGAGTCTTGATCCTTCATATTGATTTTGGGAATAATGCTTTTCACATCACTTTGGATCTTCAGCAATAAAATGGAATCCTCATGCCTTGTTAGGGCCTTTTCGGACTCGCCAATCTTCGCGCCCCGCTTCATAAGTTATGCCTTGGCTATGAACTCTTATCATTACCGAGCAACTTTTAAACGATCCTGGGATAGAAGCTAAGTAACTTTTAAAATCGTACGACCTTACTTGTTGCAGATAAATTATTAGCAAGTGATGGGAGAATAGGCAACTAATTACGCCTAGTGAGCTTGCGCAAGAATACCGACTTATAATTGACTCTATCATTTCTCGTCCTCCACAATTTAAAATCTCAAGTAATGAGACTCGTCGATGCTTAGCCTAATAAACCAATTAAGGTCTACATGGTTAAGGATACTAGCTAGAAGAAACTTAGATAAGTCTATTCGGGTTGAGTCAAAATAATCGCAACGGGCCTAATATGTCAAAGACTTCTAAACTAGCTACACCACTTTATTAATATTTTTTACTTTATTGCGGGATATATACATATGAAAGCAACGATAAAAATTTTAAAAATTACGACTATATGGCCAAAGTTAATTAAAAATTTGAAAAATGTTGAAAAGGATGATTTTCAGGTTAAATGAAGGCATTTTCATGGAAAAGTCCACTTAAAACTTCGATAGAAGTCCCCCCTACACTTAAGATAAACATTATCCTCAATATTTAAGCATGTGGGAAAAGTTTCCCCTACACTTAGGACATTGTGCACGTTGGTTAACTCGAGTTAAGGAAGAGACGACTAAAGTGATCAATTTCAAATGTGAGTATGAAGAAAATTGAATCACGATAGTTGAGAGATAGAACCGGATTTCGGATAACACGGGAGCACGGTTCTTCAAAGGTTCCAAGAGTGCATTCATCCCTGTAATCACATCACCACACAAAAACAAACACCTATACAGGTCCCCCTACACTTAGGAGGTTAAAACATAAAAGGATAGATACTCGGGTTGCCTCCCGAGGAGCGCTTGTTTTTGATAACCGAGTCACGAGCCTGACTCGACCCAAAATTAGTTCATGGGGAACGTGGTGAGGGATGGAATCATCTCGTGAGAGATGTCCTCACCAAAGTACAGCTTTAGACGCTGGCAATTCACTTTGAAATTGGGCCCATTTAGCTGAGAAAGCTCAATGGTCCCATATGGAAAGATGTTGGCGATGGTGAATGGACCAGACCAGCGGCTCTTCAACTTGCCAGAGAAGATCTTCAACCGAAGTTAAAAAGTAAGACTTGATCACCAACGTGGAACTCTTGGTTCTTGATTTTTGCGTCATGAAGGATCTTCGTCTTCTCTTTGTAGATCAGCGAGTTCTCATATGCTTCATTCCTCAGTTCGTTGAGCTTGTAGAGTTGAGTCTTGCGATGATCACCGGCTTTGTTGATGTCGAAGTTAGCCCACTTCAAGGCCCAGTGCGCCTTATGTTCCAGCTCGATAGGAAGGTGGCATGCTTTCCCGTACACAAGACGATAAGGTGTACAACCGATCGGGGTCTTATAAGCAGTACAGAAAGCCCACAGAGCATCATCTAACTTATCGTCCCACGCGGCACGATGCTCTCCCACAGTACGCTCCAAAATTCACTTCAATCCACGGTTGGATATCTCGGCCTGCCCATTGGTTTGGGGATGATAGGCGGTGGAAAGACGGTGATTGACACCATACTTAGCCATGACTCTTGCAAATTGATCGTTGCAAAAATGAGTCCCGCGGTCACTGATAATAGCATGAGGTACGCCGAATCGAGCGAACAACAATTTTAAAAAGTTACAAACCACCCTTGCATCATTAGTAGGTAAAGCTTTGGCCTCAACCCACTTTGAAACGTAGTCAACGGCTACAAGGATGTATTTGTTTCCTTTAGAGGAAGGGAATGGCCCCATAAAGTCGATACCCCAAACATCAAAGATTTCACACTCTTGAATGAAATTCTGAGGCATCTCGTCTTTATGTGTGATCGTGCCTTGTTTTTGGCAAGCATCACATCGTTTAACCATCTCCTGAGCATCACGATAGATGGTGGGCCAATAAAATCCCGAATCAAACACTTTTTTGGCGGTGTAGTTGGGACCAAAGTGACCACCGGTGGGTCCTTTGTGGCAAGCATCAAGGATTTCCAAAGCTGCCGGTCCATCAACACATCGGCGAATAATCAAATCAGCACATTGTTTGAATAGATACGGGTCATCCCAAAAGTAAGTCTTAATATCGTTAAAGAACTTCTTCTTTTTCTGGGATGTTAACCCGTCAACGAGAATTCCACCCGCCAAGTAGTTTGCAATGTCCGCAAACCACGGGGTTTCATCAGCAGTCGAGTTGATAGACATTAAGGTCTCCAGGGGAAAAGAATCATTGATTTCTTTGTTCGGATGATCCCCCTGGTAAGGATCCTCAAGTCTACTGAGATGATCCGCGGCTAGGTTTTCAGCTCCTTTTTTATCGCGAATTTCGATTTTAAATTCTTGGAGTAGCAAAACCCAGCGAAGAAGTCTTGGTTTGGAATCTTGCTTTGTCAACAAGTACTTCAACGCGGAATGATCGGTGTAAACGATTGTCGTGGAAAGGACAAGATAGGGGCGTAACTTTTCAAAAGCATAGACAACAGCTAAAAGCTCTTTCTCAGTTGTCGTGTAATGCAATTGAGCCCCAGTCATTATCTTGCTAGCGTAATGGATTGGTTGGAAGTGTTTGTTCACTCTTTTGCCCAAAACCGCACCAATAGCAAAGTCACTAGCATCGCACATCAACTCGAAAGGCAGCTCCCAATTAGGGGTAACCAAGACAGGTGCCTTAGTTAGCTTATCCTTAAGCGAGTTGAAGGCTTCAAGACACTCTTTGGAAAAGATAAAAGGAGTATCTTTTTCCAAGAGTTGGGTCATAGGGCGAGCGATTTGAGAAAAATCTTTGATGAATCGACGGTAGAAGCCCGCATGACCCAGGAAACTTCTCACACCCTTCACTGTTGAAGGTCGAGGCAACTTAGCGATAACATCGACTTTAGCACGGTCCACTTCAAGACCGGCTTTGGAAATTTTGTGTCCTAACACGATGCCCTCTTTTACCATGAAATGGCATTTTTCCCAATTATG
This sequence comes from Glebionis coronaria, assembly GCA_025667525.1. Taxonomy (NCBI): domain Eukaryota; kingdom Viridiplantae; phylum Streptophyta; class Magnoliopsida; order Asterales; family Asteraceae; genus Glebionis; species Glebionis coronaria. The sequence goes on along the minus strand of CM046876.1, from coordinate 316,160,748 downwards.
AACAAGGCGAGTGTCTTCACACCGCTTCAGCATACGTTCTAAATTGGCAAGGCAAGAAGAGAAGGAATCCCCGAAGACCGAGAAATCATCCATGAAGACTTCCATGGTTTGTTCAACCATGTCATGGAAGATAGCTAACATGCACCTTTGGAAAGTCCCGGGGGCATTGCATAAGCCAAAAGGCATTCTTTTGTAAGCAAATGTGCCATAGGGACAAGTGAATGTTGTCTTCTCTTGATCTTAGGGATCGATGGGTATTTTTTTTTTTTCTGGGTAAAAGGGACTATCCCCGGTAAAATTTATTACTCCAAAAAACGTTGAGGTACAACAGATGTAGATGAATGTCTACATCTCAGCCCGTTACATGGGCAAAAAACATGCATATCTAGTGCAACTAACAATACCATACATAAGAGGACAAACCCCTCTTATGAAAAATAAAGAAAGTATCTACTTCCTACGAGTATTGGAGAGTTGAAAATCACGGAAGGCTTGAATCTCTCCCGGCAAATCACGGATCTGAGCCGCATAGTCATCATAACCATCATACTCATCCATTTCAAGTTGTTGCCCTCCCCCAAATGACGACATATACGCATTGAGTTCCTCTTGAGATGCAAAGACCTCATCCTCATCATCGGAGTCACTAACATTACTAAGATCAAGAGGTCCAAAGGATCGTTTAGGTTTACTAGATGAAGCCCTAGCAGCTTCCCCTTTACCTTTCATATCCTTATCAACCTCACTTCCACATTTTAACTGTTCAGTTGCGGCCACATCAGTCCCACTAACCACATCAAGGATCTTGTCTTCCTCACTAAGTTTAGCAAAAGAGTTCTTTAGTTCCAGGACATTATCCTGTACATATTTCGGTTTATCGCTAGCAACTCTAGTAGGCTTTTTTGACACCGCTTTATAAACCCAATTCGATTTAGGTTGATTAAACCGAATACCTTCAATTTGTCGTGGTCTAGCAGCCCGAGACTTGTTTCTTTTCTTTTTAGTCACCTGGACAAAACCCTCCCCCTCAACCGGTGTATTGTTAGGCTCACTACACCGTTTCGGGCAGTGTTCACCATTATGATCAAACGTTTTACACTCATCACACCGAGGGGGTTGCCACTCAAATTCTACCTCAACCGTTTCCATAGAATGCCCCGAACCATCAGAAAACGGGATAGCTACCACTAATGAATGCATAAGTGGTAAATCAGCAGATACCTCTACCATGGCACGTGCATAATCACGCGTTCCCCACGGATTCATGCACATTTCACTTGAGTAGGTATCTAACATAATAGGGCGGCCTAACTGAGATAAGATCAAGCTAAGCCCAATTTCTGAATAGGCAGCAATAGGCACTTCATGGATTTTCACCCACAATGGTGCAACTTTAATTTCCTCTTTCACCAGCCTAGTATTTGGAGACTAAACATTCAGAAATAATGGAGTCGAACGGATCAGCCATGGGCCACTTTCAAGCACCTTATTCATTCCTTCATTAGACCTAAACTTAAACAAAAAGAAACCCTTCCGAATTATAACACGTTCTAATCCATATTTTGCCCACGCGTTCTTAACATACATGTCAACAATAGGATATGCAAGTCGCTTGCCAATGAAGTATCCATATAAGGTGTTTGCAAACGCGTCACAAACATCTTTAACTGCAGACAATGGGATCTCCACATTAGCCCCCAAAACCTTACTAACATTCTGCATGAAAGACACCCGAACCGTCTTATTTGCTTCTAATGTAACAGGTTTGGAACTCACATCATCCATAACAGCAGATGTAGAATCATCAACCATCTTAGAAAGAGGAGACTCAGCCGTCCCCTCAACGTTAGGCCCAACCATGACATCCATACCCTGCAAACGTTCCTTCTCCTTCGGTAGAGTATCATTTAATGGCAGATCCACATGGTTACCCCCATGAAGATTACGCACAGCATTTCGAACGATACCCCCAGAATTAGGTTTTTTCCCGTCAATATTTTTGATCTTATTGGCAAGCAAAAACCCTTTATCCATCTCTCAAACCCACGGAAAATAAGTAATCTGATTATACAATCATAAAACAGTAGCAACACCACAAACAGCTCAATAATAACCCTAAATAACCAGCCGCCACCCACTGCTACAAACGAAACCCTAACAAGAGGAAAACGTTATGGGTAGTATAAGATCAGACGACAACCACCAGCGACCACACGAAAATACCAAAAAAAACCCAACGCTGGAATAAAAAACCCTAGACGATTTAAAAATAGGAGTTTAACCGCCACCCTCAAAACCGATCTACACCAAACCCTATTCCACGAGCCAATCACTAAATCAGGTTCTATATATAGAACATGTATATCCACCAGATCCAATAACTAAATGAAAAGATGTCGAACTATAACCCTAAAAGAGTAATAATTACGAAACCCTAAATCAGCAAGAATCGGCAGAGATAAATACCCTACTATATAAGAATTGATTAAGGAAGGAAAGATAGAAAAGTTATTGGTTTTGATTAGAACAGGGGTGGCCGGAAATCGCCATGAGGGGAGAGAACTTTTAGGGTTTTTTTTCGAATTGGAAATAACCCGAGAAACCATCAAGAAAGCAGTAATATTCATTACCCGCTAATCGTTCAAGCATTTGGTCCATAAAAGGTAGAGGGAAATGATCCTTTCTCGTGGCATCATTGAGTTTGCGGTAGTCTATACAAACTCTCCACCCAGTAACGATACGGGTAGGAATCAACTCGTTGTTTGCATTGGGCACAACGGTGATGCCGCCTTTCTTAGGCACACAATGGACTGGACTAACCCATGGTGAATCCGAAATAGGGTAAATCATACCCGCATCAAGAAGTTTCATAACCTCTGTTTTGATGACTTCATGGATTTTTGGATTTACCCTTCTTTGGCTTTGAATTGTGGGCTTAAAGTCGTCCTCCATGAGAATTTTGTGTGTGCAGAAGTGAGGATCAATTCCGTGAATATCAGAAATTTTCCAAGCAATAGCCTTCTTATGATCTTTAAGCACGGCGATGAGGCGAGTTTTCTCTTCATCTTTCAAGTCCTTTGCGATAATGACGGGCGACTTCTTCTCTTCGTCAAGGAACACGTACTCGAGATGAGGCGGCAACTCCTTAAGTTCTAAATCCGGAGGATTTTGGATGGGAGGCGTGTTCAAAGTCGGAGTATCGATAGCAATAACCGTGGGAGATGGTGGAGAAAGATTGTCTTCGTTGGGAAGGTTTTCAAAGAATTGCATGTATTCATCCCCATCGGTGGGAGAATCATCATTAGCTAAGTTCACATCTCCCATGGTGGCTTCAAGATCTTTCCAAAACAAATCACTTTCTCCAAATAGAGACAGTGATGAATCAATAGAGGAAACGGTCTCAACATTGGGAAGAGAAGTAGGAATAATTTTGCAAGCATTTTGGAAGTGTTCTTCACAAGCCTCATCAAGAACGTCAATACAATTAACACTCTCGTTGGAATAAGGTTGTTTAGACAACTTTCCCATGTTGAAGATGATTTTATCGTCACCCACTCTCATGATAAGCTCACCGGCTTCAACATCGATGAGAGTGCGACCGGTCCTCAGGAATGGACGACCAACAATCAGTGGCACACGAGGGTCCATCTCGTAGTCGACGACGACGAAATCGGCAGGAAAAGTGAATTTGTCGACTCCTACAAAGACGTCTTCAGCTATCCCCACTTGATAAGCAACCGTACGGTTAGCTAATTCCAGAGTCATTTTGGTGGGGACTAGCTCAGGGAGAGATAATTGCTTCCACACACTTAAAGGCATTAAGTTAATACTGGCGCCTAGATCTGCTAGGGCCATGCAATTCTCTACTCCCGGGAAGTTACAAGGGATTAAGAAGCGACCCGGATCACCAAGCTTGTTTGGCAATTTCCTTAAGAGCACTGCAGAGCAATTCTCATTAAGTTGGGTGTTAGCAATATCAAGAAGCTTCTCCTTGTCACTGAGAAGATCTTTAAACATTTTTGCGTACTTAGGCATGTGAGCGAGAGCCTCAGCGAAGGAGATGTTAAAATTCTATTGTTTAAACATTTTGAGAAAGTTCGAAACCTGAATATCATCCTTGCTTTTGAGCTTCTCTTTCCTCAACCTTGAGGGATAAGGTATGTCGGAAGAAGAGGAAAGCTTTGGGAGAATAGGATCACTCACATCCTTGGGTGGAGGAGGGGTAGCAGTAAGAGGTGGAAAAATGGGGGAAGTCGAAGGATGAGGAATAGGAGCAGGTGACTCGTTCTCCTTAGTCACAACCACCGGTGGAGGTATAGGAAGCTCGGGTTCCTTGGTACCTTTGCCACTGCGAATGGTGATTGCTTTCATCTCCCCTCTTGGATTAGCAACGGTTTTACTCAGAAGAGTACCCGAAGAAGAGGGTTGATTACCGTGGAAGAAACTAGCCATCATGTTTCTTAAGTCATTCGTTTGACTATCCATAGTGTTTCTCATATCAGCTCTCAGATCGTTCCCTTGTTTCACCAGGTCTGCTTTCAAGTTGCGCACTTCCTGTTGGAGATTGTCCATGAGCACATCGTTAGTCTTCATGTAGGTTCCAATGTCTTGATGTAATGCAGGGGTTTGGTTGGAAGGAGCATTGTATGCGGGTGGTTGATAAGCAGGTTGCTGGTAAACTTGGTTGTTTCGTTGAGGTGGTTGTTGCTGTTTGTGAGGTGGTATGTATGGTCCACGAGATTGTTGTTGTTGAGGAGGGCGGTTGAGGTTCTGTTGTTGGTTTGGGTTGTTAGGATTAAAACCAGGTGGTGAGAGATAGTTGTTGGAGCGGTAGCTAAGCAGGTTGCGGTCACCTTGAGGTCGGGCTTGATAAGCGGGTTGAGGATAGGTGCCATAAGCTGCATTCACATTTTCAGAAGGGTAGTCTTGGGTGGCAGTACAAGTGGTATAAGAGTGAGGACCCCCGCAGATTTCACATGGTTGGCTAACAGCATTGACTTGAGCGTCTTTAGCGTTTTTAGCGTTGATGCTGTTAGTGTTGCTGGCGGTTTGGGTAGCAAGCGTTTCAAGAAGCGCAGTGATTTTGTCAATTCGCTTGTCGTTGTCACTAGTACTAGCACTAGCAACATTGGTCCGAACACTCTTGGTTTGCACACGAGACTTATTCTCAATGATATCCCAAGCGGCATTGGAAGTCTTAGCCAAAAGATTACCCCCCGAGGCACTGTTTAGTGAATCTTGGTCATTCATGCTTAAACCATTATGAAAGGTGTTAATTTGGTGCACTTTGGTAAAACCATGTTGTGGGCATTTTCGTAAAAGATCTTTGAAAGGATCCCAAGATTCACTAAACGACTCATCGTACTTTTGTTCAAAATTGATAATTTCATTCCGCAAAGCGGTAGTACGAGCGGGTGGGAAAAAGTAATTGATAAACTTGGTCTCCAAATCCTTCCACGAAAGAATACTCTGTGGAGGTTACTTAGCAAGCCAATGCCGGGCTTGTCCCTCTAAAGAAAAGGGAAAAAGTTGTAAACGGATTACCTCTTGTGGAACACCATTGAATTTGACCGTATTGGTGAGTTGCAAGAATCTCTTGATGTGGTCATGTGGGTCATCAATGGTACGCCCCAAGAATGGTTGAGTAGAGACCATCTGGATAAAGCCTGATTTGAGCTCAAAGTTGTTGGCTGCAAACGTGGGTATAACAATTGGATCAGTGTTGCCATCTACATGGGCTTGCAGCAGTCCAATCATCGGGCGATTATCTTTTAGAGGATCATTGTTGTTGTTATTATTCATGTTGTTGAAAGGTGGGTTGTTATTGTTATTATTATTGTTTTGAGGTGGGTTATTGTTGTTGTTATGTACATCGGCCATGTCTAAGTTATCGAGAGGCTCGGGCTCTTGACAAGACGTTGATCGAGTGCGCATACACCTGCAAAAGAACTAACAAATAAAAACAAAGCAAAAATATTTTTGGTTTTTATGTTTTTTAATTTTTTTGTATTTTTGAAAATTTTATATTTTTTAGGGTTTTTGAAAATTTTTATGAAAAAGTAACGTTCACGGGGAACGGATCCCAAAATCCAAGTTCTCACAAAAAACTGTTGATCTTAACGAGAAGAGCCGGCAACGACGCCATTTGATACAAGGTTTTTGCTATGGGGTTCAATTATGTTCTTGGTATCCTCTCGAATTGATCTCGGCTCTAAGTGGAATGATTTGTTCTTGGTTAATAAAAAGGTATTGGTTTGTTTATCTATTTTAAACTAATGACAAGAAATCAAGTGTCGAAGAGTAAAATTAAAACTTTAAATGATTAAAGTAAAAAGACGGGGTTTAAAAATTAATGCTTGAAAACTTAAAGATTATATTAGAAAAATAAATGAGCACTCAATAAAAACTAACACTTGGAAAACTTTGTAAAAATATGAACTTAGTCGAAAAATACTAAAAGAAAGTAAGATCGAAACATATCAAAGCAACTAAAATCGGAATAAGGAAAAATAGGGTGCAATCGGAATGTTTTCCGATCTGAGGATCAGAATGTTGAGGAGAAATGGTGATCGGAATAACAGACTAAGAGGAGCAATCGGAATGTTCAAGGAAGCTCTAATCGGAATATGTAGAAATCATGCCAATCGGAATATGAAAATGAGTACAATCGGAATATCGTAAAAAGTCCAGATCGGAATAATTGAAATAGGCTACAATCGGAATATAGAGCAAATGAAGTAGATCGGAATATCAACACTCTTACCGTCAGAATATACTAAACCCTTTTCCGATCTATAGATCGGAAAAGGGGTGCTGCCTGGTCGGAATATCAGGTCGGAAAAGGGTTTCACCCTTTCTGAAAATGATGATGATCCGAATTTTAAGCTAGGGAATAAGCTATAGAATAAGCCAATCCCCAAACTAGCTCGAATCAAACAATAAGCTGATAAAATAAGCACAAAGAACACGTTATCTAAGCTTCAAATAAGCAAAAACATAAATCAAATGATAAAAAGATGAACTTTTTATAAAAACATTAAAAAGTAAATAAGCTAAATCAACAAATAAGCCAATAAGAACAAGGATCTTAAAGCTTATTTGTGTAGAAACTTAAGGAAACATAAAAAGATTAACTTTTAAGCACAAAATCATTGATGAACAACACGGATCATACGAGATTTGTACCAAAATCAATCAAAATCAAAGAAAGGAAGGATGAGATTAAAGATTAAAAGCTAAAAACTTGAACTTGATTAATGAAAAAAATAATACAAATGCTTTGATCTTGAAATAGAAAAAGATGAAATCTAGTGAGAGAAAGTTTAGAACTTTCTCTCTCTAAAACTAGAGAGAATGAAAAGTGAAAAACTACCTAAAAAACTAAGTGTAAAACTAAGTGAAAATTTTGTGAAGTAAGGCCCTATTTATAGGAAAGTCTTGTGGTGGTGGGCTTGTGCTTGGGCTTTGGTTTGGGCTTCTTTTTCTTCTTTCTTCTTTAGTCTTCACGCTTCTTTAAATAAACGTTTCCGACTTGAATTTGAGAAGTGTCGGTGAATAATTCCAACTCGTCTTATAATCTTTTGTTTAATAGACTTGAGTTCTTCGACATATATGAATCTTCCCTCTTTGGCTCTATTCTTCGATGAATCTTCAAATAGGCACAATGACTTCAAATCTTTTGCATCTTTTGGACAATAGACTTCGTCTTGAGTCTTTTTCTTCGATAAAACCCGTGCAATCCCATGTTTTCTTCAATATTCATCCGATTGACTTTGAAAACACAATAAACACAAAAACCACGCATAATTCCAAACAAATGATATTAAATACGTGTTTTGGTCTTGTTTTAGCCAGAATTAAGTGGTAAAAGGATGGGTGTTTTCACACCTATCAACAAGTGTGGTTTTTTCAACATTCGAAAGATCTTTCGCAATAATAACCGGCAATTTGTCGTCGTGCTCCAAAAATACATATTCAAGATGAGGAGATAAATCTTTCAACTCGAGGATAGGTGGTTCCTAAATTGAAGATTTTGGCTCGATACTCATAACCTCCTCGGGTGGAGGAAATGGGAAATCGTTAAGAAAATCCTTGATAATCAAGAAGTCCTCATCATTGTCGAGGTCTTCGTCACAAGTACGTGGAACATCGAATTCTTCCAACATAAAACCACCACCTTCAAATGGAGTGAAGTTTGGTGTCGAGTTATCAAGAATGCGATCTAGCATAGTGGGATTGCCACTATTTTCATCATCACCAAAACCTAAAACTTCTTGTGAAGATTCCTCGCAAACAACGTCGATCATATCGACGAGGTTTATGGTAGCAATAGAATAAACATGAGAAATTGGAGAATTTTGAGTTGCTTTTATAACAAGTTCCTCGTCGTTGAAACGTAAGGTGATCTTTCTAGCATGCACATCAATTAATGACATAGACGTATCTAAAAACGAACGACCTAAAATGAAATTAACTTGAGGATCCATGGGAATATCGACAACGATAAAGTCTACCGGATAATAGATCTTTCCCACTTTCACAAAAACGTCTTCCGCCAATCCACATGCGGGAATTGTGGAATGATCGGCTAACTCGATAGACATTAGTGAAGGAGTAATATTAGGAAGATTGAGCGACTTGAAGATTGCAAGTGGCATCAAGTTAATACTAGCACCAAGATCGGCCAATGTATAGCATTCTTCCGTATCTTGGATTGCACATGGAATCAAGAATTTACCGGGATCACCGACTTTTTGAGGTATGCGGTTAAGATAAACCGATGAAACAATTGTTGCAATTTCACCTTGTTGTTCAACATACTCTTGAAGTTAGCGACAAATCGAGGCATCATGACCAAAGCATCGGCAAAACTCACATTAAAATGAACTTCATGAAACATTTTCATAAAAACCTCACATTGGTAATTGTCGCGCTCTTGACGTTTCTCCTTTCTAAGTCTCGATGGATAGGGCAAAGGTGGTGTGGTTTGAGGCATAGGCATAGCCTTTGGAATCTCAGGTTCCAAATGTGGTAATGGGTCAACCGTAGGTGTGGCATGAGCGGTACTTCGTGGGATTGGGACATGCTCCTTTTCCACCATCACCTCGGGTTCTTCCTCAATTGTATCCTCCGTAGGATCAATTGGTTGAGGAGTCGGTTCCTTAAGTGTCTTACCACTTCGTGTGGTAATCACTTTCATCTCTCCCTTAGGGTTCGATATGGTATTGTTAGGAAGACTACTCAAAGACCGTTTGCACATTATAGCCTCAAACATGGATGAAATTTTATCCTTAAACATGGATTGCCTCTTCTCGGCCTTAATCATCTCTTGTTTTATTTCATGTTGCCCTTGTTCCATTTTTTGTTGGTTTTTTTGTAACCTAGTTACATTTCCATCCATTTTGTTTGTATGGATCTTAATCTCATTTGCTAACTCGTTTTCAACTCCTTTTTCAAGTCATTCTTAAACTCGGATCTTAGGTTAATGATATATCTTTGAATATTATCAAACCTAGCATCGTTTCCATTTGCATATTCAACAAATTCATTTGGAAGATATTTCAAAGTTTGCAAACCCTTGTTGTTGTTTTGAAAATAATTGTTTTGATTTTTGTTTGAAACTTGATTGTTATTAGCCCCTTGATTCCCATAGTTGTTTCCTTTGTAATTGTTTTTGAAACCAACTTGATTGTTTCGATAGTTGTTGTTAGCATTTTGATTTGGAGCAAAACCCGGTGGAATCAATTGATTAGAGCAGGTAACTTGACCGTTTTGGTTGTAAGTTCCCGTGGCCGCGTAGGCACTCGAAGTGTTACCACCGTTGAGAATGCACTCGGAGAAATCATGAGCTCCACCACAATACATACATGAAACCTCAACCGCTTTACCCGTAGCGGGAGCACTTTGTTCTCCAACTTTGAATTCAATTAAAAGTCCTTAAAGCTTATCAAAGATTTTGTTTTCCAAGTTCGCCTCAATTTGGCAAGCATCGATGGTATTGGACAATGAAGGTGAAGCCGGAGACGAAGCCTTACGAACACTCGATGTGTTACGAGGACTATACACCTTAGATCTATTCCGAATTATCAACAACGCTTCCTCAACCGTTTTACACAAAAAATTACCACCCGCGGCGGCATTTAGATAATCCCTTTCTTGATCATTTAATCCATTGTAAAACGTGTCAATTTGATGCAAGTCGGAAAAACCGTGATGAGGACATTCATGTAACATTTCCTTAAACCAATTCCAAGCCGTTGAAAAACTCTCATTAAATTCTTGTGAAAATTTTGAAATCTCGTTTTTCAAATGCGTAGTCTTAGAGGGTGGGAAAAATTGGTTCACAAACTTAGAAACGAGATCCTTCCACGTCAATATAGAATTGGGTGGCTCTTTCTCTAACCAAAATTTAGCGGGCCCCGCTAAGGAATACAGAAAAAGCATCATCTTAATCGAATCATTAGCAACATCCTTAAATTTGCAAGTGGCGGTAAGACGATTGAATTGGCGGATATGGTTTTGCGGGTTGTCCTTTTCATCACCACGGAATTTGTTGTTTTGGATCATCAACAACAAACCCGTTTTCACTTCAAAATTCTCCGCAAGGATAACGGGAATAACAATAGCCTCTACATAACCCTCGGTGGGTGCTTGAAGTAACTCCATCATAGTTCGATTCGCCATGGTTGGTTCTTCTTCTACGATAGGTTCATCAATAGGAGACTCCTCACTAGAAAGATTAGGAGTAGGTGTGGACTCCTTTCGGTTTTTTCATTTTCGTACACGTATTGCTTGATTACGAGTAAGAACAAACGTCACGTATAATGTGTGGATGAGCAAAGAAGATTCTTTTTGGTGTTTTTAATTTTTCCAAATTTTTTGTGGTTTTTTATTATTTTTACTTTTTTTTGGATTTTGTGATTGTATTAGGTAGACAAAAATCTACAAATCTCCTCCTTAATCAAATCTCTTGATTAAAGAAGCCTCAATGAATGAAAACGATCACGTGAAGTGAACGCCTTTGATGACTTTAGAACGTTGGTGGAACACCATAACGTTCAAGAGGGTTTAATCAAATGAAACAAAGAAAATATATATGATACTTAGATAATACTTTGGTTGGCAAACCCTCGATTAGCCCTTTTTATCTAAACACGAACAAGCAAGCGGGGAAACAAGGCGACGCGAAGCACTTAAGAGCCTTTTTCCTTACGGTATATTTTATAATACCCGCCTTATACCCACCTTATAGTTTGTGTTTTTCAAAATTAAGCTTCACGAAAGTATTTATCTATTTTGCCTTTTCTTTCTTGTTTGAGATTCGAATACAATGATTGAGTAATGACCTCCCAATCAAGGTTGTGTTTTCACACTTTTGGAGTACTTGTGAATTTATTATTTTACGTATACAATATAGTAATAGTATTCACACAAAAAACGAAAACCGATAATACGTATTAGTAGAGTGCAACTAATACAAATAGCTATTATGGCTATATAAAAACAAAAATTGTTCAAATCAAAACGCAACACGCCTCCCCGGCAGTGACGCCAAAATGATAGTTGTAAAATACGTCTTTTAAGAAAAAGAACGTAATTAGGGCAAGTATTAAGTGTCGGTTTAGGAAAACCAAGCACTAATGACCCAAAGTGGGGATCGTTCTCAAGGAGGCAAGTGTGTTTTGTAAAGATAAGATTAATGATGTGATTATGATTTATGAGGAAAGAAAAAATAGAAAAGAGATTAGAAGAGAATGACGGTTACGATTATGAATTGAACTAAGACGAATAGTCGTGCACGTAAAACCGTAAAATGTGACCAAAATTAAAAATTACCTTAAAAATTCCTAGAAAATTGAAATAAATCCTAAAAAATGTAATTAGAGTTTACAAAAAATCAAAAATCACTCAAACCTTTTATTTAATTAAATATTAATTTTTAATGCTAATTGAAACCCAAAAAATCAATTTAATTAAAAAAAGCCCAAAATGAGATTTTTTAACTTGTAAACCTCTAAAATGACTTAACTAAATTTAAAACTAGTTTTGAAAATTTTAAAATTAAATAAAACTATTTAAAAACAATTAAAAACTATTAAAACTTAAAATAACTCTAAAAATTAATCTAATGACAATAAAATTAATCTAAAAATTATAAAATTCCTAACTTAATGTACTTGAACTAAGAAAAATGAAAAACTTGTAAAAAATTAAATTTTAATTTTTAATAATAAAATAATAATGAAATATTAATAAAAATCTGAAATTTATAAATAATTCTAAAAAGTTGCAAAATAGTTTATTTTAACCCAAAATACCCCTATTGGGCCTTGAAATGGGCCAAAAGTTCAAACAGACCCCTTAATGGGCTTTTTATGGCCCAATAAGAAAAATCTTGTCCAAATAAGCCCAAAACTTCCTATCTGACTTAAAATTTGATTTTAAAAACAAAACTCTTAAGGCCCAAAAGTTGAAAATGTGTTTAAGCTAGCTTATTTCAAAGCAGCTTATTCTTAATGGGCTTTTTGGCCCAATCAAGTTATAAGCTGATGCCATAAGCTAAAATTTGACACACAAGCTTCTTTTGAGTTACTTAAGAGATCTGTAAAAAGAAAATTTGAAAAAGCAAAAGAAATAAGCCTAAAATAAGCCAAGATTCTCTTCACAAAACGAAAAATAGTCGTTTTTGAGTTCTAGACCACCTCAATTGCTGATTCAAGTTTCAAAAGGTTTTAAATGACTTAATTAAGCAAAATAATCAAAAAGTTTTCAAATAATCACAAGCAATAAGCCAGAATAAGCAACTAAGCACTTATGTAAAAGTCAACTTAATGAGTTTTCTAGTAAAAAGTCAAAGTCAAACTGTAACACCCCCAAATTTATACAACTCAATACAGCGGAAGACTCGTTGGTGTTACGGGATAACACATTACTCACATCATAGAAAACGCTTAAAAATCGCGTCGTTTATTAATAAAGCATTTCCATTCATAAATATCAAGTTTACATAGGTCCCAAGTCATATTATTTCATACAAAGTTTTACAAAGCATTTGAATGGAAATTATTGTTTAAGTGCGGGCCATGAATTCTTGTCGTCTTCCCGAGAATTACCTTCAAGTACCTGAGATAAAACATGTTAAAAGAAAAGGTCAGCGATAACGCCGAGTGAATTCATAGAGTTTAATGAAATCCATCAATATAACATCGGTATAAAATTATTACCGAAAATCATTTTGTACGAATCTTTGTAATAGGCCATAAAATAGCCAAAGTCATTTTATACAAATCTTTATCAAAAATAGTAATATAGGCTTTTGCCTTCAAAACCATTATACGAGCCATTGTCGTAAAAACATCATACAATACGTTTTATAACGTTGTATAGATTAAATAAAACCGTTATATGAATATGGTTATATAAAACCAAAACACGAACATAAAATCCATAATAAGACCCCGTATTGCTAGTCAAGCAATATATCGTAATTCGGTGCTTATAGCAGTATTTCGTTAATTGGAATATTATAAGCCGCATGACATTGTTACCTTACTACAACAAACAACGGGTAGCTAGCCCAAAACTCAATTTGCCCATCTAAATTAGCGTGTCGTCACAATTATCACGCTTGTGTAAATCTTCTCATACATAAATTCGCTTACCAATCAATGTGGCACGACGGGGATCAACCGTCAAGGCGCGAACTGGGGTGATCGTCCCCAAATAGTACTATTATATGCATAAGCGTCTACCAAATCCCGGTAGTTCACAATTCATGCTAATGGGACTTTTAGTGTAATAACCTAACTTTAATAATCCGTTTCATTTCATCTATCGGGTCATTTAATCTTTCATCGGGTCATACAATCATTCGGGTCCAAATCAATAAACAGACAATCGGGACAAATGTGTCCTGTTTTATCAAAACTAACATGTTTTCTCCCTCGCGGGTTTATAAAACATTTCATAAAAACATTTAAAAGAGTGTGAGGCTATGAACTCACGTTGATGTGAGAAGGCGGGTTATCGGCAATTCGGACGTACGGTACGTGCTTCAATCACGGAAACCTAGACAAATAATACTCGTCTTAGACTCTTGTCCAATGACTTTATAAAAATAACAATTATGTATACATATGATGATTTTATATATATGATGATCAAGTGGGTTTACATATTCTCTTTTACTCATTTTAATGTTTATGTATTGGTAACTTCTTACTAGTTTACTAGTTTTACCTATTTACGTGTTTTAGGTCCAATAAGCCTATTATAAGTTCATTAACTTGTATTAATCTATTTCATACTTGTATTATCAGTATTTATACTTTACATGTTGGGCCCAAATGGGTTAAGCCCAATAAATAAGTTTATAAGTGTTTTAGCCCATTTTGTTGTATTATTAGTCCAATAACGTTAACTTAACCCGTTAATTTCCGTATGTTATATAGTTAGGGTTTTATCGGTTTTTACTTGTATCAGATACTTATATATCAGTATATGACTTTTAAAAACTTTACATTAGACGGGTTTGATCGTCTAAGTTTTAATTGGCGAAAAACGTTAATTTTACGGTAATAGCCGAAAAAGTCGTAAAAATCATGTTTATAATTTTATAACTTATAAAACATATCAAACTACCATTTTTATAAAATTTCCATTTATTTATCCTTATAAATATTTATATAAATGTATTATATAATTTAGTGGGTTTTAATTCACATCAAGCACTGTCCAATCAAGCACACTTGCTTAAGCAAGATAGACATAATTGCCCTCAAGTGTCCCTTGCTAACCAAAGTTCTTAACAATGAAGTTATCTCATAAAATCCCTTGTAACTTCCCAGGTAAGCCCAATAAAAACATACCCACGTCTCCCTACCGACCACAACCAATTCTAGGTCAAAAGTCTTGGCAGCGTGCAAAGTATATCAACTTTGCATGCTATAGTGCCTCACGATTTAGTAAGCTAACTCGTACTCACCAGTGGACACAATCTAGAATTATGATAAGAGTACTAGAAGAATACCCAAAATTTCTAAAGGTTTCCTAAAACCTCCCCTTAAACTATGATATACAAGTTGCCAAAAATAAAATATGTAATAAAAGGTTCATGTCAAGATAGGAATGTAAACATTCCAACCATCATCCATGAACTTGAACACACTCCTAGTAAGCTCCAAAGATCCATAAGCAACTCTGTATCCATTTGTACAATGCTCATAATGCCTGCATAATTAGATAAAAAAACCACAAAACTAATACATTGTTGTCAACGTCTATTTTAACACTTATCAGCGTTAAAATAACCTTTGTCAGCGTTAGAAAAACAAAGTGGAAAAACCTAATTTTGTACAAAGACCAATAACAGTGCATATCCTATACATACTTTTACAATAAGTTCCAAAAACACATTTTAGGTAAGATTGATCATTCTAATACTTGTTACCAAGTATTGAAACCTCCCAGCATCAAAAGGTTTAGTTAATAAATCTGCCACATTCTCTTCTGTGTCAACCCTATCTGGTTGTATTAAACCTTTTTCAAAACAATCTCTTATAAAATGATGTCCAATTTCTATGTGTTTTGTTTTAGAATGATGTACAGGATTCTTAATAATTCATAATGTACTATTATTGTCTACAAAAGTCTTGGTATGCATAAAATTATACCCATAATCCAACAGTTGGTTCTGAATCCATAAGAGTTGTCTACAACAAGCAGCTGCAACAACATATTCTGCTTCAGTTGTAGAGTTGGCCACCACTATTTGTTTCTTGCATTTCCAAAATATCAACCTACTCCCAAGAGATTGGCATCCACCAGTTGTGGATTTTCTATCAAACTTGTCACCCCCATAATCACTGTCTGAATAACCAAGAAGCTCCAATGGAGAATCCTTTGGATACCATAATCCCAAGGTGGGATAAAACCTAAGGTATCTAAAGATCCTCTTGACAGCATGAAGATGACACTCTTTTGGGAGTCAGTTGGTTGCGTGCACATGCACACACAACAAACATGATGTCAGGTCTAGAAGCTGTAAGATACATCAATGATCCAATCATTGACCTATAATGCCTGAAATCCACCTCTTTCCCATCTCCAATCTTTCCCCAAGGGTGTTCCCTATCCATGGGTGTGCTAGCCCATTTTTCATGTAGGGAAAATCCAAACTTCTTCAAGATTTCTGCTACATATTTGTCTTGAGAGATAAAGATACCATCTTCTTTCTGTTGAACTTGTAAACCTAGAAAGAAGCTCATCTCTCCCATTGCACTCATCTTGAATTTGTCTGTCATGAGCTTGGAAAAGTCTTCACTCATCTTTGGACTTGAAGAGCTAAATATGATATCATCTACATAGACCTGAACAAGTAAAAAGTCCTTACCAATCTTCTTGGTAAATAAAATCTGATCTATGGTGCTCTCTTGAATCCATTTTCCACCAGATAGGTGGACAATGTGCCATACCATGATCTTGGGGCTTGATGAAGTCCATACATTGCTTTCTTCACCCTATACACTTTGTCTGGATGTTCTGAATCTTCAAAACCAGGAGGCTGCATCACATAAACCTCCTCTGCAATTGTGCTATAAAGAAAAGCACTCTTCACATCCATTTGATAAACTGTGAAGCCCATGCAAGAAGCATAGGCTAGGAAAATCCTTATTGCTTCTATCCTTGAAACAGGTGCAAAAACCTCTTTATAGTCTATCCCTTCCTCTTGTGTATAGTCTTGAGAAACTAAACGTACCTTGTTTCTAATCACAATCCCTCTTTCATCCTTCTTGTTTCTAAGAACCCATCTTGTCCCTATAGGTCTTACATATCTAGGACAATCCACTAACTCCCAAACATCTTGAATGGCAAATTGGTGAAGCTCATCTTGCATTGCTTCCACCTAACTTGGTTCTTTGAGAGCATCAAATATCTTCTTGGGTTCCTGTTGTGACAGAAAACAAGCAAACAAACATGCCTGTACAAGAGGGGTATCAACCTTCTTGTAGATATTGGCAATAAAACCTCCTTGATTCTGATGAGATCTTCTTTTTTGAACATGAGACAACACATCACCAATGATTAGAGAAGGAGGATGATTTCTGATAGTAGATGTAAGTGTTCCTCCTTTAATAAGGGTGTTGTCTTCAATCTCAGTCTCCATGTTGCCAATATCATCTTCAATTTCTCCTCCATCATTACCAGAATGAATCTCTTCATGAACTGTGGAAGGTTCACCTTGTTCATAAACATTTGAAGAGAATAAATGGTCAAATGGGTTGTCAACGCCGGAACTTGGCCTGTCAACGTTTAAACTATCAACGCCTGGATTTGGCCTGTCAGCGTCAGAATTGCCTTTATCAACGCTTGAAGATTCATGCATGTTTTCATCAATTGGCTTTTCTTGTGGACCATCTTTTTCCTTTCCAGCAGCAGCAGCAGCAGCAAATCCATCATTCCAAATAGGAATGGTAACATACTCAAGTATGGGAGCTGATTTGACTGCTTGTGATCCTACTTTCTTGTCAACCTGTTTACCTAAAATTTCAACAATAGGCTCTTCCACAACATTTGAATCCACTTTCACAATGTCTGGATTAGTAACAGGCATATAATTCAAGGTTTCAAATCAAACCCGAAACCTAAAAAAATAAAAATTCTCTCTACCCTAGGTGATTTCCGGCCGCCCAAAATTTTTTCCAATCTTCTAAATCTTCTAATCTAATCATCACCTTTAATTATCTTTATTTGTATGGTATCTACTTTTCGTAGTGTCTATTCAGATTTGGATTGTTAACAGTTGGTTGGTCATTTTAGGGTTTGGGAGTGTTTTCTTGCCGCTACTTGTTCTTCATTCTGAATTCAAGTATAGATCACCTAGGGTTTCGTGTGGTTTACATAAAACGAATTCCTGTTTGGATTCGTTTCTATGGTTACTTCAGTCATCCCTTAGATCGGTGATCTAGGGTTTGGGGGCTTGTGTTTAACGTTCAAAATCCTTTTTAGGGTTGTGGGTCGCTGTGCCTCTGGTTTGTTTTTTCGTTGGAAGTGGGTTTAGAGAGATGGAACAAGGGTTTCTTAATACGAAACCTAAAGGTAAGAATCATGTGGTGGATGATTCAAGGAAGATGAGTACTTCGGTGAGTCAGTTAGCGGCCATGATCAAGAACATTGATGGTATCATACGTGGTAAAGATGGCAAACTGATGGTACCTCGTCGAGGTGTTCGTTTTGCAAACGAACAAATAGGTAATGACGGCGATGTGTGTGCTACGAGTGGCGCTGAGTCATCGTCATCAAGACCTGATGTACGTGGGGAGGCTGTACAATCTGCAGTTCAGAATTGCGTAGCAAATGAGGGAATTGCGTCATTAGACAGTTCCTCATCATCTGTGGAAATGGTTAACTCCATGATTACAAACTCATTGCAATCTACTGAAGTGAGGAAAGGGTCTGCTGTATCTCTTCCTAAAGAGGCAGTAGATGAAATTTGTGCACGGTTTGTGAACAGGTTATATGGGTATTTTGTGGGCAAACGGATGGCATTTCCACTGGTTGAGAATTATGTTAAACATGCCTGGTCAAAGTTTGGGTTGACACGTGTTATGCTCCATCATGGTTTCTTTTTGTTTCAATTCGACACAAAGGCAGGCATGGAGAAGGTTGTTGCTGGTGGTCCTTGGCGAATCAAGATGGTGCCCATTATTCTAAATATTTTAAAGCCGAATTCAGTACTTAGGAAGGAGAACGTGAGTGTTCTTCCTCTATGGGTTAAAATGCATAATGTTCCCATTGTAGCGTACTCGAAGGTTGGCCTTGATTTGATTGCAGCGAAGGTGGGTAATCTGATCAGATTGGATGCACATACTAGTCGCATCTGTCTTAGCTCGTGGGGGCGTTCTAGCTATGCACGAGTTCTTTTAGAAGTATCAGACGCAGCTCCACTTGTAGAGTCGGTTGATGTGGAGATTCCGCTTGATAATAGGGAGGGATACTATACGGTTAATATTGGTATTGAATTTGAATGGAAACCACCACGGTGTGAGACATGCAAATGTTTTGATCATGTGGAGGTGAAGTGTCCTAAACATCATGAGAAGAGTATATCGGATATGAAGAAGATTTATGTCCCCGTTCAAGCTACTGTTAAGAAGAATAAAGGTAATAAAGGTGATGAGAAACGTCAAATACATGGTATTCGACTTAATAAACCAAAGCCTAATTTTTATTATTACCGAGCTGTTAAGAAGGATGTTAATAAGGATCAGGTCCCCATTAACATGGATTTGCCCTCAAGGGTGGTTTCTGATCATCCAACGAAGGTGATTGATGTCGGTAAAGACGTTGATTCTGATTGTAATGTGAAGTTCTTTATGGATGCAACTATTGACGTTCCTCCATCAGATGCTAATGAGAAAAAGTATTGTAGTGATAACATTAATATTGGTGACCTATGGAATTTCGTAGATAATCTTTTGGAGAAAGACAAGGTGCTTGATGAGAATATGGTTAATGTCAAGGAAGGTTGTAGTCCGGTGTCTAGAGAGGGTACTATGGCTTCGTGTAGTAAGCTTAGCTCGAATGTGTTGAATGCGGGTATTAGTTCATTTGGTAACCCCCTAGTTCAACCATGGAGGTTCTGAATGCAGATTCTGATACTGATGATGATGCTATTTTCGTACCTGATAAAGGAATTTCAAGACCAAGCTCATCGTTTGGTGGTGGTCATAGTTTGGAGAATGAAATTTTGAGTGCTTATGATGAATATGAAGATCAAATTGAAGGATATCCAGGCTTATATCAAGAATTTTGTGATCAGATTGATTTTAATTTGAATAATCAAGGTAGGAAGTAGTTATGTTTCTGGTTTCATAGGATCGGCTTGTCGGTCTTATGTTACGGAAAGGGAGGTAGCAATTTATATTGATGTTTTTTGTTTTGCCCATGTAACGGGCTGAGATGAGGGACTTCACCCTCATCCGTTGTACTTAAGTGTTTTTTTTTGGAGTAATGCATTTTACCGGGGTTTAATTCCCTTTTACCCAAAAAAAAAATATAATTCAAGGTTCTAGATAAAGGTTTTAAATCAAAGAACCAATTTGGTCCACTCTCAGGATCGCTGGGTTTATTCTCTAAAAACATAACATGTACCTTTTCAAGTATACGTTTTTCTTTCTTAATGTAAACCCTATATCCCTTACTCTGCACTGAATAACCTATAAAATAGCCTTCATCACCTTTAGCACTAAACTTTCCTAAGGCATCACTAGTATCTAATATCACTACATGACATCCAAAGGGTTTAAGAAAACCAATATTAGGTTTCCTATTCCAAAGTAGGTCATAAGGTGTCTTATTGTGGATTTTGTTGATCAATGCCCTATTCTGAACATAGCAGGCTGTATTCACAGCCTCGTCCCAAAAAGCAATGGTAAAATGAGCATCAACCAACATTGTCCAGCAGCTTCTATGAGTGTTATATTCTTCCTTTCAGCCACCCCATTCTGTTGTGGGGTTCTAGCTACACTAAACTGCCTAGTAATCCCGTTATTGACACAAAAGTCATCTAACAATTTGTTTCTAAACTCCCCACCATTATCGCTTCTAAGTATTTTAACCTTATTCCCTGTTTTCTTTTCAATTTGGGTAATAAAGTTAATCAAAACTGTGGCAGTTTCACTTTTTAAGGCCAAAAAGAAAGTCCAAGTAAATCTAGAAAAATCATCAGTTATGACAAAACAAAAGGATTTACCATTTAAACTTTCTATATTAGTTGGGCCAAATAAGTCCATATGTAGCAAGTGAAGTGGTTTAGAACTAGAATGCACAAGTTTAGACTTAAAGGAGACTTTGTGCTGTTTGCCTTTAAGGCATGCAACACAAAATTGATCATTGTGGAAAGCATTTTCAGGCAAACCATCAACTAAATCATGTCTCACAAGTCTATTTATGTTCTTAAAATTTATGTGCCCTAACCTTCTGTGCCATAGATTACTTTCATCAACTGAAGCCTTAGCATATAGACATGACAAATTATTATTCATCCTAATTCCATTAAGACTCACATTATAACTGTCCTTATGCCTAGGTGTTCTATAATCAATTAACTTCTCATCAAGTATCTTAAAGTCTTTGTTTAACACCAAGCATTCAATATCAGTGAAAAGAACCTTATTCTTGTTATCACACACTTGTGATACACTTAAACAGATTATAATAAAGTTCTTTTACCAGAAATACTTTCAAAATGCAAATTATTGGTGATAAGAGTGGCTTTGCCAGAAATTGTACCATATCCTCCTCCAAAGTACACTTTGTCACCATCTTTAATGGGGTTAAGGTTGGTCAAATAATCTTCCTTCCCCATCATGTGCCTAGAGCATCCACTATCCCAATAGCCATAATCATTTACCTGTTTTTGAATGCTCTGCACATAAAGAAAACAAATTAGTTTTCTTTGGGAACCCAAGCCGGAGAAGACTTGGATTCATTTGGTTGTTCAACAAGAACATATTTAGTCCTTATAACAACCCCTTGTTCATCCCTTTGAGGATTGAACACCCAGTTAACCCCAATTGGTTTAGTTATGACCTTTGAGATATAATAAAATCTGTTACAGGTCACAGAAATCCCATCAAAATTAGGGTTTGGCTTGTTTGGGTCTCCATGTCAAGCTAGATGAAGCTTTAGACCCCTTTCCCTTTGGCTGCAAGCACTTGTTATTACCTGGTCTAACAGCGTTGGAAACATTCCTGTCAGCGTTAAAGTTGTTCTTGACAATGCTGAAATTGCACTTATCAGCGCCAAAATTAGGGTTTGCTACAGGATCCCATTGTCGTTAGACCATGTATTAGTCTTTTGAAAAGACCTTTGTCCATGAGTATTAGACCCCTTAGTAAAGAATGGAGCTGGTCTAGTAACTTGTGGACTTTGTTGGACAAAAGGTATGGGTTTGACTATGGTTGAACTTTTGTCAGCGTTGTCTTTTGAAGCACTGACACACTTATAAGCCAAGTGTGAAAAACTCCCACAAATATAACAAGTTTTTCTAGACATAACCCTAGGTCTAGATGAAAAGAAACCTGTCCCATTATCACTAACTTGACTTTGTGGTGACCTAGGTTTCTTATACATTTCAGCATACTTAACACTAAGTTTTCTATTGACATTTGAGCCAAGGTCAACAATCTTTCCAGTAGAAGGGTTGGTCACCATTATGGGTGTTGACTCAAGTGGACTTTCACTAAGCATTCCACCTTTAACAAACAGTGTGGGTTTGGCTTTCTTCCATTGTTCTAGGTCAGTCACTTTCTGCTTATACTCCTCTACTAGAGTAAGAACTCTTGTTGGAGGAATGAATTCCTTTTCTTAGAGTTCTGTAATACCAGTCCAAGATAAATCCTTTCTAGGGACACCATAAAAGTTTCCAACAGGTGGTGGAACATCAGCATACTCTTTCATCTCAATCCCAGTCATATCCCTAGAGTCTCTTTGCTCACTTACACATTTTTCTAGGGTTTGAGAAGCTTTATCAAATCTTTGAATTTTAAGCCCTACATTCTCTTTGTTTTTAATGGCCTCATCTAACTTAGCTTGTATGACTCCTTTGGATCTCTCCAAAATGTCCCTAAGGTCAACACTAACTTTGAGGTCATAAGACAAAACGTTGATTTGATCTTTTAGGTCAAGCTCCATTTTCTTATATTCAGCCACAGTCTTTTCAATTTGAACAAGTGCCAGTTGATAATTAGATAACTTGCATTTTTCATCAAAAATATCTGATTTTAACTTTAAAATTTCTTTGTTAAGTTTTTCAGTGTTTAAACGACAACCTTTACTACAGAAAGCATCATCATATACCTCATTATCTGATGAAGATGAAGAATGTGCCATGAGAGCAAAATGAACATGCTCTTCTTCTTCCTTCTCTGCAATCAAGGCCTTGTTCTCTTCCACCTCCTTGGCCATAAAGCTCCAGTCCCATCCAACACCATCAATTTCTTGCATGGAAACCATAGCCTTTGTATCTTCAACCTTGATGATTTGACTTGAAGGTTTTCCAGCATTAGATCTTCTTGGAGATCTGCATTCTCTCATAAAGTGACCCATTCTATGGCAATTGTAACACTCAACCTTGGATTTATCAAACCTAGCAGTGTCTTAGCATTAAAGGTCATCTTCTTCCTAAATCTCCTATTCCATCTATTGGCCCTTATGCTTGCAAGTGCCATATTCCACTTAATGTCCATCTCCTCAAAATTCTCCTCACTGATTTGCTCAAGGTCCTCATATTGAATCACTGAACCATTGGGCAATGCAGCAATGTATGCACACACTGTGTCTAGATCAATACTAGTAGGTTTAATCCTTGGTGAGTCAATATTATATGTGTCAGCGTCTAAATGTGAGGCGTTGACAAAGGTTGATCCAGCGTTGACACAAGGTGATCCAGTAACAGGATGCACGTGTGACTCTCTTTGATCAACTTGACCTTCACTATGTGAGAAGAAATTCATGTTTCCAGAGGTAGATTTGCTTCCTTAATCCAAGAGGATTTCATTCTCTACAATCTTCAGTTTATTGTAGACATCATCTAAAGTGGAACTCTTGTGAGCAATGGTAGCAATAATAGACCTTGCTTTAATCTTCCATGCATCACCAAGACTTTTAAGAAAAGTGGTAATGATATCAGCATCACCATACACTGTTCCCATAAAGGACAATTTTCTAGTGATGTCTAGAAGCCAGCTTCTCACCCCACTAAGCTTCTCATTTGGAAGAGCTTTGAAAACAACATACTCATGCAAGAGTTGCTTCTTCTTCTCTGAGGCAGTATCATCATTACCACCATAGTTGACTTGAAGAGCTTCCTAAAGTTATTTGGCAGACTTAAAACCTCTATATTTGTGCTGATTCGCTGGTCCTAAAGAGAGTTTAAGAATGCTTAATGTTTTCATGTCACTCCTTCTCTTTGCAATATCCTTAGTTGTGACAGCTCTCCCATCTGTAGGTCTTTGTTTTCGATCCTCTTCAGTTGAACCCTCAACTGATCTTAAAGCAATAGCAGCAACAATCTTGGCAGCCTTATCGGATGTGTTTCCATATTCAATAATTTCCCATAGTGTGTGATCATGAATCTGAAGGTACTGCTCAAAATTGAACTTTCATAGCTCAAATTTGTCTGGGTCTAGCATGGGGATTTTTAGATTGTGACTAGAGGTGGAGGTCATATTAGGAGTAGACATCTTGTCTGGTTTTTAGGGTTTCTTGAAAAATTAGGGTTTTTGGCGATTTAGGGTTTTTAGGGTTTTGTGTGCTTTAGATCAAAGTTCCTCAACAAGCTCTGATACCACTTGTTGATCCCAGAATTAGATCGATTTAGGTTTGTGTAAACGAGATTAAATCAAGGTAAACACTTAGAGAAACTTTGTTGTATAAACAATTCAAGTACTATGCAGAATTAATACTTGAATGAAGAACAAACAAAACAAATAACCAAATTTTCACTTTGATTGATGATCGAACTTGCGTACAATGAAAGTGTAAATCATATATTAAACTAAAACCTAAAGGCCTCCTTTTATAGATTAAGGAGCCTTGCACAAGAGTGTACCTATCAGCTAATTTAGGTAAAGATAAATATAGAAAATACAATGTCGAACATATCTTTACTAGAAATACAAAACTTGTAGACTAAGTATTCTATCAGTGCTTGGACTTCTTCTCATCAGCGCTTGATTTCTTCTTGTCAACGCTTGATCTGTCAATGGTTGAGTTCTTCCTATCAACGTCCAATTAACTCTTGTCAGTGTCTAAGTGTCTTGGCTCATCTTATTCCCAACATAATTCTAGCATTGCGTGAGGACACGGCAATGGTTTTTTTTTGGTTAATGGGTTACCCCGGTAAATATATTAACCAAAAAAGTGTTTATGTACAAGGAATGTGGCTGAGATACCACATTAACCTCAAGCTACATGCAGCTTGTTAACAAAGACTATGAAACATCAAAAGCCCTAACCAAATCTAGAAGACAAAAGTAAACTAGATAAAAACCAAGATGTGAACATGAAACCGCGCTCACTCTTTAGCATCCAACACCACCATGATAGGAGCAGGAAAAACCTTGGACAAGGAAAAAAGAGTACAACACTCACCCGGCACACCTATCATGGAACAATTCTTGAGCTCGACACCCTCCATTTGTCAAGAAGCAAACTTGACCTAGTAGATAATTTCTGGAAACGGAAAGAAATCAACTTCAAACGAATAGTATCACATAGAATCTGAAATAACTGATCAACAGACATCTGCTTCTTCTTGAATAGTCTTGAATAACGTTCCATCCAAATAAAATAAGTAGTAGCAGCCAACACAAGACGAGCAAGAATGCTAACACATGATTTCCCATTCGAAATTGGAATAACATGAGCTAATATATCATCAATACGAGGGGGGACAGTATCCATACCACATAAGGTCCGAACCTTAGACCAAACCTGCATAG
The DNA here is from genome assembly GCA_025667525.1 of Glebionis coronaria. NCBI lineage: Eukaryota > Viridiplantae > Streptophyta > Magnoliopsida > Asterales > Asteraceae > Glebionis > Glebionis coronaria. Next base: position 316,135,243 of record CM046876.1, on the reverse strand, counting down.
AATAAGAACATTCAAAGAAAAGATGGTCATGGGAGTCTTGCACCAAACTACATAAAGGACACCGAAGAAGGCTTAAATCCACCAACGGGCCATCATCCCACTGCTTAAGCCTATCTTGCGTCTTCAATTTCTTTCTAACCACCAGCCACAAATTAATAGAGTGACGAGGAATACAGTGAGAAAACCAGACATCTTTATACAAATTAACTTCCATAGCCCGATCACGTATGGAATCCCAAGCTAACGCCACAGAAAACGGCCGAGAAACACCACTAATATCCCTCCACAGCAACTCATCTTCTTTGTCATCATTAATAATAGGCACAGGTATAAAAACAATATTCGGAAATCTAGTATTCCAATCCTGCGGCCACTGCCAAGCACCATCAACGATAAGATCCCTCACCTTATTAGATAAAGAGAACCCCGATCTATTGATATTACGGACCGTGAGGGTGTCCCGTAGAGGACATAAATCTGCCCAATAATCAAACCACATAGAAGCAACTCTACCATTATTAATATTATACCATACAAACTTACGAACACGTGGTCTGATTTGGAGAAGTTTTCTCCAGCCCCAACTCATGTCACCAATACAAGGAACATCCCAAAAGCTTCTATCCTTTAACTTGTAAGAATAGATCCATTTGACCCATAAAGAATCTTTACAAGTCAAAATACACCAAATATGAGAAACCATTAAAGCAGCATTAAAGCAGCATTAAAGTCAGAAAGCTTACGAATACCAAGGCCACCTTCATAAAATGGAGTACAGACAGAGTCCCAAGCAACTTTAGATACGGCAATGGTTTAGTATGGGGGAGTGATGAGAATGCAATTATACATAGTCTCATCGTCCAAATTGGGCTTAAAACGCTTAAAAATGTCATAAAATACCCAAAAATATGCTTGTGTTTCTTCATTGTATATTTTAGGTACGGAAGTCGTGAATTCACCAAAAGATTACAAGAATCAAGCAAAAATGAACACGGGAAACGAAGCCGCACAAAGAACCGGACCCGAATCATGAATTTCTAAAGAAGTCCTTGAAGTTTGAAGATTTGTCAAGTTTGGTCCCTCAACTTTGAAGACTTGTCATAAATGACCCTTCATTATTCATTTGTATAAGATTGGTCCTTAAAGATTGATGACATGTGAAAAGAACCCTTTGGAAATTGAGCAAATTGCATTTCTAGTCCTTATTTAATGTATATAAGAAGACAAGGCTCACTTTTGTAATTAGACAAAAGTTATTATCAAAGGAAAATGTAGTTGGCTGTTGGAAACTTGGTTTGAAGAATTTTTGTAACATGGAGGACTAAACTGGCCAGAACACCATTCCCACACCACCAATCCACTACTACCACCTCACCCAACTCCACCACTCTCCATTCGCCACCTCACCCAACCCTCCACATCAGTCATCCACTAAACCCTTTAACTATTAACTAATCGTTTTTAAACGATTAGTTTAATACCTAAACTGGCGCCAAAACACACCCTGTTCATATCATCACCCCTAATCACCACCCCCAATACCTCATAAACCCTAATCCTAATACCACTCAAATCAAATGGTTTTTAACCCTAACCTTCCAGAACAATGATTGACCATATCCTCAACCAAATCTACCCCACAAATCAACATCCCGTGACCTCCTATGGACCCCACGTTGGTCCCCTGCTGCAAATTAGGCAGAAATTGAATCTACATACCAATCTACAACCTATAAGCAATCCTTGTTCCCAAAGGCTTCAAATGAACGATTCAAGGTCAACTCCAACAGCTGTATCCTCAAAGATCACATGGGAACCATTTGACTAATTTTGAAATCTGTTGACCAAGGGCATTTCTGGATTTTCAAGCTAGATTAGGGTTTCATATTTCTGAATTCTAGGACCTTCTATTAGCTAGTATTTAAGGGGAGTCGCATGTGACTCAACCCTTTTGTTCCAGATTTTCTTGTAAAAACTTTTTTGTGCTATGAATATTTAGAGTATTTCCTAAAGCTTGCAAGATATCTGTGTTTCATTTTTTTTATTTGTCTTAATTTATGCACTTAGTTAATTTGTATCAAAAGCCTTTATAAAAGAAAAAATTTTCTTTTGGTCAAACCTTTTGAGAACCAAAGTTCATAAAAGGACCTTGTGTTTGAACTGACAATTCAAATCCTTGTAAACTTTGTTATTTTTATTGTCTGGTTCCTTATTCTCTTGGTTGCAAGTTATTTATTTTTGATTTTTCAAAAATTTGGGTCACACTAGTCTATTTGAACTAACTGCTTCATAAACTTTCCTCAAAAGTGATTTGACAACTCACCTTTTGATGAGCAGTTTATGAAGTTTAATCTTGTTTGTTTGTGTTGATTATTTCAGCAGTTACAAAGAGGTGGTGTTGGATTTGTTTGCTGTAGACCTCCACACCACACTCCCTCCATTTTCTTTTTAAAAGATATTAGTTTCCCTTTGGTCTGTTGTAGACCAGCCAGCAAGGGCCCTCTACACTTTCTTAATAAGCTCCAAAAAGGCATCGGAGAAGGCATCAACCGTGGTATGTGGCTTGAACCCTCTTAGACTTTTTGCAAAGTTATATGTTTTGTGTGATTTGTCCCCTTGACTGCTTGTTCTTGGTTTATGTGTCCTTTAGATAATGTTTCTGATAGATTTAGGCATGTTAGATTAGGATTGGTTAAGTTTTGAGTTTGATTTGAACATGTTGTTTTGAAAATTCTTTGTTTTCTGAAATTAAGGGGTATTTGGTTGTGTATGATTCATTGTGTATATGACAGCATGATTAGTCATAGATAGCTCAAACTTGTTCACCTAGGTTTGTTTAGTTTCTGTGTTAAGTTTTGTTTCATGTTTGTAGCCTAAAACTCATTCTTGCATAATTTTCATAAAATCTACCATTAGAAATCAGTAGGCTTATATAAGGTTTAATTTTGAGTTTTAATTATTGAAATCTTGTTATCAATCAAGGTTAAGGTTAGACTAGGGTTGTGTGCTTTCAGTTTTTTTTGTGGTGTGCTAGGGTGTTGGTTTCATTGGCTCAAAGTTCACCCATAGACCAAACACATCAACAAAACCACCAGACCTTAAATTTTATTAAGGTAACTGTATTTCTCGATTTGTGTGCATTATTTTTGCTTGGTCTGTTCATGTTTTGATTACTATTGACTCCCCACACTCCACTGAGTGTGGGCTGCCTTATATGTCCAAAAACAACAAAGAATCAAGCCCTAAATAACTCAATTCGTGTTTATGAGGTGAAGCAGAGGGAAGAAGTTCCCACTGACGAGCTTAAGTTTCCCACTGCTGGAGTAAAAGACAAAACCCCCAGGCATGTCACTATCAGATTTTGTGTTTTTTGGTCTTTAGTGATATTTTTTCATTTTTTTCAATAATTTCAATTTTCGTAGGTTTTTTAATTTATTTTAAGATTTTTAGAAAAGTTCATTTTATTTTTCTGTTTATTTTTTAGCATTACCTTAAATTTTAATTAGGTTTTAATATTCTGTTTTTTTGTCTTTAGTGGATATAATTTAGTGTTTTTCAAATCTTTCATTTTTCTATGGTTCTTTTATTTATTATAGTATTTTCTAAAAAGCAATTTCATTTTTCCCTTTATTTAATTATTTTTTAGTAATTATTTTAAGTTAAAATAGGTTTTAAATTAAACTGTTTTTGTCCTATTAGGGTTAAATTTACTTTTCTCCAACTTTTTCATTTTTCCCAGCTTTAGATAAGTAATTTAGGATTTTTCAAAAAGTAAAAATATTTTTTCCATTATTTTATTATTTTTTTATTATTATTTTAGTCTAAAAGTGTTTTTAGCCAATTATAGTTTTAAAAATTTAGGAAAAATAATTTTTAGCATTTAATTAATATAAGTAAGATTTTAGTTTGATAAAATATAATTTTTGGCTTTTTGTTAATTATATTTAATTTTAGGGCTTTAATTAGCATTTAAAATTGAATATTTAATTAATAAAAGGTTTTAAAATTTATTTATTGAATTTTTATTCTTATTTATATTATTTTAGACTTAGTTTTAATTTTTAATTAATTTTTAGCATTAATTTTTAATTTCGTCGCGTTTTACGTCGTCTAAAAAAAACCCTAAAAAAACATCAATGGCTGCAAAAAAAACCCCTTCTCCTAATAACCTAATTTTCTTTTTCCTTTAATCCGAATACCTTATAATGATGCTGTTTTCTCGAGTAATCTCATATTATTCTTGAGTTAACAAAGTCTTTATTTGGTTGATTGATTTTAGGTAAATTAATTTGGTTTTTATTTTAGGTTTTTTTTGCCGTATTGTCTTGTGCGATTGTTTTATCCCTTTGTCGGTGGTTAATTGTCATTGTTTGATTGGTGCTTCATTATAGGTTCCATATGATTGGCTGCTATTAATTGTCTGCCTTTGTCTGCGCAATTAATGTCATCTTGGTCGATGGTACCTTCTTTAAACTTTGGATCACGTGTCTACTGGGCATATTTGTTTGTTTGGTTAAATTGTATTTCGCATTAATTGTGGTTAGGGTTTGCTTTGTTGATTCTCATCTTCTCAATACTTTTGATATATATATATATATATATATATATATATATATATATATATATATATATATATATATATATATATATATATATATATATATATATATATATATATATATATATATATATATATATATATATATATATATATATATATATATATATATATATATATATATATATATATATATATATATATATATATATATATATATATATATATATATATATATATATATATATATATATATATATATATATATATATATATAGGGGAGCGTTCAATGCAGAACCAATATTTGTTTACAGAACTTACAGAACCATAGTAATTAATCCCTACACCTTCAAATTTAAACCCAAAACACTAAATCACACTCCCTAAAGTCTAAATTCCAAATTCTAACCCTTAAACCCTAAATCTTAGACCCTAAAATTTAAATTCTAAATCCTAAAAAATAATAACTTATAGTTCTGCAAGTTCTGTACATAATAATGTTTCTGCATTTAACGCTCTAAAACACACACCATAAGTAGTAAACCTTAAACAATGAACTCTAAAGCCTTAAATATAAAGCCAAAACCCAAAACCATACATCATAAACCCTTAAATAGATAGTTACTAGTGGTTCTATAAGTTTTGTACAAAAATAGGGGTTCTGCATTGAATACTACACTATATATATATATATATATATATATATATATATATATATATATATATATATATATATATATATATATATATATATATATATATATATATATATATATATATATATATATATATATATATATATATATATATATATATATATATTTGGTAAAAGGGTAGCAATGACCCTGGTAAATAGAACCAAAAAAAAGCGTTGAAGTACAAGGAATGTGGCTGAAATACCACATTAACCGCAAGCTACAGGCAGCTTGTTAAACAAAATGTTTACGACAGGCCATAAACATTAACTAGTCTAGAATGCTGGAAATATATAAACTAGACAAAAACCAAGACGATAACATAAAGTTACGAGGAAAATAATAAAATATCAACATGGGATCAGCCAGTAGGAGTGCTTGCCCCAATATGAGTATTGAGAAGATTCACCGATTCATCAAAGACGACCTCGACTCCCTCCTCTTCCTCATTATCTTCCTCACTTACTTGAGCCCCTTCGTCAATACCAGGCATGGACAAAGATGAAAATTTATTAAATGTAGAAACACTGCTCATTTGAGCTTTAGCCTTGTTCGGACCATTAAGATTGCTGGACTGCTGCAACTGACCAGATTTAGTATGCAACTTACTACTATTATCAGCACTCGTACTTGTAGTATCCAAGTGAGTTTTTGGGCGAAAAACAACCGTCTTACCTGCTTGCAAACCCTTGCTCAATCGAACACCTCTTGGAACTTGATTCCCTAAATTACCTTTGTACTTCTTCCTCTTGCTTTGCACTTGTTGGAACCCATCTTTATCAACATGAGTTGTCACTTTTTCAACCGTTATAGGTTTAACATTTTTCGGACAAGAATCACCGGAATGACCAAAAATATTACAAGTATGACATCTAGGCGGTTTCCATTCGTATTCAACTCGAATTAACTCCTTAGTACAACCAGAGCCTTCAAGATCAGGGACACCAATAGTAACGTTATCTATAAACTCCGAATCAGCATTCATCTCAATAAGACAACGAGCAAAACTACAACGACCCCAAGACTCTTTGCACATATTATCAGTATAATTATCCATCATAATAAGCTTACCAAGAAACGAAGCAATTAAACTAATACCTTCCTCTTCAAATACCTGTAGCGGGACATCATGAAACTTAACCCATACCGGAATACGAGTTAGTTCCTCCTTTAGAAGATTCGTTTTCATAGTCCATTTCTTAAGAAAAATTGGTGAATTACGAACCATCCACGGACCACCTCCCAGAACCGCATTAAGACCCTCACTAGATCCAAATTGAAAAAAGAAAAAACCTTTCTCATTCATCATGATACGCTTAAGACCATGTTTTGCCCAGTTATTCTTAGCAAAATACTCCACCACAGGGAATGCAATCCTTTTACCAAGAAAGTAACCATATAAAGTGTTATGGTAGCGAGCATTTACTGTTTCAACAACCTTCCTAGGAATAGAGATATTAACCCCTTCATAGACATTTTCAGAATTAAACGAAGAAGAGACTGCATTAATACCTCCATTAGTAGACGTAACCATATCACCCTCAAATCTGCAAAGTAACATCAGAATTTCTTTAGCACGATCAGGTGAGATCAATTCCCACAACGGATGTTTCTTCATTCTTAATTCATGCATAAATTCACTCGCGTCAGCAAACGTGCGAATCGTTACACCAAATAATTTCAAAACCGCCTGTAGATTACACAATTGCATACCATTAATGGTAGCAGCCTTAGCTTCAAGGTCTGTTTCCTTAGCCATTTGTGCAGAGTGCACACTCGAACCACCTGAACTGAGTGAAGAAGTGCTGCTAGTTAAATTCTTATGGCGTTCACACAAAGCTTTATAATAAAGCATAGTGGTCTCCTTTGGTAAAGTAGACCATTTAGGAAATTTGTTTGCCTTCACACCATTTGCAAACACTTCAATGTCACGCACAGTATTCAAAGGAATAGAAAACAAATTAGATATCTCCTCTAGCGTTACTAAAACCTCAAGAGTAGACACCTTAACCACATCCATCCAACCTGTAAACAATGGCTTATCACTTTCATTGCTAGAATCCATGTTCAATCAAACACAACCCTAACCACGAACGAGAACCCCTACACAAACAGTAATTTTTTTTTTATTTGATCGTAAAAACACTAATCAACAAAACGACACCCAAACAAAAAGTTGCGAAACAATAAATTGCTTAAGGTCAGCCGCCCAGAAAGGTCAACCGCCAAAAACCTTAAATGCAGTTAGCCTTAAACTTGCGAAACAGTAAATTGTTCGTAGACAAAAACCTGGTCCCACCAAGTAATAATGCTGCAAAGAACAATAAATGCAGTTAACCTAAAGGTCAGCCGACCACGAATAAATGCAGTTAACCACAAGTTTAAGGACAGCCGCCTACTTTGACACGTGAAATCACCTCAGCCGACCAACACCAATCGGACCCCACCACAATAACCCTAAATAAACGAACTCTTAAAAAAACCCTAATAAAAAAACAAAGAGTAGAACTAGTGATCAATTACCGACAAACAAAAAATGGGAACACAAAAGGACGAAACACCTTATTGTAGTCAAATCAATAGACATGATTTAAACGAAACAAAAAGCAGAATCGTATGTAAAAAATTCAGTCGCCATTTTTTGTTTCTAGGGTTTATATATATATATATATATATATATATATATATATATATATATAATAGGGGTTCTGCATTGACTAGTTAATGTTTATGGCCTGTCATAAACATTTTGTTTAACAAGTTGCCTGTAGCTTGTGCTTAATGTGGTATTTCAGCCACATTCCTTGTACTTCAATGCTCTTTTTGGTTCTATTTACCGGGGTCATTGTTACCCTTTTACCAATATATATATATATATATATATATATATATATATATATATATATATATATATATATATATATATATATATATATATATATATATATATATATATATATATATATATATATATATATATATATATATATATATATATATATATATATATATATATATATATATATATATATATATATATATATATATATATATATATATATATATATATATATATATATATATATATATATATATATATATATATGAAACGAACATATAAGTCTCAAGAACTTTAACTCTTACCCACATGTGCGAAACAATTTCGATTATCGATGCACATGTGAAGGGGGAGCTTTTATGAAACGTCAAAACTATCAAGGTGTTAAAAGGTTTTCCAAACGCTTTGATTGACTTTCAAGTTGGTCAAATGGATACAATCTTATATACCAACAACCTCTTTAATTCAAGATGTTATTGTTGTCAAAAGGTGGTTAGGTATATGTCCTTTTGATCCAACCAGAACCAGAGGGATCTTCCCAGGGACAATCCAATAGATTATTAGAAGTCCTTAGGAAAGATGGAGTAGATTGTGAACGTAGTTGAATGCCGACTAAGTACTTAAGCTAGCACTGGAACAATCACAACAAGGTGCTAGTGATGACGTCTTAGAAAGCATTGAAGGGGTTGAAGAATGAAATAGAAATGTAAGGACAAAGGGTGAAAACAAAGAATCCCCCCATATAACTTAGGCAGAAACCGGGTCAACACATCATGAAGACAATGCATCATGGACCCAGTGATGTAATGCACAACCCTTCCCCAACCGACTCAGGCTTCTCTAAAAAGAAGTTTGTTTTATTGTCACGAAGATCAACACGAATTCTATTTACTTTCTCACTCTAAGATAGTTAATATTGAATAGGTGGCATCTGTTCCAACCTTCGACCACTAAAAGTGCACAAATCGAGTCTAGAGCCTAGAGATCAATCAAATCTCGTTAGGACACACAGAATGACGAAGAAGAGAGTCCTACGCTACATCCTTGCAATACTGCTAGAACACTCATAGTGATACTACCTAGTATTCACAATGATGAGTGGAAATCCTTCCAGTGTTAACATCAAGCAGCACTGCTATAGGTCATGTGTAAGATTCCTTATGAATTGAACATGTGTAACTGAAAAGCAACAGTGGTTTGATTCTGAATTGATTCAAACTCGTTTCAGGTTTCTACAGAATATCTTTGTGGTTCTACCAAAACATTCAAAGTGATACTCATTAGTATTCATAGTGACAAATGGAAATTCTTCCAGTGTCAACCTGAAACAGCACTACGGTAGGTGACTTGAGAGATTCTTTATGAATCAAGCACGTGTCAACTGGAAAGCAACAATGGTAAGATTCTTTATGAATCAAACTTGTCCCAGGAACTTGAATTGACGACTTCAATCAAGCGGATGTTAATCCAATTGATTCACTATTTATGTTCGTAGTCTTGCTTTGAGACGGTCGAGTAAAGAGAACGGCTAGTATAGCCGTGAAACCCTGTCAAGGAGATTCCTAATTGAATCTACCTAATCACAGGTACAATATTTAATATCATATAACGGTCTTCACCGACCGGAGGTAAAACGCTATCGATTTAGGACGAATGTCAAAGCCACTCAGTCCGTGTCTATGTTTTGTCTCGAGAAGGTGGCGTTACAGTATACTCAGAAAAGTCGAAGATTCAAAACCACATACTCATGCCTAAAGAAATATTCAACAATCAAGAAAGCAAAAGTCTTCTGCAACTCTAATGTTCATAATCTTCCTTAACAATTAATGTAGAGGAATGACCTCTCTTCAAAGGAGTTTGTCAGCAAATTGTCAAGATGATGTATGGTGTAAGCATGTGGATGAAGAAACAAGATCGCAAGATGACAAAGACATGTCAAGGATGGTGACAAGCAAGAATGAAGCAGTCTTTTTGAAGATTTCAATACTAAAGATTAATTATCTCTATAAATACTCGCATGTCGTAGAGGAATGACCACTCAGTGAGTGAGATGTTAGTCTCAGAATATAGTATCGTCAAGAATGATTCGGTCACAAATTTGAAGATCTCAAGATTAAAGACAAAGTCGAAAGACAACGAAAAAGGCTCAAAGATCACAGCATGAAGGAACAAGACTACTATCACACGTTCCCGACTCATTTATGACGAGATTAGTAATCTCTATAAATCTCCAAATGTAATAGAGGAATGACCTATCATTGGGGGAGATTGTTAGCCACAAAATATTAAATCAAACAAGAATGCTCGGTCATAGGTTTATTATGTATCATTTCTTAGAACGTTGTAATAGATAGTAGAATAGTCGGAAACCACGGGCTTGATAAAATAGTGAATAGTCCACGTTTATGTTCTATATTTCATAGATTAGGCCCGACCAATCAACATATAGTTCATTAAGCTACATGTAAGCTTGGACTATATATTCACACCTCCTAGCATGTTAGGAGGTGGTTAGCTCATTCCATTTTCTCTCTTAATCTAATATTCCAAAGTTTCACACATTTTCTCTCTCTACATTTCATCTATTTTTCTTTACTTATTTCATAGTTCTACAATGGCGAAGTGATAATATTATGGGTACAACACTATGGGTATAGCCGAGAACATGCTCGTAGAATTCGGAAAATTTATTTTTCCCGTCGACTTCATGATTCTATAAATGGAAGAAGATAGCAAAGGACCGCTCATTCTTGGTAGACCCTTCTTGCATACAGCCGATGTTATAATTCGAGTAAAGCAAAAACAACTTAACCTTGGAGTTGGAGAAGATAGAATTTCTTTTTCTATCGACAAAGCAATGAAACACTCGTATTCCAATGATGATACTTTCTTTAGTATCGATGTGATTAACGAAGTCGTGAAGCCGATTTAAACACTCTTCTTGATGAAGGAAGCGAAATATTGTATTCTATCGAAGGAACCATCCTCGAAGAAGAACTCTTCGCCGAATTTGACGCCTTAATAGACGTTTGATAGTAGTAAATTATACCTCTTTTAGGAAAAAGACGTATAATGGGCAAGTATTAAACTTTACGTTTTAGGAAAAACGCAAAATCGAATAGTCCAAGTTCATTCTCGAAGGAGGTGTGTGATGTGTGCCAATAGTATAAAAATAATGTTTGGATTAGTAACGTTTTTGGTTGAGAAAGATTGGAAATTAAAAAGACGAGTTACGCTAATTTAAACTACGACGAAAATTAAAACGTATAACGTAAAACGTAAAAATCGACGAAAAATTAAATTTTTGAAAACTTAACTAAAATTAAACTAATTAAACTTAAAAAGAAAAATGAAAAGTATTTTAAAAATACAAATGAGCTAAAAATCCCAAATGTTCGAATTTGAACGAAAATATTATAACGAAAACAAAAAAAAACCGCGATATTAAAGCAAATATTAAATTTAAAACTCTATGAATGCAAATTTAATTTTCATACGTCCTAAATAAATAAAGCAAATTTTAGAAAAAAGAGTTACATTTTTTTAACTTTTATATTTTTATTATGAATCAAATACGAATTTAAACTAATTAAATAATTAAAAATAATAAATGATTTATAAAAACTTTCAAAAAAAATATAGATAGTGCTAAATACTATCTAGAAGCCAGGAAAATTAATAAGCTAAAAAAAATCTCAAATAAGCTGTAAAGCTTATAAGCTTAAATTGTAATAAAGGGATAAAGAAAAGAAAAGGGAAACTCTAACAAGAAAGTGAAGGGAGCATAATTGGTTGAGGCTTGGGGCTGTTGAGCTGCATGTCACGAGTTCGAGACCTACTGAGGCTGTTTTCTATTTTTTTTTCTTTTACTATCTTATAAGCTGAATATTCGAGATACAAAATGTATAAAGGAAAAATAAAGGGAAATGAAAACAAAACAAACCCAAGAGAGCATATGGTTAATTGGTTGGTAGCTGCGTCTGGTTTGTGTGTAAAGGTCGTGGGTTTTAATCCCACCAGCTGCCACTTTATGCTATTTATTTTTATTATGTTTGATGACTTATTAGAGATAAGCAAATAAGGCCCCACCACTAGCAGTTGGCTAGTGGGGTGATGGAACCACAAATATACTCACAAACAAACAATCAGGCAACAAAAAAGTGAGATTTGCATGTAATGAATAACACAAACAGTAACAACAGCCTAAGGTGCACAAAGTAACTATCGAGGTCACTTTAGGCCTATTTTTATGCAACCTAAGTAGCGCTACCCCTAAAAAGGACTCGAAACAGAAAATCAACTATCTATAATCTTTTACTGCAACCAACAACAACCTACGAATACTCAAACCGAAGCTGAATTTGCTGCTGGTGTTTGTAACCAATGAGTTGCGCAGAAAGTGAACCTGTGATTTCAGTTTGAAGCGTAAATTTTATCAAACATAAAGGCAAAACTGCTGACCCCTGTAAAACTTAACACTTTTTTGGGTAAAGGGTTACCCCGGTAAAGATATATTAATCACAGAAAATTGAAGTACAATGGAATGTGGCTGAATACCACATTAACCGCAAGCATAACTTGACACAACCAAACTTTATGACATGCCATAAAGTTTAACAAAAAGAAATAATAAAAACCTAATCTTCACCATAAACCCGAAAAGACTTAGGCATCTTCCACTTACTAAGTAACCGTTGCACGGACTCACGATTCTTGAATCTGAACGTCACCAGTTTCAATCTAACCGTGACCATAATAGCATCTCTTACCTCCTCAGGAGTACGACTTGTTTTCTTGAACAATCGGTCATGAACAAAATCTATCATGAACAAAATCTAAGCGTAATTTCTTATTCCAACAGTAAGCAAATTCATAAACTATGAAGAATAAACCTTTTTCAGTTTTAATGTAGAAACAAAAGTACTTCCATACTATCTAGGACCTCAATAAAAGATGCAAATCGATCTTAACATCTAATCCTACAGCTATGACATAATACTAATCATTACCAAACACTACTTAAAAGCAGAAATATAAAAGATGAACAATGAAAGAGTAGATTAAAAACAAGTAGACAAATAAATGAACAAACAAGTAACATAGTAATGAATAATCAGAAAACAAGCAACAAATTAAACATTTAAGCTCATAAGCATATAGATAAAAGCAAAAGCAGTTTCAAAGCTATAGAGAGTAAAATGAAGGAAATTACTTACTCGAGGGTCCAAAGCTTAATCACTTCTAACACCCAATCAACCAAGCATCTCAACTAAACTTTCTTACTCCTTAATCACCTAGAACCTACATGAGCTTTTCCGAAAACTTATTGAACCGAAATATGAGAACCGAGAACTTTTGATGATCTCAAATCATCTACAAATCAACTCCAAGCATCTTCCTTACACTTGTCACGTATGCGCACGCTTACAATTGAGCTTATTGTCAAAAAGTACAAGATTTGCTTATACTACAGTAGAATTAAAATATTTGTTGGTTTATGAGATTTTCTTGAACAAAGCTTTGAATTAAAAAGTGCAACTGGATCAAAACCTGAAAATACTTTAAAAACAAGTGAAAAGACCAAAACGCAAGCTCTTTGTCAGAGAGCTTGTGAATGGAGCTTGTGGATCATGAACTTTGGATAGAAACTTTGAATTTAAAAAAAACTTAGAGACAAGCAAAAATTAAATGGGAAAGTGAAACTAAAATGACAGAAAATTAACAAGGACAAGTGTTTAAATTGCACAAAATTAAATTTCATTAACTAAAAAAACATGGAACTCAACTTTGAGTTTTTACATCAGAAGTTGGAACAAGAACAAAAATGCTAATTGCTATTCTATTTATACAATGTAGAAGACGATTCTAGAATCCTAACCCTAGTTACATGAAGTTCCGAATCTACCCTAGACGAATCTTGAAGAATATGCTAAATTTGAATTCTTGGTCTTTGGAGGTTCTTGGCAGCTTGTGGTGTTACAACTGTTGGGTTTTGATCACAATCGTCCATAAATTATGTTGATCACGTCTTCATTTTTCAGCCCTTGATTAGGTCAATATGACAGTTGAAAAAAATGCATCATGTGAAGAGTGTAGCTGGTGAGGGGACAAAGGGTATGAAGGGTATTTTTCTGGGCATGTGGGATGGTTGGGTGTGGGGTAAGGAGTAAATCCCACAAAGTTAATTAGGATATTACTTTGTGGTGGTGTCTATTAGATCTGGATGGGGTTTTTAGGGTTTAAGGGTAAGAATAGATAGTTTAATCTATTTTTGGCAATGGTAAATATGTTTCCTACGTTTAATCAAGATTTGACCAATTGACAAAAAAAACCAGGTTTTAAGGTAATGGGCTGTAGGAAGTGTGGATTGGGTTTAATTCGGGTTTGGATTGGTTTGATGGATTATGGGTTTGTAATATTCATGTTGCCCCCTGAATTATCCAAAAGTATTCATATTAAGATTCAAGTAGCAACACTCTCATATTTCCCTTGTATACAACTTAGGATGAATTACTTTTTGGTCCCTCTAATTGATAAGTTATGAAGTAGGGACCATTTGTGTAACTTTAGGTATTCTCTAAGGGCTTTTCTTGTAATGTCTTATAACCTTAGGGACCTAAATGAAATTTTTGAGTTTACAAGGGTTTAAAGTGACAAGTCTTCCAAATTTGAGGGACTATTCTTGACAATTTTCAAAACTTCAAAGACTTAATTGGAAATTCATGATTCGGGTCCGGTTCCTTGTGCGACTTCGTTTCCCGTGTTCGTTTTTGCTTGATTTCTTTGATCTTTTCGCCAATTCACGATATCCGTACCTAAAATACACAATGAACAAACACAAGTTTATTTTGGGTTATTTTATGATATTTTTAAGCAATTTTAAGCCCGATTTGGACGATGAGACTATGTATAAATGCAGTCTCATCACTCCCCCATACTAAACCATTGTCGTGCCCTCACGCAATGCTAGAATTAAGTATCATAACACTTCCAAAATTCATTTTTAATGACAATTTATTAAACGTAGATTAATTTAACTACTACACGTGTTTTAGACATAATGTATTGTTTTCATCGCATAATGGGTCGTTTAGGATCATAGAATAAGAACACGTGAATGCTTCGTTAGAAATAATTTCTTCGTCCTCGATTTTCACCCAATTCCATGCTAAGCGTGAAAAAAGATCATTGTCATTATAAGTTAGTAATTCTAACACTACTCATTATGCTCTAATCACTTACTTAAACTCCCTTATTCCTAAGGTGTATCTCTTATATTTTATTTTTGTCTTAATGATCACGAGGATAGATTCTTTACTTATGCGTAAAAGATATTAGGTCCAAAAACAGAGCCTTAACGGTGTAATTAAAATCATCAAATTAATAATTTCTCCTAATAGACAACGATGTCAAAAAATTAAGTCAACAAAAAGGATCGATAAACACGGTTTTAGAACGGTTTTGGACATTTGACTTATTACCATGAATTTTATTGCCCACCTCATCATCGGTAGCTTTGATTATCATGTTTTACCTCCATCTTTTATTCAGCTCCACCATGGAGCTTTTATTATGACTTCGGTCTTGCCCTTGTCTTTTATTTAACCTCGCCATGAGGTGTTTATTATGACTTGACGTATATCCTCACGATAAGGCGAATTTTGGATCTTTAAGGCTTCAAGATTTAAGACATTCACTTCAATTTTCGCATAGATTTTTCGGCCTTGTGAGCTTCAAATTTTTGCTTGATTTAGGTGAAGAGGAACTTAAATTATTATTGAGGAAGCCTTTGATTGTTTGGGTGCCAATACTTCAAAACCGTGACGCTGGCGAATCCTTAATGTTTTCCCAATTTAATTACATGGAAGCTACTAAAATTAAATAGAAACCAACAATAGAGATTAAATCGCTAAATCAATATTTATTAACAATTTATTATAAAAAGCGTGGGGAGAATAACCAAATAATTAGGACACATGAGTTTTTGAAAGAATACGAATACTCTACGTTTAGCATAGTAACTTATAATCAACGCTATCATTTATCGTCCTCAATTTAATGAGACTTAGCCTAAAAATAGTTAAGTAATCGAAGCTAAGTGCTCAACACGCACGGTCGAGTAAAAAACTACTCTTATTCTCACCATCAGAAAACCTACATGCGTGTCTTCAACACTTATGAAAAACTATAAAAAATAACAAAAGGATGAATTTTGGATTGCGTGATGACATGAGCAAGGTGAAGTATCTAGTCACCCCCATACTAATACTAAACATTGTCCTTAATGTTTCGATTCTAAGGGTGAAACACCCCATACTAGAGACGAAAATTTGAATGCTTTAATCTCGAGCATGGAAAGGGTAAAACGAATAATCTATAGCCGTTTATGAATTATGCTAACAGAATAAACGTTAGAACGTAAAAGGATATCATCGGATATCAGAATCTTCAAAGGCAACGATCGAAGCTTGAGTGATACGTAAAATGAACACGAGAGGCTTCAATGATGACGATGAACCTAATATATCACAGTCACAAACAACTACGGAACAAAGGTTGGAAGAGAACAAGTCCCCTCACATTGCACTATTAGAAAATAAAATAGAACGGAAATAATAAAAAGGATAGGCATGAGATTCCCCCACGAGGCACCTCGTTTTTGATAACCGAGTCAAGAGCTCGCCTCGAATCTTCATAAATTTGATCATTTAGGGATTATCATGGGACGTGGGTCTTACATGTAAACAAGGCCCAAAGAAACCGATAATAAAGGCAAAGCCTTTATACCGGGTTCAAAGATCGTATCCTCACATTTGGTGGAAAATGATAAAGGCAAAGCCGGAGGATACATTTTGTAAGGAAGAAAACTCCTTACAGCGTACTTGAAATACGTGTAGTCATGAGAACCGAGAGGGTGGGTAGGGATACATTGAGACGAAGGCAAAACTGAAAGAGAATCAATAAAAATGGGGGTCTCAAAGTCTCCTCCCGGTTCAAAGGTAAAAGCCTCATTAAAATCCTCATTCTCATCGAGAGGTGGTCCATCGGTGAACCCCCCGAGAATGGAAGCATCACAAGTCAAAAGAGAAGGCTCATCCAAGTGAGACTTGGGGAGGGTGACTAGCAAATCTGGTTCATCAAATTTAGGATCCAAAGAATCCTCACTCTCGATGTCCTCGAACGTCTCATCAAATAGAGGATTTACGTCACCGAAAACGAACTCGTCATCAAATTCGAAAAGGAGATTCAAGTAGATTTTAAATTCGTCGATACAAGCGTCCTCGTCGAGTAGTGACTCGTCATCACTAGTAGAAGAATCTTCATCGAAAAGCGGGTTCGAAAAAGTCAATGATTCTCTACCCGAAGTGTCATTGGGAGAGACATTATCACATGAAATTGATTCACACTCACCATATTAAATTGCCTCGTTAGAATCTTCGTGGAAAAATTCATTGAGAACAAAATCACGTAACACCTCATCGGAGACAACCGTAGGATCACTTTGGATGGAATAGGGATCTCAACACTAGGATTAGTGCTAAGATTCTTCTCTCCCATACTTAGAGAGGCATCGGGTTCCGTAGGGAGCATGAGAGTAATGGTTTCACAAGACGAGGTGATATTAAAAATACTGCTATCGTCGTCATCATAAATAGGAGGCGTGAGATCAAATCTAGCTAGATGCTCCTCTCTTTTTAGTTCTCGTTTCTTATCATGAACATCGATGCTTAAGCCATTGTAATCTTGTAAAAGTTGTTTAGTTTTAATCTCACACTCTTTTTTAAAATCATCACTTATTTCTTCTTTACGATATCTCCTAATGCCTAGTTCATTAGTGATATCGTTTATTTCTTGATTGATTCGTCGTTTCTCCTCTTCCATATCTTTGATGCTTTTTTCGATGACTTCGACGTTTGAAAGTTAATTTTTCTCCATAATTTGTTGAAAAGGCAATTTAATTTCTTTAAATCCCTCGTCGACACGACTTGCACCGAGATCATCAACGAAATTTTTTTGTGGAGGTGACTGACAAAATCGAAAAATTGATTGTCGAAAGACGTATTTTGGTTCATCGGTTGACAATCATTCCCATAATGAGGTGCGTTTCCACAAGACTCACATGAATATGACGATGGATATTGCGAAGATTGGTCAAAGAAATTAGGATTCGGTTCGGGGTCATTATAATTTGTACAACAAAATCCGAAATCGTGCTCCAAACCGCAAAAAATCACACGAATAAGACCAAGGCGGTTGTGGAGTTTGGTCATAGGATTGAAATCCTTAACCATGGTCGTGTTGTAAAGAGTTGTAGATATACCCCTCCCTTCCTCCATAAATATCATAATTAAAGAAATTTCCACCGTCGGACGGACTTCCACAATATGGACAAGAGTAATATCCACCATTGGACATGATGAAACGAGAACGTTGTTACGAGAATTAAACACTAGAGGGTTAAATAAAGAATTAATTGAAAAGGGGAGAGAAGAATATTTTTCATTTTTGATTGTTTTTTAGTTTTTTTGGTTTTTTGGTGTATTACGTAGAAATTAATCCACAAAAACTTGTCCAAAAATCAAAGTCTTGATTAATGAATCCAAAGAGGAATGAAGGCAATTACGTGAAGTAAAAATCCTCGTCGACTTTGAAACGTTGGCGGAACGGCAAAACGTTTCGAGGTTCAATAATGTAAACTCACAAAAATAGATGTATTAATACTTGAATTGCAAACCCTTAATCAGTTGTCACTAAATCGATACGCACAAGCGAGCGGGAAAAACGAGGCAGTGCGAAGCACTTAAGATCCTTTTTTTCCTTAGGTCGTGAAATACAACCTCCTTATACCCACCTTATAGTTTGTATCGATTGAGATTAAACTAATCAAGAGTATTTATCTATTTTTCCTTTGATTTTTGTTTGAATTTGATACACTTGATAATATTGTTTACCGGAACGCCCACTATCGAGGTGCGATTTCTCACGTATTTGGATAATATTGTTTATTAATTGTGCTACGTATACAATATAGTATTCACAAGAAAAACGAAAAAGGATTTTGTGTTAATAGAGTTCTATTTAGCACGATTTATTTGTATGGCTAATAGTATTGAAAAATAAAAAGAAGTATTTACGACAAAAACGTAAACACTAAAACAAACACGATAAAAAAATATGGCTAAACACACCTCCCCGGCAGCGGCGCCATTTTTGATAGTAGTAAATTATACCTCTTTTAGGAAAAAGACGTATAATGGGCAAGTATTAAACTTTACTTTTTAGGAAAAACGCAAAATCGAATAGTCCAAGTTCGTTCTTGAAGGAGGTGTATAATGTGTGCCAATAATATAAAAATGAAGTTTGGATTAGTAACGTTTTTGGTTGAGAAAGATTGGAAATTAAAAAGACGAGTTGCGCTAATTTAAACTACGACGAAAATTAAAACGTATAACGTAAAAAGTAAAAATCGACGAAAAATTAAAATTTTGAAAACTTAACTAAAAATAAACTAATTAAATATAAAAAGAAAAATGAAAAATATTTTAAAAATACAAATGAGCTAACAAGCCCAAATGTTCGAATTTGAACGAAAATATTATAACGAAAACAAAAAAAAACGCGATATTAAAGCAAAATATTAAACTTTAAACTCTACGAATGCAAATTTAATTTTCCTACGTCCTAAATAACAAAAGAAGATTTAAAAAAAGAGTTATATTTTTTTGACTTTTATATTTTTATTATGAATTAAATACGAATTTAAACTAATTAAATAATTAAAAATAATAAATGATTTATAAAAATTCCAAAAATACTATAGACAGTGCTAAATACTATCTAGAAGCCAGCAAAATTAATAAGCTAAAAAAAACCTCAAATAAGTTACGAAATAAGTTGTAAAGCTTATAAGCTTAAATTGTAATAAAGGGATAAAGAAAAGAATAGAGAACCTCATGTTTTTACCCTAGTTTTAACAATGGCGGCTAGAATTTTTCTCCTTTACTGTTGATCGTTCAATTCATTCTTTTTATTCGTGATCCCTTATAACGTCCATGTTTTATTGATTAATCCTAGGATTACTCTGATCTAACATGTTTTTTATTAGGTTGATCGTCTAATTTAGGGTGGTTGTTCGTTTTTTCTTTTTAGGGTTCTTGCTGTCGGTTTTGTTTTTTCCTAATTGATCTTATGATAGTCGGTTAGACCTCTTCATGTGCTATTAATTCCCTCTTTTGTGTGGTCTCGTTCAAACTATACGTGGAGTTTGGTGTTTGTCTGTTCTGAGTGTTCGTGGTGTTTAGGGTTTCTTTTTTATTTTAGGGTTTTTTAGGGTTTCGGTTTATGTCTAATATTGGATCTGTTGATGTGGATGCTTTAAAAGCAAGAATGTCTTCGCTGTTGCATCAAAGCGGTCTGGGGGAGCGTAGGGCTGTTAGGGGTAATCCCTCGAATGTTTCAGCAAGTCTTGAAGTTCAATCGTCACTTCCTATTAGGGCTCCTAATAACAGTTCAAGGGGTTCGCATGGGGCTGTCATGAGTGGGGTTTTAAAAAGTACTGATCATGGGGTTTGGGGCAGTCATGGGGATAGGACTTCGTCTCTGAATGCTAGTGCCAGACCTGATGATGTGGTTGGAGATGGGGGTCAAGTTTCTGGTTTGGTGAATACGACGGAGATACTTGAGACAGAAGTAAGGGGAGCGAGCTCGCTGCCTGATCGTGTAGTCGGTATTGATGGGCAGATTAACACATCATCGCCTTATTCTAGTCAAGATGACATGTTTGTTCAAACAGCAACAGTTAATACTTATGCTGATGCTGCTGGTGGACAACGGAAGGCTGGTAAGGTGGGTGAGGCTAAATTTCGTGCCTTACAGGTTGAAAATGTTTATGAAGGGGTTGATGTATCGATGCCTTTTTCTATTGTTGAAAGTGTTAGTGCTCGGTTTGAGAATACCTTGTGTGGATATTTTATTGGTAAGCGCATTGCGTTTCCGGTGGTTGAATATTTTGTGCGTAATAATTGGGCGAAGCATGGTCTCAAGCGGGTAATGTTGAATTCAAAGGGCTTCTTTTTCTTTAAATTTGACTCGAGTGCTGGTCTTTCGGCTGTTTTGGAAGGGGGTCCGTGGATGATTAAAAATAGTCCTATTATTTTGAAGCAATGGTCGGTAAATTCCAGTTTATCCAAAGATGAGCTGACTCGTGTTCCTATATGGGTGAAGCTTCATGATGTCCCGTTGCAGGTCTTTTCAGAAGATGGGATAAGTATTCTTGCTACAAAGATTGGTACTCCTATTATGCTCGATTCTTTCACTAGTGCCATGTGTGCGGATTCGTGGGGTAGAAGCAGTTTTGCGAGATGTTTGATTGAGATTGATTCGAATGTAGAGTTGAAGGAGTCTATTAAGGTGGGTATTCCTATTGATGGAGGGTTAAGACACATAGTGGAGAGCATTCGGCTTGAATATGAATGGCGACCACCAAGGTGTGATGTTTGCAAGATTTTTGGCCATAATAATGAGGAGTGTCCTAATAAAGTAGTTACTGAATTGCCTAAGAATGTGGATCTTAATGAGGGTTTTCAACAAGTTACTAAGCGTAGGCGCAATAATAATCGCTCTAACAAGGGGAATGTGGCTATGGGTGTTTCCGTTCCGAAGAACTTCCAGTATGTACCTAAGAAACCTGTTAGCCGTAATGAGGTGGGAACTAGTTCTGGTCGTTCTAATGGTCAGGCTACAAGTAAGCAGTCTAATGATGGGATTGTGGATGTTGGCTCTACTCAGCCTTTGTCTAAGGCGAATGGTAAGGCTGTGATGAATTCGGGAGATGATTCACATATTTCACATGGGGGTAAGGAGTCTTCTAATATCCACAATATCTCTGTTTCTAATTCTTTTAATCTTTTAGATCCCCATAACGGGGATGATGTTGATGGAATCTTGGATGACGATGATGAGGTGGAGAATATTTATGATGAATCTGCGAATCTTGTTTCAAGTTCTACTCCAGGGGCAAGCACTCCTGCTATTGATGTTCTCAATGTTTAGTATCGCTTCATGGAATATAAGGGGCTTGAACCGATCCCCTAAACAGAAGGAGGTTAAGCAGGTTGTGAATGAAAACAATTTAAGTGTTTGTGCTATTTTAGAATCTCATGTGGATGCTATTAGTGTGTATGATAAGTGTCGGAAAATTTGCCAACAATGGAAATGGACTTCTAATGGAGGTTTGTGTCCTAAGGGGTCTCGTATTATTATCGGTTGGAATGATGCTGTTGTTGATATTATGGTTATGGCGCAAACTACCCAGGTTATGCACTGTCAGATTAATATTCGTGCTGATGCGAAGACTATTTTTTGCTCATTTATCTATGCTGCTAATTATTATGTTGACCGGCGCTCTCTTTGGGCTGATTTGGTTGCACATGCTTACCTTATGCGTGATAAACCATGGATTCTGCTTGGTGATTTTAATGTGGCGCTGAATTTAGAAGATCATTCGTGTGGGGGGTATGAGCCTACACTTGCCATGCGTGAGTTTAAAGCTTGTGTTCAAAATATGGAGGTGTCGGATGTTAATTCTACTGGTTTGCACTTCACATGGAATCAAAAGCCGAAGGGGAGTGATGGTATTCTTAAGAAGATTGATCGGATTATGAGCAATCTCCCGTATATGGATGAATTCCCAGGTTCTTTTGCTATATTTCAACCTTACAGGATTTCTGATCATGCTCCTTGTGTTTTGCGTATTCCTAAGGTTAGTAAGCCGCGGCCTAAGCCTTTTAAATTCACGAACTTTCTGGTTTATAAAGAGGGTTTTTCTACGGTGGTATCTAATGGTTGGATGGTTAATGTTGAGGGTTGTGCTATGTTTAGAGTGGTTAAACGTTTGAAGGGGTTAAAGTCCCCTTTGCGTAAACTTTTGTATGAGCATGGGAACCTTCATGATAGAGTGGACAGGTTGCGTGCTGAGCTTGATGAGGCTCAAAAGGCGGTAGATCGTAATCCTTCAAGTGTGGAGTTGAGGGAGGATCATGCTCATTATTTACTTGCTTTTAAGGAAGCTTCTCTCGATGAAGAAAGATTTTTAAGGCAGAAATCTAAAACTGAGTGGCTGGAAGCGGGTGATGCTAATAGTGCGTACTTTCATCGTATTGTTAAAAGTAAGCGTGCGCGTAATCGGATCGAAATGGTTCGTGATCAATTTGATGTTTGTCATGAGGGGAATGATGTTGCTGCTGCGTTCGTATCTCATTATGAGCAATTCCTGGGTGTTGAAGGTGGGACCAGCCCACTTGATGGTCATGGTCTTTTTACTAGTGTTCTTGATTGCCAAAGAGCTTTGTCTATGATTCGTGATGTTTCGGATGATGAGATTAAGAGTGCATTATTTTCTATGGCTGATGATAAGGCCCCCGGGCCTGATGGTTTTACTTCTGCGTTCTTTAAGAAGTCGTGGGACATTGTTGGAGGTGATGTAACATGTGCAGTTCGGGAATTCTTTACTAATGGTAAGCTTCTTAAGGAAATCAATCACACTATCATTGCCCTTATCCCAAAGGTGTCTACGCCTGCGAAAATCACTGATTATCGTCCTATTTCCTGCTGTAATGTTCTTTTTAAATGCATTAGTAAGATTATTGCTAATCGTATTAAGGAGGATTTGGGTGATCTTGTGAGTATTAATCAATCTGCGTTTGTGCCGGGACGGAGAATCTCGGATAATATTTTGCTTACTCAGGAGCTTATGCGTGGATATCATCGGCCAGCTGGTCCCCCTCGGGTTTCTTTTAAGGTCGACATCCAAAAAGCTTATGATACTGTGGATTGGGGTTTCCTTCGGTCTATTCTTGTCGGGTTTGGTTTTCATCATATTATGGTTGAGTGGATCATGACGTGCGTCACCACCACTTCTTATTCTATATGCATTAACGGGGAGTTGTTTGGTTGGTTTAAGGGTAAGAGAGGGCTGCGGCAAGGGGATCCTTTATCGCCTTACTTGTTTACTCTTGTGATGGAAGCTTTAACGCTTATTCTACGGAAACGGGTGAGGTCTATGGAAGATTTTCAGTATCACCATCTTTGTGAGAAAAACCGCATTATTAATCTGTGTTTTGCTGATGATCTTTTCTTGTTTGCCCGTGGTCACATTGAATCGGTTCGTCTAATTATGGATGCTTTGGATGAGTTCAAGAATGTCTCGGGTCTTGTGCCTAGTATCCCGAAGAGTACTGCTTTTTTCTGTAATGTCCCGATTCATGTGAAGAATAGCATTCTTACTTTGCTGCCCTTTGCTGAAGGTATGTTGCCTGTTCGGTATCTTGGTGTTCCGCTTATTTCTTCCAGGTTGCTTTATCGAGATTGTAAGGTGTTAGTGGAGAAACTTGAGGGAAGAGTTAATGATTGGCGGAATAAATACCTCTCCTTGGCTGGCCGGATTCAACTTATTAGATCGGTTCTATCGTCTATGCATATTTACTGGGCCTCTGTTTTCATTCTGCCTGCTCGGGTCATTCTTGAGTTGGAGCAGCTTCTTCGTGGGTTTTTGTGGTGTCAAGGTGAGATGAAACGGGGTAAGGCTAAAGTTGCGTGGGTTGATGTGTGTTTGCCTCAGCGTGAAGGGGGATTGGGAATTCGTAGGCTTGATGACTTTAATACTGCCCTTATGACGACGCATATTTGGAGTCTCTTGGCTAATAAGGAATCGTTGTGGGTCCAGTGGGTCCATTCTTATAAGCTTAATGGTCGGAATTTTTGGGATGTTCCTTGTCTTGGTGATACGAGTTGGGGTTGGAGGAAGCTTCTGCTGATTCGTCCTCGTGTTAGGTCGTTTATTTGGCATAAGATCTTCAATGGTAGGTCTACCTCTATGTGGTTTGATAGGTGGGATCCCATCTGTCCTATTCGTGATGTTTTGACTGTTCGTAATATTGTTCGTTCGGGTTTTTATCTTACGGATACGGTTAGTGATCTTATACTTACTGGTGCTTGGAAATGGCCGGCTGATTGGGCTGATCGGTTTCCTCATGTTGTTGCTATACCAGTTCCGAAGATTCATGATAATCAACCTGATGTCATGATGTGGCGTGATAGACAAGGTGGTTTTCAACATTTTTCGGTGGCTTGTGTCTGGAACACTATTCGTGCTAGTGCGGCTGAGGTGGGTTGGTATAATATTGTTTGGTTTGCGCATTGTATTCCTCGGCATGCTGTGCATCTTTGGTTGGTTATTAATCAAAAGTTGAAGACTCAAGATAGGCTGAAGCAATGGGATGTCGGCCCTAGTGTTGACTTAAACCTGCTAAGATGCCCCTTGTGTAAGATGATTCAGGACTCTCATTCGCACTTGTTCTTTGAATGTACTTTTTCGCTACAGGTTTGGTGTAAAGTTCGTGCTATGGCTGGAATGGAAACTCTTCCAACTTCGTTGGCTGATATCATTTCGATCCTTATTCCCATTTCTAAGGGCCGTAATGCTTTTAGTATTATTGCTCGGATTATAGTAGCGGCTAGTTCCTATTACATTTGGATGGAGCGGAATTCCAGATTGTTCAAGAAGACCTCTTTGACGGTTGATCAGCTTGCTCTAATTATTTGTGATACTGTTAGGCTTAAGCTCGTTACGTTCAAATTCAAGAAGATGTCGAATCGATCCTCTTCTCTTCTGGATCGATGGAAGCTTCCTCGTGTTTGTTTTAATCATCATGGTAATGCAACGTGAGGGTCGTACTCTTTTTTCCTTTTTGAGGTTTTTCCCGCAGGGTTTTTCTCGTAAAGGTTTTTTAAGGAGGCGACCTCATATGGATTCTTTGCTTCCTTTGTGTTGCTGGTGGAGTGGCGGGATGTTTGCCCTATTCCAAGACTTCCTCTTGCTGGTTATTCCTCATTGGTGGTTCAAGAAATATAGAGGCTCTTGTTTTTGTTTTGGTTGATAGGTGTTGTGTGGTTATGGCATGTCATACACACTAGTTTATCAAGTTTTTTGCTTGAGGTTAATGTGGTATCTCAGCCACATTCCATTTGTACTTAAATGTTTTTTTGGTTAATATATTTACCGGGTTTAAACCCTTTACCAAAAAAAAAAAAAAAGAATAGAGAACCTCTAACAAGAAAGTGAATGGAGCATAGTTGGTTGAGGCTTGGGGCTGTTGAGCTGCATGTCACGAGTTCGAGACCTACTGAGGCTGTTTTCCATTTTTTTTCTTTTACTATCTTATAAGCTGAATATTCGAGATACAAAATGTATAAAGGAAAAATAAAGGGAAATGAAAACAAAACAAGCCTAAGAGAGCAGATGGTTAATTGGTTGGTAGCTGCGTTTGGTTCGTGTGTGAAAGTCGTGGGTTCAAATCCCACCAAATGCCACTTTATGCTATTTATTTTTATTATGTTTGATGACTTATTAGAGATAAGAAAATAAGGCCCCACCATTAGCAGTTGGCTAGTGGGGTGATGGAACCACAAATATACTCATAAAAATCAGGCAACAAAAAGTGAGATTTGCAAGTAATGAATAACATAAACAGTAACAACGGCCTAAGGTGCACAAAGTAACTATCGAGGTCACTTTAGGCCTATTTTTATGCAGCCTACATAGCGCTACCCCTTAAAACGACCCGAAACAGAAAATCAACTACCTATAATCCATTACTGCAACCAACAGTGACCTATGAATACTCAAACCAAAGCTGAATTTGCTACTGGTGTTTGTAAGTAATGAGTTGCGCAGAAAGTGACATGTGATATCAGTTTGAAGCGTAAATTTTATCAAACATAAAGGAAAAACCTCTGACCCCTTTAAAACTTAACATAGGAAAGGAAACTAGAAACAAGCAACAATCTATCATGAACAACATCTAAGCGTAATTCCTTATTCCAACAGTAAGCAAATTCAAAAACTATGAAGAATAAACCTTTTTTTCAGTTTTAATGCAGAAATAAAAGTACTTCTATATTATCTAGGACCTCAATAAAAGATGCAAATCGATCTTAACCTCTAATCCTATAGCTATGACATAATACTAATCATTACCAAACACTACTTAAAAGCAAAAATATGAAAGATGAACAATGAAAGAGTAGATTAAAAGCAAGTAGACAAAATAAATGAACAAACAAGTAACATAGTAATGAATAATCAGAAAACAAGCAACAAATTAAAAATTTAAGCTCATAAGCATATAGATAAAAGCAAAAGTAGTTTCAAAGCTATAGAGAGTAAAATGAAGGAAATTACTTACTCGAGGGTCCAAAGCTTAATCACTTCTAACACACAATCAACCAAGCATCTCAACTAAACTTTCTTACTCCTTAAACACCTAGAACCCACATGAGCTTCTCCGACAGCTTATTGAAACGAAATATGAGAACCGAGAACTTTAGATGATCTCAAATCATCTCCAAGCATCTTCCTTCCACTTGTCACGTATGCACACGCTTACAATTGAGCTTATTGTCAGAAAGTACAAGAGTAGCTTATGCTACAGTAGAATTAAGATATTTGTTGGTTTATGAGATTTTCTTGAACAAAGCTTTGAAATACAATGTGCAACTGGACCGAAACCTGAAAATATTTTAAAAACAAGTGAAAAGACCAAAACGCAAGCTCTTTGTCAGAGAGCTTGTGAATGGAGCTTGTGGAACATGAACTTTGGATAAAAACTTTGAATTTAAAAAAAAAATTAGAGACAAGCAAAAATTAAATGAGAAAGTGAAACTACAATGACAGAAAATTAACAAGGACAAGTGTCTAAATTGCACAAAATTAAATTTCATTAACTAAAAAAACATGGAACACAATTTTGAGTTTTTACATCAGAAGTTGGAACAGGAACAAAAATGCTAATTGCTGTTCTATTTATACAATGTAGAAGACGATTCTAGAATCCTAACCCTTGTTACATGAAGTTCCGAATCTACCCTGGACGAATCTTGAAGAATATGCTAAATTTGAATTCTTGGTCTTTGGAGGTTCTTGGCAGCTTATGGTGTTACAACTGTTGTGTTTTGATCACAATCGTCCATAAATTGTGTTGACCACGTCTTCATTTTTCAACCCTTGATTAGGTCAATATGGCAGTTAAAAAAATGCATCCCGTGAAGAGTGTAGCTGGTGATGGGACAAAGGGTATGAAGGGTCTATTTCTAGGCATGTGGGATGGTTAGGTGTGGGGTAGGGAGTAAATCCCCCAAAGTTAATTGGGAAATTACTTTGTGGTGGTGGTAATTCGATCTGGATGGGGTTTTTAGGGTTTAAGGTTAAGAAGAGATAGTTTAATCTATTTTTGGCAAAGGTAAATATGTTTCTTACGTTTAATCAAGATTTGACCAATTGACCAAAAATAAAACCAGGTTTTAAGGTAATGGGTTGTGGGAAGTGTGGATTGGGCTTAATTCGGGTTTGGATTGGTTTGATGGGTTATGGGTTTGTAATATCCATGTTTGCCCCCTGAATTTTCCAAAAATGTCCATATTAAGTTTCAAGCAGCAACACTCTCATATTTCCCTTGTATACAACTTAGGATGAATTACTTTTTGGTCCCTCTAATTGATAAGTTATGAAGTAGGGACCACTTGTGTAACTTTAGGTATTCTCCAAGGGCTTTTCTTGGAATGTCTTGAAACCTTAGGGACCCAAATGAAAATTTTGAGTTTTACAAGGGTTTAAAGTGACAAGTCTTCCAAAGTTGAGGGACCATTCTTGATAATCTTCAAAACTTCAAGGAATTCATTGGTAATTCATGATTCGGGTCCGGTTCCTTGTGCGGCTTCGTTTCCCGTGTTCGTTTTTGCTTGAATCCTTTGATCTTTTGGCCAATTCACGATATCCGTACCTAAAATACACAATGAACAAACACAAGCATATTTTGGGACATTTTATGATATTTTTAAGCATTTTAAGCCCGATTTGGACGACGAGACTATGTATAAATGCAGTCTCATCACCATTTATACCGACGAACCAATCGAAACATTTGAGGAAGAAAAAGAAACACCTTTTGAAACTGTAACTTTTGAAACCGATTTCAAAGTCAAGAATCTGTAAAAGAACCTCCTACGGATTTAGAACTCAAACCTCTTCCCGAACACTTGGAATATGCATTTCTTCACGAAGAGAAATTACTCCCTGTAATTATCTCATCCAGACTTTCGGAAGAAAACAAAACCAATCTAGTCGAAGTTCTCAAGAAGCATAAACAAGGTTTTGCTTGGAAAACTTCTGACATTCCTGGCATATGTCCATCATTTTGTAAACACAAAATCCAGCTTTCGGATGACAAGAAACCAGTCGTGCAAAAACAAAGGAGACTAAATCCTAATATGAAAGACGTTGTCAAGAAAGAAATAGTCAAACTCCTCGATTCTGGGATAATCTACCCAATAACTGATAGCCGATGGGTTAGTCCTATCCACCGTGTACCTAAAATGGGAGGTATTACTGTAGTTACTAACAAAAACAATAAGTTAGTACCAACCTGAACCGTCACCGAATGGAGAGTTTGTATTGACTATCGGAAATTAAACGAAGCAACCGCGAAGGATTACTTTCCTTTCCCATTTATGATCAAATGTTAGAAAGACTCGCAGGGAATGAATACTTTAGTTTCATCGATTGTTTTTCTAGATACTTTCAAACCCCACTCAACCCTATGGATCAAGAGAAAACCACGTTTACTTGTCTAATTGGAACTTACGCGTATAGGCGCATGCCTTTTGGCCTATGCAATGCACCTGCTACTTTTCAATGATTGCTATTTTTCACGATATGATCAAAGAATCAGTCGAAGTTTTTATGGACATTTTTTCAGTCTTTGGAAACTCTTTGTGATTTGTGCTAACAATGATGTGACCGAGACTTTCTTTGGAATTTCGTATTTCCAACAATCACCCCGTAAGGGAGGTCACATCATTTTACAAAATCTTAAACCTAGCATACTATGCTTGAGTCTTCGATCTTATTCTTGTGAATATGCTGATGTGATCTTTGACTTTAGTCTTGAGCATGCTTCCTTGCCTTGACCTTGTGCATTCATCACTTGTGATATTCGCCTCCTCGTGACTTCATGTTCCACATACTTATACCTTTATAAATTCTTGAAAGCTTCAGAGTTTGATACAGCAGAAGACTTGACTGTTAGGCTCTCTTGAATTTGTTGAAGTATTAAGTGCAGAAAATATAAGCATGCGGGGACGAACTCTTCTCGGACACCACAATTCCACCGTCTTGTTATGCTGCATAAGACAGTTAGCAACAAAACATAGACACGGATGAAATGGATTTGAACATTTCAACCTAATTAGGTGGAATTTTACATCCGGTCAATGAAGACCGTTGGACGATATTAAATATCGTACTTGTGGCAGGCAGTTTCAATTAAGAACCTCCTTTACAAGATTTTGCAGGAAACCCGTTCTCTTTACTCGACCTTCCAAAGCTGACTGCGAACATAAAGAGTGAATCATTTGGATAAAATTATCCATATGATTGAAGCCGTCAATTCATATACTTGGAACAAGTGAAATTCAATTAAGAACCACACCAACGTTGCTTTCCAGTTGTCACGAGCTTGATTCATATAGAATCTTGCAAGTTACCTATCAAGTGCTGTTTGATGTTAACATTAAAAGGATTTCCACTCATCACTGTGAACACTAAAGAGTGTCACTCTGAGTGTTCTGGCAAGATCACTAAGATATTGCGTAGAGGCCCGGAACGTATTTAAGTTAAGTTAAGAATTAAACCACTTTTGCTTTCCAGTTATCACAAGTTTGATTCATAAAGAATTGCACAAGTCACCTACCATGAGATTTTTGATGTTTACTCAAGAAGCATCTTCATAGTAAATATTTTCGTATTACTCGAATGTTCAAGCAAGATCATGAAGATTTTGCGTAGGACTCTTAGGATATTTCTTACTTTTCACTGAGTGTGAAGAAGCAAGGAATAATGGAAATGTGTCCTAATGAGATACTTGATGATCTCAAATGGTTCTAGACTCGATCGTGCATTTTGGATTTTTAGTGATTGGAGGCTGGAGAGGAGTGCCACCATTTCAAAACCTATTTATTCGGAGTGAACAAATCGATAGATAACAAGTTGATCTTCGTGTGATTCAAACAAATACCTTTTGAGAGATATCTGAGTTAGCTGGGATGGGTTATGCATTTCATCACTGGGTCCATGATGTGTATCTTCAATAACATATGAGTTGACCTGGTTTCTGCCTAAGGTTGTAAGGAGGGCTGCTTTCTTTTCACCCTTTATCTTTATAATTCTTTTTCATTCTTCAACCCCTTCAATGCTTACCAATACGTCATAACTAGCACCTTGTTGTGATTGTTCGAGTGCTAACTTAAGTACTTGGTCGACATTCAGCTACATTCACAATCTTTCTCCATCTTTCCTAAGGACTACTATTTCTAGCTATGGAATGTCCTTGGAAAGATTCCTCCAGTTCTAGAAGAATCATTGGACTTAACCTTTATCATTCGCCCCTTGATTATGATTATGAGTGCTAGTTAGATCATTGGATTTACCTTTATCATTCGCCCCTTGATTATGATTTCTCTCGTTTTAACAAATAAATACACTGATTCGTACTATATCTACTTAGTTAAGTTTGCATACAACAACATTTGGCACGCTAGTATCAAGTGTGCACCATTTGAGATGTTGTATGGCAGGAAGTGTCGCGCCCCAATCTGCTGGGATCAGATTGGTGAGCGAATTCTGGAGGGTCCAGAGTTGATAGAGGTGACCAATGAGAAGGTTGTCGTCGCCAAGGCGAAACTACAGGAAGCTCGTGCACATCAAAAGAGCTATGCCGGCAAGCACCGTAGAGATTTGTACTTCAACGTGGGTGATCATGTTTTTCTCAAGGTATCACCAGCATGTGGAGTTAGGCGTTTTGGAATCAAGGGAAAACTCAGTCCTTGATTCATCGGACCGTTTGATATCCTCGAACGTGTCAGTGAGGTATCGTATCGTCTGACGTCACCTCCGCAGCCATCTCACATCCACAACGTATTCCATGTGTCCTTAATCAGAGGGTACAATTATCATCCCCTACATATGGTTCAGTATCCACTCGATCAGATTCATGAGGATCTTTTTTATATCGAGGAACCCGAACGAGTTCCTGATCGTCAAGAGCGAGTCACGAGGAAGAAGATGATTCCATTCGTCAAAATACTTTGGAGGGACCATCCTGAGCGAGAAGCCACTTGGGAGACGGAGGAGTCTATCCGGACTTGTTATCCTCATTTCTAGTTTTAATTCGGGTATGTTTCCTTTCAGTTTATGTTATCTATAATTCGGGGACGAATTATTCTTTTTGAAGGGGAAGAATTGCAAAACACGCATAAAATACCATGAATAGTACAAAACATAAAATCTCGAATAAATTAAAACTTTCCATTTATAATATACGACACGTGTCATGACATTTAAATTACAAGAAC
The DNA here is from genome assembly GCA_025667525.1 of Glebionis coronaria. Lineage (NCBI taxonomy): Eukaryota > Viridiplantae > Streptophyta > Magnoliopsida > Asterales > Asteraceae > Glebionis > Glebionis coronaria. Next base: position 316,102,686 of record CM046876.1, on the reverse strand, counting down.
TACGTATATTATTAATGCATGTTAAATATTATGTATAATATTAATTCACGACACTTAAAAACACGAATGCATACAGATATTATTTTTAACACGAAAAACTAAATGATGTGGGGTTGGGTCGCGGCAAAGAACAAAGGAAAGGGAGAGGGCCTATTGGCCCGACTCATTTAAAATTCATGTGTACCATTTACTAATAGCGGAAAGAAAATTTTCCTACCCTAAACGATTGTCTTTTCTTTTTTAATCAGTATGCCTTTTAATAATGCTGGTTTCTCGTTTAGTCTTATGATTAGGCTTGAGTTAACATAGTCCTTATTGGGTTGATTGTTTATTTAAGATCTGATAAGTCGTCTTTTGTTTTTTTCTTGCTAGCCGTCTTTGTTTTTTTCTTCTTATTACTGTCGGTGGTCGTCTCTATATATCCTATTCCAAAGGGATCGCTGGTGGTTTTCTTGGTTGGTAGTTAATCGGTTTGTGTTATTAAGAAGTTAGGGTTTTATTTTTCTGTCTTTTTGTTTCTAGGGTTTTTTGTTCGTTTGAGGTTATTAGGGTTTCGTTGCTTCTATAGAGTCAAGCGAGCATACTGTGTCTGAGTTAGCAGCGACAGCTGCGATTATCAATGGTATGCAACCTTGTAATTTGTATGAAGTTGCTAAACTGTTTGGAGTTGGTTTAAATACGGCTAAGGATGCGGGTGATTTTATGCATGATCTGAAAACTAACAAGTATAAGCTATGGTGGCTGATATCACATGATCGCTCAAAGGACATCTTCAATCTGCTATGTCAGTTCGAAGTTGTCAGTTCGAAGTTGTTCCTGTTGCTAAGTCGGCTAGGGAAGGGTTTGATGGAATTAAAGGGGACAACGCTTGGGTTTCTTTTAACCCTATGCGAAGACTTGCGCCTATTGATACGCAAGATCAGCTTGGTGAGTTCTTAAGCGTCTCATCCCCTATGGTTACTAGACTGTTTGATGAGGAGGCACATGCGTACACTCATTTTCCATCTAGGGTTGGTGAAGAACCGGTTTGGGGTCAAGCTGGGACGTCTAATATAGGTTCAGTCGTTACACCAAACAGTGAGTCGCTTATGACTCTTTCGGTGAGTGTTTCTCTTCCTTCTAATACGTATGCTGGGGTGATCACTCCCAATTCTTTTCTGAAGGGTGTTTCTGCTTTTACACATTGTGTAGCCAATAACAGTTATTATGGTGTGAATGTTGTTATTCCCAGCAAGGTAGTGGAAAAAAATGAATAATCGATATGAAAATACCTTGTATGGTTACTTTATCGGGAAGAGACTTGCTTTTCCGGTTGTGGAATATTTTGTTAAAAATAATTGGCCGAAACATGGGGTTCGTAAGATTATGATGAATGAAAAGGGATTTTTCTTTTTCAAGTTTGATACTAATTTTGGTTTGGAGGCGGTTCTGTAGGGAGGTCCATGGATGATTAGAAATTCACTAATTATTTAAAAAAAATGGATGGTAAATACTAGCCCTAAGAAGGAGGAACTAACTCATGTACCGGTTTGGGTTAAGTTTCATGAAGTCCCATTACAGATCTTTGATGAGGATGGTTTGAGTTTTATAGCAAGTTGTGTTGGATTCTTACACTAGTACTATGTGTAAGGATTCTTGGGTTCGGTGTAGCTTTGCTAGGTGCCTCATTGAGATTGATGTGAATTCTGAGTTTAAGGATACTGTCAAGGTTGGTATTCCTGCTTGAAGGGGAAGATTATACTGTAGAAACCATCCAGGTTGAACATGAGTGGAAGCCTCCACGGTGTGAAACTTGCAAAAGTTTTGGATATACGTTGGTGTCATGTCTTAAGAGGGTCGTTATTGACCCTAAGCCGACTACTACTAAGGAGGGTGCTACTGTTTCTAATGTGGATAAAGATGGATTCCAACAGGTGAGCAGGAAACGAAATAACAAAAAGAACACTAATGTTATCCCAAAGGGAGTTTTTTTTTGGTAAAGGGTTTCCCCGGTAAATATATTAACCAAAAAAACGTTGAAGTACAAAGGAATGTGGCTGAGATACCACATTAACCGCATGCTACAGGCAGCATGTTAACACGTGGTTATGCAATGACATAAACACTAACTGAACAAGAACTACAATATAAGTAAACTAGATAGAAACTAGGATGTAAACATGCAGACACGCATTCTCTTCAGCTTCCAACAAGACCACGATAGGAGCAAAGGAAATCAAAATGAGCCTGCCTCCTTAAAAAACCTTGCCAAAGAAAACCCAGTGGGAAAAACCTTGGACAAGGAAAAAAGAGTACAACCCTCACCCGGCACTCCCATCGTGAAAAACTCTAACTCTCGGCACCCTCCATTTGTCAAGCAGCAAACTCGACCTGGTAGACAACTTCTTAAAACGAAACGAAATCAACTTCAATCGAATAGTATCACAAATAATCTGCACAAGTTGATCAACCGCCATCTGCTTTTTCTTGAAAAGTCTTGAATTACGTTCCATCCATATAAAGTACGCAGTAGCAGCCAACACAAGACGTGCAAGGATGCTAGGGCAAGACTTTCCCTTAGAAATTGGAATAACAAAAGCTAATATATCATCAATTCGAGGGGGGACGCTATCCATATCATAGAGTACCCGAACCATATACCAAACCTGCACAGAATATGAACATTCAAAGAAAAGATGGTCATGAGAATCCGGCACCAATTTACACAGACGACATCGACGGAGGCTTAAATCCACCAAAGGGCCAACATCCCATTGCCTAAGCCGATCTTGAGTCTACAATTTTCTTCTAACCATTAACCACAAGTGAATAGAGTGACGAGGAATACAATGAGCAAACCAAACAGCATGGTACCAATTAACCATCAAAAACCTATACCGTATGGAATCCCATGCTAATGAAACTGAAAAAGGATGTAAAACCCCATTTATATCCCGCCACATCAAATCATCATCCTTATCATCGTTAATATCAGGGACAGTGAGAGAGACAATGTTCGGAAATCTAGCATTCCACTCCTGCGGCCACTGCCAAATACCATCAATGATAAGATCCCTAACCTTATTAGAAAGAGAGAGCCCCGATCTTGTGATGCTACGAACCGTAAGAACGTCCCATAATGGACACAAATCTTCCCAATTATCAAACCACATAGAAGCAACCAATCTTGTACCAAATAAACCGACGAATACGTGATCTAATCTGGAGAAGCTTTCTCCAGCCCCAACTCATATCACCAATACATGGAATGTCCCAAAAACTTCTATCCTTTAACTTGTAAGAATAAATCCATTTAACCCATAAAGATTCTTTACGAGTAAGGATACACCAGATATGAGAAACCATTAAAGCAGCATTAAAATCAGAAAGCTTACGAATACCAAGGCCACCTTCATAAAACGGGGTACAGACAGAGTCCCAAGCAACTTTAGCCTTACCTTTCTTCATTTCACCTTGACACCATAAGAAGCCTCTCATAAGCTGTTCCAAATCATGAATAATCCGAACAGGTAAAACAAAGACAGACGGCCAGTAAATATGCATAGATGAAAGCACTGAACGAACTAACTGGAGTCTTCCTGCTAAAGAAAGAAACTTATTGCGCCAATCAGTTATTCGACTCTCAAGCTTTTCTACAAGGACTTTACAATCCCTATATAGAAGCCTAGACGAAATGAGAGGAACACCAAGGTATTTGACAGGTAACACGCCTTCAGCAAAAGGCATGATATGTAAAATACTACTTTTAACAGCAGTGGATACATTACAAAAGAAAACAGTGCTCTTAGGGATACTTGGAACCAAACCCGAAGCTATCTTAAATTCCTCCAAAGCATCCATAATGACCTGCACAGAATCTAAGTGACCCCTAGCAAACAAGAAAAGATCATCTGCAAAACATAGATTTATAATGCGTTGCTGCTCACAGAGGTAATGAAAATAGAATTCCTCCGCATTAAGAACCCTCCGCTGCAACATGAGAGAAAGAATCTCCATAACTAATGTGAAAAGATACGGAGACAACGGATCACCTTGTCGTAGACCTCTTTTTCCTTGAAAGCAGCCATAAAGATTACCATTAATGCAAATAGAATACGAAGTAGTAGAAACACACGTCATAATCCAATCAACCATTAAATGGTGGAATCCAAAACCAATCAGAATGTTACGAAGAATCTGCCATTCCACCGTATCATAAGCTTTCTGAATATCCACCTTAAAAGCACATCTTTGAGGACCAAAATTTCGATGGTAATTTCTCATCAACTCTTGCGTCAATAAGATATTACCCGAGATCCTATGACCCGGAACAAAAGCAGATTGATTAATATTAACCAAATCACCCAAATCCCCTTTAATACGGTTAGCAATTATCTTGCTAATGCATTTGAAAATAACGTTACAACAAGAGATGGGGTGATAATCAGTAATCTTATTTGGGACAGAAACCTTAGGGATAAGAGCGATGATAGTATGATTAACCTCTTTAAGAAGTTTTCCATTAGAGAAAAACTGACGAATAGCACTTGTAAAATCAGCACCCACAATATCCCAAGACTTCTTAAAAAAGCAGCAATAAAACCATCCGGACCAGGTGCTTTATCATCACTCATGGAGAATAACGCGCTTTTAATTTCAGAATCAGAGATGGCTCTAACCATATGGGCAGCTTTAAGAGCACCAAGCTTTCGAACAAACAAATTAGAAGTATTAAAATCATCTGAATCACTTGCCTGACCAAGAAACTGCTCATAATGAGCAACAAAAGCTCCAGGCACAGCACCACCATCATGAAGAACATTATGAGAGTCACGAACCATTTCAATACGATTACGAGCAGCCCTACTCTTAACCGAATTATGAAAATAAGCCGTATTCGAATCTCTTGCATCAAGCCATTCAATTTTAGATTTCTGACGAAGGAAGCGTTCCTCATCAAGAGAAGCTTCTTTAAAAGCAAGTAGATAATGAGCATGCTCTTCTTTCAGCAACACATTAGATGGATCTCTGTCAAGAGCTTGCTGAACAGCATCTAATTCCACACGCAGTCTGTTAACACGATCATGAAGGTTACCCTGTTCATAAAGCAATTTACGCAACGGGGCCTTTAGGCCTTTTAAACGTTTAACGAACTTAAACATAGCACAGCCATGAACATTGGCCAACCATCCATTAGCTACCACTTCATGAAAGCCCTCCTTATGCACAAGAAAATTACAGAATTTAAATGGTTTAGGCTTAGGTTTGCTAACTGTAGGAATACGTAAAACACACAGAGAATGGTCAGAAATCCTGTAGGGTTGAAAAATAGCAAAACAACCTGGAAACTCATCAAGAAACTTTATGTTAGACATAATCCGATCAATCTTATTGAGAATACCATCATCACCCTGGGGTTTCTTATTCCAAGTAAAGTGTAAACCAGTAGCATTAACATCCATTACTTCCATAATATTTACACATTCCATGAAATCCCGCATGGCAATATTAGGAGTGTAGCCGCCACATGAGTGATCTTCAATATTTAGTGCAACATTAAAATCACCCAAAACATCCCATGGTTTATCACGCATGAAAGTAGCATGAACAACAAGATTATTCCAAAGAACACGTCGATCCATATAGTAGTTATCAGCATAAACGAAAGAGCAAAACAAAGTACGGTTATCAATACGCGTATTAATCTGACAATGCATAACTTGACTTGTTTGAGACAACACCATAACATCCACATTATCATCATTCCAGCCAAGAATAATGCGTGTCCCTTTAGGACACAAACCACCATTAGACGACCACTTCCATCTGCTAAAAATCTTACGACACATATCATAAACACCCGAAGCATCAACATGGGATTCCAAGATAGCACAAACACTCAGATTATTATCATTGATAACCTGACGAACCTCTATTCTCTTAGGGGATTGGTTTAAACCCCTTATATTCCAAGAGGCTATACTAAACATTTAAAACATTCATGACAGGAGTGCTTGCCCCTGATTGAGAATTAAGAATATTAGCAGATTCATCATAAACGTTTTCAACCTCCTCATCATCATCATCCCCACTATGGTCACTTGTTTCCACTGAAAGAGACCCAAATGAATTTGAAGTAGATACGCCACTCACAACAGATTTTCCTTTATTGGAACTATTAGTATGCAAACCAGGTTTGGTACCACTATCCACTTTGTTATAATCACGTTTAGATGCATTCGAAGTCGTACCAGGGTTAGATGAGTTATCTTGAATATGAACACCAGAAGTAGACGACTTCGGACTAAAAGTAAAAGGAGTACCAACCTGGAATCCTTTGCTTAAAGGGACACCTCTCGGAATCTGACTTCCTTGCTTACCTTTATTGTTATGCTTTCTACTACGAACTTGTTGAAATCCATCATCTTGTTCATGTACAACTGTAGGAGCCACTTTAGGGATAACACGTTTAGGACAGTTTTCAGCAGTATGACCAAAAATATTACACGTAGGGCATCTAGGTGGCTTCCACTCGTATTCAACTTTAATAGTTTCCTTAGTAAACCCTTCACCCTCCAAATCAGGAACACCAATAGTAATTGTCTCATGTAAATCACAATCAGCTTTAATTTCAATTAAACAACGAGCAAAACTACTACGACCATTACACATAGTGCTAGTAAAAGAATCAAGCATAATAGGCTTACCCAAATATGTAGCAATCAAACTAATACCTATTACCCAAATATGTAGCAATCAAACTAATACCCTCTTCCTCAAACACTTGGATAGGCACATCATGAAGTTTGACCCACACAGGAATACTAGTAAACTCTTCTTTTCGAAGACTAGTCTTCATAGTATACCTTTTAAGAATAATGGGAGAGTTTCGAATCATCCATGGGCCACCTTCCAACACAGCTTCATAACCAGCTTGTGCATCAAATTGAAAGAAGAAGAAACCATTGGAATTCATCATGATCCTTTTTAAACCAAATTTAGCTCAATTTGTTTTAGCATAATACTCAACCATTGGAAATGCCATTCGTTTACCAATAAAGTATCCATAGAGCGTATTATGAAAACGAGTATTAACTTTTTCAACCACTTTACGTGGAATAGAAACCTGAACACCCTCAAACCTGTTTTCAGATATAGCAGAACCTATATTAACACGAGCAGTAGGTGGAGCTTGTTGGCTTAAACTAGCAGCAACTGCATAGGAGTTAGATGGACCACCAATCTCCACCGACTGTATAATAGGACATTCCTTCTCACCACGGCTAACATTGGTAACATTTTCACCAAATAACTCATACGTAGGGACTTCCACTTTATTCCCTAAAGGCTTGGAAGACCACGCAGTTTCCTCGACATCTATCACTGGATCAATTGGATTAGAAAACGTGAAATCATCCATAGTTGAGTCAAGAACATCACTCCTCTTAGGCTCAGTGACACATTCATTAGGGATTATATCCATTTGTTCAAATGATAGCTCATCATTAACCAATTTACTAAACGTAGGAGAAGAGACACTCACCTCTTTATACTGATCTAAGGACATACGCATTGTGATATTAGATAAATCTGGCGTAACCCTAGCATCATGTCCAATAGTAGTGCTCATAGACGGATCCCTAGCAGTACTATAATCACTCACACCTGCTTTGGTAGCATTAACATGTTGACGTTTAAGTGTTCTAACACTGCTGTCCAACTCCAATTGGTGTGCACATACGATATCAAGGGTCTTCGTCCATTGCTCAGTAGTCATTCGCTTCCATAATTCATACTTGTTATTTTGGACATCATACTAATCACATCCACCGTATTGAGGGAGATCGAGAACAGTTTTTCAACATCATCTAATGACCCTATATTCAAATTCAGTCGTTCACCATTTGCTGTATCAGCAACCGAACTAAGGTTTGAAAAAGCATTAGTCGAATCATTGGAACACACCATATTTATTTAAACAGCCAAACAAAACCAAACCCTAACAAAGATTAAAAAACCAAATGAGACTCTTCCAAAAACCCTAAAAGACAATAAATTCTCGACAAAAAAACAAAAGGAAAACAAAGGTCGCCGGTCCCACGTGATACCACAATTAATTGTTGCACAACCTACGCAATATATATTGATAAGTAATGGAGACCCACACAATCAGAATTCAAAGAGAACTCAATGACTAATGGGAGACCCCACAAATCCACGTGATCAAATATATATTGATAACAAACCGACAAACTAAGCGACACTTAACAACCGACTAATATCTAACAAATGCAGAATTCAATGACGGCAGAAACATTAAATTAAAAAAACAATTTAATTAACCCTAAAACCAATCAACCAAACAAGGACTTTGTTAACTCAATAATAATCAATGATTAATCGAGAAAACAGCATCATTATAAGGTATTCGGATTAAAGGAAAAAGAAAATCGGATTATAAGAAGAAGGGATTTTTCGGCAGCCATTGATGTTTTTAGGGTTAAAGGGAGTTTCGGTTGCAAAAGAGTTTAATGTGTCTAAGGAGTTTAACTACAAACCAAAAGCTCAAAGTAATTCTGGTGCAAATGGGTCGAATGATAGACGTAGTAAATCTGTTCCATCTACTAGCACTCATAATCATAATCAAGGGGCAAATGATTATGGTAAATCTGCTCTTGTTGTTCCTTTTTCCAACTCTTTTTCGGATCTTGCTGGGCATGATTTGGACAAAAATGATGTTCTGGATGATGAATATGACGATGCTGTTGACAACATATTTGATGAGTCGGTTCACATTTTTAATCAAACAAACAGGGGCAAGCACTCCTGACTCTACTGTTTTAAATGTTTAGTATAGCCTCTTGGAATATTAGGTGTTTGAACCAATCCCCAAAACAAAAAGAGGTTCGTCAGGTGGTTCGCGAGAATAATCTGAGTGTTTGTGCTATTTTGGAGTCGCATGTTGATGCTACATGTGTTTTTGATGTTTGTAGAAAAGTGTGTAGATGGCGGCGATGGACTTCTAATGGTGGTATTTGTGCTAAAGTACGCGTATTATTCTTGGTTGGAATGATGATAATGTTGATGTTCTTGGTTTCTTTCTAGTTTACTTGCATTGTAGTTCTAGATTAGTCTGTGTTTATGCCATGACATAATCACGTGTTAACATGCTGCCTGTAGCATGCGGTTAATGTGGTATCTTAGCCACATTCCTTTGTACTTCAACGCTTTTTTGGTTAATATATTTACCGGGGAAACCCTTTACCAAAAAAAAGGTTATGCATTGTCAAGTTAAAACTCGATTGGATAATAGAACTGTTTTTTGCTCTTTTATTTATGCGGATAACGCATATCAAGATAGACGTGTTCTTTGGAGTTATCTTGGTGTTCACCTTTATAAGTTCTTGAAAGCTAACCCTAATGAGAGGAGTGATGTATTTGACTCAAATATGGTTTATTTCACGTTTTCTAATCCAAGTGATCCAGTGATAGATGTCGAGGAAACTGTGAAGGAATGTCCTATTGTATAGTCGGTGGATATTGGTGTTCCATCTAACTCCTATGCAGCTGCTGCTAGTTCAAGCCAACAAGCTTCACCTGTTGCTCGTGTTAATATAGGTTCTGTCATATCTGAAAACAGGTTTGAGGGTGTTCAGGTATCTATTCCACGTAAAGTGGTTGAGAAGGTTAATACACGTTTTCATAATACGCTCTATGGATACTTTATTGGTAAACGAATGTCATTTCCAGTGGTTGAGTATTATGCTAAAACTAATTGGGCTAAATTTGGGTTAAAAAGGATCATGATGAATTCCAATGGTTTCTTTTTCTTTCAATTTGATGCACAATCTGGTTATGAAGCTGTGTTGGAAGGTGGACCATGGATGATTCGTGATTCTCCCATTATTCTTAAAAGGTATACTATGAAGACTAGCCTTCGTAAAGAAGAATTTACCTGTATTCTGGTGTGGGTTAAACTTCATGATGTGCCTCTTCATGTGTTTGTTTGTATTTTTTTTTTGGGTAAAGGGGACTGTCCCCGGTAAAAGATATATTACGCCAAAAAAACGTTGAAGTACAAAGGATAAGGGTGAATCCCTTATCTCATCCCGTTACATGGGCAACAAACAAGCCACAAACAGCTAAACACACACACACACCTACATAATATAGACATTCCCATCTTATGACCAACTAAAGAAGCTATTTTTGATTCTTATTATTCAGACTAAAGTCATATTTATCAGTATAGCTATCATTTTGATCAAAACCCTCATCATCATCAGACTCATTTATAACACTAAATGAACCTGAGCCGCTTGTATAAGGACCTTTCGCCCCAATGTTTTTCTTTAGACCCTGATCTGGAGCCACATAATCTTCTTCACCAATTGAGCTCAAAACATCAAACAAATTAGAAGTAGATGCCACATTAGACACATCAGATTTTGTAACCTTCTTTTTCTCCATACTTGTCTTTGTCGGTGGCCGATAATAAGAAACTTTTGGTTTTATAAGCCGTAAACCAGCAACCGGTTTGGGTTTCCATTCTTGCTTAGTTTGTTTACCTTTGTTCTTCCTATTTCTCACCTCAACGAAATCCGCACCTTGACCTCCTTGGACGACACGTGTTGCAGTTGTCTTAGGGACCGGTTTTACACATTTCGGACACTGAGCACCCGAGTGGCCAAAAATTTTACACTCCATATAGTGAGGAGGTTGCCATTCATACTCCACCTCAATTTTCTCCAAAGAAAAGCCAGCATCATCATCTAAAGGGATAGCAACCACTAACGAATCTAGGAGAACTCGATCAGATGATACCTCAATAAGAGCACGGGCATATGTACTACGACCCCATGGATTAATACACATATCACATGTATAACTATCCAACATAATAGGTTTGCCCAATTTTGATGTAATATGACTCAGCCCCACTTCCGAGTAAGCTACAATAGGTATATTATGGAGTTTAATCCATACCGGGATAGATGTAACTTCCTCTTTAACCAGTTTTGTATTCGGCTTCCAAATATCAAGGATAATGGGGACTAACCTGATTAACCATGGACCACTTTCAATCACTTTCTCCATCCCCTCCTTAGTTTTGAATTTAAACAAATAGAACCCATTACGAACAATCACTTTTTCAATGCCAAATTTGGCCCAAGTACTCATAACATATTTCTGCACCAAGGGGAAAGCAATACGCTTCCCGAGAAAATAACCATATAAAGTATTTGTGAAGTGAGACCTCACCTCATCAACCGCAACTCTTGGTAAAGCCACATCCGCTCCCGAAACTTCATCAAATTCAGTAATATGTGACACCTTTATAATTTTCTTCGAGGTTAATGGTGTGGACACATGAAATAAACTAGCCAAATCAGTTGGCCTTGGCGAGCATCCATCATTAGCCAATTTTGTACCTCCATTTATACCTACACCTACTGATTTAAAATGCATATTCGGCTTCGAATACTCAATAACAGCAGCCTGCACATCATGTTCCTGATCATGAGTAATACCCTCATCAGCAGTTACAACAGGTTGTGTAACAGCCCTTGTATCCCCACTGGCAATAACGTTGGAGGAAGGCAACATAGAAACCCTAGCATGTAGGTCAGTAGTGTTAGGGTTAGGAAACACCCTCGCCTCTTCTCCACTATTCAACCCCATATGCCGAAGATCACTCTCCTTCAAACGTTTCATTCGTGCTGCTAGACCCATCAATCGGAATACCAATCCCCTCCTTGACCATAACAACAAAACCTAAAACACCAAACCCTAGAAAAAAACGTCACCAGCAAAACCAGCCCCCACAATCAACCCGTATAAACGCGCATAAACCTTAATCAATTCTCATAATGATGAATAGAAGAAAAAATCAGGCACAGCTAAATAGATCTTGATAGAAACCCTAGACGGCCGAATTAAAAAACCTAAAAAACGAATATGCCTTGAAATCGTTTCAGATCTGAATAAAATTGATGTTAATGCAAAACAAAAACAACAACCTTATAAAGACAGAAAAAAGAGATCAGGATAACAAACGAATTTCAAGTGTTTGAGGAAGAGGGTATTAGTCTGATTGCTACATATCTTGGTAAGCCTATTATGCTTGATTCTTTTACTAGCACTATGTGTAAAGAATCTTGGGGTCGTAGTAGTTTTGCTCACTGGTTAATTGAAATAAATCTGATTGTGATTTACATGAGACAATTATTATTGGTGTTCCTGATTTGGAGGGTGAGGGGTTTACTAAGGAAACTATTAAAGTTGAATATGAGTGGAAGCCGCCTAGATGCCCTACATGTAATATCTTTGGTCATACGGCTGAAACTTGTCCTAAACGTGTTATCCCTAAAGTGGCACCTAAAGTTATACATGAACAAGATGATGGATTTCAACAAGTTCGTAGTTGAAACCATAACAACAAAGGAAAGCAAGGAAGCCAGATTCCGAGAGGTGTCCCGTTAAGCAAAGGCTTCCAGGTTGGTACTCCTTTTACTTTTAGTCCGAAGTCGTCTACTTCTGGTGCTCATATACATGATAACTCATCTAATCCTGGTAAGACTTCGAATGTATCTAAATGTGATAATAGCAAAGTTGATAGTGGTACCAAATTTGGGTTGCATACTAGTAGTCCAAATAAAGGTAAATATGTGGTAAGTGGCGTTTCTACTTCGAATTCATTTGGGACTCTTTCAGGGGATATAGGTGACCTAAGTGGAGATGATGATGAGGAGGAGGTTGAAAACATTTATGATGAATCTGCTAATCTTTTTAATTCTCAATCAGGGGCAAGCACTCCTGCCACGACTGTTTTAAATGTTTAGTATCGCCTCGTGGAATATAAGGGGTCTGAACCAATCCCCTAAAAGAATAGAGGTTCGTCAGGTTATTAATGAAAATAATCTGAGTGTTTGTGCTATCTTGGAGTCTCACGTTGATGCTTCGGGTGTTTATGATATGTGTCGTAAGATTTTTAGCAGATGGAAGTGGACGTCAAATGGTAGTTTGTGTCCTAAAGGGACACGTATAATTCTTGGAAGGAATGATGATAATGTGGATGTTATGGTGTTGTCTCAAACAAGTCAAGTTATGCATTGTCAGGTTAAAACGCGTATGGATAACCGTACTTTGTTCTGCTCTTTCGTTTATACTGATAACTACTATATCCATCGGCATGTTCTTTGGAATAATTTGGTTGCTCATGCTACTTTTATGCGGGATAAGCCATGGGCTGTTTTAGGTGATTTTAATGCTGCTCTTAATATTGAGGATCACTCATGCGGCGGCTACACTCCTAATCTTGCCATGCGGGAATTCAAGGAGTGTGTTGATCTTATGGAAGTTATGGACATTAATGCTACAGGTTTACATTTTACTTGGAATGAGAAACCACATGGTGATGATGGTATTCTTTAAAAGATTGATCGGATTATGTCTAACATTAAGTTTCTTGATGAGTTTCTAGGTTGTTTTGCAATATTCCAACCATCCACGATTTCTGACCATTCTCTTTGTGTGTTACGAATCCCTACAATTAGCAAACCTAAGCCTAAACCTTTTAAATTCAATAATTTTCTTGTGCATAAGGAGGGTTTTCATGCAGTGGTAGCTAACGCATTTTTTTGGGTAAAAGGGACTTCACCCCGGTAAAATATATTAATCCCAAAAAAACAGTTAAGTACAATGGAAAGTGACTGAAGTGTCACATTAACCTCAAGCAAACGCTTGAACAACCACTAATTCATATGACATGCCATATGAATCTAAAGAACTACATAACCAATGACACCAATAGGGAAAAACCACCTAATGGTACATACACCAACAAACCTAAAAACAAACATCAAATAAGATAAGACTCAGGTAAACTTAAGAGGTGGGTAAACCGAGTCCCATCTCTAGACTGTTTAAAACGGCAAGAAAGCATCTTCAACCGAACTGTTGAAATAATGCACTCACAAACTTGGTCCACCGTCCTCTTCACCAATTTGAACAAACGCCAATTCCTTTCCTGCCAAATGAAATACGCCGCTGCAGACATAATCAACTTTGAGAAAACGCTCCTAGTAGTCCTCCGCCTTGCCCATGGAAGAATGTGCGCCATAATTTGGCTGAAATGCGGACTAGAGCATCCAAAATCAGCAACCATTCGAACTCTATTCCAAACCTGCTGCGAGAACGAACACTCAAAAAACAAGTGATCATGGGAATCCGGCTGCATTTCACATAAAGAACATGATGTAGCCAAAGCGCCCGAAACGTCCCACAAGTAAACCTTATCCTGCGTCTTGAGCTTTTGCTTAATCACCAACCACAAATTAAAAGAATGCCTTGGTATACAACAAGAAAACCACACAAGATCATACCATGGCACCTTTAAAACCCGAGGACGTATTGAAGACCACACATTAGCAACAGAAAATGGTTTAAGAGCATTTCCGTCACTCCTCCATAGCAAACTATCCAAAACACCTTCACGAATATTTGGCATACCAATATTATCAAGAAAGGGATATTTACCTCTTAAGAAACCAGGCCATAACCACTGACCATCTCGGATAACATCATTAACTTTCGTATTAAAATTAAAGCCCGCACGATGAATATCTCTAGATGAAATAGTGTTAGTTAACGGACTCTCCGGACACCACATATCCGACCATACCGACACCTTAGACCCATCACCAATCTTATACCAAATAAATTCCCTAATAATAGGCCTCAGTTGAAGTATTTTACGCCATCCCCATGTCATATTACCACGGCATGGAATCTCCCAAAAGTTCCTACCTTTAAGCTTATATTCATGAATCCACTTCACCCAAAGAGATTCTTTGTGAATTAAGAGCTTCCAAATATGCGAGACCATGAGAGCCTTATTAAAGATATCCAATCGTCGAATACCCAAACCACCTTCATCTTTGGGAAGACAAACCACATCCCAAGCCACTTTCGCCTTACCCTTCTTCATATCTCCATGGCACCATAAGAAACCACGCATAATCTGCTCAATATCAAGCAAGACACGAGAAGGAAGCACAAAAACCGACGCCCAGTAAACATGCATAGAACCGATAACAGATTGTACCAATTGCAGCCTACCTGCTGCTGATAAAGCTTTATTCTTCCAATCTTGCACACGAGTCCGCACCCTATCCACTAGTTCACGACAATCTCTAATAATCAGACGAGATGAAACCAGGTGAACCCCCAAATACTTCACAGAAAGATGCCCCTCCTCAAACGGTAAGACCTGAAGAATAGAGAGTTTTACATGATTCAGAACATTGCAAAAAAATGCAGTACTCTTTGGAAGACTAGGCGTAAGCCACGAAGCATGTTGAAACTCATCCAGTGCCTCCTTAATAACCATAGCCGAACTAACATCTCCATGCGTAAACAAGAACAAATCGTCAGCAAAACATAGGTTAATCAATTCCATATTCGAACAATATCTATGAAACGTGAAAGGCTCAGCATCCCGAACCCTTCGTTTGAGCATAAGCGTTAAAACCTCGATAATCAGTGTTAACGAATAAGGAGAAAGAGGGTCGCCTTGACGAAGGCCCCTCCTTCCTTTAAAATAACCATGAAGCGAACCATTGATGCTAATGGAAAACGATGCCGTAGTCACACATTCCATAATCCAAGTCACCATACGATGATGGAAACCAAAACCAATAAGAACCTCACGAAGGAAATTCCAGTCCACAGTATCATAAGCTTTCTGAATATCAACTTTAAAAGCACAACGTGGACTCCCACGATCCAAATGATAGTTATGCATCAATTCTTGTGTAAGTAGAATATTATCAGCAATATGATGTCCCGAAACAAACGCTGATTGGTTAAGACTCACAAGGTCCTTCCAACTACCCTTAATCCCATTAGCAATAATCTTTGTAATGCATTTAAATAAAACATTACAACAAGAAATAGGACGGTAATCATTAATCCTATTAGGGGCATTAATTTAGGCTATAAGAGCAATAATCGTATGGTTTACCTCCTTCAGAAGTTTCCCATTAGAAAAGAATTCACTAACCGCATTAGTCACATCATTGGCAACAATATCCCATGACTCCTTAAAGAACGCAGCGGTAAACCCATCCGGACCTGGCGATTTATCATTTCCCATATCAAACATCGCACGTTTAACCTCCTGACTAGTGACATCTGTAACCATGTCTAATGCAACCTCATCAGATAGCCGAGAATGAAACAGGTCCATCGTATTAAAGCCACCCGTATCCCCAACAAGACCAAGAAATGATTCATAATGTTCAACAAACGCCGCGGCTACCTGCTCATTCTAACAAATAGTACCATCTAACCTAGTTACAACATCAATACGACTTCTACTAATTCGGCTTTTAACAACCTTATGGAAATAAGCAGAATTCGTATCCCCCTCTTTAAGCCAAGTAATTTTAGCCTTTTGTTTCAAAAAACGCTCCTCCATAAGTAGAGCCCGATTAAAAGACCCAACAGTCGTAGCTTCCATTTCACGCAGATCTCCATTATTAGGATCCGCGTCCAAAGCAACCTGTAATTTATCAAGTTCCTCCCGCAACTTCGTGACATTACCATGAATATTACCTTTATCAATCAGTAGCTTCCGAAGGGGTTTCTTAAGATTTTTAAGCTTTTACGTCACTTGAAACATAGAAAACCCGCTAACATGCAAAGACCACCCATCCATAACCACCTCCTTAAACCGATCACTTTGAGTCAGGATATTGAAGAACTTGAACGATCTAGGTTTAGGTTTCGTCATTGTAGGAATATTAAGCACAACAGGAGAATGGTCCGATATTCTATATGGCTTAAAAACAGCATGACATCCCACAAAAGATACTCCAAACTCCAAATTAGCCATAACACGATCAATCTTACGAAGTAAACCACCCTGACCTTGCGGTTTTTGGTTCCATGTAAAATGTAACCCAGCATGCTGAACGTCGGAAACCTCTATGTTAGCAACACATTCCCTAAATTCACGCATAGCAATATCAATATAAGACCCACCAGCGGACGAATCACCTAACTGAAGAGTAGCGTTAAAATCCCCCAATAAACACCATGGTCTATCACGAACGTATACCTTATGAATGCCAAGATTACTCCACAAGCTCCTACGCTGAATATACCTGTTGTGAGCATACACAAACGAACAAAATAACTCCTTCCTTTCAAGCTTCAACCATACACGAGTATGAATGGTTTGATCATCCATGTTAATCACTACAACGTCAACATCATTGTGATTCCAACCAAGAATGATTCTAGCACCCTTTACACATAACGAACCATTAGATGTCCAATCCCAATGGCGAAACACACGAGAACATAAAGACACCAAATTAGAGTCAGAAACATGAGATTCCAGAATAGCACAAATGGACAAGCTATTCTCAGAAATCATTTGACGAACTTCACTTTGTTTAGGGGAGAAATTCAAACCCCTTATATTCCAGGAAGCGACATTAATCATGAGGAACCACCGTAACAGGAGTGCTTGCCCCTGGAGGTAATGAAGTAGTCACCTGTTTAGCATCCGGACCCTCCATGATAAGATTCTCATCCACCTCACTATCACTATCATTAACCATTGCATCCTTAGCATTAGCATCCTCCCAATCCGTATCCCCTTCTTTATCCAAAGCACTAAATTTATTACCAAGAGCAATGTCCGTGTCCTTCCCAACCCGCTGACTACTAGGAATAGTTCTATTCTTTGACGTCCTGACAGATGAAGTTGCTTGTTTAGCATTATTATTAGTTTTAGCCTTAGATGATTCTCCCTTCTCCACACGACGGTATTGAAAATTAGGCGCTGACTTACCCAGTTTAATACAGTTAATGGCCCGCGGCTGACGATAAGTATTATTCCTTCTTCTGGTGACATCAACAAAACCATCCCCTTTTGCCGCAGCCGGTTTATCCACGACCACTGTTTTAGGCAGCCTTGGACAAGCCTCATTCTTATGATCAAACACCATGCATGTAGTATAGCGTGGTGGAGTCCATTCATATTCCACATCAACAGTAGCAAGAGAATGCCCCTCCCCAACCCCACGCGGGATAGCAATCACCACCGAGTCTACCAAGTCCTTCTCCGCTGACACCTCAACAAGTGCACGTGCATATGTATTCCGCCCCCATGAACTCACACACATATTACTTGTATAAGAGTCCAACATTATCGGTTTACCAATCTGCGTTGTGATCAAGCTCAATCCAATCTCAGAATAGGCCACTATAGGTACATGGTGAAGTTTGACCCACAATGGTGCTTTCTTCACCCCGTCCTTCTTCAGTAATGTAGTAGGAGTCCAAATGTTCAAAAATAACGGAACCAACCGAACTAACCACGGACCATCCTCTAAAACTCGATTCATTCCATCACTCGACTCAAACTGAAAGAGAAAGAACTCCTCATGCAATTGCACACGTTTCAAACCATACTTAGCCCAGGTATTCTTCACATAATTTTCAACTAAAGGGAACGGCAATCTCTTCCCAATGAAATATCCGTACAACGTATGCTCAAACCGTGAGCTAATTTCATCCACCGCCTCCATGGGAAGGACAGCCGCAGCCCCTGGTACCACCTCCTCACTACGTAGCTCCACTATTTTAACAACCTTCTTCTGCTGTTGTTCCTGAACAATGGACGCAAACGAAGGAGAAGTATCATCTATACCTCCAAAACCCCTAACCGGTTTACGTGAAAACACTCCTCCAGGTTTATTAAGCACAGACTTTGCAAGAGATCTAACATCAATACTCGTATCGTGACCAGACTTCGATATAAAACCCTTATCACCCGATCGAACATCAACCCCAGCATTACCCGTACTGTTTTGAGAACCCTCGTCACCAGAAGCACCCATCTCTCTAACCGACACCCAAAAGAAAACAAAAACTAACCCTAGAAAGAGAAGACGCAGTAAAACTTAGACAAAACCCTAGAAAATTAGGGTTTAACCCCACGCGAACACCACTGATCCCTAACCCACCTCCATGATTGCTTATCAACAAGAATAATAAATGCAGCACACAAATAAATGAAAACCTAATTAAAAGCCAGAACCGAAACCCTAAAAAACCAAAAAACCCTAACCGATCGAGAAAAAACCCTAATAGAGTCGTTAAATACCTAACTCAAAAAAGAAAAAGGTAAAAAACAAACTGAATTAAGGATTAGAAACGACTGGATTAGAGGTTTATTGGAATCGATTGATGGGAGAATAGGATCGGTCGGCAGCCATTAGAGAGAGAAGTCGAAGGGTTTTTTTTGGGCTTCCACTCTTGCGGTTGCTTGGTTAATAACATTTGGTAGCTAACGGATGGTTGGCTAATGTTCATGGTTGTGCTATGTTTAGGCTTGTTAAACACTTAAAAGATTTAAAGGCTCCGTCTCGTAAACTGCTGTTTGAACAGGGTAATCTTCATGATCGTGTTACTAGACTACGTGTGGAATTAGATGCTGTTCAACAAGCCCTTGATAGAGACCCATCCAATGTGCTGTTGAAAGAGCATGCTCATTATCTAGTTGCTTTTAAGGAAGCTTCTCTTGATGAGGAACGCTTTTTACGTCAGAAATCTAAAATTGAATGGCTTGATGCAGGTGATTCAAATACGACTTATTGTCATAACTCAGTTAAGAGTAGGGCGGCTCGTAATCGTATTGAAATGGTTCGTGATTCTCATAATGTGCTTCATGATGGAGATGCTGTGCCTGGAGCTTTCGTTGCTCATTACGAGCAGTTTCTTGGTTAGGCAAGTGTTTCAGGTTCTTTTAATACGTCTGATTTGTTTGTTCGAAAGCTTGGTGCTCAGAAATCTGCCCATATGCTTAGAGTCATCTCTGATTCTGAAATTAAGAGTGCGTTATTCTCCATGAGTGATGATAAAGCGCCTAGACCGGATGGTTTTACTGCTGCGTTTTTTAAGAAGTCTTGGGATATTGTGGGTGATGAGTTTACATGTGCTATTAGTGAGTTTTTCTCTAATGGAAAACTTCTTAAAGAGGTTAATCATACTATTATTGCTCTTATCCCTAAGGTTTCTGTTCTAAATAAGATTACTGATTATCGCCCCATTCTTGTTGTAATGTTATTTTCAAATGCATTAGTAAAATAATTGCTAACCGTATTAAAGGGGATTTGGGTGATTTGGTTAATATTAATCAATCTGCTTTTGTTCCGGGGCGTAGGATCTCGGATAACATCTTATTAACGCAAGAGCTGATGAGGAATTACCACAAATCCAAGATGTGCTTTTAAGGTGGATATTCAGAAAGCTTACGATACGGTGGACTGGCAGTTTCTGCGTAACATTCTGATTTGTTTTGGATTCCATCATTTAATGGTTGATTGGATTATGACGTGTGTTTCTACTACTTCATATTCCATTTGCATAAATGGTAATTTATATGGCTGGTTTCAAGGAAAAAGAGGTCTTAGGCAAGGTGATCCGTTGGAGATCCTTTCACTTATGTTGCAGCGGAGGGTTCTTAATGCAGAGGTTTTTTATTTTCATCACCGTTGTGAGCAACAGCGTATTATCAACCTCTGTTTTGCAGATGATCTTTTCTTGTTTGCTAGGGGTCACTTGGACTCTGTGCAGGTTATTATGGATTCGTTGGAGGAATTTAAGATAGCTTCAGGTTTGGTTCCAAGTATCCCTAAGAGCACAGTGTTCTTCTGTAATGTAGCTAATGCTGTTAAAAGTAGTATTTTACATATCATGCCATTTGCTGAAGGCGAGTTACCTGTCAGATATCTTGGTGTTCCTCTCATTTCGTCCAGGCTTCTATATAGGGATTGTAAAGTCCTTGTTGAAAAACTTGAGAGTAGAGTTAATGATTGGCGCAATAAATTTCTTTCTTTAGCAGGAAGACTCTAGTTAGTTCGTTCAGTTCTTTCATCTATGCATATCTACTGGGCGTCTGTCTTTATTTTACCTGTTCGTAATATTCAAGATTTGGAACAGCTTATGAGAGGCTTCTTATGGTGTCAAGGTGAAATGAACAAAGGTAAGGCTAAAGTTGCTTGGGACTCTGTTTGTACTCCATTTTATGAAGGTGGACTTGGTATTCGTAAGCTTTCTGATTTTAATACTGCTTTAATGGTTTCTCATATCTGGTGTCTTCTCACTCGTAAAGAGTCTTTATGGGTTAAATGGATTTATTCTTACAAGTTAAAGGATCGAAGTTTCTGGGACGTTCCATGTATAGGAGATATGAGTTGGGGCTGGAGAAAACTTCTACAGATTAGACCACGCATTCGTCAATTTATTTGGTACAAGATTAATAATGGTAGATTGACTTCTATGTGGTTTGACAAATGGGCAGATATATGTCCGTTACGGGACGTTCTTACGTTTCGAAGTATTACAAGATCGGGGCTCTCTCTATCTAATAAGGTAAGGGATCTTATTACTGATGGTATTTGGCAGTGGCCGCAGGATTGGTATGCTAGATTTTCGAAGATTATCTCTATCCCGGTCCCTGTTATTAATGATGCTCAGGATGATGATTTGATGTGGTGGGATATAAATGGGGTTCTACATCCTTTTTCAGTTTCTTTAGCTTGGGACTCCATTCGGGATAGGGCTTTGATGGTTGATTGGTATCATGCTGTTTGGTTTGCTCATTGTATTCCTCGTCACTCTATCCACTTGTGGTTAGTTGTTAGAAGGAAATTAAAGACACAAGATCGGCTTAGGCAATGGGATGTTGGCCCTATGGTGGATCTAAGCCTTCTACGATGTCCGTTTTGTAAATTGGTGCCAGATTCTCATGACCATCTTTTCTTTGAATGTTCTTATTCTATGCAGGTTTGGTCTAAGGTTCGGGGCCTATGTGATATGGATAGCATCCCCCCTCGGATTGATGATATTTTAGCCTACGTTATTCCAATTTCTAAGGGAAAGTCTTATCCTAGCATCCTTGCCCGTCTTGTGTTGGCTGCTACTGCGTACTTAATATGGATGGAACGTAATTCAAGACTTTTCAAGAAAAAGCTGTTGGCCGTTGATCAGATTGTTCAGCTTATTTGTGATACTATTCGGTTGAAGTTGATTTCATTTCGTTTTAAGAAGTTGTCTGCCAGGTCGAGTTTGCTGCTTGACAAATGGAGGGTGCCGAGTTCTAGAGTTCTTCATGATGGGAGTGCCGGGTGAGGGTTGTACTCTTTTTTCCTTGTCCAAGGTTTTTCCCACTGGGTTTTCTTTGGCAAGGTTTTTTAAGGAGGCAGGCTAATTTGGATTTCCTTTGCTCCTATCGTGGTCTTGTTGGAAGCTGAAGAGAATGCGTGTCTTCATGTTTGCATCCTAGTTTCTTTGGAAAGGTTTTTTAAGGAGGCAGGCTCATTTGGAATTCATTTACTCCTTTCGTGCTGTTGGTGGAAGCTAAAGACAATGTGTGACTTCATGTTTGCATCTTGGTTTCTTTCTAGTTTACTTGCATTGTAGTTCTATATTAGTTTGTGTTTATGCCATGACATAATCACGTGTTAACATGCTGCCTGTAGCATGCGGTTAATGTGGTATCTTAGCCACATTCCTTTGTACTTCAACGCTTTTTTGGTTAATATATTTACCGGGGAAACCCTTTACCAAAAAAAAAATTCTTGAAAGCTTCAGAGTTTGATACAGCAAAAGACTTGACTGTTAGGCTTTCTTGAATTTGTTGAAGTATTAAGTGCAGAAAGTATAAGCATGCGGGGACGACTTCTTCTCGGACACCACAATGCCACTGTCTTGTTATGCTGCATAAGACAGTTAGCAACAAAACATAGACACGGATGAAATGGATTTGAACATTTCAACCTAATTAGGTAGAATTTTACATCCGGTCGGTGAAGACCGTTGGACGATATTAAATATCGTACTTGTGGTAGGTAGTTTCAATTAAGAACCTCCTTTACAAGATTTTACGGGAAACCCGTTCTCTTTACTCGACCATCCAAAGCTGACTGCGAACATAAAGAGTGAATCATTTGGATAAAATTATCCACATGATTTAAGCCGTCAATTCATATACTTGGAACAAGTGAAATTCAATTAAGAACCGCACCATCGTTGCTTTCTAGTTGTCACGAGCTTGATTCATATAGAATCTTGCAAGTTACCTACCAAATGCTGTTTGATGTTAACACTAAAAGGATTTCCACTCATCACTGTGAACACTAAAGAGTGTCACTCTGAGTGTTCTGGCAAGATCACTAAGATATTGCGTAGAGGCCCGGAACGTATTTAAGTTAAGTTAAGAATTAAACCACTGTTGCTTTCCAGTTATCACAAGTTTGATTCATAAAGAATCGCACAAGTCACCTACCATGAGATTTTTGATGTTCACTCAAGAAGGATTTCCATCTTCATAGTAAATACTTTCGTATTACTCGGATGTTCAAGCAAGATCATGAAGATTTTGCGTAGGACTCTTAGGATATTTCTTACTTTTCACAGAGTGTGAAGAAGCAAGGAATAATGGAAATGTGACCTAATGAGATACTTGATGATCTAAAATGGTTCTAGACTCGATCGTGCATTTTGGATTTTTAGTGATCGGAGGCTGGAGAGGAGTGCCACCATTTCAAAACCTATTTATTCGGAGTGAACAAATCGATAGATTACAAGTTGATCTTCGTGTGATTAAAACAAATACCTTTTGAGAGATATCTGAGTTAGTTGGGATGGGTTATGCATTTCATCACTGGGTCCATGATGTGTATCTTCAATAACATATGAGTTGACCTGGTTTCTGCCTAAGGTTGTAAGGAGGGCTGCTTTCTTTTCACCCTTTATCTTTATAATTCTTTTTCATTCTTCAACCCCTTCAATGCTTACCAATACGTCATAACTAGCACCTTGTTGTGATTGTTCCAGTGCTAACTTAAGTACTTGGTCGGCATTCAGCTACATTCATGATCTTTCTCCATCTTTCCTAAGGACTACTATTTCTAGCTATGGAATGTCCTTGGAAAGATTCCTCCAGTTCTAGAAGAATCATTGGACTTAACCTTTATCATTCGCCCCTTGATTATGATTATGAGTGCTAGTTAGATCATTGGATTTACCTTTATCATTCGCCCCTTGATAATGATTTCTCTCGTTTTAACAAATAAATGCACTGATTCGTACTATATCTACTTAGTTAAATTTGCATACAACAACATTTGGCACGCTAGTATCAAGTGTGCACCATTTGAGATGTTGTATGGTAGGAAGTGTCGCGCCCAATCTGCTGGGATCAGATTGGTGAGCGAATTCTGGAGGGTCCAGAGTTGATAGAGGTGACCAATGAGAAGGTTGTCGTCGCCAAGGCGAAACTGCAGGAAGCTCGTGCACATAAAAAGAGCTATGCCGGCAAGCACCGTAGAGATTTGTACTTCAACGTGGGAGATCATGTTTTTCTCAAGGTATCACCAGAACGTGGAGTTAGGCGTTTTGGAATCAAGGGAAAACTCAGTCCTTGATTCATCGGACCGTTTGATATCCTCGAACGTGTCAGTGAGGTATCGTATCGTCTGACGTCACCTCCGCAGCCATCTCACATCCACAAGATATTCCATGTGTCCTTACTCAGAGGGTATAATTATTATCCCCTACATATGGTTCAGTATCCACTCGATCAGATTCATGAGGATCTTTTTTATATCGAGGAACCCGAACGAGTTCCTGATCGTCAAGAGCGAGTCACGAGGAAGAAGACGATTCCATTCGTCAAAATACTTTGGAGGGACCATCCTGAGCGAGAAGCCACTTGGGAGACGGAAGAGTCGATCCGGACTTATTATCCTCATTTCTAGTTTTAATTCGGGTATGTTTCCTTTCAGTTTATGTTATCTATAATTCAGGGACGAATTATTCTTTTTGAAGGGGAAGAGTTGTAAAACACGCATAAAATACCATGAATAGTACAAAACATAAAATCTTGAATAAATTAAAACTTTCCATTTATAATATACGACACGTGTCACGACATTTAAATTACAAGAACTACGTATATTATTAATGCATGTTAAATATTATGTATAATATTAATTCACGACACTTAAAAACACGAATGCATACGAATATTATTTTTAACACGAAAAACTAAATGATGTGGTGTTGGGTCGCGGCAAAGAACAAAGGAAAGGGAGAGGGCCTATTGGCCCGGCTCATTTAAAATTCATGTGTACCATTTACTAATAGCGGAAAGAAAATTTTCCTACCCTAAACGATTGTCTTTTCTTTTTTAATCAGGATGCCTTTTAATGATGCTGGTTTCTCGTTTAATCATATGATTAGGCTTGAGTTAACATAGTCCTTATTGGGTTGATTGTTTATTTAAGATCTGATAAGTCGTCTTTTGTTTTTTTCTTGCTAGCCGTCTTTGTTTTTTTCTTCTTATTACTGTCGGTGGTCGTCTCTATGTATCCTATTCCAAAGGGATCGCTGGTGGTTTTCTTGGTTGGTAGTTAATCGTTTTGGGTTATTAAGAAGTTAGGGTTTCGTTTTTCTGTCTTTTTGTTTCTAGGGTTTGTTTGTTCGTTTGAGGTTATTAGGGTTTCGTTGCTTCTTTTTTTTGGTAAAGGGGAAACAACCCCGGTAAAATATATTAACCAAAAAAACAGTTAAGTACAAATGGAATGCGGCTGAAGTACCACATTAACCTCAAGCTAAACGCTTGAACATCAAAGTCACATGACATACCATGTAACTAAAAACAGAAACAATACAAATCCAATAACCCAAATTGGATAAAACCACCTACAAAGACACGGATGAAAAATAAACATAATCATTTGAGCATAAAATCATCCGAAATATTCCACCGCTGAAACAACCGGGCGCCAGCATTTGTCTTCTTAAAGCGACATGACATAAGTCTAGCACGAACACATGTCACAATACAGTTAACAAGCTGATCAACCGACCTCCTTGACACCTTAAATAACCTGTAGTTCCGTTCCTGCCACAGAAAGTAAACACAAGCCGCGAGCACAAGTTTGGATAGCAAACACTTAGAAGTCTTCCTTTTGGCCACCGGTTCCAGATTGGAAACAAAGACATACAGTAAAGTATTAAAAGATACCTCCGCCAAAGCACAAATGGCCCTCCAAATCTGAGACGAAAATGTAAACTCAAAAAAGAGGTGATCATGTGAGTCGGGCTGGATATCACACATCGGGCACCTCCCGTTTAATATTGGAGAAACATTCCATGCATGCAACTTATCTTGGGTTTTAAGGCGTTTGAGCATGACAAGCCACAAAGTAACCGCATGCCGTGGAATGCACGAGGGAAACCACACCACAGGCGCCCATGAAACGCTATCAGCGCTCGGCCTAAGCTCATGCCAAGCGTTCCAAACACTAAACGTAGTTTCCATACCCAACCTAGAACGCCAAACCAGCTTATCCTCCGCTAATAGAACAGGAATATTAATAGTCGTCATAAAGGGATACTTTTGCTGAATATGATCCGGCCAATGTAAAATCCCATTAGATAAAAGTTGGCTAACCTTAGATTCTGAATGCAAACCTGATCTGTACATATCACGATGGGTAATAACATTAGCTAACGGACTATCATGACACCATTTATCAAACCAAATCGAAGTCTTCGAACCATCTCCAATTTTATGCCAAAAAAAGTCCCGAACATAAGGACGAAGCTGAAGTAGTTTCCGCCAACTCCAAGTCATATTCCCACGAACAGGTATGCTCCAAAAAATCCGGTCCTTGAGCTTATAGCTAAAAATCCATTTCACCCATAACGATTCCTTCAAGGATAAAAGCTTCCAGATGTGGGAAACCATAAGGGCTTTGTTAAAATCACCCAAACGACGAATACCAAGCCCGCCCTCGGATTTAGGAAGACGCACATTATCCCAAGCGACTTTAGCCTTACCCCTACCAAGAACACCATGACACCACAAAAACCCCTCATACGCTGCTCGATCGCCAAAAGAATACGACTGGGAAGAATAAACATCGACGCCCAGTACACATGCAACGAACCAAGAACCGATTGAATCAGTTGTTATCTCCCGACAATGGACAACGACTTATTCTTCCAATCATTGATGCGAGCATCAACCTTTTCAAGTAATTCCTTACAATCACTATAAGTAAGCCGAGTAGAAATCAAAGGGACTCCATGGTATTTAACCGGTAACCTCCCTCCATCAAAGGGCAGAATCTGAAGAATAGCAAGCTTGACATAGTTCAAAACATTACAGAAGTAAGCAGTACTTTTAGGAAGACTAGGAGCTAAACCAGAACTACCCTTAAAAACTTCCAACGCCTCCTTAATAATAAGAGCCGATCCTGCATCACCATGAGCAAAAATGAAAAGGTCATCAGTAAAACACAAAGTAATTAATTTCAATTGCGAACAATACCGATGATACGTAAAAAGATCCTCCTCCTCCACTTTCCTCTAAAGAATGAGGGTCAAGATTTCCATGATATTTAAGCAAAGGCTTTCTAGGTTGGTAATCCTTTTACTTTTAGTCCGAAGTCGTCTACTTCTGGTGCTCATATACATGATAACTCATCTAATCCTGGTAAGACTTCGAATGCATCTAAACGTGATAATAGCAAAGTTGATAGTGGTACCAAATCTGGGTTGCATACTAGTAGTTCAAATAAAGGTAAGTCTGTGGTGAGTGGCGTTTCTACTTCGAATTCATTTGGGACTCTTTCAGGGGATATAGGTGACCTAAGTGGAGATGATGATGATGAGGAGGTTGAAAACATTTATGATGAATCTGCTAATCTTCTTAATTCTCAATCAGGGGCAAGCACTCCTGCCACGAATGTTTTAAATATTTAGTATAGCCTCATGGAATATAAGGGGTCTGAACCAGTCCCCTAAAAGAATAGAGGTTCGTCAGGTTATTAACGAAAATAATCGGAGTGTTTGTGCTATCTTGGAGTCTCATGTTGATGCTTCAGGTGTTTATGATATGTGTCGTAAGATTTTTAGCAGATGGAAGTGGACGTCAAATGGTGGCTTGTGTCCTAAAGGGACTCGTATAATTCTTGGCTGGAATGATGATAATGTGGATGTTATGGTGTTGTCTCAAACAAGTCAAGTTATGCATTGTCAGGTTAAAACGCGTATGGATAACCGTACTTTGTTCTGCTCTTTCGTTTATACTGATAACTACTATATCCATCGGCGTGTTCTCTGGAATAATTTGGTTGCTCATGCTACTTTTATGCGGGATAAGCCATGGGCTGTTATGGGTGATTTTAATACTGCTCTTAATATTGAGGATGACTCATGTGGTGGCTACACTCCTAATATTGCCATGTGGGAATTCAAGGAGTGTGTTAATCTTATGGAAGTTATGGACGTTAATGCTACAGGTTTACATTGTACATGGAATGAGAAACCACAGGGTGATGATGGTATTCTCAAAAAGATTGATCGGATTATGTCTAACATTAAGTTTCTTGATGAGTTTCCAGGTTGTTTTGCGATATTCCAACCTTACAGGATTTCTGACCATTCTCCTTGTGTGTTACGAATCCCTACAATTAGCAAACCTAAGCCTAAACCTTTTAAATTCAGTAATTTTCTTGTGCATAAGGAGGGTTTTCATGCAGTGGTAGCTAACGGATGGTTGGCTAATGTTCATGGTTGTGCTATGTTTAGGCTTGTTAAACGCTTAAAAGGTTTAAAGGCTCCGTTTCGTAAACTACTGTTTGAATAGGGTAATCTTCATGATCGTGTTACTAGACTACGTGTGGAGTTAGATGCTGTTCAACAAGCCCTTGATAGAGACCCATCCAATGTGCTGTTGAAAGAAGAGCATGCTCATTATCTAGTTGCTTTTAAGGAAGCTTCTCTTGATGAGGAACGCTTCTTACGTCAGAAATCTAAAATTGAATGGCTTGATGCAGGTGATTCAAATACGGCTTATTTTCATAACTCGGTTAAGAGTAGGGCGGCTCGTAATCGTATTGAAATGGTTCGTGATTCTCATAATGTGCTTCATGATGGAGATGCTGTGCCTGGAGCTTTCGTTGCTCATTACGAGCAGTTTCTTAGTCAGGCAAGTGTTTCAGGTTCTTTTAATACGTCTGATTTGTTTGTTCGAAAGCTTGGTGCTCAGAAATCTGCCCATATGGTTAGAGTCATCTCTGATTCTGAAATTAAGAGTGCGTTATTCTCCATGAGTGATGATAAAGCGCCTGGGCCGGATGGTTTTACTGCTGCGTTTTTTAAGAAGTCCTGGGATATTGTGGGTGATGAGTTTACATGTGCTATTCGGGAGTTTTTCTCTAATGGTAAACTTCTTAAAGAGGTTACATACTATTATTGCTCTTATCCCTGAGGTGTCTGTTCCAAATAAGATTACTGATTAATTACCCATCTCTTGTTGTAATGTTATTTTCAAATGCATTAGTAAAATAATTGCTAACCGTATTAAAGGGGATTTGGGCGATTTGGTTAATATTAATCAATCTGCTTTTGTTCCGGGGCGTAGGATCTCAGATAACATCTTATTGACGCAGGAGCTAATGAGGAATTATCACAGAAATTTTGGTCCTCCAAGATGTGCTTTTAAGGTGGATATTCAGAAAGCTTACGATACGGTGGATTGGCAGTTTCTGCGTAACATTCTGATTGGTTTTGGATTCCACCATTTAACGTTTGATTGGATTATGACGTGTGTTTCTACTACTTCATATTCCATTTGCACAAATGGTAATTTATATGGCTGGTTTCAAGGAAAAAGAGGTCTCCGGCAAGGTGATCCGTTATCTCCATATCTTTTCACGTTGATCATGGAGATCCTTTCACTTATGTTGCAGCGGAGGGTTCTTAATGCAGAGGTTTTTTTTATTTTCATCACCGTTGTGAGCAACAGCGTATTATCAACCTTCGTTTTGCAAATGATCTTTTCTTGTTTGCTAGGGGTCACTTGGACTCTGTGCAGGTTATTATGGATGCGTTGGAGGAATTTAAGATAGCTTCAGGTTTGGTTCCAAGTATCCCAAAGAGCACAGTTTGCTTCTGTAATGTAGCTACTGCTGTTAAGAGTAGTATTTTACTGAAGGCGAGTTACCTGTCAGATATCTTGGTGTCCCTCTCATTTCGTCCATGCTTCTATATAGGGATTGTAAAGTACTTGTTGAAAAACTTGAAAGTAGAGTTAATGATTGGCGCAATAAATTTATTTCTTTAGTAGGAAGACTCCAATTAGTTCGTTCAGTTCTTTCATCAATGCATATCTACTGGGCGTCTGTCTTTGTCTTACCTATTCGGATTATTCATGATTTGGAACAGCTTATGAGAGGCTTCTTATGGTGTCAAGGTGAAATGAAGAAAGGTAAGGCTAAAGTTGCTTGGGACTCTATTTGTACCCCATTTTATGAAGGTGGACTTGGTATTCGTAAGCTTTCTGATTTTAATACTGCTTTAATGGTTTCTCATATCTGGTGTATTCTCACTCGTAAAGAGTCTTTATGGGTTAAATGGATTTATTCTTACAAGTTAAAGGATCGAAGTTTCTGGGACGTTCCATGTATAGGTGATATGAGTTGGGGCTGGAGAAAACTTCTACAAATTAGACCACGTATTCGTCAATTTATTTGGTACAAGATTAATAATGGTAGATTGGCTTCTATGTGATTTGACAAATGGGCAGATTTATGTCCGGTACGGGATGTTCTTTCGTTTCGAAGTATTACAAGATCGGGGCTCTCTCTATCTAATAAGGTAAGGGATCTTATTACTGATGGTATTTGGCAGTGGCCGCAGGATTGGTATGCTAGATTTCCGAACATTGTCTCTATCCTGGTCCCTGTTATTAATGATGCTCAGGATGATGATTTGATGTGGCGGGATATAAATGGGGTTTTACATCCTTTTTTAGTTTCTTTAGCTTGGGACTCCATTCGGGATAGGGCTTTGATGGTTGATTGGTTTCATGATGTTTGGTTTGCTCATTGTATTCCTCGTCACTCTATCCACTTATGGTTAGTGGTTAGAAGAAAATTGAAGACACAAGATCGGCTTTTTTTTGGTAAAAGGGTAACAATGACCCCGGTAAATAGACCAAAAAAAGCGTTGAAGTACAAGGAATGTGGCTGACCGCAAGTTACAGGCAGCTTGTTAAACAAAATGTTTATGACAGGCCATAAACATTAACTAGTCTAGAATACTGGAAATATATAAACTAGACAAAAACCAAGACGATAACATGAAGTTACGAGGAAAATAATAAAATATCAACATGGGATCAGCCAGTTGGAGTGCTTGCCCCAATATTAGTGTTGAGAAGATTCACCGATTCATCAAAGACGAACTCGACTCCCTCCTCCTCCTCATTATCTTCCTCGCTTACTGAAACCCCTTCGTCAATACCAGGCATGGACAAAGTTGAAAATTTATTAGATGTAGAAACACTGCTCATTTGAGCTTTACCCTTGTTCGGACCATTAGGATTGCTAGACTGCTGCAACTGACCACATTTAGTATTCAACTTCCTACTATTATTACCACTCGTACTTGTAGTATCCAAGTGAGTTTTTGGACGAAATGCAACCGTCTTACCTGTTTGGAAACCCTTGCTCATTGGAACACCTCTCGGAACTTGATTCCCTAAATTACCTTTGGACTTCTTCCTCTTGCTTTGCACTTGTTGAAATCCATCATTATCAACATGAGTTGTCACATTTTCAACCGTTTTAGGGTTGACATTTTTTGGACAAGAATCAAAGGCATGACCAAAAATATTACAAGTATGACATCTAGGGGGTTTCCATTCGTATTCAACACGAATTAATTCCTTAGTACAACCAGAGCCTTCAAGATCAGGGACACCAATAGTAACGTTATCTATAAACTCCGAATCAGCATTCATCTCAATAAGACAACGAGCAAAACTACAACGACCCCAAGACTCTTTACACATATTATCAGTATAATTATCCATCATAATAAGCTTACCAAGAAACGAAGCAATTAAACTAACACCTTCCTCTTCAAAAACCTGTAGCGGGACATCATGAAACTTGACCCATACCGGAATACGGGTTAGTTCCTCCTTTAGAAGATTCGTTTTCATAGTCCATTTCTTAAGAAAAATTGGTGAATTACGAACCATCCACGGACCACCTTCCAGAACCGCATTAAGACCCTCACTAGACCCAAATTGAAAAAAGAAAAAACCTTTCTCATTCGTCATGATACGCTTAAGACCATGTTTTGCCCAGTTATTCTTAGCAAAATACTCAACCACAGGAAATGCAATCCTTTTACCAAGAAAGTAACCATATAAAGTGTTTTGGTAGCGAGTATTTACTTTTTCAACAACCTTCTTAGGAATAGAAATATTAACCCCTTCACAGACATTATCAGAATTAAACGAAGAAGAGACTGCATTAGTACCTCCATTAGTAGACGTAACCATATCAGCTTCAAATTTGCAAAGTAATTCCAGAATTTCTTTAGCACGGTCATGTGAGATCAATCCCCACAAAGGATGTTTCTTCATTCTTAATTCATGCATAAATTCACCCGCATCACCAACCGTGCAAATCGTTACACCAAATAATTTCAAAACCTCATGTAGATTACACGGTTGCATACCATTAATTATTGCAGCCTTAGCTGCAAGGTCCAAAGATACATCACAAGAAGAGGAAACATTTGGAATAGAGTCATCTGTTTCCTTAGCCATTTGTGCTAAGTGCACACTCGAACCACCTGAACTGAGTGAAGAATTTTTGCTAGTTAGATTCATATGGCGTTCACACAAAACTTCATAATAAAGCATAGTGGTCTCCTTAGGTAAGGTAGACCATTTAGGAAATTTGTTTGCCTTAACACCATTTGCAAACACTTCAATGTCACGCACAGTATTCAAAGGAATAGAAAACAAATTAGATATCTCCTCTAACGTTACTAAAACCTTAAGATTAGACACCATATCCCTATCATTCCAACCTGTAAACAATGGCTTATCACTTTCATTGCTCGAATCCACCATAGCTTCAACAAATCAACACAAACCCAAACCCTACAAACGATTAAAACTAACCTTAATGTCAGCCGACCACGAATTGAAATGTCAGCCGACCACAAAGGTTTATGTCAGCCGACAAATTAAATTAATCAAAAAAGGTCAGCCGACCATTAATGAGTTGAGGTCAGCCGACCAATTAAATTAACCAAAAAGGTTAGCCGACCATTAATTAGACAAAACAAACCCTAACCGTTACAGAAACAAACCCAACCCCTAATAGCTACGACAATACACGTCACACAGGTAACAATCGTGATGGTAAACAATGGGGAAAAGACTCACGAACCAACCAAGATGAAAAACAAAGCACCACACAAACGCAGCAGAATAACAAAAAAAGACACGATTATAGAACCCTAGAAAAACTGTCAACCAAATAACAACTATGTTAACTCTATATTAATCAAAGATTAATCGAGAAACCAGCATTGTTATAAGATTTAGAGATTAACAGGATATAAAATCGAATCGTGAAAAGGAAAAGAAAATTCTGCCGCCATTGATGTTTTAGGGTTTTTTTCCACAAGATCGGCTTAGGCAATGGGATGTTGGCCATTTGGTGGATCTAAGCCTTCTACGATGTCCGTTGTGTAAATTGGTGCCGGATTCTCATGACCATCTTTTCTTTGAATGTTCTTATTCTATGCAGGTTTGGTCTAAGGTTCGGGGCCTATGTGATATGGATAACATCCCCTTCGGATTGATGATATTTTAGCCTATGTTATTCCAATTTCTAAGGGAAAGTCTTGTCCTAGCATCCTTGCCCGTCTTGTGTTGGCTTGCGTACTTTATATGGATGGAACGTAATTCAAGACTTTTCAAGAAAAAGCTGTTGGTCGTTGATGAGATTGTTCAGCTTATTTGTGATACTATTCGGTTGAAGTTGATTTCATTTCGTTTTAAGAAGTTGTCTGCCAGGTCGAGTTTGCTGCTTGACAAATGGAGGGTGCCGAGCTCTAGAGTTCTTCATGATGGGAGTGTTGGGTGAGGGTTGTACTCTTTTTTCCTTGTCCAAGGTTTTTCCCACTAGGTTTTCTTTGACAAGGTTTTTTAAGGAGGCATGCTCATTTGGATATCATTTGCTCCTTTCGTGCTGTTGGTGGAAGCTGAAGACAATGTGTGACTTCATGTTTGCATCTTGGTTTCTTTCTAGTTTACTTGCATTGTAGTTCTAGATTAGTTTGTGTTTATGCCATAACATAATCACGTGTTAACATGCTGCCTGTAGCATGCGGTTAATGTGGTATCTTAGCCACATTCCTTTGTACTTCAACGCTTTTTTGGTTAATATATTTACCGGGGAAACCCTTTACCAAAAAAAAAGATTTCCATGATCAAAGTAAATAGATACGGAGATAAAGGATCCCCTTGACGAAGACCGTGCTTACCCTTAAAGAAACCATGAATAGAACCATTAAGGCAAATAGAATAAGAAGTCGTCGTAACACATTCCATAATCCACAAGATCATCTTCTCATGAAACTCAAAACCACGAAGAACATTACGAAGGAAATCCCAATCTACCGTTATCATAAGCTTTTTGGATGTCCACCTTAAAGGCACATCTAGGAGTACCCCGATCCAAATGATAATTATGCATAAGCTCCTGGGTCAACAAAATATTATCAGATATACTTCTACCTGGAACAAAGGCAGACTGATTGGGGCTAATCAAAAACACCAAACTCTCCTTAATGCGATTAGCTATAATTTTGCTAATACATTTAAAGAGAACGTTACAGCAAGAGATAGGACGAAAATCCGTTATACGTACAGGATTTTTAACCTTAGGAATGAGGGCGATAAGAGTATGATTAAGCTCCCGAAGGAGTTTACCATTAGAGAAAAATTCCTTCACAGCCCTAGTAACATCGCCCCCAATAATATCCCAAGCATTTTTTAAAAAGGCGGAAGTATATCCATCCGGACCCGATGATTTGTCATCTCCCATAGAAAACATAGCAGATTTAACCTCCTGATCAGTAATCGGACACACCATATTCAAGGCCTGATTGTCATCCAATTTAACTCGAAATAAAGGATCAAGATTCATAGTAGTGGTGTTACCAGCCTGCCCAAGGAAAGCTTCATAATGCGTGACAGAAATATTAGCAACCTGTTCATTGGCATACATAGTCCCATCAGCAGCCGTAATCACATTGATATGATTACGTGCCATCCTTCCTTTAACAGCTTTATGAAAAAAAGACGTGTTAGAATCACCCTCACGTAACCACGTTACCTTAGCTTTCTACCTTAAAAAATGCTCCTCCATAATGACGGACTCCTTAAAAGCCAACACATATCTAGCTTCCTCATCCCTAATAACAGCATTGAAAGGGTCAAGATCCAGCGCCTCCTGCACCATATCCAACTCTGTCCGAAGAAAAATCACGTTCTTATGAAGGTTACCCCGATCATACAGCAACTTGTGCATAGGCTTCTTAAGCTGCCTAAGCTTCTTGACCACCTGAAACATGAAAAAACCACTAATTTGGTTCTCCCAAACCTTTTGAACAGTCCCATGAAAACTAGCATGCTTCGTCAGAAAGTTGGGAAACTTGAAAGGAGAATGTTTAGCCCTAACCGCAGCAGGAATATTAAGGACCGCATGTGTATGATCTGACAACCTATAAGGCTTAAAGCAAGCAAAAGCCCCATAGAGAACATCACAGAACTGAATATTACCAAGGATACGATCAATCTTCTTTGATAGACCATCCTGACCCGCGGGCTTCTGGTTCCAAGTATAATGCAAACCTGAATATTGAATGTCTTCCACCTCAATATCATTTAAACATTCTTTAAACTCTCTCATAGAAATATCCAGCCTAGATGAACTGACACTACTATCAGCAATGTCTAACGCCGAATTGAAATCACCCATTAAGCACCATGGCCTGCTGCGAATGAAAAGAGCATGGAGACCAAGATCACGCCAAAGCACCCGCCTATGAGTGTAATTATTGTGTGCATAAACAAAGGAACAAAAAGCTCTTTACTTTCCAGCTTAAGCCAAATACGAGTGTGCACGACTTGATCTGTTTGCGCAATGACAGTCACATCTACATCATTATGATTCCAGCCAATGATAATACGAGTACCCTTACTATAAAGATGACCATTGGACGTCCAATCCCAATGTTTAAAAACATACGAGCATAACTTAACCAGTTTAGAATCCACTACATGCGATTCAAGTATTGCACAAACAGAAAGGTTGTTTTCAGCAATAACTTGTCGAATTTCATTCTGCTTAGGGGTGAAATTCATTCCCCTTATATTCCAGGCAGCCACACTAATCATGGGAACTCGATGCAGTGGGAGTGCTTGCCCCCATATGATTATCAACACGTGTTGGTCCCTCAACACGTGTTGCTTCTATAGAGTCAAGCGAGTATACTGTGTCTGAGTTAGCAGCGACAGCTGCGATTATCAATGGTATGCAACCTTGTAATTTGTATGAAGTTGCTAAACTGTTTGGAGTTGGTTTAAATACGGCTAAGGATGCGGGTGATTTTATGCATGATCTGAAAACTAACAAGTATAAGCTATGGTCGCTGATATCACATGATCGCTCGAAGGACATCTTCAATCTGCTATGTCAGTTCGAAGCGGATGTGCGTGCCTCTAGATATCCTACGGTTACAGTTGTTCCTGTTGCTAAGTCGGCTAGGGAAGGGTTTGATGGAATTAAAGGGGACAGCGCTAGGGTTTCTTTTAACCCTAATATTATTATACGAAGACTTGTGCCTATTGATACGTAGGATCAGCTTGGTGAGTTCTTAAGCGTCTCATCCCTTATGGTTACTAGACTGTTTGATGAGGAGGCACATGCGTACACTCATTTTCCATCTAGGGTTGGTGAAGAACCGGTTTAGGGTCAAGCTGGGACGTCTATTATAGGTTCAGTTGTTACGCCAAACAATGAGTCGCCTATGACTCATTCGGTGAGTTTTTCTCTTCCTTCTAATACGTATGCTGGGGTGATCACTCCCAATTCTTTTCTGAAGGGTGTTTCTGCTTTTACACATTGTGTAGCCAATAACAGTTATTATGGTGTGAATGTTGTTATTCCCCGCAAGGTAGTGGAAAAAAATGAATAATCGATATGAAAATACCTTGTATGGTTACTTTATCGGGAAGAGACTTGCTTTTCCGGTTGTGGAATATCTTGTTAAAAATAATTTGCCGAAACATGGGGTTCGTAAGATCATGATGAATGAAAAGGGATTTTTCTTTTTCAAGTTTGATACTAATTTTGGTTTGGAGGCGGTTCTGGAGGGAGGTCCATGGATGATTAGAAATTCACCAATTATTTTAAAAAAATAGACGGTAAATACTAGCCCTAAGAAGGAGGAACTAACTCATGTACCGGTTTGGGTTAAGTTTCATGAGTCCCATTACAGATCTTTGATGAGGAGGGTTTGAGTTTTATAGCAAGTTATATTGGATTCTTACACTAGTACTATGTGTAAGGATTCTTGGGTTCGGTGTAGCTTTGCTAGTTGCCTCATTGAGATTGATGCAAATTCTGAGTTTAAGGATACTGTCAAGGTTGGTATTCCTTCGCTTGAAGGGGAAGATTATACTGTAGAAACCATCCAGGTTGAATATGAGTGGAAGCCTCCACGGTGTGAAACTTGCAAAAGTTTTGGTCATACGTTGGTGTTGTGTCCTAAGAGGGTCGTTGTTGACCCTAAGCCGACTGCTACTAAGGAGGGTGCTACTGTTTCTAATGTGGATAAAGATGGATTCCAACAGGTGAGCAGGAAACGAAATAACAAAAAGAACACTAATGTTATCCCAAAGGGAGTTTCGGTTGCAAAAGGGTTTAATGTGTCTAAGGAGTTTAACTACAAACCAAAAGCTCAAAGTAATTCTGGTGCAAATGGGTCGAATGACGATGGGAATTACAGTTAGTTGTCTCATGGGTGAACCTTCCACATATATCACACCCTGGAAAGTCACTACACTCATCTGAGTGATCGTTTGTGAATCCACAAAATTTACAAGGAGGATAAGGTCTGTAGTCACTTAATTGTCTCCTAGAAGCCTGTTGTCTATCCCTAGAAGGTGTCTGAGATCTCTTAACAGCCGTTTATTTATCATGATCCATGGTCATGTGATGAGAGTTTTTACAAATATTGCAGTAACGTTTGACTATCCTTTAACCTTTGGGTTCTCCTGGAATAGACTTAGGTTCATAGGGAGTAGAGCATTCAGCGGAAGGCTTAATATGTTGTTTCAAGAGTTCTACTTCTTTCATTAACGACAACAGGCATTCTTCAGTTGAGGAATCAACTTTGTTAACAAATTTTGTTGAGACAGGCTTAAAGGAAACTTGATTAACTGATTGTTTAGCTGGTACAACGAATACCTTAGCTGGTGTTTTCTCAACTTCTGTTTTGGGTTCAGCCTTAGCTCCTCTAGAAGAGCTGCTGGGTTCAACTCCTGAGAGTTTTGGTAAGGGTGGTAAATCAACCACATCTTCAGAGACAGGTACATCAGTCAACAGGGGATCTGACATATGTATTGCCTCTGTATATTTGAAAACAATTTCTTTGGGTTTGGTGAGAATTTTCAATTTCTTTTTCTTGGCAGAGATATCCCTTTTAATGTCAGCAGGTAGTTCATCATTTAGCAATTCATCTATAGTGAACCTACTACACAACCATTTTTCTATAACCTTATGTAATTCAGATACTTGATCATTTAAGGCACTATTCTTTAAGATTAACCTGTTAACTTCGTTTTGAAGAGATATCTTATCAGAATTAACCTGTTTGAGAGTTTCACAATCAGCCCTAGTAGTTAATAGTTCATGTTTAACAAAGTGAAACTTATCCAGCAAGTTCTTTCTTTGTTCCTCAACAAAGTGTAAATCAACAATGGTGTAGTCAAGGACATGTTTGCGTTCATCACTTTCAGACATATATAGAAGTCTGTGTACGCTTTTCATAGTGATGTCAACCCATTGTCCTGATCTTGCATCTCCTTTCCCAATAGCTGGTTCATCCTCAACTATTGCCATGAAAGCCCTGACTCTAGTAGTATCTTCCTCATCTGAGGTCAGCGGCTCATCATTCCAATCATATGCTTCAGCTACCAACCCTTTCTCTGTCTTCTTATCATCCCATTTCTTCTTAGACAGAGCTTCAAGTTTCAAGTTCATCTAACTCAGCTTTAAGTGCCTTATACTTGTTCTTGTAATCCTTCTTCTCATTGTCTAAGGAGTTGAATTGGTGAGATGTGTTGTTATGTTGTGATTTGAACTTGTACAGATTGGTGGAAGATGATGGATAAGAAGATGAGAATGTCTTTGTAGAAGTACAGTCTTTTTGAAA
Source organism: Glebionis coronaria (assembly GCA_025667525.1). Classification (NCBI taxonomy): domain Eukaryota; kingdom Viridiplantae; phylum Streptophyta; class Magnoliopsida; order Asterales; family Asteraceae; genus Glebionis; species Glebionis coronaria. Next base: position 316,063,296 of record CM046876.1, on the reverse strand, counting down.
GTGTTCAAGTTTTCCACAGGCAAAGCAAGTTTCTTTTGATTTTTCGGTTTGTTTGCTAGCTGATCCTACTCTCCCTAATCTTTTGTAGAATCTCCTTTGATTAGCTAGCAAGGCTCTTTCATGAAATTCAGCATTAAGGTCTGTCAAGAACTCTTGGCTGCTGCGTGTGTCTTCTTCAACATCAGAGTCACTGTCATGAGGGTGTGGGGTAGAAATCAAAGCTTTGGATGTTGCTCCATGAACTACAAATCTTTCAGTCTCTGATTTGTATATGGTATCAATCAGCCCTTCTTCATAATTGTACTTTCCATATAGCTGAGCAAAGGTGTCATTCTTTATTGAGTTATTGGCTCTCTGAGTCTGATTCATACTCAGCCATTTTCTTGGAAGGCTGTTGACAAATGTGGCATTTACTTCAGCTTGACTAACAAAAACACACAAAAGACAAAAAGTCAAGTAAAAAAAAAACCTAAAACCTCCTAAAACACTAATGGCGGCAGAATGTCTCTTCCCTTCCTAAATTCGATTTTTTTAATCGTCTTTACCTTTTCTGCTTGCGATTAGTAACTTTGAATTTGTTTTGTCATTGGTCGGTTTCGTGGGTATTTATATATTGGGGTCAACTGGTAATACCCCCACGATTGGTTAATTTATTGTTTTTTATGTTCTAGCTATTCTCGGTTTAGGGTTTTGTTTTAGGGTGTTTTGATTGGTTAGTGGTAGGGTCCGCTTGTTTGGTCGGCTGAGTTAGATTCATTGTTTGGTCGGCTGAGTTTTGCAATTTGATGCTCATCATTAATTATTACTCACATTGATTGAGTAATCAATTATTACTCACAATTGTTTGGCGGCTGACTTCTTTATAGGTCGGTTGACATACATTAATTGGAGAATTGCGGCTGACCTTAATATTTAAGGTTCTCAATTAAGTGGTGTAATTATTGTGTGTGGCTGATTTGCCGTTTACTCAGTTTTGGCTACGAGTTCGTATTTCCCTTTCGTTTAGTACGATCATAATAAAAAAAAAAAAAAAAAAAAAAGTTACTGTTTGTTTAGGGGTTCTTTTTCGTGGTTAGGGTTGTGTTTGATTGAACATGGATTCGAGCAAAGAAAGTGATAAGCCATTGTTTACAGGTTGGATGGATGTGGTTAAGGTGTCTACTCTTGAGGTTTTAGTAACGCTAGAGGAGATATCTAATTTGTTTTCTATTCCTTTGAATACTGTGCGTGACATTGAAGTGTTTGCAAATGGTGTGAAGGCAAACAAATTTCCTAAATGGTCTACTTTACCGAAGGAGACCACTATGCTTTATTATAAAGCTTTGTGTGAACGCCATAAGAATTTAACTAGCAGCACTTCTTCACTCAGTTCAGGTGGTTCGAGTGTGCACTCTGCACAAATGGCTAAGGAAATAGACCTTGAAGCTAAGGCTGCTACCATTAATGGTATGCAATTGTGTAATCTACAGGAGGTTTTGAAATTATTTGGTGTAACGATTCGCACGTTTGCTGACGCGAGTGGATTTATGCATGAATTAAGTATGAAGAAGCATCCGTTGTGGGAATTGATCTCACCTGATCGTGCTAAAGAAATTCTGATGTTACTTTGCAGATTTGAAGGTGATATGGTTACGTCTACTAATGGAGGTATTAATGCAGTCTCTTCTTCGTTTAATTCTGAAAATGTCTATGAAGGGGTTAATATCTCTATTCCTAGGAAGGTTGTTGAAACAGTAAATGCTCGCTACCATAACACTTTATATGGTTACTTTCTTGGTAAAAGGATTGCATTCCCTGTGGTTGAGTATTTTGCCAAGAATAACTGGGCAAAACATGGTCTTAAGCGTATCATGATGAATGAGAAAGGTTTTTTCTTTTTTCAATTTGGATCTAGTGAGGGTCTTAATGCGGTTCTGGAAGGTGGTCCGTGGATGGTTCGTAATTCACCAATTTTTCTTAAGAAATGGACTATGAAAACGAATCTTCTAAAGGAGGAACTAACTCGTATTCCGGTATGGGTTAAATTTCATGATGTCCCGCTTCAGGTATTTGAAGAGGAAGGTATTAGTTTAATTGCTTCGTTTCTTGGTAAGCTTATTATGATGGATAATTATACTGATAATATGTGCAAAGAGTCTTGGGGTCGTTGTAGTTTTGCTCGTTGTCTTATTGAGATGAATGCTGATTCGGAGTTTATAGATAACATTACTATTGGTGTCCCTGATCTTGAAGGCTTTGGTTGTACTAAGGAGTTAATTCGAGTTGAATACGAATGGAAACCGCCTAGATGTCATACTTGTAATATTTTTGGTCATTCCGGTGATTCTTGTCCGAAAAATGTTAAACCTATAACGGTTGAAAAAGTGACAACTCAAGTTGATAAAGATGGGTTCCAACAAGTGCAAAGCAAGAGGAAGAAGTACAAAGGTAATTTAGGGAATCAAGTTCCGAGAGGTGTTCCATTGAGCAAGGGTTTCCAAGCAGGTAAGACGGTTGTATTTCGGCCAAAAACTCACTTGGATACTACAAGTACGAGTGCTGATAATAGTAGTAAGTTGCATACTAAATCTGGTCAGTTACAGCAGTCCAGCAATCTTAATGGTCCGAACAAGGCTAAAGCTCAAATGAGCAGTGTTTCTACATCAAATAAATTTTCATCTTTGTCCATACCTGGTATTGATGAAGGGGCTCACGTAAGCGAGGAAGATAATGAGGAGGAGGAGGGAGTCGAGGTCGTCTTTGATGAATCGGTGAATCTTCTCAATTCTCATATTGGGGCAAGCACTCCTACTGGCTGATCCCATGTTGATATTTTATTATTTTCCTCGTAACTTTATGTTATCGTCTTGGTTTTTGTCTAGTTTATATATTTCCAGCATTCTAGACTAGTTAATGTTTATGGCCTGTCGTAAACATTTTGTTTAACAAGCTGCCTGTAGCTTGCGGTTAATGTGGTATTTCAGCCACATTCCTTGTACTTCAACGCTTTTTTTGGTTCTATTTACCGGGGTCATTGCTACCCTTTTACCAAAAAAAAAATACTTCAGCTTGACTAATGGTGACGACATTCATAGCAAGGTCATTGAGAAGAATCTTCAGCCTTGTATATGTTTGTTGAACCTTTTCACCTTCAAGTGCATTGAAAGCATTGAACTGAAGTCTGAAAGCCTGAATCTTGGTTTCTCTGGTTTCAAAGGGTCCTTCATGACCAAGGATAAGGTCTGTCCATGATGAGACTGCTTTTATACATAGTCTCATCATCCAAAAAGAGCTTTAAATGCATTAAATATCATGAAAATGGCCAAATATATGCTTGTGTTTGTTACTTGTGTATTTTAGGTACGGATATTGAGAAAATGACAAAAGATCACAAGAATCATGCAAAAACGAACACGGGAAATGAAACCGCACAATGAACCAAGCCCTAATGAAGATTTTCCAAGAAAAACCCTTGAAGATTTGAAGATTATTCAAGAAGGGTCCTCCAATATTGAAGAATTGACACTTTAAACCCTTGTATCTTCATAATTACATGATTGGTCCTTAAAGTTTGTCAAAATTACAAAAGGACCCTCCACTTTGAAGAATTGGAAAACTTAGTCCCTCAACAAAACTAAATTGTCAATATTAGTCCTCCTCAAAGTCAATACATACCATGAAGGCCTTCAAGTTACAAGAAATTACAAGTTTGGTCCTCAAAATATATCCAATTGCAAAAAGGACCCTTACCTTTAAAGAAATGGCAAAAATGGTCCCTCAAGAATTATGACTTGTCAATTTCAATACTCCAAGAAGTCAACCATACAAGTCAAGACCATTATCATTGAAGAAAATGCCAAAACAACCCTTTAAGAATCAACAAATGGCAAGAAATACCCCTGAAAATACTTAGGAAAAGTATTTGTGGCCAAAGTGTGAAAACCAAAACTTCCATAACAAAGGAAAACGGATTAAAGGGTTTAAAATTGCAAATGAAAGGAAATGGAAAGATGGGGGGCTATTTCTGGGAGACAAGAAAACAAACATAGACCAGTGAGTGGGCGGCACATGTCCCACTCACACTCTCCACCAATCACAACCCTCAAACTCGCCATGTCACTTCCCACTAATACCGGTTTTAGACTAATCCTATATTAGTTTATTAAATGGCGCTAAACACCCAGTTTCAAACTCAAAACGGATTAAACACATGTTCATCTTGTTCTTAATCAAAATTGGGTACTTTTGATTTAGCAAAAACTAAACCCTAATCTTCTCCAGAATTAAGATTAGGGTGACCCTAAACACATCCCAACTCTTAAACCTCATGCCACATCATCAACCACCTCACATGTTAAACCCTCCTTCACACGTTTTGTGGAAAAAGCCAAAGGTTGCCAGAGAATCAACACACCACATTCTAGCTTACACTTTAAGCTTGTTTTGGACCCTTGGATGAAATTCAAACATGCCAGCAACAACAAAACGCCAAATTCAGTCACATGATCCAAAAAAATGCCAAAACATTCAAGGGCATTTCAGGGACTTTATACATTAGGGTTCTACGTTTTTATGCTTGGTAGTAGTCACTTGTAGCCTATATAAAGGCATTAGGTCACAACTTTTCAATTTGCTCTTGATTTTTTCTTAGTTCACATTTCTATAAATCCTTTGTCATTATTGAATGAAAAGTGTTTGAATTTTGTGAAGAAAGTCAAGTGCCAATCTCTTTACTGCTTTTTTATGTTTAATGTTTGCTAAAACCTGAATCTCAAAACATTTTCATAAGCTTTGTGCAAGAAATTGCATAAAGTTCTTAAATCTTGATATTTTGCTAAGATCTTGGTACACCTTGGAATTTTTGGGCTATAAGTGGATCATAGCACCCTGATATGTGATATCAAGGTGTTGTGAGGCTTATAACTTGGGGATAATCAAGTGTGTAGTTCAAGAGTTGCATTAATCAAGGATTTGTCACTTTCCGATTTTGATATTTTTTCCTTCTAACTTTGTTCCATCTTAGCAGTTTGATATTGGAAGCTTGTGCTTGTTCTTGCTAGCACATAAGCTCAAACATACGTGGGTGTGGATGTACATCCATGAGGTTTGAACCCTTAATCCCAAAATCTGAAAAAAATTAGGATATTTGTGATATTTGAGTTCTGCTTGTGTATGTGTTGTTCGTTGAATCTGTTCATGTTTGATGTTTTGATGTTTATGAATTCATGTGCTAACCTAAATCATACTTTTGATTTGAAAATCTTGATTTGAAAATATAAAAGGGTGTTTGGGTTAACCTGTTTTGAATCATAGTTTGATATTGTGTTATTGGAAGTGCTTTGTTTGAGTTGGTATTTGTTATTCACTTGGTTGTATGCTAGTTTCTGCAAGTTGTTGGCTTTAAAACATCAAATCTAAGATTGTCCTATATCTCACTTGTTTTAACTGATTTTGACCTAAGATTTTGGAAATACCTAGATTAAATGCATGCTTAGGGCTAAAAAGTGTTAAATCATAGTTTATATAACCTGTTAACAAGATTTGAGTGTTTGAAATTGGCTTGTTGGTCAAGTATATTAGCAAAGTGAAAAATCTGCTTGTTTAGTGTTCATTAGTAACCTTTGTATGCTGAAATCTTGATTTAGGCCTTGAACCAATGCATGTAACTTGTTAATTTATTTTCATTTGAATTAAATATAGCTTGTGTATGCTTTTGGTGCAATTTGGTTGGCTGAATTTTGCTAAAACAACTTATTAAGTTCATAATTGCTTATGTTCATGTCTGTATGAGATCTGGTGATAGATTGAATTAACTGCACTAATTGGCTGATTGGAAGTGTGATTTCTTTGTTGTTTCTGACTCCTTGTGATTTACTGATCATAAGGGTGCCTTGTTTATAACTTGATTCCAACAAAAAGTCACTAAAGACAAATAGTCAAGAAAGTGAAACAATGGGAAAAGTTCCCATTGCTCAACACCCAAAACTAGCCCCTGCTAGTGTTAATTCTCTTTCAGTTTATTTATAAGGCACATTGGCTTATCCAGACTTGCAACAACTAATTTTTTTGATAAATCTTCATTATTTGACCCATTTATTTGATTTGGATCTTATCATACCTTGGCTTTGACTTTTTGCTAGAAAACTCATAAAGTTGACTTTTAATTAAGTGCTTATCTGCTTATTCCAGCTTATTGAGTGTGTTATTGAAAATCTTTTTGTTGATTAAGCTTAGTTAAGTCATTTAAAAGCTTTTGAAAGTTGAATCAGCTCTTGGGGTGGCCTAGAACTCGAAAACGATTATTTTGTCGTTTTGTGAAGATAGCTTTTAGCTTATTCAGGCTTATTCCTTGTGATTTTTACTATTTTCTTATTACAGATCTCTTAAGTAACTCAAAAGAGGCTTGTGTGTCAAATTTGAGCTTAGGCATCAGGTTATAGCTTAATGGGCCAAAAAGCCCATTAAGAATAAGCTGCTTTGAAATAAGCTAGCTTAAACACATTTTCAGCTTTTGGGCCTTCAGAGTTTTGTTCTTAAAATAAAATTTTGAGTCAGATAGGAGCTTTGGGGCTTATTTGGACAACATTTTACTTATTGGGCCTATTTGAGCCCATTAAGGGGACTGTTTGGACTTTTAGCCCATTTCTAGGCCCAATAGGTGTATTTTTGTAATTTCTACTTTATTTCTGTGTTATTTAGGTTAAAATAAGCTAGTTTGCAACTCTTTAGAATTTTTTATTAATTTTGGATTTTTATTAATATTTTATTATTAAAATTAAAATTTAGATTTTTCAAGTTTTTTCATTTTTCTTAGATCAAATACATTAAGTTAGGAATTTTACAATTTTTAGAATATTTTTATTGTCATTAGATTAATTTTTAGAATTATTCTAACTTTTAATAATTTTTAATTGTTTTTAAATAGTTTTTATTAATTTTAAAATTTTCAAAAATATTTTTAATCTTAGTTAAGTCATTTTAGAGGTTTACAATTGAAAAAATCTCATTTTGGGCTTTTTGTTAATTAAATTGATTTTTTGGACTTTAATTAGCATTAAAAAATTATTATTTAATTAAGTAAAAGGTTTGAGTGATTTTTGATTTTTTGTAAACTCTAATTATATTTTTTAGGATTTATTGCAATTTTCTAGGAATTTTTAGGGGAAACTTTTAATTTGTCACTTTTTACGGTTTTACGTGCACGACTAATCTTCTTAGTGTAATTCACGATCGTAACCGTCATTCTCTCTAATCCCTTTTCTATTTTCTTTTCTCATCAATATAATCACAAAAGTTAATCATCTCTCTACACAACACACTTTCCTCCTTGGGAAACGAACTTGAAATTCATTGGTCATTAGTGCTTGGTTTTCCTAAACCGACACTTAATACTTTCCCTATTTTGCTCTCTTTTCCTAAAGAGTAGTAAAAACACTACTTCATTTTTGGCGCCGCTGCCGGGGAGGCGTGTTGTGTTTTGATTTAAAAATTGTTGTTTTTATATACTAACCATAAATAGTATTTGTATTAGTAGCACTCTACCAATACGTATTATCGGTTTTTCCTTTTTGGTGAATACTATTACTATATTGTATACGTAGAACAAGAAATTCACAAAGTACTCTAAAAGTGTGAAAACACAACCTTGATTGGGAGGTCATTACTCAATCATTGTATTCGAATCTCAAACAAGAAATCAAAGGCAAAATAGATAAATACTTTCGTGAAGCTTAATTTTGACAAACACAAACTATAAGGTGGGTATAAGTCGGGTATTATAAAATATACCCTAAGGAAAAAGGCTCTTAAGTGCTTCGCGCCGCCTCGTTTCCCCGATTGCTTGTGCGTGTTTAGATAAAAAGAGCTAATCGAGGGTTTGCCAACCAAATTATTATCTAAGTATCACATATATTTTCTTGGTTTCATTTGATTAAACCCTCTTGAACATTTTAGTGTTCCACCAATGTTCTAAAGTCATCGAAGGCGTTCACTTCACGTGATCCTTTTCATTCCTTGAGGCTTCTTTAGTCAAGAGATTTGATTAAGGAGGAGATTTGTAGTTTTTTGTCTACTTAATACAATCACAAAAATCCAAAAAAAGTAAAAACAATCAAAAAACCACAAAAAATTAGAAAAATACAAAACACCAAAAAGAATCTTCTTTGCTCATCCACACGTTGTTCGTGACGTTTATGCAAACTCGCAACCAAGCAAGACGTGCACGTAAACATAGAAACCGAAAGGAGTCAACACCTACTCCTAATCTTTCTAGTGAGGAGTCCAATTGACGAACCTATCGTAAGAGAAGAACCAAGCATGGCGAATCGAACTATGATGGAGTTACTTCAAGCACCCACCGAGGGTTATGGAGAATCTATTGTGATTCCCGCTATCCTTGCGGAGAATTTTGAAGTGAAAACGGATTTGTTGTCGATGATCCAAAACAACAAATTCCGTGGTGATGAAAAGGACAACCCGCACAACCATATCCGCCAATTCAATCGTCTTACCGCCACTTGCAAATTTAAGGATGTTTCTAATGACTCGATTAAGATGATGCTTTTTTCGTATTCCTTAGCAGGGCCCGCTAAAATTTGGTTAGAGAAAGAGCCACCCAATTCTATATTGACGTGGAAGGATCTCGTTTCTAAGTTTGTGAACCAATTTTTTCCGCCCTCTAAGACTACGCATTTGAAAAACGAGATTTCAAAATTTTCACAAAAATTTAATGAGAGTTTTTCAACGGCTTGGAATAGGTTTAAGGAAATGTTACATGAGTGTCCTCATCACGGTTTTTCTGACTTGCATCAAATTGACACTTTTTACAATGGACTAAATGATCATGAAAGGGATTATCTAAATGTCGTCGCGGGTGGTAATTTTTTGTGTAAAACGGTTGAGGAAGCTTTGGTGATAACTGAGAATAGATCTAAGGTGTATAGTCCTCGTAACACATCGAGTGTTCGTAAGGCTTCGTCTTCGGCTTCACCTTCTTTGTCTAATACCATCGATGCTTGCCAAATTGAGACGAACTTGGAAAACAAAATCATTGATAAGCTTAAAGGACTTTTAATTGAATTCAAAGTTGGAGAACAAAGTGCTCCCGCTACGGCTAAAGCGGTTGAGGTTTCATGTATGTATTGTGGTGGAGGTCATGATTTCTCCGAGTGCATTACCAACGGTGGTAACACTTCGAGTGCCTACGCGGCCACGGGAACTTAAAACCAAAACGGTCAAGTTACCCGCTCTAATCAATTGACTCCACCGGGTTTTGCTCCCAATCAAAATGCTAACGACAACTATCGAAACAATCAAGTTGGTTTTAAAAACAATTACAAAGGAAACTATGGGAATCAAGGGCTAATAATTAAGTTTCAAACAAAAATCAAAACAATGATTTTCAAAACAACAACAAGGGTTTGCAAACTTTGAAAGATCTTCCAAATGAATTTGTTGAATACGCTAATGGTAACGATGCTAGGTTTGACAACATTCAAAGAGAAATCATTAGCCTAAGATCCGAGTTTAAGAACGACTTGAAGAAGGAGTTGAAAAACGAGTTAGCAAATGAGCTTAAAATCCATACAAACAAAATGGAAGGAAATGTAACTAGGTTACAACAAAACCAACAAAAAAATGGAACAAGGGCAACATGAAATAAATTAAGAGATGATTAAGGCCGAGAAGAGTCAATCCATGTTTGAGGACAAAATTTCATCTATGTTTGAGGCTATTATGTGCAAACCGTCTTCGAGTAGTCTTCCTAGTAACACCATATCGAACCCTAAGGGAGAGATGAAAGTGATTACCACACGTAGTGGAAGACACTTAAGGAACCGACTCCTCAACCAATTGCTCCTACGGAGGATGCAATTAAGGAAGAACCCGAGGCGGTGGTCGAAAAGGAGCATGTCCCAATCCCACGAAGTACCACTCATGCCACACATACAGTTGACCCATTACCACATTTGGAACCCGAGATTCCAAAGGCTATGCCTATGCCTCAACCTACACCACCTTTGCCCTATCCATCAAGACTTAGAAAGGAGAAACGTCAAGAGCGCGATAATTACCAATTTGAGCTTTTTATGAAAATGTTTCATGACGTTCATTTTAATGTGAGTTTCGCCGATGCTTTGGTCATGATGCCTCGATTTGCCGCTAACTTTAAGAGTATGTTGAACAACAAGGAGAAATTGCAACAATTGTCTAGTTGTTCATCGGTTTATCTTAACCGCATACCTCAAAAAGTCAGTGATCCCGGTAAATTTTTGATTCCTTGTGCAATCCAAGATATAGAAGAATGTTATGCCTTGGCCGATCTTGGTTCTAGTATTAACTAGATGCCACTTGCAATCTTCAAGTCGCTCAATATTCCTAATCTTACTCCTTCACTAATGTCTATCGAGTTGGCCGACCAATCCATGATTCCCTCATATGGATTGGCGGAAGACGTTTTTGTGAAAGTAGGAAAGTTCTATTATTCGGTAGACTTGATCGTTGTCGATATTCCCACGGATCCTTAAGTTCCTCTCATTTTAGGTCGTTCGTTTTTAGATACGTCTATGGCCTTAATTGATGTGCATGTTGGAAAGATCACCTTACGTTTCAACGACGAGGAACTTGTTATAAACGCAACTCAAAAATATCAAATTTCTCATGTTTATTCCGTTGCAACCATAAACCTCGTTGATATGATTGACGTTGTTTGCGAGGAATTTTCACAAGAAGTTCTAGGTTTTGGTGATGATGAAAATAGTGGCAATCCCACTATGTTAGATCCCATTATTGATAACTCGACACCAACCTTCAATCCATTTGAAGGTGGTGGTTTTACGTTGGAAGAACTCGATGTTCCACGTACTTGTGACGAAGACCTCGACAATGATGAGGACTTCTTGATTATCAAGGATTTTCTTAACGATTTCCCATTTCCTCCACCCGAGGAGGTTATGAGTATCGAGCCCAAGTCTTCAATTGAGGAACCACCTATCCTTAAGTTGAAAGATTTACCTCCTCACCTTGTATATGTATTTTTGGAGGAGGACGACAAGTTGCTGGTTATTATTGCGAAAGAACTTTCGGATGATGAAAAAACTGCACTTTTCGATGTTCTAAAGGATCACAAAGGGGCAATTGCGTGGAAGTTATCCGACATTAAGGGGATCGATCCCAAATTTTGTACCCACAAAATCTTAATGGAGGAGGATTACAAACCCGCAATCCAATGTCAAAGGAGGGTGAACCCGAAAATTCACGACGTCATTAAAAAGGAAGTCCTTAAACTCCTTGATGCGGGAATGATTTACCCTATTTCCGATAGCCGTTGGGTGAGTCCTATTCATTGTGTCCCTAAAAAGGGACGAATGACTGTTGTGCCAATCGATGCCAACGAGTTAATTCCTACTAGACTCGTGACCGGATGGAGAGTGTGCATTGACTATCGTAAGTTGAATGAAGCCACTCGAAAAGACCATTTTCCCTTGCCCTTCATGGACCAAATGTTGGAGCGTCTTGCGGGAAACGATTTCTATTGCTTTTTAGATGGTTTTTCCGTTTACTTCCAAATCCCCATCGATCCTCGTGATCAAGAAAAAACTACGTTTACGTGTCCATATGGAACGTTTGCTTATTGTAGAAAGCCATTCGGACTTTGTAATGCATCGGGAACCTTTCAAAGGTGCATGATGGCTATTTTTCATGATATGATCGAGAAGACAATGGAAGTCTTCATGGATGACTTTTCCGTGTATGGTAATTCGTTCACTTCGTGTTTGTCGAACCTTGAGAGAATGTTGAAGCGTTGTGAGGAAACCAACCTTGTGCTAAATTATGAAAAATGTCATTTTATGGTTAAAAGTGGAATCGTCTTAGGGCACAAGGTTACGAAAGCGGGGATTGAGGTAGATCAAGCTAAGGTATACGTCATCGCCAAATTACCTCATCCCAAAACCGTTAAGGGAGTTAGGAGTTTCTTAGGCCACGCGGGCTTTTATCGTCGATTCATCAAGTATTTTTCAAATATCTCTCGACCTATTACACATCTCCTTGAAAAAGATGCACGTTTTGTCTTTGACGAAGATTGTGTACGAGCCTTTGAAATCCTTAAAAGGAAACTTACCGAAGCTCCCATTCTTGTTGCTCCCAATTGGAACCTCCCCTTTGAGCTCATGTGTGATGCTAGTGACTACGCTATTGGGGCCGTATTGGGGAAACGTCATGAAAAACACTTCTTGCCTATTCACTATGCTAGCAAGACGATGACCGAGGCTCAACTAAAATACACTACAACGGAGAAGGAGTTCCTTGTCGTGGTGTATGCATTTGCGAAATTCCGAACTTATCTCGTCTTGACTAAATGCATAGTGTATACGGATCATTCGGCTATCAAGTATCTTATGTCTAAACAAGATGCTAAGCCAATATTACTTTGTTGGACTCTCCTCCTTCAAGAATTTGATCACAAAATCGTTGACAAAAAAGGAGGCGAGAATCTAGCGGCCGATCATCTTTCTCGTTTGGAAGATCCTCACCAAAGTGTTTACGAGCCCAAGGAAATCACCGAAACATTTCCGCTCGAGACACTTGGTGTAGTGAATTCTAAGCTTTATTCTTCTACCCCATGGTTTGCTGACATCGCAAATTACCATGCGGGCAACTTCATCATCAAGGGTATGACGACTCAAGAAAACGAAAATTATTTCGTGACGTCAAGTTCTATTTTTGGAACGACCCTTACTTGTTTCGAACTTGTGCGGATCAAATTATTCGACGTTGTGTCTTTGGTACCGAAGCTTCTAACATCCTTAGAGCTTGTCACGAGGGACTCACGGGTGGTCACCACGGTGCTAATCTCACGGCTAGGAAGGTTTTTGATGCCGGTTTCTTTTGCCCTACTATTTACCGAGATGCACATGAACTTGTGAAGTCATGTGACTCATGTCAATGACAAGGAAAAGCCTCACAAAAAGATGAAATGCCACAAAATATCATCCAAGTGTGTGAGATCTTTGACGTTTGGGGCATTGACTTTATGGGGCCGTTCCCATCATCTCGTGGTAATAAGTAGATCCTTGTCGCCGTTGACTACCTATCTAAGTGGGTGGAAGCTAAGGCTTTGCCCACCAACGATGCTCGTGTGGTAGTCAAGTTTTTGAAAAGCTTGTTTTCTCGGTTTGGAACCCCTCGTGCGATCATAAGCGATCATGGAACCCATTTTTGTAACGACCAATTCAAAAGGGTCCTAAGGAAATATGGGGTTACACATCGTCTTTCTACGGCTTATCACCCACAAACGAGTGGGCAAGTCAAGGTTTTAAACCGAGCTTTGAAGAGGATCTTGGAGAGATCTATTGGGGAAAACCGACAATCTTTGTCGGATAAGTTGGACGATGCTTTATGGGCCTTTAGGACCTCTTATAAGATGCCCATCGGGTGCACTCCCTATAAGCTTGTGTATGGGAAGAATTGTCACTTGCCAATTGAACTCGAACACAAAGCATATTGGGCCCTTTTTTTTTGGGTAAAGGGGACTATCCCCGGTAAAATATATATTCCCAAAAAACCGATAAGTACAATGGAATGTGACTAGAATGTCACATTAACCTCAAGCTCAACACTTGAACTACCACAAGCATATTGGGCCCTTAAGCATTGTAATGATGATATGGAGACCGCGGGAAAACACCGGAAAAGGCAATTAAATGAATTGGATGAATTAAGGGATATTGCTTATGAAAATTCATTGATTTATAAAGAAAACACTAAAAAGTTTCATGATTCAAAAATTAAAAACCGGGTTCTTAACTTTGGGGATCAAGTTTTTCTTTTTAACTCACGATTGAAGATCTTTTCCGGTAAGTTGAAATCCCGTTGGTCCGGTCCATTCACCGTGACTCAAGTTTTTCCATATGGGACCATCGAGCTAGCTCAAAATGATGGCCCCAATTTCAAGGTTAATCGACATAGGTTGAAGCACTACTTTGGCGGGGAAGTTCCATCCTTGGACTACCTCGACCAAATCACTTTCTCCAATGATAATTAGTATTGAGGGGATCGAGTCGAGCTCATGACTCTGTAATAAAAAACGAGGTGCCTCTTGGGGGAGTCCCATGCTTATCCTATGTACATATTATCGCTTTCTAATGTAGTTAACGTGAGGGGATTTGTGTCCTTCCAACCTTTCTTCCATGGTTGTTTGTAAATTGTGGATTTTAGATGATAATTATCTTCACGATTGGAGCCTCTCGTGTTCGTTTTAAGGGAGCACTCGATCGTTTGCTTTGAAGACTTTCTCAATATCCATGATATATCCTTTGATGTTCTAACCTTAGGTTTATAGCACACTTTATAAACGGCTTTAAATTTAACGGTTACACCCTTTCCATGCTAGATTAAGCATTCGACTTCGTCTCTAGTATGGGGGTTTTTCCAACCCTTAGACTCGAAACATTGAGGACAATGTTTAACTTTAGTATGGGGGGTGAATAGATACTTGCCTTGCCAAACCTTCACGCTTTCCAAAGTTTATCTTTTTGTTTATCGTTTTGATGCAAAATAAGGCTAAAAATGGCCAAATTTTAAAATTTTTCTCATGTTTTATAAGTGTTTGAAGACACAAATGTGGATTTTCCGATGGCGAGAATAAGAGTAATTTTTTATTCGACCGTGCGTGTTGAGAACTTAGCTTCGATTCCTTAACTTTATATTAGGCTAAGTCTCTTTAATGAGGACGAGAAATGATAGAGTTAATTATAAGTTACTATGCAAAACGTAGAGTACTCGTATTCTTTCAAAAACTCATGTGTTCTCGTTGTTTGCTTATTCTCCCTTCGCTTGTTAATATCTTTTGCTTAATAAATATTGACTTAGCGGTTTAGTCTTGGTTGTTGGTTTCTAGTCTTTTCTAGTAGCTTCCATGTAATTAAATTGGGAAGACATTAAGGTATCGCCAGCGTCACGGTTTTGAAGTATTGGCAACCCGAATAATCGAAAGCTTCACCCAAAATAAGATTTCAAGTACTCACCTAAATCAAGCAAACAATTTGAAGCTCACAAGGCCGAAAAATCTATGCAAAATTGAAAGTGAATCAAGCCTTAATCTTTGAAGCTTTAA
This sequence comes from Glebionis coronaria, assembly GCA_025667525.1. Taxonomy (NCBI): domain Eukaryota; kingdom Viridiplantae; phylum Streptophyta; class Magnoliopsida; order Asterales; family Asteraceae; genus Glebionis; species Glebionis coronaria. Next base: position 316,048,202 of record CM046876.1, on the reverse strand, counting down.
AGATCCAAAATTCGCTTTTAGCGTGAGGATATACGTCTTTGGCCACAATAAACACCTCATGGCGAGGTTAAATAAAAGGCAAGGCAAAACCGAAGTCATAATAAAAGCTTCATGGCGAAGTTGAATAAAAGATGGAGGTAAACCTATGATAATAAGGCCCTTCCGTTTTGGGGGCGTATAAAAGTCTTGGTAATAAGTCTCATGTTCAAAACCGTTATAAAACCGTGTTTATCGATCCTTCTTGTTGACTTAATTTTTTGACATCGTTGTCTATTAGGAGGGGTTATTAATTTGATGGTCTTGGTTACACCAGACTCTATTTTTAGACCTAAATCTCTATTATCGCATAAGTCAAACAATGTATCCTCGTGAAACATTAAGACAAAATAAAATATAAGATATACAACTTAGGAAAATGGGAGGATAAGTACGTTATTAGGGCACATGGGTAGTGTTATCATTACTAAATTATAATGACAATGATCTCGTTACACGCTTAGCATGGAATTGGGGTGAAAATCGAGGACGATGAAATTATTTCTAACGAACGTGTTCTTATTCTATGAACCTAAGCGTCCTATTTTGCGATGAAAATCATGCATTATGTCTAAAACGCAAGTAGTAGAAGTAATAGTAGTAGTGTAGCTAGTTTATCGTTCAATAAAAGTGAAAAAAAATGAATTTTGGAGGTGCTACGATACTTAATTCTTGCATTGCGTGAGGGCACGTAAATGGTTTAGTATGGGGGAGTGATGAGATTGCTTTTATACATAGTCTCAACATCTAAAAAGAGCTTTAAATGCATTAAATATCATGAAAATGGCAAAATATATGCTTGTGTTTGTTACTTATGTATTTTAGGTACGGATATTGAGAAAATGACAAAAGATCACAAGAATCATGCAAAAACGAACACGGGAAACGAAACCGCACAATGAACCAAGCCCTAATGAAGATTTTCCAAGAAAAACCCTTGAAGACTTGAAGATTATGCAATAAGGGTCCTCCAATATTGAATAATTGACACTTTAAACCCTTGTATCTTCATAATTACAAGATTGGTCCTTAAAGTTTGTCAAAATTACAAAAAGGACCCTCCACTTTGAAGAATTGGCAAAGTCCCTCAACAAAACTAAATTGTCAATATTAGTCCTCCTCAAAGTCAATACATACCATGAAGGCCTTCAAGTTACAAGAAATTACAAGTTTGGTCCTCAAAATATGTCAAATTGCAAAAAGGACCCTTAACTTTGAAGAAATGGCAAAAATGGTCCCTCAAGAATTATGACTTGTCAATTTCAGTCCTCCAAGAATTCAACCATACAAGTCAAGACCATTATCATTGAAGAAAATGCCAAACCAACCCTTCAAGAATCAGCAAATGGCAAGAAATACCCCTGAAATACTTTGGAAAAGTATTTGTGGCCAAAGTGTGAAAACTAAAACTTCCATAACAAAGGAAAACGGATTAAAGGGTTTAAAAATGAAAATGAAAGGAAATGGAAAGATGGGGGGCTATTTCTGGGAGACAAGAAACAAACCTAGACCAGTGAGTGGGTGGCACTTGTCCCACTCACACTCTCCACCAATCACAAACCTCAAACTCGCCATGTCACTTCCCACTAATACCGGTTTTAAACTAATCTTATATTAGTTTATTAACTGGCGCTAAACACCCAGTTTCAAACCCAAAACGGATTAAACACATGTTCATCATGTTCTTAATCAAAATTAGGTACTTTTGATTTAGCAAATATTAAACCCTAATATTCTCTAGAATTAAGATTAGGGTGACCCTAAACACATCCCAACTCTTAAACCTCATGCCACATCATCAACCACCTCACATGTTAAACCCTCCTTCACACGTTTTGGGGAAAAAGCCAAAGGTTGCCAGAGAATCAACACACCACATTCCAGCTTACACTTTAAGCTTGTTTTGGACCCTTGGATGAAATTCAAACATGCCAGCAACAAACAAAACGCCAAATTCAGTCACATGATCCAGAAAAATGCCAAAACCTTCAAGGGCATTTCAGGGACTTTATACATTAGGGTTTTACGTTTTTATGCTTTGTAGTAGTCACTTGTAGCCTATATAAAGGTATTAGGTCACAACTTTTCAGTTTGCTCTTGATTTTTCGTTAGTTCACATTTCCGTAAATCCTTTGTCATTATTGAATGAAAAGTGTTTGAATTTTGTGAAGAAAGTCAAGTGCCAATCTCTTTACTGCTTGTTTATGTTTAATGTTTGCTAAAACCTGAATCTCAAAATGTTTTCATAAGCTTTGTGCAAGAAATTGCGTAAAGTTCTTAAATCATGATATTTTGCTAAGATCTTGGTACACCTTGGAATTTTTGGGCTATAAGTGGATCATAACACCCTGATATTGTGATATCAAGGTGTTGTGAGGCTTATAACTTGGGGATAATCAAGTGTGGAGTTCAAGAGTTGCATTAATCAAGGATTTGTCACTTTCTGATTTTGATATTTTTTCCTTCTAAGTTTGTTCCATCTTAGCAGCTTGATATTGGAAGCTTGTGCTTGTTCTTGCTAGCACATAAGCTCAAACATACGTAGGTGTGGATGTACATCCATGAGGTTTGGACCCTTCATCCCAAAATCTGATATAAATTTGGATAATTGTGATATTTGAGTTCTGCTTGTGTATGTGTTGTTCTTGGGCTCCAAATATTGTTGAATCTGTTCATGTTTGATGTTTTGATGTTTATGAATGCATATGTTAACCTAAATCATACTTTTGATTTGAAAATCTTGATTTGAAAATATAAAAGGGTGTTTGGGTTAACCTATTTTGAATCATAGTTTGTTATTGTGTTATTAGGAGTGCTTTGTTTGATTTGGTATCTGTTATTCACTTGGTTGTATGCTAGTTTCTGCAAGTTGTTGGCTTTGAAACATCAAATCCAAGATTGTGCTATATCTCACTTGTTTTAACTGATTTTGACCTAAGACTTTGGAGATACCTAGAGTATATGCATGCTTAGGGCTAAAAAGTGTTAAAACATAGTTTATATAACCTGTTAACAAGATTTGAGTGTTTGAAATTGGCTTGTTGGTCAAGTATATCAGCAAAGTGAAAAATCTGCTTGTTTAGTGTTCATCAGTAACCTTTGTGTGCTTAAATCTTGATTTAGGCCTTGAACCAATGCACGTAACTTGTTAATTTATGTTCATTTGAATTAAATATAGCTTGTGTATGCTTTTAGTGCAATTTGGTTGGCTGAATTTTGCTAAAACAGCTTATTAAGTTCATAACTACTTATGTTCATGTCTGTATGAGATCTGGTGATAGATTGAATTAACTGCACTAATTGGCTGATTGGAAGTGTGATTTCTTTGTTGTTTTTTACTCCTTGTGATTCACTGATCACAAGGGTGCCTTGTTTGTAACTTGATTCAAACAAAAAGTCACTAAAGATAATTAGTCAAGAAAGTCAAGCAGTGGGAAAAGTTCCCACTGCTCAACACCCAAACTAGCCCCTGCTAGTGTTAATTCTCTTTCAGCTTATTTATAAGCCACATTGTCTTATCCAGACTTGCAACAACTTATTTTTTGTGATAGATCTTCATTATTTGACCCATTTATTTGATCTGGAGCTTATCAGACCTTGGCTTTGACTTTTTGCTTGACTACTCATAAAGTTGACTTTTAATTAAGTGCTTATCTGCTTATTCCACCTTATTGAGTGTGCTTATTGAAAAACTTTTTGTTGATTAAGCTTAGTTAAGTCATTTAAAAGCTTTTGAAAGTTGAATCAGCTCTTGGGGTGGCCTAGAACTCGAAAACGACTATTTTGTCGTTTTGTGAAGATAGCTTTTAGCTTATTCAGGCTTATTCCTTGTGCTTTTTCCAATTTTCTTTTTGCAGATCTCTTAAGTAACTCAAAAAAGGCTTGTGTGTCAAATTTGAGCTTATGGCATCAGCTTATAGCTTAATGGGCCAAAAAGCCCATTAAGAATAAACTTCTTTGAAATAAGCTAGCTTAAACACATTTTCAGCTTTTGGGCCTTCAGAGTTTTGTTCTTAAAATCAAATTTTGACTCAGATAGGAGCTTTTGGGCTTATTTGGACAACATTTTGCTTATTGGGCCTATTTGAGCCCATTAAGGGGACTGTTTGGAATTTTAGCCCATTTCTAGGCCTAATAGGGGTATTTTGTAGTTTCAACTTCATTTCTGTGTTATTTAGGTTAAAATAAGCTAGTTTGCAACTTTTTAGAATTTTTTATAAATTTTGGATTTTTATTAATATTTTATTATTATTATTATTACAAATTAAAATTTAGATTTTTCAAGTTTTTTCATTTTTCATAGATCAAATACATTAAGTTAGGAATTTTGCAATTTTTAGAATATTTTTATTGTCATTAGATTAATTTTTAGAATTATTTTAAGTTTTAATAAGTTTTAATTGTTTTTAAATAGTTTTTATTAATTTTAAAATCTTCAAAAATAGTTTTAAATTTAGTTAAGTCATTTTAGAGGTTTACAATTGAAAAAATCTCATTTTGGGCTTTTTGTTAATTAAATTGATTTTTGGGCTTTAATTAGCATTAAAATTTTATTATTTAATTAAGTAAAAGGTTTAAGTGATTTTTGATTTTTTGTAAACTCTAATTACATTTTTTAGGATTTATTGCAATTTTCTAGGAAATTTTAGGGTAAATTTTTAATTTTGTCACTTTTTACGGTTTTACGTGTACGACTAATCGTCTTAGTGTAATTCACGATCGTAACCGTCATTCTCTTCTAATCTCTTTTCTATTTTCTTTTCTCATCAATATAATCACAAAAATTAATCATCTCTCTACACAACACACTTGCCTCCTTGGGAAATGAACTTGAACTTCATTTGTCATTAGTGCTTGGTTTTCCTAAACTGACACTTAATACTTTCCCTATTTTGCTCTCTTTTCCTAAAGAGTAGTAAAAACACTAAATTAGAACACATTTGTTTGGCTGTAGGACACTGAATTACAGACTTCATGATGTGTTTGGGAGGACATGATATAATGATGCTCTTGAGACGTTTGTCTTGGTTTGCCAATTTCCTATCAGCTTGAGTCCATTACTTGAGAGGTTTGGGAAGAGGATTCTCATCAGTAGAGGTAAGCGTCATGGGACCATAAGGTCCATTATCTAGAATTTCTAGAAGAAATGGTTCAAGTCCGTCGAGATACACAAGGAATTGACACTTCCAACTTGCAAAATCATCTTCATCAAAGACTGGTACATTGGTGACATGAGATCCGCCTCTTGAGTCAAGAAGTTGAGGTAGATCATCTTCATTTTGAGGTGGAGGAGTGAGTCTTGGTGATGTTGGTGGTGCATTAGTGTTGTTCCCAGAAGACGGTGGTGGTGGTGGAGGTGTATTGCTTGTTTCAGGCATGGTGGATCTTGATTATAAACTTAGAACGATGTTTATGAGGGTTTTAATATCAAACACCGCTCTGATACAAATTGAAAGTCCCTAAACCAAGCTTGAAACAATAAAGTTAACTAATCAAAACACTTAATTACTTTTCAAACGTAATACTTATTATTGTATAATAAAGAATTACAAGTGTTATGGATAACACCGTTTGATGACAATGTGTTGTGCACACTTTGGACAAATTAAAACCTAACTTATGAGCACAGTCGCAACTGTTTGGTTCTATAAGTTCCAAGATTTAATGTGTGAATTATGTCAAAGTATTAAACATTAAGGCTAGGCTACATAACCTATTTATAGTGTTATGAGGTTGACTCCAAGTACTGGTTGATTGTGACTACACTAGACAGACACATGTCAGACCTCTATCACAAGATGCTCTTCTATTCTTGGTAGTCTGTCACAATGCTTTAGGGAAACAGTTGACACAGTTTCCATTTTCTTCATAGTCTCGTACACACTAAGGTATGTCCAAAGTGTGCTGAGTGTTAACAGGGTATTGCCACCCCTGTTAACCCTCAACCCCTCAAAGTCCCTGAAACATCTTGGCTATTATCCATCACAGCCAATGAGTATGTCTTCAAGTAATCTTCGACTTCTTTGACAATGTCTCTGACATGGACTCCTCTGAGGTTTCTAACAGAGACTTAGATATCTGTGAGTCTTGTGATACTTGCCTGCCTCCCAGGCACATGCAAGTTAATATCAAACAGCTTGATTTGTGTTTAAATCTATGATATAGGGAATCTAATAAACTTAGATTCCCAACACCATGTCAGATTCTGGGGGGGTCTCACAGATTGGTATCAGAGTGGTGGTTATTGGGAACTGAGTCGTTTTCAAAACTTAGTCTATAACCGAAAGTTCAAAAATTTCAGGTTTTAAGTGTCAAACACAGAATCTGCCAATGTTGTTCGATATCTGCGCAGGTAACTCTCTAATCCTTATTTTTTATTTTTAGTTATCGTTATAGTATTTCATCTCCTGATTACATGTTGAAATATTACATTACCCTAATGACGATAATTACTATGTCTTTTCAAAGCCTTGTGCTTCATGAATTATCATTGCTTATTACTTGATTACATATGCTCTTACTACATATCTTGAATTCTTGTTCTTGTGAACTGATCTTGTTACGATGATTTCGTATTGTTATGACGTTACATACTTGCATCTGGAGCGCGTATGCTGCCGACTTTTCATACTCACTTCTCTGAGTACTATTGCTATCTTGTTCATGTGTGATACGACTGACCTCATATACTCGTTCGATTTGAACCGTCTATTTTTCTCAACTCACTGTTACATGTTGTGCATACTCTCGTGATACCATTGTTCGGGATTGAATAAGTGTTGTTTTCGATGAAACTTCTGATTTTTATTTTACTACCGTGTGTGTTGATTTCATTATTAAACCTATTTAAAATATCTCTTTAGATATCCAAAATGCTTTCCGACCATTTGTGATTTGATGTATTGAAGAATAGTCTATAGACCATTGTGTAACTCAATGTGTCTCCGAAAAAGACTAAAGGACATCGTGTGATTCACGCATCTCGAAGCATTCATTGATTCCGTGTTGAATAATATCGTGAGTTTTTGTAACCTTGATTGACCAGTTATGTCATCGTTCTACACGACACTTGTATATCGATTAATTATTACTTCATTGACCATACTACATTTCGATCTCGAATTACAACGTCCATTTGTATCTTGAAAACACCATCTTTATCTTGTAATTCATCCTCTATTATGTGACGACTGTTCGGAACACGATTGTACTTCTATAAACCTGTACCCTCCCTTTTATTTAACCTCCTCGCTCTAGGAGTGTGAATTGTTAATGTTCCGTTTCTTTCTCGATATCTCTTGTGATTTTGAAAAATCATACCACCTAGACACCTTCCTGCATTACATTATGATATCTAAGACACGTATGTCATGCGTCGTTTTTAATTTCTTAGATTTTCGTTGGTATTCTTGAACCATTTCTATACTGTGTTTTCTTTACATGTTTAATTGTACAGTTTATTCTCTTTCGTATTTATGGAATCCACAAGTCTTGTGTGTACGCTAATTCCGAGTTATTATGAAATTTAGAGTTTATTTCAAGTTATGTCGAAAATTATACTTTGTACAGGAACTTTATAGGAAATTTAACAATGTCGAGAAAATATTTTTATAACTTGGACAAAAAAAATATATATTTCTACTTGTTGAGACGTCCGTTTAGGACATAAAGTTTGGCTAGTAAATCTTAAAAAAAATCGAGCAAGTTACGCTCATTTGAGATTGTAAAATTTAAGAACTTATTTCTGCTAATTCTAAAATATCATTTTGTTGACAGATTTAATGCAAGGGCATTTTTGTCCATTTTTTATCCGTTTCAAGTCTTGAGTAAAACTAGAAAGTTGTTCAAAACATCGTTTTAAACCAAATTACTCTAGACTTCGAGTCTTAAAATGTCATTTAGTGAATCAATTGGTTTAGTTAAACCCAAAAGTCAAAGTTAACTAAAAGGTCAAAACTGATAGAAGTTAAAAATATGGTTTGAAGCATTTTAGATTCGTGTGAGCTCGTAAAATTTTAATTAATGATATTTTACAACCATGAAACATTGATTGCGTTTGAAAACGTTTACAAATAGTAAGTTGAGCTAGGTCATACATAAATATTAAACTTTTAGGAACCAAGTGATTTGATAAACTGATACTCTACTTTCTTAAAAGTGTATTTTGTCAAATAAATTATGATGTGCACACCTACGGATTCCTTTATCCTTTCTTTTATATATGACTTATTTGTCATTCTATATTGCCGTCCTTTGTTTCTATCGTACCACTCATCCGGGCCGAGGTTTGAAGATCTTGCTTTCATATCGTTCGTTATCATCTTGACATGATTCTCACGGTGATTCCGGCTAAACCTTTTGAAACCTTTTCACCTTGTAACCATTTCATTGATTGTCTTCGAACTACTATTCATTACCCTCCTGTAACCCACTCGCTATTTTGTATGCTATCATCCTGTCACCACATGAATTTAACTGGTATTGTTTGCAAATTATTCCACTTGGGCATTATTAAATACTTGAAGGTTATCTTATAAAATTAATTTATATTAATTTTACAATGTATTTTCACAAGTTGTTCTACTTTGGTCATGTAAAGAATTCTTGTAACGTTAAGATTTTGATTTAAATATCTAGTCAGTAACTTATTGGCGAAGAGTTTCATAAATTATTTTGATTCCTACTTTTAGAAATGGGATTATATGCATATTTTAAATCATATGATATGTAGTACTGGTTTGACAAAGTTGAGCATCGCATTGTTAGTCCTAAATTATGCATGGTCTGATCACCTATGCTTAATTTAGAAGGAGCCATGCAAGGCCAAATAGTAGTCACCTTAAATATCTTGTCAAATAATCAACTTTTTAATTATGTTCCTTAAGAAGTTAGATGAAATAAAGTTTAGAAAACTTTCATACCTTATGCGAGTAGCCGAGTTCACGACTTACACATAAGAACTCTTATTTTGTTTCTTGAACAAAGTACATGCCTCAAGCACCTATTTTCTTACCCAACAATATTTGTTTAACTTGTTACCTCATCATCCTCATGATACAATTCTCGTTACCACTTGTCTAATTTCTTACCATTGATATAAGACTTGAAAGTTTCAACGTTGTTATGTTCTACATCGATCTACCTTCTCTATCTATTTTAGTAGACCTTTGAAACGCCTCTGGACGCGTATAATGATTTACGACTTGACGTGAACAATGATTTCGTGTATTTATCATGATGTGTGATAGACTCTATTGTCTTGAAATTCGTTCATGTGAACCACGTGTGACTTCGCCTCTCATTGCTAATGTTTTTCAACTTACTGGAATTACTCTCAAGTGACTTCTTAAGAATTTTCTGTGATTCGAAAATTTATTGTGTGGCTTTTCTCTTTCGTCGTGTATCGACCACTGAGAACTTAATAAGTCGTTGTTGGTGACACCAACTGCACTCAAGAAGTGATGACTTGCTATTATCCTTTGTTTCTTATTGTTTTAATCATCGACGCGTCTATTCTATCGTGTTTGTTAAGAATTGTTACGACATTCGTTTTATTCCCTTGTGTTATTGCTCGCATACAAATTGTTGACCTTTATATGACTCATATTCGTTGCTGTCTTTTCACCTTTTGAAAACCAGAAAATGTTACGTGTTTATCATTTGATACCTTAATCACCTTCTTGGGTTTCTAAAAAAATTATTATTAATTTTTAGGAACGTTTTATACATTTTATCAAATGTTTAAATTACCAGATATATATATCCTCTCTGGGAAATTTACCTAGTGTTTCAAAGGATACCAGGCTGTATCTTTTAAAGTAATTGATTTTATCATACTTTACCTTCAATATAATGTAATTATTAAATTAATTTATAATTTCTATCAATGATTCTAAATAACTTGGAAAATCTGATTTTCTGTAATGGTAACGATAAACTTGAGCTTCCAACAGAAACTTCATGCAGCCATCCAAAAGTTCTTAAGCCGATCAGGATAACTAATTTGGAACTATTCTACTTTTGCTTTGAAAATCCTGATCAAGAAAAAGATTTAGCAACTCCTTAACCACTAAATACATATAGTTTGATTTTAAATCACTAAAACCCTATAAAATTTACTTTAAATCAAGAAATTACCAAAACTGAGTTTTTCAATAATACCAATGTCCTAGAAAACTGATTGTGACAGCATGTATTCTAAATGATCATATGTAATTCATTTTTTCCGTTCTATTTCTCTTGTAACTAGATTGTTACGTTTTAAGATTATCATGCTTTATAGTTGCACGATTTATGATTCCTTGTTGATTAACAATCTTGATTCATTTTAGCACACTACGTCCGTTTAAGCGTTTCTTGTGTTCATTCTATCTCCTGATATTTCCGTTTACTGAAAGGTCATAATTCTAATACGAGTTTGAAAATATATTCGAAAGGGAGTTAAGAAACTGAAGCATAGTGAATTCCAATCGTGAAGGTATGTTTTGGTGCAAAAATTACCTGGGAAGCAATGAATTTGTTCTACACTTTGCACCTCCCTAATAAGTGTGAAAACACTTATCCTTTTACCACTTAATTAAAATAATAACCAAGCCAAAACGTGTATTTTATGTCGTAAATGTCGGAATTATGCGTGGTTTGTGTTTTTGTTGTGATTCAGGACTAAAATGTGAAAAGGGAGGAAAACACGGGCTTTCACGGGCTTTTATCGAAGAAAAAGACAAAAGACGAAGTCAAGAGATCAAGAATGCAAAAAGAACGGAAGTCCAAGGCCTATTCTGAAGATTTATCGAAGAATAAGTCCAAAGACGGAAGTTTAATAAAGCCGAGGAACTCAAGTCTAATTTATGAAGAAATTATAAGACGAGTTCAAATAATCCCGAGACAAAGTCGAAAAATGTCGAAGAATTAAGAAGACGAAAAGACGAGAAAGAAGAAAGAAAGAAAGAAAGGAGCAACACATGCATCCTTCCCATCTCCCTATAAATAGAACACTTCCACCTTCATTTCATTTTGTTAGCTAATTTGACACATTAGTCTTTCCACCTTAATTTAATGTCATTTTAATTAATTGTCATTTTAAATACTTGTCTTGCACTTTAATTCCTTTAATTCCAAGTAAGTCTTTTAATTTTGTGTTGTTTAATCCTTTATCATTAATCTTTTTAATCATCTCATTCTACTTTTCTTCTTGCTTAATCTTAATCGTTTCAATCATCTTCATTTGTTTTGATTTCGTGTTCTTAATCTTAATCTTTTTCATCTTATTTTTACATAAAGCTTGCGTCTTTTTACATTTCGTGTTCCTAGTTTTTAGGAAAATCTTATTCGATTTAGGAACTTTTTCATTAATTGCGAAATCTTGCCTTTTTTACTATTGCGAAATCTTACCTTTATTGTGAAATCTTGCATCATTTACCAATTGCGGAATTGTTCCTACTTCTGCATTGCGAAATCATTGATTTCGCAACTATTGCGAAATCTTTGTTTTTGGAATTGCGAATTTGTGCCTTGGATTATTACGGAATCCTCACTTTAGCATTGCGGAATTGTTCAAGAATTGCGAAATCATTCGATTTCGCAATATTGCGGATTTGTGGTTTGGTAATTGCGGAATTATTATATGATTTCGCAATAATTGCGAAATTGTCCTTTTTCTTGCTAATTTAAATCAGTTTTTTATACATTGCGAATTTACTTAATTTTTACTTAAATTCAATTTTTAAACTAATTTTTCCCGCCATTTTTAATTAGATTTATTTTAATTGTTTTGTCCTATTTTTACTTAGCTTAATTTTTACTTGTCTTTCTTATTTTATTTTTAAAGTGTTTTAATTAAAAATTTTAAATTTACGTTTTGTCTTATTTAATTTTACGTCACTTACTTTTCGCCAAGCTTTAATTTTACGTCATTTAATTAATTTACTTTTAAAAGTTTTAATATTGCACCATTTTATTTTCAATTAGGTTTAGATTTAAATTACCGTCATTTATTTTAACGTCTTGCACATTTACTATACTACAACGACCAAATCTATTTGTTCTCACCAAAAGACGACCGAGTCGCACGTTTACCATTAGTCAATTCGAAAAGATCGGATGATAACTTTTTATACTAGGCAAAAACCTTGTATTAAATGGCGCCGCTGCCGGCTCTTTTCGTGAAGATTAACGGTTTTTTGTGAGAGACGCGTTTCTTTTTGGGATCCGTTCATTCGTGAGCGTTATTTTTCGTGTCAAAAATTTTCAAAAATCCATAAAAATTAAAAATTTTCAAAAATCCAAAATGATTTTATTTTTATAGTGTATATATATTGTCTATTTCTTTGGTATCTTTTTCTTTTGCTTTCGCAGGTGTATGCGTACTAGATCTTCAACTTATCCAAAGCCCGAGACTCGTGAAGATTTAGCTATGGCAGGTGTGAACAACAACAATAACCCACCGCACCTCAACAATAACAACAACAATGTTCTTCCACAGCCCGATCTTCGGACAATGGAGGAGCTTTGTCAACCCACAATGTATGGACGAGGAGGACCGATTGCGCCGATGCAAATCACGGCTCTGGAGTTTTCGTTGAAGCATCACATGATCCAACAAGTGCAAACTAATCTATTTCTCGGATTGCCTGATGATGATGCCAACAAGCACCTCGACAAATTCATTACTATTACTCAAAGCATGAAGTTGCCCGGTGTTACTATGGATGTCCTTCGCCTACAGCTCTTTCCACATACTTTATCCCACCACGTCAAAAAATGGTTTGATCGTCTCCCGAAGAATTCCATTCATACTTGGGACGACATGACTCAACGATTTTTGTCGCGCTACTTTCCACCATCCATGGTCATGCAAGAACCCAATGAATCTCTCTTTGATGCTTGGGAAAGATATAATGTTTTGATCGATCGATGTCCAAACCACAACATGCTCCCCGTTACGTTGATTGATAGTTTCTACAATGCTTTGACTTTTCGTGATCGTGATACGATTAATGCAGCCACCGGTGGCACATTTATGAAAAGAAGACCTGAGGAGTGTAGAGAGCTTATTGAGAACATGACTACTCATAAAAAAAATTGGGATTCCTCCGCTTCTTCAAGGAACAACCCAAGAGTCGATGTTTCTTCTACTTCAGCAAACCCCGATATGACCGAATTCACCCGCATGATGGCCGAAATGAACAAAAATATCTTGCTTATCGCTACAAACCAACAACAACAAGTTAAAGCTGTAGCAATTTCTTGTGAGACTTGCGGTGGTCCTCACTCATACACTGATTGTCCTTCTACTCAAGGCAATCCGGAAAACGTGTATGCGGCTTATGGTAACTATTCACTGGAAAATTACCAAGCCCGACCTCAAGGTGATCGGAATTTGCTAAGTTACAAGTCGAACAACTATCTTTCACCTGGTTTTTCTCCTCAAAACCACAACCCCAACAACTACAATAGAAGCACTCAAACCCCACCTCGAGCTTCTACTCCATATCACCCACCAGCCCCACAACCTCCACCCGTAAATCAAGATGTTGAAACTTTCATGAGAACCCAAAGAGAGCTAGTTAACAATCTTCAAAGCCAAATCATCAACTTGAAAAGTGACATCACTAAACAAGGAAATGATATTAGAACCTAGCTTCGTCAAGATATGCAAACTTCTATCAGCACTCAGATGAATGATTTAAAGAACATGCTGGCTAGTTTCTTTCAAGGTAATCAACCTTCTACTTCGGGCTCACTTCCTTCAAATACTGTTACCAACCCAAGAGCGAATGTAAGTGCTATTACTACCCGTAGTGGAGCAACTTTAGTAGGACCATCTATCCCACCCCCAGTTACACCATCTACACCTCATCCACCACCATTTATCCCTACTACTCCCACACCTAGTATTAGTTCACCATTACCGTCTCCGCCTCGTCATGAAGAAGTACCCACGAAGAATCCTCCACCAACCCCACCTTCCACCTTTAAACCTTCACCATCTCAACCTGTACCCGCTACACCTACACCACCTAAACCCAACATTCCTTACCTTTCTCGACTCAACAAGGCTAGAATTTTGACTAAGAATGACGTTCAAGTCTCTAACTTTTTGGACAAGATTGCCGGCATGACCGTCACCTTTACCCTTGTTGAAGCTCTTGCCCAAATGCCACAATTTGTCAAGATGTTTAAGGACTTGCTTAGCAAGAAGGAGAAGATGGCCGAGTTTGTCAATACTAGATTGAATGAAAATTGTTCTGCCGTCCTTCTTAAAGAACTTCCGAAGAAACTTGGAGATCCCGGTCGTTTTGTGTTACCATGTACTTTTCACCAAACCGAATAATTTACTGCCTTAGCCGATCTCGGGCCAAGTATAAATCTGATGCCTTTAAGTGTTTGGAAAAATTTATCATTACCCGACCTTACACCAACAAAGATGACTCTTGAGCTTGCAAATCGCACTCTCACTTACCCTCTTGGTATTGCCGAAGATGTGTTTATTAAAGTGGGCACCTTCACTTTTCCGGTCGACTTTGTTGTTGTTGATTATGAAATGGACCCTCGTATTCCTTTAATACTTGGTCGGCCATTCTTGAGAACCGGAAAAGCTCTTGTCGATGTTGCCGAAGGTGAGTTAATCTTAAGGGTCGGGAATGATTCACAAGTGTTTAATGGGGAAGATCACAACCAAAGCAAATGGAAGAGAATCAGCGAATATGATTAGTGTGCTTGATGATTTTGTCGTCTTCAACAATCCTCTGTTTGATTCTTGCTATGATAATCCATTGTTCCATGATGATGTAGATGATTCTCTCTCCAATTCTGATCCTCCACCAATTTATGATTCTCCACCGATCTATGATGCTTATGCTGATGATTTTAGTTCCGATGGGGATGATTATTGTGCTGCTTTCGTTTCAGAGTATTCAGACATGCCCACTTATGATGATTTTGATGAGGCTGATACTCTCTCGAGTGATTCTTCACATGATGGAGATCCTCCGCCAACCATGATTAATCCTACTTTGGATGACTACTCATTTGAGGAAGATTTTGCTACTTTTCTCAACACATACTTCCCAAATGAGAGTGATGCGCCTCCTTTGGACTTTGATGATTATGGTCTTTATCCTTCTACGGATTTGAAGAAACTTCTTTCAAAGGAGAAGACGCCGAAAGACACCCACATCCGCAACACATATGTTTTAACACCTCTCTATCCACCTTCTGAGGACGAGGTTGTGCATTTTATTAGCGGTTCTTCTTCAAAATCTGATGAGACTGAGTGTTATTTTCCCCTAAAGGAAAAGGTGTTCGACCCCGGCATTTCAATTTTTAAACCATCTCAGTATCCATCTGATGAAATAAAAGGAAAACTCTTTGGAACTTATGGAGATATGCTTGCACTTCACCCTTGCTACCACCATGCTCAATCGCTGCTTAAGGGAACCTTGCCTACTCTTCTTTGGCTTACCTTGTTCGCCTTAAGCTTGTGTTATTTGATGGATGAAAACCATCTATTTGATCCCGGTGGATGTTCTTCAAGCTTCTTCCTATGCTAATCAAGGTCGATTCAGGCTCACGACTCGGTTATCAAAAATCAAGCGCTTCTTGGGAGGCAACCCAAGTATCTATCTTTTAGCTATTTCTATTCTAAGTGTAGGGGAGACCCGTTGGTGTGTGCTATTTTCTCTCTTCTCATACTCAGGGATTCGAGCTTTCAAAGATCCATTCTTGATGACTTTTGATGACCCGTGATTCCATGTTCCCGTCTTCTCGAAATTAAGTGAACTTTTCCATGAATTTGACCTCATTTTAACCGGAAATTCGATTTTTCGACATTTTTCAAAAATTTTAATCTGTTTTGGCCTAGTTGTAATTTCCTTTATTTTTTGTTATTTTCTCTTATTAAAATAAAATGGTTTTAGCGAGTTTAGATATCTTAGATATATTAGGCCCGTTGTGAATATTTTGACTCAACCCGAGTTTACTTATCCAAGTTGACTCTAGCTAGTATCCTTAACCATGTAGACCTTAATTGGTTTATTAGGCTAAGCATCCACGAGTCTCATTCCTTGAGATTTTAAATTGTGGAGAACGAGAAATGATAGAGTTAGTAATAAGTTGGGTATTCTTTCATTAACTTATGTGAGTTAATTATGATCTTTTTCTCCCATCGCTTGTAAATAAATAATTGCAATAAGTAAGGTCGTACGATCTGAAAAATTACTTAGCTTCTAGCCCAAGATCGTTTAAAAGATGCTCGGTATTAATTAGAGTTCATAGCCAAGGCATAACTTATTGAAACGGGACACGAAGATTGGCAAGTCCAAAAAGGCCCTAACAAGGCATGAGGTATCCATTTTGTTGCTAAAGATCCAAGATGATGTGAAAAGCATTATTCCCAAAATCAATATGAAGGATCAAGACACACGACGAAAAGCAATTACTCCCATAAAGATCATGGAGAAATCTATCCGAAAAGACCCTAACAAGGTATGAGGATAAATATATCCAAGTCCGAAAAGGAGGCGGATCGTTGTATATCGAAATCCCAAATAAGGATTGAAGAAATAATGAAGAAGTCGTGGTCAACATTTGAAGAAAATATATCAACTACCCCAAGTGAAGATATACACTATATATGAAGAGAAGACCATAATTTCAAGATCGTCTTTCAAGATTTGAAGTATGAAGTAAATGCCAAATATCGGTCCAAGAAAGGTCTCAAATCTTGAAACGAGTTATGCCAAGATATGAACTTTATGAGGTCTCGAGAAGCAGTTTTAAAAGATTTTTTCCTTTAGCTAACTATGGATTAGATCGTCCTACTTTATTTTCAGCCTTAATAAACTATCAAAATAAGTCAACAATGCATCCTCGTGATCATTCAAGACATCAATAAAATATAAGAGTTACCCATAGGAATAAGGGAGTCTAAGTGATTAATTGAACCGCATGGTTAAGTGTTAGTTGTGCTAACTTATACTAACAATGATCTCGTTTTTAAGCTTGGCATGGGGAACGTGAAACTTGAGGGTGATAAACATTCATGACACCAAAGCCCTAATGTAAGTCTTAGATTTCTTTACAAGTTTCTTCCTTCTAGCATTATGTTATTTTCTATCTTTTAAATTTTCCTTAGTTTCTATTGTTTAATAAAGGCCAAGGTAGGTTGATTATAATTTCTAACAATGATTCTAAATAACATGGAAAATCTGATTTTCTATAATGGTAACGATAAACTTGAGCTTCCAACAGAAACTTCATGCAGCCATCCAAAAGTTCTTAAGCTGATCAGGATAACTAATTTGGAACTATTCTACTTTTGCTTTGAAAATCCTGATCAAGAAAAAGATTTAGCAACTGCTTAACCACTACATATAGTTTGATTTTAAATCACTAAAACCCTGTAAATTTTACTTTTAATCAAGAAAGTACCAAAACTGAGTTTTTCAATAATACCAATGTCCTAGACAACTGATTGTGACAGCATGTATTCTAAATGATCATATGTAATTCATTTTTTCCGTTCTATTTCTATTCTAACTAGATTGTTACGTTTTAAGATTATCATGCTTTATAGTTGCACCATTTATGATTCCTTGTTGATTAACAATCTTGATTCATTTTAGCACACTACGTCCGTTTAAGCGTTTCTTGTGTTCATTCTATCTCCTGATATTTCCGTTTACTGAAAGGTCATAATTCTAATACGAGTTTGAAAATATATTCGAAAGGGAGTTAAGAAACTGAAGCATAGTGAATTCTAATCGTGAAGGTACGTTGTGGTGCAAAAATTACCTGGGAAGCAATGAATTTGTTCTACACTTTGTACCTCCCTAATAAGTGTGAAAACACTTATCCTTTTACCACTTAATTATAATAATAACCAAGCCAAAACGTGTATTTTATGTCGTAAATGTCGGAATTATGCGTGGTTTGTGTTTTTGTTGTGATTTAGGACTAAAATATGAAAAGGGAGGAAAACACGGGCTTTCACGGGCTTTTATCGGAGAAAAAGACAAAAGACGAAGTCAAGAGATCAAGAATGCAAAAAGAACGGAAGTCCAAGGCCTATTCTGAAGATTTATCGAAGAATAAGTCCAAAGACGGAAGTTTAATAAAGCCGAGGAACTCAAGTCTAATTTATGAAGAAATTATAAGACGAGTTCAAATAATCCCGAGACAAAGTCGAAAAAAGTCGAAGAATTAAGAAGACGAAAAGACAAGAAAGAAGAAAGAAAGAAAGAAAGGAGCAACACATGCATCCTTCCCTTCTCCCTATAAATAGAACACTTCCACCTTCATTTCATTTTGTTAGCTAATTTGACACATTAGTCTTTCCACCTTAATTTCATGTCATTTTAATTAATTGTCATTTTAAATACTTGTCTTGAACTTTAATTCCGTTAATTCTAAGTCTTTTAATTTTGTGTAGTTTAATCCTTTATCTTTAATCTTTTTAATCATCTCATTCTACTTTTCTTCTTGCTTAATCTTAATCTTTTCAATCATCTTCATTTGTTTTGATTTCGTGTTCTTAATCTTAATCTTTTTCATCTTATTTTTACATAAAGTTTGCGTCTTTTTACATTTCTTTGTTTGTTTTTAAAGTTTTTATAAGTTTTTATCATTTGCCTAGCTTATTGGTAGCTTATTAGTGTTTTTCTTGGCTTATTGTCCATTAGAAGTTGTTAAAAAGTTGCTTAAAATCGTCCTTTTTCGTGTTCCTAGTTTGTAGGAAAATCTGATTCGATTTAGGAACTTTTTCATTAATTGCGAAATCTTGCCTTTTTTACTATTGCGAAATCTTACCTTTATTGCAAAATCTTGCATCATTACCAATTGCGGAATTGTTCCTATTTCTGCATTGCGAAATCATTGATTTCGCAACTATTGCGAAATCTTTGTTTTTGGAATTGCGAATTTGTGCCTTGGATTATTGCGGAATCCTCACTTCAGCATTGCGGAATTGTTCAAGAATTGCGAAATCATTCGATTTCGCAATATTGGGATTTGTGGTTTGGTAATTGCGGAATTATTATATGATTTCGCAATAATTGCGAAATTGTCCTTTTTATTGCGAATTAAAATCAGTTTTTTATACATTGCGAATTTACTTACATTTTACTCAAATTCAATTTTTAAACTAATTTTTCCCCCCATTTTTAGTTAGCTTTATTTTAATTGTTTTGTCCTATTTTTACTTAGCTTAATTTTTACTTGTCTTTCTTATTTTATTTTTAAAGTGTTTTAATTAAAGTTTTTAAATTTACGTTTTGTCTTATTTAATTTTACGTCAGTTACTTTTCGTCAAGCTTTAATTTTACGTCATTTAATTAATTTACTTTTAAAAGTTTTAATATTGCACCATTTTATTTTCAATTAGGTTTAGATTTAAATTACCGTCATTTATTTTAACGTCTTGCACATTTACTATACTACAACGACCAAATCTATTTGTTCTCACCAAAAGACGACTAAGTCGCACGTTTACCAATAGTCAATTCGAAAAGATCGGATGATAACTTTTTATACTAGGCAAAAACCTTGTATTACTCCCCTTCTTTGCATATTCTACTGTTTCCAGGAGAACTCTAAGGGACCAGAGTTCCTTTATAGGGGAAGACCGTAAGAACCCGTACTTTCCTAGCATTATTTTATTCTTTTATTCGTACTTCTTGAATTTTCCAACGTATTACGTTTTCTTGTATTCTTATATGTAAATCCTGAGATCATGATAATTTAAATAAATTATACTTTTCAAGTATTTTCTGATCATTGATAAATACTTTATCTGGAACTATAAAAATTTTATTTTATTTTTCCATATTTATTTAAATCAAAGTTTTTGATTTAAAATCACCCGCGTACATTTTACAACGAGTTTACTCAAAATCAATGTACAACGAGAATTCCTAGTGATCGCTGATGCCGACAGATGCCCAAAATTTTACATTTTATTATCGAATGGTGTCAAAACAATCAAAATAAGATTTTAGAGGTGGGACATCAATTGGTTTTTGTTAAAAACAAGTAGAGGTTGATGATCAATGGTGGTTTATGGTGTTAGGGGTGGCGGCAAAATGGAGGTGGGAGGAGATGTGTTTTTTTATAAACCTTTTTAGTTATGTGTTGTGTAAAAAGAAATGTATTTATATATGATGGGTAGTAGAGGGGTTATCGTTTCCAATTTTAAAACTTGTGGACTAAAAAGAAATTAGATAGTTGAAAGGGTAGAAAATGGTATTGGTAAATATTGAAAATATATACGGGGCTCGGGTTTCGTAAAAATACTTTTCAAAAGTTACAATGCATCATAAATGTGATATTATGGTTTCCCGACACGACTTAATACGTAATTAAAACGAAATCGTCAAAAATATTAATTATCGAAACAATCGATAATAAAATGTAAAATTTGGGCATCCGTCGGTATCGCGATCACTAGGAATTATCTTTGTACATTGATTTTGAGTAAACTCGTTGTAAAATGCACGCGGGTGATTTTAAATCAAAAACTTTGTTTTAAATAAATACGGAAAAATAAAATAAAATTTTTATAATTCCAGATAATGTATTTATCAATGATAAGAAAATACTTGAAAAGTATAATATATTTAAATTATCATGATCTCAGGATTTACATATAAGAATACAAGAAAATGTAATACGTTGGAAAATTCAAGAAGTACGAATAAAAGAACATAATAATGCTCGGAAAGTACGGGTTCTTACACATCCCAAAACCGTTAAGGGAGTTAGGAGTTTCCTATGCCACATGGGCTTTTATCGTCACTTCATCAACGTCTTTTCAAAGATATCTCAAACCATTACACACCTTCTCGAAAAAGATGCCCCTTACATCTTTAACGAAGATTGTGTTCGAGCCTTTGAAATTCTTAAAAGGAAACTAACCGAAACTCCCATTCTTGTTGCTCCAAATTAGAACCTCCCTTTTGAACTTATGCGTGATGCTAGTGATTACACTATTGGGGCCGTTTTGGGGTGACATCATGCAAAACACTTCTTACCTATTCACTATGCTAGTAAGACGATGACCAAGGCTCAACTTAAATACACCACAACGGAAAATGAATTACTTGCCGTGGTGTATGCATTTGAGAAATTCCGACATTATCTCGTCTTGATTAAAAGCATAGTGTATACGGACCATTCGTCCATCAAGTTCCTCTTCTCTAAACAAGATGCTAAGCCGAGATTGCTTCGTTGGATTCTCCTCCTACAAGAATTTGAAGTCACCATACTTGACAAAAAAGGAGTCGAGAATCTGGCGGCCGATCACCTCTCTCGTTTGGAAGATCCACACCAATGTGTGTACGAGAACAAGGAAATCACCGAAACATTTCCTCTCGAGACACTTGGTGTAGTGAATTCCAAGGAAGATTCTTCTACCCCATGGTTTGCGGACATCACAAATTACCATGCGGGGAACTTCATCATTAAGGGTATGACGACACAACAAAAACAAAAATTCTTTCGTGACGTCAAGTTCTACTTTTGGGACGACCCTTATCTCTTTCGGACTTGTGCGGATCAAATTATTCAACGTTGTGTGTTAGGCACCGAAGCTACTAATATCCTTAGAGCTTGTTACGAGGGACCCACGGGTGGTCACCATGGTGCTAATCTCACGGCGAAGAAGGTCTTTCATGTCGGTTTCTTTTGGCCTACTATTTACCGAGATGCGCACACACTTATCAAGTCGTGTGACTCCTGCCAACGTCAAGGAAAAGCCTCACAAAACGATGAAATTTCACAAAATATCATCCAAGTGTGTGAGATCTTTGACGTGTGGGGCATTAATTTTATGGGGTCGTTCCCATCATCTCGTGGTAATAAGTATATCCTTGTCGCCATTGACTACCTATCTAAGTGGGTGGAAGCTAAGGGTTTGCCCACGAACGATGCTCGTGTGGTAGTCAAGTTCTTGATACAATTGTTCTCTCGGTTTGGAACCCCTCGTGCAATCATAAGCGATCATGGAACCCATTTTTGTAATGACCAATTCGAAAAGGTTCTAAAGAAATATGGGGTTACACATCGGCTTTCTACGGCTTATCACCCACAAACGAGTGGGCAAGTCGAGGTTTCAAACCGAGCTTTGAAGAGGATGTTGGAAAGATCGATAGGAGAGAACCGACAATCTTGGTCGGATAAGCTCGACGATACTTTATGGGCCTTTCGTTCTGCTCATAAGACGCCCATTAGGTGCACTCCTTATAAGCTCGTGTATGGGAAGAATTGTCACTTTCCAATTAAACTCGAACACAAATCTTATTGGGCCCTAAAGCATTGTAATGATGACATTGAGACCGCGGGAAAACACCCAAAAATGCAATTAAATGATTTAGATGAACTGAGGGAGATTGCTTATGAAAATTCATTGATTTATAAAGAAAAGATTAAAAAGTTTCATGATTCTAAAATTAAAAACCGTGTTTTTAACATTGGAGATCAAGTGTTGCTTTTTAAATCAAGATTGAAAATATTTTTTGGCAAGTTGAAATCCCGTTGGTCATAGGGTTAAGCATTATTTTGGTAGGGAAGTCCCTTCTTTGGACGACCTCGACCAAGTCACCTTCCCCAATGATAATTAGTATTGAGGGGATCGAGTCGAGCTCATAAATCGGTAATAAAAAACGAGGTGCCTCGTGGGGGAGATCCCATGCTTATCCATGTACATATTATTGCTTTCTAATGTAGCTAATGTGAGGGGATTTGTGCCCTTCCAACCTTTGTTATGTGGTTGTTTGTGAATTGTGGTTATTTAGATCATTATCTTCACGATTGGAGCCTCTCGTGTTCGTTTTACGTGAGCACTCGATCGTTTGCTTTGAAGAATTTCTCGATACCCAAATGATATATCCTTTGATGTTCTAACCTTAGGTCTTTTAGCACACTTCATAAACGGCTATAGATTTAATGGTTCCACCCTTTCCTTGCTAGATTAAGCATTCGACTTCGTCTCTAGTATGGGGGTATTTTACCCATTAGATTTGAAACATTGAGGACAATGTTTAACTTTAGTATGTTCAAAATCAGTAAATTCTGGATAAACATAAGTATATATATATATATATATATATATATATATATATATATATATATATATATATATATATATATATATATATATATATATATATATATATATATATATATATATATATATATATATATATATATGCTTGTGATTGTTCAATGTGTATTTTAGGTAACGATATCGAGAAAATGATAAAATATCACAACAATAAATAAAAAATGAACACGTCATACGAAGTCGCACAATGAACCGGACTCAAGTGTTGAATTTCCAAGAAAAAGTCTGATGAGACTGCTTTTATACATAGTCTCATCGTCCAAAATGGGCTTAAAATACATTAAATATCATCAAATATGCCAAATATATGCTTGTGTTTGTTACATGTGTATTTTAGGTAGGGATATTGAGAAAATGACCAAACATCACTAGAAACAAGCAAAAATGAACACGGAAAACGAAGCCGCACAATGAACCAAGCCCTAATGGTGAATTTCCAAGAATAACCCTTGAAGAATTGAAGATTGTACAAGAAGGGTCCTCCAATATTGAATAATTGACACTTTAAACCCTTGTTTATTCATAATTACAAGTTTGGTCCTTAAAGTTTGTCAAATTTACAAAAAGAGCCCTCTACTTTGAAGAATTGGCAAGAATGGTCCCTTAAAAATGAAGATTTGTCAATATTAGTCCTCCAATAAGTCAGTTAAACAAGTCAAGACCATAAAGTTTGAAGAAAATGCTAAAACAACCTTTCAAGTATCAAGAATTTGCAAGAAATACCCTTAAAAATACTTTGGAAAAGTATTTGGGGCAAAAGTCTAAAAACAGAAACTTGGTTAACAAAGGATTTCAAACTTTTGCCATTTTAAACACAAATGAAGAGAAGAAGAAAAGTGAGGGACTAAAACGGGGAGACAAGGATAGTTACCTAGGCCAATGGTGGTGTGACACGTGCCCCACTCACCACTTTCAGCCAATCACAACCCAACTACTTGCCACATCATTTCCCACCCATAACTAATTTTAACTAATCTGATTAGTTAATTATTATGGCGCTAAACACCCTTTTCAAACATTAAACCGGATCAAACACACCAACTATTCACCTATGAACACTGTTGGAGTTTTGTTAATTACTTGTAATTAAACACTATAAACCTCCAGAATTATGATTAACCTATCCCTAAACACGTCCCAATCCTTAAACCTCATGCCACATCATCACCCATGTCACATGATAAACCCTGCTATACAACTTTTGGGGAAACTGCCAAATTATGCCAGCCATCCAACCCATTGTATTCAGCTTCAATTCTAAGCTTCACTATGGACCATTGATCACATTTCAACAGCTCACACCTCAACAAACTGCCAAGAAAAGTTCACATGAGTTCAAGTTATTCAAAATCTCAAGGGGCATTTCAGGAACTTCAAGCACTTAGGGTTTATGTTTTTATGCTTTCTTAGTATCCATTGTAGCCTATATAAGGCATAGGACCTCATACATTTCGCTTTTGCTCTTGGTTTTTCCTTGTTCAAAGTTCTGTAAATCCCTTTTCAATAATAATGAAAATGTGTTTGAATGTTTGAGGAAATCCAAGTGCCAACTTAATTCATTGCTTATTATTGTTACATGTTTGTGTTGTTTGAATCTTAAAACCTGTTTTTAAACCTTGTGCAAGAAATTGCTAAGTTTTCTCAAAAACTTGATATTTTGCTAAGTCTTTGGTACATTCTTGGAATTTTTGGATTACAAGTGATCTAAACACCCTGATAAGAAGATTATCAAGGTGTTGGGATCTTGTGGTTTGGGGATAATCAAGAAGTGGGTACAAAGGTTGCATTAATCAAGATTTTTCATCTTTCTGTTTTATATGAATTGTGCTCTAACCTTGTTGAATCTTAGCAAGGTTGTTATGGAAGCTTGTGCCTTGTTTTACTAGGTACATAAGCTCAAAAATTCGTGAGCGTGGATGTACGTTCATGAGGTTTGAGTCCTTTTCTCAAAAATCTGATAAAAGTCTTAATTTTTGGTGAATTTGTGTTCTGTTGTTATACTTGTTGTTCTTGTGGCTTAAAATTGCTTGATACTGCATAATATTGTTGTTATTGTGTTATATTGGGCTTGGATAACACTAAATCACACATTTACTTTATTAAATCTTGGATTGAAAAAGTTAAAGGGTGTTTGGGTTAACCTGTTTAAGCTTGCAATTTGTTTTTGAGTTATTGGAAAGTGTTGTTTATTGTTAGATTCTGATAAACACTTGGTTGTATGCTATTTGCTGCAAGTTTTTGGCTTTTGAACATCAAATTCTTAATTGTGCTATAAAAAGTTGAAATCTGCTTGTTTTGACCTAACATCTTGGTAACACTTAGATTGTATGCATGATTAGGGGTAACAAGTGATTAAACAAAGTTTATATAAACTATTAAGAAGATTTGAGGGTTTGAAATTGGATTTGTGGTCAAGTATATCAGCAAAGTGTAAAATCTGCATGTTCTTAGTTAATCAGTAACAATTTTTGGCTTGAATCTTTGTCTAAGCTTTGAATCAGTGCATGAAACTAGTTTATTTGTGTTCATTTTAATTATTTATAGCTTGTGTATTCATTTGGTGAAGTTTGGCTGGCTTATTCTTGCTTAAATTGCTTATTGGTTGAAAACTGTTTATTGTTCATATCTGGTGCACATCTGGTGATCTTTTGATTAATCTGTGCTAATTGGCTTGTTGTAATTGTGATACTATTGTTGTTATTGACTCCTTGTGATCCACTAATTATTGGGTGCCTTTGCTTAACCTGAATCCAACAAAAAGTCACATAAGACAAAAAGTCAAGAAAGTCAATCAGTGGGAACTCCTTTCCCCTGAAACTAGCCACTGCTAGTGTTATTTGGTCATCAGCTTATTCATAAGCCATTTTAGTTTATCCAGACTTACAACAACTTATTTTTTGTGATCAATCTTCCTTATTTGACCCATTGACTTGAACTGGAGCATATTAGGGTTTGACTTTAAGCTTTGACTAGAAAACCAAACAGTTTGACTTTTACATAAGTGCTTATTTGCTTATTCTAGCTTATTCAGTGTGCTTATTGGAAAACTTTTTGATTATTTTGCTTAATTAATTCATTTAAAACCTTTTGCAACTTGAATCAGCACTTGAGGTAGCCTAGAACTCAAAAACGACTATTTTGTCGTTTTGTGAAGAGAGCTTTTGCTTATTTCAGGCTTATTTCTTGGGCTTTTTCAAAATTTCTTTTCACATATCTCTTTGGTAACTCAAAAGAAGCTTGTGTGTCAAATTAGAGCTTATGGTATTAGCTTATGGCTTAATGGGCCCAAAAGCCCATTAAGAATAAGCTGTTGACTTATTAAGCTGTGATAAGCACATTTTCAGCTTTTGGGCCTTCAGAGTTTTGTGTTTAAAATCAAATTTTGAGTCAGATAGGTATTTTTGGGCTTAATTGGACAACTTTTTGCTTATTGGGCCAAAAAGCCCAACATAATGGACTGTTTTTTATTTAGGCCCATTTTAAGGCCCATTAGGGGTATTTGGGTAATTTCAAGTTCATTTCTGTGTTTATTAGGTTAAAATAAACTAGTTTGCAACTTTTTAGAATTTTTTTTAAATTTTGGATTTTTAATATTATTTTATTATTATTTTATTATTAAAAATTAAAATTTAGATTATTGCAAGTTTTTCATTTTTCATAGTTCAAATACATTAAGTTAGGAATTTTAAAATTTTTAGATTAATATTAGCGTCATTTAATTAATTTTTAGAATTATTTTAATATTTTATAGTTTTTAATCATTTTTAAATAGATTTAATTAATTTTAAAATTTTAAAAAATAGTTTTTAATTTAGTTAAGTCATTTTAGAGGTTTACAAGTTAAAAAATCTCATTTTGGGATTTTTGTTAATTAAATTGATTTTTTGGGCTTTAATTAACATTAAAAAATTAATATGTAATTAAATAAAAGGTTTGAGTGATTTTTGATTTTTTGTAAACTCTAGTTACATTTTTTAGGATTTATTGCATTTTCTAGGAATTTTTAGGGTAATTTTTAAATTTAGTCACTTTTTACGGTTTTACGTGCACGACTTCGTCTTAGTTTAATTCATAATCGTAACCATCATTCTTTGCTAATCTCTTTTCTTATTTCTTTTCTTCATGCATATAATCACAAAGTTAATCAATTCTTAACACAATACACAAGCCTCCTTTAGAAAGATCCCCACTTTTGGGTCATTACTTGTGGTTTTCCTAAACTATTTGTTAATACTTACCCTAATTACGTTCTTTTTCCTAAAAGACGCAAAATATATACAACCATCATTTTAGCGCCGCTACCAGGGAGGCGTGTTGTGTTTTGATTTGAAAAATTGTTGTTTTTATACTATCCATAATATCTATTTGTATTAGTAGCACTCTACTAATACGTATTATCGGTTTTCGTTTTTGTGTGAATATTTATATATTGTATACATAGAACAATAAATTCACAAGTACTCTAATAGTGTGAAAACACAACCTTGATTCGGTATTTGATCACTCGATCATTGTATTCGAATCTCAAACAAATAAAAAAGGCAAAATAGATAATTACTTTCGTGAAGCTTAATTTTGACAAACACAAACTATGAGGTGGGTATAAGGCGGGTATTATAAAATATACCCGAAGGATAAAGGCTCTTACGTGCTTCGTGTTGCCTCGTTTCCCCGCTTGCTTGTGCGTGTTTAGATAAAAAGGGCTAATCGAGGGTTTGCCAACCAAAGTATTATCTAAGTATCATATATATTTTCTTGGTTTCATTTGATTAAACCCTCTTGAACGTTTTGGTGTACCACCAACGCTCTAAAGTCATCGAAGGCGTTCACTTCACGTGATCGTTTTCATTCCTTGAGGCTCCTTTAATCAAGAGATTTGATTTGAGGAGAGATTTGTAGATTTTTGTCTACTTAATACATTCACCAAAATCCAAAAAAGTAAAGCCAATCAAAAACCACAAAAAAAATTGGAAAAACTAAAAACACCAAAAAGAATCTTCTTTGCTCCTCCCCACGTTGTACGTGACGTTTATGCTTACTCGTAATCAAGCAAGACGTGAACGTAAACGAAAAAACCGAAAGGAGACCACACCTAACCTTTCTAGTGAGGAGTCTCCTATTGACGAACCTATCGTAGAAGAAGAACCAACCATGGCGAATCGAACTATGATGGAGTTACTTCAAGCACCCACCAAGGGTTATGGAGAGGCTATTGTGATTCCCGCCATCCTTATGGAGAATTTGGAAGTGGAAACGGGTTTGTTTTCGATGATCCAAAACAACAAATTCCGTGGTGATGAAAAGGACAACCCGCACAACCATATCCGCCAGTTCAATCGTCTTACCGCCACTTGCAAGTTTAAGGATGTTGCTAATGGCTCGATTAAGATGATGCTTTTTCCGTATTCCTTAGCGGGGCCCGCTAAAATTTTGTTAGAGAAAGAGCCACCCAATTCTATATTGACGTGGAAGGATCTCGTTTCAAAATTTTTGAACCAATTTTTCCCGGCCTCTAAGACTACGCATTTGAAAAACGAGATTTCGAAATTTTCACAAGAATTTAATGAGAGTTTTCTACGGCTTGGAATCGGTTTAAGGAAATGTTACATTAGTATCCTCATCACGGTTTTTCCGAATTGCATCAAATTTACACGTTTTACAATGGATTGAATGATCATGAGAGAAACTATCTTAATGCCACCGCGGGTGGTAATTTTTTATGTAAAATGGTTGAGGAAGCATTGTTGATTATTGAGAATATATCTAAGGTGAATTCCAATACCATCGATGCTTGCCAAATTGAGGAAATTTTGGAAAACAAAATCTTTGATAAGCTTAAAGGTCTTTCAATTGAATTCAAAGTTGGTGAACAAATTTGCTCCCGCTACGGCTAAAGCGGTTGAGGTTTCTTGCATGTATTGTGGTGGAGGTCATGATTTCTCCGAGTGCATTACCAGCGGTGGTAACACTTCGAGTGCCTACGCGGCCACGGGAACTTACAACCAAAACGGTCAAGTTACCCGCTCTAATCAATTGACTCCACCGGGTTTTGCTCCCAATCAAAATGCTAACAACAACTATCGAAACAATCAAGTTGGTTACAAAAACAATTACAAAGGTAACAACTATGGGAATCAAGGGGCTAATAACAATTAAGTTTCAAACAAAAATAAAAACAATGATTTTCAAACAACAACAAAGGTTTGCAAACTTTGAAAGATCTTCCAAATGAATTTTTTGAATACGCAAATGGAAACGATGCTAGGTTTGATAATAATCAAAGAGAGATCATTAGCCTAAGATTCGAGTTTAAGAATGACTTGAAAAAAGAGTTGAAAAACGAGTTAGCAAATGAGCTTAAGATCCACACCAACAAGATGGAGGGAAATGTAACTAGGTTACAACAAAACCAACAAAAAATGGAACAAGGGCAACATGAAATAAAACAAGAGATGCTTAAGGCCGATAAAAGTCAATCTATGTTTGAGGATAAATTTTCATCCATGCTTGAGGCTATAATGTTTATACCGTCTTCGAGTAGTCTTCCTAGCATCACCATATCTAACCCTAAGGGAGAGATGAAAGTGATTGCCACACGAAGTGGTA
Organism: Glebionis coronaria; assembly: GCA_025667525.1. Taxonomy (NCBI): domain Eukaryota; kingdom Viridiplantae; phylum Streptophyta; class Magnoliopsida; order Asterales; family Asteraceae; genus Glebionis; species Glebionis coronaria. The sequence goes on along the minus strand of CM046876.1, from coordinate 316,018,444 downwards.
AGACATTTAAGGAACCGACTCCTCAACCAATTAATCCAACGATGGAGGAAATTGAGGAAGAACCCGAGGTGGTGGTCGAAAAGGAGCATGTCCCAATCCCACGAAGTACTGCTCATGCCACACCTACGGTTGACCCATTACCACAATTGGAACCCGAGATTCCAAAGGCTATGCCTATGCCTCAACCCACACCACCTTTTCCCTATTCATCGAGACTTAGAAAGGAGAAACGTCAAGAGCGCAACAATTACCAATTTGAGCTTTTTATGAAAATGTTTCGTGACGTGCATTTCAATGTGAGTTTTGCCGATGCTTTGGTCATGATACCTCGATTTGCCGCTAACTTTAAGAGTATGTTAAACAAGAAGGAGAAATTGCAACAATTGTCTAGTTGTTCATCGGTTCATCTTAACCGCATACCTCAAAAAGTCGGTGATCCCGGTAAATTCTTGATTCCATGTGCATTTAAAGATATGGAAGAATGATATGCCTTGGCCGATCTTGGTGCTAGTATTAACTTGATGCCACTTGCAATCTTCAAGTCGCTCAATCTTCCTAATCTTACTCCTTCACTAATGTCTATCGAATTACCCGATCATTCCATTATTCCCGCATGTGGATTGGCCGAAGACGTTTTTGTGAAAGTGGGAAAGTTCTATTATCTGGTAGACTTTATCGTTGTCGATATTCCCACGGATCCTCAAGTTCCTCTTATTTTAGGTCGTTCGTTTTTAGATACGTCTATGGCATTAATTGATGTGCATGCTAGAAAGACCACCTTACGTTTCAACGACGAGGAACTTGTTATAAACGCAACTCAAAATTCTCCAATTTCTCATGTTTATTCCGTCGCGATCATAAACCTCGTTGATATGATTGTCGTTGTTTGCGAGGAATTTTCACAAGAAGTTTTAGGGTTTGGTGACGATGAAAATAGTGGCAATCCCACTATGCTTGATCCCATTCTTGATAATTCGACACCAAACTTCACTCCATTTGAAGGTGGTGTTTTTATGTTGTATGAATTTGATGTTTCACGTACTTGTGACGAAGACCTCGACAACGATGAGGACTTCTCGATTATCAAGGACTTTCTTAACGATTTCCCATTTCCTCCACCCGAGGAGGTTATGAGTATCGAGCCCAAATCTTCAATTGAGGAACCATCAATACTCGAGTTGAAAGATTTACCTCCTCACCTTGAATATGTATTTTTGGAGGAGGACGACAAGTTGCCGGTTATTATTACGAAAGATCTTTCGGATGATGAAAAAACCGCACTTGTCGATGTTCTAAAGGATCACAAAAGGGCAATTGCGTGGGAATTATGCGATATTAAGGGGATCGATCCCAAATTTTGTACCCACAAAATCTTAATGGAGGAGTACTAAAAACCCGTAATCCAATGTCAAAGGAGGGTGAACCCCAAAATTCACGACGTCATCAAAAAGGAAGTCCTTAAACTCCTTGACGCGGGAATGATTTACCCTATATCCGATAGCCCTTGGGTATTTTTCATGATATGATCGAAAAGACGATGGAAGTCTTTATGGATGATTTTTCCGTGTTTGGTTGTTCGTTCACTTCGTGTTTGTCGAATCTTGAGAGAATGTTGAAACGTTGTGAGGAAACCAACCTTGTGCTAAATTGGGAAAAATGTCATTTTATGGTTAAGGAAGGAATCGTCTTAGTGCACAAGGTTTCGAAAGCGGGGATTGAGGTAGATAAAGCTAAGGTAGATGTCATCGCCAAATTACCTCATCCCAAAACCGTCAAGGGAGTTAGGAGTTTCCTAGGCCACGCGGGCTTCTATCGTCGATTCATCAAGGATTTTTCAAAGATTTCTCGACCTATTACACATCTCCTCGAAAAATATGCACCTTTTGTCTTTAACGAAGATTGTGTACGAGCCTTTGAAATCCTTAAGAGGAAACTTACCGAAGCTTCCATTCTTGTTGCTCCCAAATGGAACCTCCCCTTTGAGCACATGTGTGATGCTAGTGATTACGCTATTGGGGCCGTATTGGGGAAACGTCATGAAAAACACTTCTTGCCTATCCACTATGCTAGCAAGACGATGACCTAGGCTCAACTTAAGTATACTACAACGGAAAAGGAATTCCTTGCCGTGGTGTATGCATTTGAGAAATTCCGACCTTACCTCGTCTTGACTCGATGAATAGTGTATACGGATCATTTGGCTATCAAGTATCTCATGGCTAAACAAGATGCAAAGCCGAGATTACTTCGTTGGATTCTCCTCCTACAAGAATTTGATGTCGAAATCCATGATAAAAATGGAGCCGAGAATCTAGCGGTCGATCATCTTTCTCGTTTGGAAGATCCTCACCAAAGTGTTTACGAGCCAATGGAAATTACCGAAACATTTTTGGGGTATTTTGTGTGACAACCCCGGTTTTTGAGGTTCGTCACCTAGTCTTATTTTTGGGGTATTTTGTGTGACTATGTGATTTATGTGATTTATGTGTTTATATGTGTGATTTTGGGGATGAGAATGGAAGAAATGTGGTACATGATTTGTAATGCATGGTACGGGTTGGAAATGAAATGAGTTCAGAAATGAACTGCGGGAAAGTTTGGATATCATTTTTACAAGGTTTCGTGTACGTATCGTATGTTGTATGTATGTATTAAGTACATATTATATGGTTAGGATAAGTTTTAGAGATACTTTCCATAATTAGAAACTTTTGGAAATGACGGTTAGTTCGGAAATTACGTAGAAAGTCGAAAAATTAGCGAATAGGTGTCCCGTTTTGATCCGGAAGGGTATAGATGTTAACTAATGGTAATTATAAGTTAATAGAAATTAAATTAATAAAATAATGAAGGGAGAGTCAGAATTGTAGGCCCCATAGCAGAATATTTTAATAAAAAAAAGATAATTACCATATAGGAGTCCTAATTGGGCCTAAACTTGACCAGGAGGTTACCAAAGCATATATAAACACCCCAAGACCCCAAAAACGACCCATAAACCTTGAATTAAACTGTTAGTCAGTCAAATAGCAATGGATGATCAAGAAGAGTCGGATTTATGCTCAGGATTTAAATGTACGTAATTAAACTAGGTTGATTAACGTTAATTTACGTATTTGTAACCTACTATGATGGATTAGGGTTTGAGATTCATAATTTTTTATTAGGGTTTGTTAATGATCTGTAACTAATAATGTAATTAATGGGTTTTTATCATTGGAAATCGTTTTTAGATTTTAATTAGGGTTTATGTATGATTAATTAGATTAATTATGAGAAACTCGTTTTTAAAAACTGGGCAGAATTTTGGTCCATTGTTTTGATCATATCTAGAGTTCTAGGAACATTCATGATGCGATCCAAGTACCCCTGAAAAAGTAATTGAGTTGGATTTCTAATGCAATAAAAGAGAACTAAATTGGAGGTAGGGAGGTTGGTCAAAAACAGGTTACAACAGTCGGAGGTCAAAATAGTTTTTGGGACAGCGGGTTTTCAATTTGTGTTTTAAGGTGATTGGGGTACTTAGAAGTACAATTGAACCCTCTAATAAACGTGGGAGTTGTTTTATATATTAAATAAGAGACCTGGAGGAGGGCTAAGCAAATGGGTTAGGGTACGACCCCCTAATCATGACGAACTTTTTTATGTTCAAAATCAGTAAATTCTAGATAAACATAAGTACATATATATATATATATATATATATATATATATATATATATATATATATATATATATATATATATATATATATATATATATATATATATATATATATATATATATATATATATATATATATATATATATATATATATATATATATATATATATATATATATATATATATATATATATATATATATATATATATATATATATATATATATATATATATATATATATATATATATATATATATATATATGCCTTAACAGTAGCTTTAATGTTGGGTCAAAAGGGAGGAGTTAGCTAAAACATGTAAAGGAATAGGATTTCTTTTATAGAGAGCATGGGTTTGGTTAGGTTGGCGTTTGGCTAATAGTTTGATGACTAAAAACCGGGACTGTTTTGGGAGAAAAGTAAACGGGATAGGTATCAAGTTTAACTAAGTTAAGGACTTGTTTGGGACGGGAAATGGAATGCTTAGAGCATATAATTGGGGTATATATATGGGATAATGTTAGATATCCATCATAGGTTGATGAATCATTTTAGTATTTGGTTCATGTATTCATTGGGTGCATTTGTTTGTTAGCTTTTTGCTAGTGCGTGGATTGTTGGAGAAGCTCAATCAGGTGAGTTTCATAGTCCCATATCTTTTTATGTTTTTTACTTCCAGAAGGGATGGAAGAGACACTGTTTGGTTTTGTACCTCTTGTTGTGAATGTTTTTATGGTTTGCGATGGACTTGTGTGTACACTTATGTGATTAACTGCTATGTGATTCTTGACTGTGCTTATGATTTGGATCGGGGGACACGTACCGTCTCAGTTATTGTGGTTCGACTTGGTACCAAGGGGATGTTGACAAGGCGGGGCCTTGGGATTGGTTCATAGGGGTATGGGCGCCTATGGGACCATGGTGATTGGTAATGCTGGGAGCCTTGGAATTGTGGTGAATGGTTAATCTTGAATGTTAGTTATTAATACATAATTGTAGCATATTGTCCATATGTTCTTTGTTTGATGGTTATTATTCACAGCTCATAACTTGATTTTGGCTTTGGAGTCTAAACCTATGACTCTCACCAGCATTATTGTTGACGTGTTTTAGTGTCTCTTTTAGGTGTTAATGTGGTTAAGCGTGAGAATATAAGTGGCTAGGATTGGAGTCGCATATGAATGCATTTAGAAGGAGATCCCCGTTCCTTCATAGATTTATTTTGTTTGATTGAATAAGTGATACTACGAGTACCTTTATATTGATGTTTGTTTTATTTGTTTGTCTGTGGTAAGAGGTGGGACTTTTATCTACTTACCTAGACTCCTGCATTGTTGAGATATTGTCATGACATTTGTGTCACCTTTTATGACATTTCTAGTTCATATAGTTCTCTCTATAGACACGCTTTTGTTGTGATGATATCCATACGTCGCGCCCCATATTCCGCCATATGACAAAATGTTATCAGAGACAATGGTTATAGAGAATTAGGTTGCCTAGTCTCGTAGCCTAGTCTATAGCTTAAGGGTCCTCGCATATAGGCGTCATAGGAGTATGTGTGCATTTGATATTAATTGAAGTTTTTCTTGATGTTATTGGTTTTTACTTGCGATGTATGTTAAGTTTTGACTAGTATGGGTTGAACCATAGTAGTTCATACTTAGCTACATGTTATTTTCTTTTCGTGTTGTGACTTGTGTGAGTTGAACCATAATCGTCCACGCTAGTCATTGTTGTATTTTGCTTAAATTGTACATTATAGTACATAATTTGGTACAGGTAGTTACTATCTTTTGTTGAGTTATTTTATGTACCTGAGGTATATTATTTTTCTTTTGATGTTTAAGTCATGTTCCCTAAGAATCATGTGGTGGTTCGAGTTACTAGGAGTACATGGGTAGGAAGGATTTTAAGGTGTTTCCATTCTGATGGGAAACATGACTTATAATTGATTATGTTTTCGTTTTGGATTTTGTCTATGCTGTTTTAGCTAGACTATGGATTTCTGTATTCCAAGAGTTTGACTATGTTATTTTATCAGTTAGAGTTTTTGACCTTATTGTTTATATGGTTATGTGCTTAGGTGAGTTGATGAATTTATGTGTTATGTGTTGTATTTATTCTTATAAGTGTCATCATAGGAGGGAGTGCATTGGAAAAAGGGTAATTGTATAAGTATGGTGGCCAACATAGTTATACAAGTACCACAACTTCAATGGATTCCTAAGTATACTTTTATAGTAGATGTTGGACGGATTTGAGTATATGTAACCTAATATGCCTATATATGTATGATCCCCTACAATTAACAATTGTATCCTTAGGAGGGTGGCTAGCTCGCTTCTTTTTAGATATTCAACCTCCGTTTTAGCGTATTCTTCGAGTTTCCTATTTCACGTGTCCGTTTTAAAATGGTGTTTCTGGTTTTAAGTCTATTCAAAATAACTTGGGATCTCTTTTGGGATAATGAAATCTTTTGTGTTGAGTCTTACATTTCTTTTGGTCGGTATAGATTGAAAAAAGGACTTGGAAATCTACTATATAGTTAGATAGTTGGTTGTATTCGATAAAATAAGGGTAGGGTGTAGAATTCGTGTTTGCTACAAGATATAAAATAAGTTTTTTTATGTAATCAACACTTATTTATTTCAAATTCTAAAAGACGTTCTTTAAAATAAATCAAAATAAAATTTTCCTACTTAAATATTTCATATAAGTGAGTTTAATCGATATACGTCATTTATAATTATTTATACAAGACTAAACAAAGTTCATGAAAATTTTACATGCATTTATTTCTTTTCATTTAAAAATGATTACGTTAATTACTAAGATGATTCTTTAGTTTTTAAAACAACTAGTATAAAATTATTTTGGTCATAACTTGTTCATTTTTAAAGCTTTTTGGGTGATTCAAAAGCCTAATATTATGTACTCGGAACGTAATTTTAAAAAATTCAGAATGTATAGTCATGGGAGGTCATTAGCCTGGTCGAAATTGTCGTACAAGTGTCGTGTTCAAGGTTGAGTTTCGAATAGTAGTTTTTAAGCTTAGGATTTGGGATGTTCAGAGTACCTAGTCTTTGAGTTGAGTCTTGTGATCGTTTAGAGGGTTGTTTATAGATCGTTTGAGTCACATAGATGTGGAGAGGTAAAGAAAAATATTCTTTTATGAAAAGTCGATGTCGTGCAAGGTTTAAAAAAAATATGTCACGGGGCATAATATGTTTTGGTTGCCATTGGGTGTTTCTTGGATTATTTTTCGTTGTCATGGGTCATTTTGAATTGATACATGTTTTGGGTTTGAGTTTTCTTTTGAGTCTCGTGGTTTTTGACTTGTTTTATCTGGTGCACGTGAAATGTCGTTAGTTATCCATAGTTTTGATTCGTTGGTCGTGTCTAGTGGGTTCCAGATGTAGTTTTGGTTTTGTATTGACTGAGAGCATTGATATAGTCATATGAGAGAATAGTTGGAATGCCCTTTGTGATAGGGAAGGAGTTAGAAGTTCGTAGAAAGACGAACTAATTTGGTCATGAGGTCTCTTAGGAGTGCCAAGGGAGATAAATAGAGATTTGTATAAAGTATGGATATTGGCACAAGTAACGCATCATATAGAATGTTGGAAGGGGATGTGATATTTCAAAGGTACTTGTGATATCGTTAGGTATGTAAAATTTTCCGAAAATTTCTTAAGATTGAGTAGGTTTACCTATTATCTTGAAGTAGAACCATGAACAAAGCCAGTAGAAGAAGCAAGATGAGTTGTAGTTAGTGCCTTTCCAAGGCAGTTGTTGATGGAATGATTTTAAAGACAAGAGTTGTTAGAAATTGCAAGGGATTCAAGATAAAGGTTGAGTTGCCTGGTAGTAAATGTGATGTGAAAGCGGTTGGATGAGTTGATAAGAAGGAGTATCGATCTTTTAGAATGTGTGTAGAATTTCGCGAGTAGAAAAAGGTAGAAATTTGTTTGTGTTGCTGCCAAGAGAGGATGCAGGGATGATGTTAAGAATGTTGAATGGACGCTTTTTGATGTACGGTTATGCATTTGGCATCACCAAAGCACTAGCGGTTTTCATGGAGTCAATGAAGCGAGTGTGCATGAATGTATATAAACGAGTTGTCATCGGGAGTATCGACGACATCTTGATCTACTCAAAGTCTAAGAAGGAGAGTGAGGCGAATTATGTGTTGGTTTTGGAGTGGAATTATACGTGAGATTCTCAAGTGTGAGTTTTAGTATTAAGTTTACCATGATGAGTAGTTAGATATGATGGCATATCATGGAATCAGCAAGGGGCGAAGTGAAGAAGGATGATGAAGCATTTTGGAGGCTGAAGGGGTGGATTGGATAATGAGCCGATCTTGGCATTATCGGAAGAACTGGATGAATTCGCGAAGCATGACAATACGTGGAGCAAGGATTTGGATGTGTACGAGAACGACAAAGAAAGGCGATTACTTATACGTTGCAAGAACAGAAGATTTGGAAGAACTAGATAAGACTTAGTTAGTGGAGCTGGATTGTTAAATCTGCCTAGAATGCTAGAGGTATTTGGGGTACGAGACGTAGAAAAAAATCTATACGGATCATGAACGTCTCCAACACATATTCAATCCTATTGATTGAACATTTAGCAAAGGTGATGGGTGGAGTTAATTGATGAAAGAAAATTGCAAGGCCAAGTACCATCTGGGAAAGGCAAGCATGGTTGATGAGACATGGAATAAGAAGAAGAAAGTGAAGCTGAGACAAAGTTGAACTATATGGATGACGTATTAGGGTGGTTTGGATGAAGGATGTAGGTTGCACGAGTTGAGTTGTCTAAAGCAGAGGACGCGACAACATTTATGTTGCGTGGCTTGGACAATCGTATGGAGAAAAGGGACGTAGACTATACTTCCTACATAGATAGGAGTAGCTTAGAAAGGGGCGATGTAAGGATGAAGTTGGTGGAAGGGATACATAATGGTATGAGGAATAAGTACGATGAGAGTTGGGTGATAGTCGATAGACTGTCTAATTCATCCTATATTTCAAGAGGAATGAGAAGTCACGTAGTTGAGAAGTTGGAAGGATTGCATACAAATGCGATGGAATAGGCGATTTTGTGTAAAAGTTAACCTAATAGGTATGGAATGCCTTATGAAGGATTATGGCAAGGGAAGAAACGATGGGAAGCAAGCGTAGTATACCGTTGATAGACTTACGGTTGATATGAGCATACTATAGGGGTAACTGAGAAAGACGCCTAGAGCTTTGGCGTACGGTTTGGAGATAGTTGGAGAATGCATTTTATTTAGGAAGAATTCTTCTACAAAGAGAGTCACTAGTGAGAGGGGCGTATTCCTCACTGATGAGAATGTAGGGAATATAAGAGGATCGCCTAAATTATTGGCTGAAGATGAGATAGAAGATGGTATGGAAATTAAGATTATGGAGAGACAAGCGAGAAGTAGTATGGAGGAAGCATGGCTTGAGGGAGCAAAGGTTTGTCAAGATAGTCTAGTGATATAGAAGGAAAAACCATTAGGTCTGGTGATAGGAAATGTAGTAGAAACTGATGGAGATAATCCATAGAAGATGAGGTGGATCACCGTTACTGTGGGGTGAAGTTAGAAGCAGTCAACATATTGGACCGAAGTTAGACGAGAAAACTACAAGAGGTGGTGGCAGTGCTTAAGTAGAGGTTGAAAATGGCAAAGGAACGACAAGAGAGCTGTGTGGGCAAGAGGCGTAAGCCGTTGGGATTTGAGATTGGGGATAAGGTTATGCTATAGGTTTTACCATGGAAAGAAGTGACGTGGTTTGGGATGAAAGGTAAGTTAACACCTTGAATCATGGGTCCGTTCGAAATCCTTGAAAGGATTAAACCAATGGCTTATAGGTTGAGGAATTACTGGGAGAATTTAGTAGTGTGCATGATGTATCTCGTGTATCAAGCTTGAGGAAATGCTTAGAAAGAACCGACTTGCAAGTGCCGTTAGAAGATCTTAGTATGGATACGAGTCTTCGTTTCATCGAAGAACCAGTATAGATTTTCGGTCGTGAAGCTAAGACATTGGGAAAAAGGGTAATATACTATAGTTATGGTTAGATGGAATTTGGAACATGGACTAGAGTTCACGTGGGAACAGGAAGGATTTATGAGGAACAAGTATCCTTAGATATTTGCTAATGATGATCCTAAGGAGTAAATCTCGGGACGAGATTTCTATTAGGAGGGAGTGATGTGACAACCCCGGTTTTTTAGGTTCGTCACTTAGTCTTATTTTTGGGGTATTTTGTGTGACTTTCGTGATTTATGTGATTTATGTGTTTATATGTGTGATTTTGGGGATGAGAATGGACGAAATGAGGTACATGATTTGTAAATCATGGTACGGGTTGGAAATGAAATGAAATGAAATGATTTCAGAAATGAACTGCAGGAAAGTTCGGATATCATTTTTACAAGGTTTCGTGTACGTATCGTATGTTGTATGTATGTATTAAGTATATATTATATGGTTAGGATAAGTTTTAGAGATACTTTCCATAATTAGAAACTTTTGGAAATGACGGTTAGTTCAGAAATTACGTAGAAAGTCGAAAAATTAGCGAATAGGTGTCCGGTTTTGATCCGGAAGGGTATAGATGTTAAGTAATGGTGATTATAAGTTAATAGAAATTAAATTAATAAAATAATGAAGGGGGAGTCGGAATTGTGGGCCCCATAGCAGAATGTTTTAATAAAAAAAAAAGATAATTACCATATAGGAGTTCTAATTGGGCCTAAACTTGATCAGGAGGTTATCAAAGCATATATAAACACCCCAAGACCCCAAAAACGACCCATAAACCTTAAATTAAACTGTAAGTCAATCAGATAGCAATGGATGATCAAGAAGAGTCAGATTTATGCTCATGATTTAAAGGTACGTAATTAAACTAGGTTGATTAACGTTAATTTACGTATTTGTAACCTACTATGATGGATTAGGGTTTGAGATTCATAATTTTTGATTAGGGTTTTTTAATGATCTTTAATTAATAATGTAATTAATGGCCTTTTTATCATTGGAAATCGTTTTTAGGTTTTAATTAGGGTTTATGTATGATTAATTAGATTAATTAGATTAATTATGAGAAAATCGTTTTTAAAAACTGGGCAGAATTTTGGTCCATTGTTTTGATCATATCAAGAGTTATAGGAACATTTATAATGCGATCCAAGTACCCCTGAAAAGGTAATTGAGTTGCCTTTTTAATGCAATAAACGAGAACTAAATTGGAGGTAGGGAGGTGGGTCAAAAACAGGTTACAACAGGCGGAGGTCAAAACAGTTTTTGGGACAGCGGGTTTTCAATTTGTGTTTTAAGGTAATTGGGGTACTTAGAAGTACAATTGAACCCTCTAATAAACGTGGGAGTTGTTTTATAAATTAAATAAGAGACCTGGAGGAGGGCTAAGAAAATGGGCTAGGGTACGACCCCCTAATCATAACGAACTTTTTGTATGTTTAAAATTAGTAAATTCTGGATAGACATAAGTATATATATATATATATATATATATCGAGGCCTTAACAGTAGCTTTAAGGTTGTATCAAAAGGGAGGAGTTAGCTAAAACATGTAAGGGAATAGGATTTCTTTTACAGAGAGCATGAGTTTGGTTAGGTTGGCGTTTGGCTAATAGTTTGATGACTAAAAATCGGGACTGTTTTGGGAGAAAAGTAAACGGGATAGGTATCAAGTTTAACTAAGTTAAGGATTTGTTAGGGACGGTAAATGGAATGCTTAGAGCATATAAACGGGGTATATATATGGTATAATGTTAGATATCCATCATAGGTTGATGAATCATTTTAGTATTTTGTTCATGTATTGATTGGGTGCATTTGTTTGTTAGCTTTTTGCTAGTGCGTGGATTGTTGGAGAAGCTCAATCAGGTGAGTTTCATAGTCCCATATATTTTTATGTTTATTTACTTCTAGATGGGATGGAAGGGACACTGTATGGTTTTGTAACTCTTGCTGTGAATGTTTTTATGGTTTGCGATGGACTTGTGTGTACACTTATGTGATTAACTGCTATGTGATTCTTGATTGTGCTTATGATTTGGATCGGGGGACACGTACCGTCTCAGTTATTGTGGTTTGACTTGGTAACAAGCGGATGTTGACAAGGCGGGGCCTTGGGATTGGTTCATAGGTGTATGGGCGCCTATGGGACCATAGTGATTGGTAAGGCTGGGAGCCTTGGAATTATGATGAATGGTTAATCTTGAATGTTAGTTGTTAATACATAATTGTAGCATATTGTCCATATGTTCTTTGTTTGATGGTTATTATTCATAGCTCATAACTTGATTTTAGCGTTGGAGTCTAAACCTATGACTCTCACCAACATTATTGTTGACGTGTTTTAGTGTCTCTTTCAGGTGTTAATGTGGTTAAGCGTGAGAACATAATTAGATAGGATTGGAGTCGCATAGGATTGCATTTAGAAGGAGATCCCCGTTCCTTCATAGATTTCTTTTGTTTGATTGAATAAGTGATACTACGAGTACCTTTATATTGATGTTTGTTTTATTTGTTTGTCTTTGGTAAGAGGTGGGACTTTTATCTACTTACCTAGACTCCTGCATTGTTGAGATATTGTCATGACATTTGTGTCACCTTTTATGACATTTCTAGTTCATATAGTTCTCTCTATAGACACGCTATTGTTCTGATGATATCCATACGTCGCGCCCCATATTCCGCCATAGTGGGGTGTGACAATCAAGTATATCATGGCTAAACAAGATGCAAAGCCGAGATTACTTCGTTGGATTCTACTCCTACAAGAATTTGATGTCGAAATCCATGACAAAAAAGGAGCCGAGAATCTAGCGGTTGATCATCTTTCTCGTTTGGAAGATCCTCACCAAAGTGTTTACGAGCCAAAGGAAATTACCGAAACATTTCCTCTCAAGACACTTGGTGTAGTGAATTCTAAGCTTGATTCATCCACCCCATGGTTTGCGGACATCGCAAATTACCATGCGGGGAACTTCATCATTAAGGGTATGACGACTCAACAAAAACGAAAATTCTTTCGTGACGTCAAGTTCTACTTTTGGAACGACCCTTATCTATTTCGGACTTGTGCGGATCAAATCATTCGACGTTGTGTCTTTGGTACCAAAGCTTCTAACATCCTTAGAGCTTGTCACGAGGGACCCACGGGTGGTCACCACGGTGCCAATCTCACGGCTAAGAAGGTATTTGATGCCGGTTTCTTTTCTCCTACTATTTACCGAGATGCACATGCACTTGTGAAGTCGTGTGACTCATGCCAACGACAAGGAAAAGCCTCACAAAACGATGAAATGCCACAAAATATCATCCAAGTATGTGAGATCTTTGACGTTTGGGGAATTGATTTTATGGGGTTGTTCCTATCATCTCGTGGTAATAAGTACATCCTTGTCGCCGTTGACTACCTATCTAAGTGAGTGGAAGCTAAGGCTTTGCCCACGAACGACGCTCGTGTGGTAGTCAAGTTTTTGAAAGGCTTGTTTTCTCGGTTTGGAACCCCTCGTGCGATCATAATCGATCGTGGAACCCATTTTTGTAACGACCAATTCGAAAGGGTCTTAAGGAAATATGGGGTTACACATCGGCTTTCTACGGCTTATCACCCACAAACGAGTGGGAAAGTCGAGGTTTCAAACTGAGCGTTGAAGAGGATCTTGGAGAGAACCAACAATCTTGGTCGGATAAGTTGGACGATGATTTATGGTCCTTTCGGACCACTCATAAGACGCCCATCGGGTGTACTCCTTATAAGCTTGTGTATGGGAAGAATTGGCACATGCCAATTGAACTTGAACACAAAGCTTATTGGTCCCTAAAGCATTGTAATGATGATATTGAGACCGCGGGAAAACACCAAAAAATGCAATTGATTGAATTAAATGAATTGAGAGTCATTGCTTATGAAAATTCATTGATTTACAAAGAAAAAACTAAAAAGTTTCATGACTCAAAAATTAAAAACCGGGTTTTTAACATTGTAGATCAAGTGTTGCTTTTTAACTCTCATTTTAAAATATTTTCCGGCAAGTTGAAATCCCGTTGGTCCAGTCCATTCACCGTTACCCAAGTTTTTCCTTATGGGACCATCGAGCTAGCTCAAAATGATGGCCCCAATTTCGAGGTTAATGGACATAGGTTGAAGCACTACTTTGACTGGGAAGTTCCATCCTTGAACTACCTCGACCAAGTCACCTTCCCCAATGATAATTAGTATTGAGGGGATCGAGTCGAGCTCAAGACTCGGTAATAAAAAACGAGGTGCCTCGTGGGGGAGTCCCATGCTTATCCCATGTACATATTATCACTTTCTAATGTAGTAATGTGAAGGGATTTGTGCCCTTCCAACCTTTGTTCCGTGGTTGGTTGTGATATGTGGTTTTTAGATGATCATGATCTTCGCGATTGGAGCCTCTCGTGATCGTTTTATGGGAGCACTCGATCGTTTGCTTTGATGAATTTCTCAATATCCATGATATATCCTTTGATGTTTTAACCTTAGGTTTATATTACACTTCATAAACGGCTATTAAATTTAATGGTTACACCCTTTCCTTGCTAGATTAGGCATTCGACTACGTCTCTATTATGGGGGTATCCTACCCTTAGACTCGAAACATTGAGGAAAATGTTTAACTTTAGTATGGGGGGGTGAATAGATACTTGCCTTGCCAAACCTTGATGCTTTCCAAAGTTTATATTTTTGTTTATCGTTTTTGTAGAAACTAGAGGGGGGGGGGGGGTTGAATAGTTTTTTAAAATTTACTTGTTAAAATATGGTTTCCAAAAATCCTTTTTCAAAAAACTTAGGCTTGAGGAAATATGTGAAATCTTCTTATGCACAAATATGAACAATGATAGTGTAGCTAAACTAACACTAACAAAAATATATCCACAAAGAATAAAGAATGATAGTGTAGCTAATCTAATATTAACACATGTATATGCAAAAAGTAATAATGAATGTAAAGAGTTAAGGGTAAAGAAATATCAAACCGAACACCAAGGATTTATAGTGGTTTCGCAACGAAGCTCACTCCTCGTTCCTACCCCACTCCTCGAGTACTCCTTACTCGAGAGTTCACTACACAACAAGCTCCTTATGGTGGAGAAAACCGTACACGTCGCTTAACCAATTTCCGACTCTAAGCTAAAAGTCGAGCCCTAATCGTAGCTAGGACCAATCTACACAACTATACTTAGTACATACACAACTTCCAAATAGACACAACTACTTGGATCTTCACAACTATGACACAACTACAAGTATATAAAAATTGATCTTCAATGGATCTTTGGTGGTGGACTCAACACTTCACTAGGATAGTGTTCTTCTCTTTGCACTTGGAGAGGAAGAGATGAAAGAACAAGATTCACTTCTTAAACAAGTAATAATCAAACAAATGATCAAAGATTTGAGTGATTAAAGAAGGGGTTTGAATCTGGAAATGAATGTGCAAAAGAGGTGAGGTGAAAAGCTGAGAATGGCCAACTATTTAAAGGACAAAGGAGCCAACGGCTAGTTCTGCCCACGGTACCTTATCACAGCCCGCGATACCTTATCGATAAGGTACCGCCTAGGCGCTAAGGTACCGCCGGACTAGACTCCGCTCCTTTTTGTCCTTTAGTGGTGGAGGTCTTATCTGGGTATAAAAATATCCTGAAAGGTTATTCTTAACAGAATAAGAATATGCCATTTTCAAATTTCAAATAACTAATTTAATAAAACATTTTCTTAAAAATAAAGTTTAATAAAAACTTGTCACATTTAATAAAAAGTGAGTTTTAAGAAAAGATTAAATCACTTGATCACTTGATTAAGGTTAGTACTTGTTTATCCATACCTTAAGTGAAAATGGGTAAAATGAAAAATACTTGAACTCAAGAATTCGTTTTTCGTTGTTTTCGTAAATGCTTGTTTTTACATATTGTCGTAATCAAAACTAAGCGAGACCGAAAAATGCAAGTAACCTTTTTAGTCATTATTGCATTAACAATCTCCCCCTTTTTGATTCCGACAATACATAAACTCAATCACACAAAAACAAGATTTTCGAAGACGAGTTTATTCATTTCTCCCCCTTTGTCGAAGCAAAAAGGTTGCGTAAGCCGGTGTTGAAGAAACGGACTTTACGAAGACTCCCCTTTGGTGCTTACTCCCCCTAGCTTGGGGCACCGAGGAATCGAGATATGGTGACTAGATACATAGAAGGGTTAGTTGAACAAAAGAAACAACCAACAATATATAGCAATAGGTCACAAAAAAGAAAATTAAAAGAGAAGAAAACACAAAGACAAAGATCCAAGATAGGTTACTAAAGAAACATCATACAAAGAAGTATGGAAAAAGAAACAAGCCAAAAGCATAAATCTAATCCTAGTTATTCTAGAATTCTAAGATTTGCTTGAATTTGGTGTCTTGTGGATAAGCAATCAATGCTTATATGAAAGACAAGGTGGTGGCTTGTTGGAGATCTCATAATCAAAGTGAAGAGGAGGCTTGATTAAGAGACTCTTGATGTAGCTCAACTCCTCATAGATGTGTGCCATAGCAAGATGTTGATATTGACAACAATGACAATATGTTCCATGGTGCATGACATTATCATGAGAAGGAGGAAGAACACTAAAGGGTGGTGGTGGAAGAAAAGAGGTTCCACAATCAACATTCTTGGTAGGAGAAATGTGATTAAGAGTGTTCTTGGGTGGGTTTGGATTGAAAGCAATTGGAGAAAATGGAGGAGATTCAAGGCTTTCATTTGGAGAATAAGACATTTTGGATGTGAAGTAATGCAAAATGCTTATGGTTTAAATAAGGAAGGCTTAGGGTATTTTTGGGGTGGTCAAAGGCTTTGAAACAAAGATTCTCAAAAATGTTGGAGTAAATCTGGAGTTTCAGACAAAAACCCAAAAAAGGAAGGCCACTGTAGGCGGTTCCTTATCTAGGGTGGCGGTACCTTATCAATAAGGTACCGCGGTTCACATAAGGAACCGCCTGCAGAAGCAGGGTTTGGTGTTTGGAGGAAGATTTTTCAGCAAATCTTATTTTTTCTAGTCTAACTTATCATAGGGATATGCTTAAAAGCAAAGATAGACAAAGAAAATATATGCAAACTTACCAAATAGAGATTTGACCAAAATACATGGATTAAAAAATCAATGTAGGAGGTGTGTAAGACAAGACCTTAAGTCATGACACAATGATCCTCCATGATTCAATCTTGTTCTTGCTATGTTTGAGAGAATCATACATATGAATTATGTATGCTCTATATTAATAGCGAGAATCTATGAAAAATCGTTTTTAGATTGAATTAACAATGTCAAACGAATTTCTCAACCATTTTCGAAAGAGACTTTGAGAGTTTTGAAAAGGAGATGAGAAGATTTTTCAAAAGAATTTTAGAAGACTCAAGAACTCAAAGTGGTAATAGAAAACACACAAGAAGAAAAGAATTTAAGGAAGATGTTCCATTAATCCTAGACCTAGACGCAAGTAATTAAAAGGTTCCCTCTTAAGTGGCTTAGTGAAGATATCGGCTAAGTTGTCCTCGGAGGGCACCTTTTCGATAGTAATGTTCCCCTTTTGAACATTATCCCTAAGGAAATGGTGTCTAATTTCTATGTGTTTGGTTCGCGAATGTTGCACGGGATTCTTTCTTAGGTCTATAGCGCCTTTATTATCGCACATGATGGGAACATCATCAAGAGAAATCCCGTAATCAACAAGCGCTTGCTTCATCCATAGAGCTTGTTGGCATGCTTTACCGGCACTCACATACTCCGCTTCCGTGGTGGATATTGCAAGAGCGGTTTGTTTCTTGGAGAACCAAGAAGTTAAACAACAACCCATGAAGGTACAAACTCCACTAGTGCTTTTCCGGTCCACATAGTCTCCCGCATGATCCGAGTCCGCGTAGACAATGGTTTCTACGCCGGTCCCTTTAGGATACCATAATCCTAAATGTATAGTGCCTTTAATGTATCGGAAGATACGCTTAACCGCTTCAAGGTGAGAGGTTTTGGGAGCCTCTTGGAAGCGAGCACAAAGGCAAACACTAAACATGATATCCGGTCGACTTGCCGTTAGGTACAACAAACTACCAATCATACCTCTATATTTGGTGTTGTCTACCGACTCACAATCATCATCTACGGTGAGTTTAGTATCCGAGGCCATAGGGGTCTTCATTGGTCTAGATTCTTCTAATCCAAATTTCTTTAGCATTTCTTCAGCGTACTTAGATTGACTAAAGAAAATACCATCGTCCATTTGTTTAATTTGGAGTCCTAGAAAGAAGTTAAGTTCTCCCATCATACTCATTTCAAACTCATCATGCATGATTTTGGCAAAGTCATCACACAATTCTTGACAAGTTGAGCCAAATATAATGTCATCAACATATATTTGTACGATTATGAGGTGAGAACCTTTCTTCTTTGTAAAGAGTGTATTGTCTACCATTCCCATGGTATACTCATGTTTAACAAGAAACGCTTTAAGTCTATCATACCAAGCTTTGGGTGCTTGTTTGAGTCCATAAAGTGCCTTTTTAAGCTTGTAAACATGGTCCGGTTTCTCAAAATCAATGAAGCCGGGAGGTTGAGCCACATATACCTCCTCATTGATCAAACCGTTAAGAAATTCAATCTTTACATCCATTTGTTGAAGCTTAATATCTAAGGCACAAGCGTAGGCTAAAAGGATTCTAATAGATTCTAATCTAGCTACCGGTGCATATGTCTCGTCATAATCAATCCCTTCTTGTTGATTATAGCCTTGAGCTACAAGTCTAGCCTTGTTACGAGACACAACACCATTCTCATCTAGCTTATTCCTAAATACCCATTTGGTTCCTATAATGGTAGAACTTGTAGGTGGAGGAACAAGTTCCCAAACATCATTGGCAACGAATTGATTCAATTCTTCTTGCATCGCAATGACCCAACTCTCATCCGTCAAAGCTTCTTTAACATTCTTTGGTTCAATCAAGGAGACAAAACAAAAGAAGTTGCTTTGGTTTTGGACTTGAGATCATAGGGTCCTTTGATTTAAGTCACCAATGACATTATTGAGAGTATGATCCCTAGACTCCTTAATGTTTACTTCCTTTTCAACACTAAGGTCTTCAACTCCTATTTTTCTAACCTCTTTGGCTTTAACTACTTCTAATTCATCCAAGTCATCATCAACCAATGGTGGTGTCTTGGGTGAAGGAGGGGTTTCATCAAAGGTTACGTTGAGTGATTCTTCAATAACCCCTGAGGTTCTATTTAGGACTATGTAGGCCTTACTAGTTTGGGAATAACCTAAAAGGATACCTTCGTAAGACATTGGGTCAAACTTGGTAAGGTAGTCTTTGGTGTTGAGGATAAAGCACTTGCTTCCAAACACCCTAAAGTATTCTAATGAGGGTTTCTTACCTTTAAGAATCTCATAGGGGGTCTTTCCTAGGAAAGGTCGAATAAGAATTCAGTTGAGAATATAAGTCGATGTATCTACGGCATTGCACCAAAACTTTTGAGGCAACGATTGCTCGTTTAACATCGTCCTACTCATCTCTTGGAGAGTCCTATTCTTCCTTTCAACTACCCCATTTGATTGTGGAGTGCGAGGAGCCGAGAAGTTATGGGTAATACCATGAGCTTCACAAAAGGCACCAAATTGCACTTCATTATCAAATTCCCTACCATGATCCGTCCTAATAGAAACAATTGAACATCCTAGTTAATTTTGAATTCTCCGACTAAAGATTTCGAAGTTATCGAAAGCTTCATTCTTAGATGCCAAAAATCTAGTCCAAGTGAATCTAGAATAGTCGTCAACTATAACTAGGGTATAAAGGTTACCTCCATAACTCCGTATGGCGGAAGGTCCAAAGAGATCCATATGTAGGAGCTTTAAGCACCGAGAGGTCGAAACCAAATTCTTGGCTTTGTGACTTGAGTGAACTTGCTTTCCAACTTTGCAAGCATCACAAAAGTGACTATCAAACTTTATCTTGGGGAGGTGTCTTACCAACTCCTTAGAGACTAAAGATTGAATTAAACGCATATTATCGTGACCTAATCTCCTATGCCAAAGAGTAGAACTATCATCTATAGTCGCAAGACATATGTTGTCTTTTGACTTCTTATTAACCTTCATGACATAAAGCACATGCTTTCTAACACCTTTTCCAATGACTTTTCCATCTTTTACGATTTCACTGTCATGTTCCGAAAAGATGACCTTACACTTATTATCACAAATTTGACCTATACTTAAAAGGTTAAAACCTAAGTTATCTACGTGCTCAACATTTTCAATGGTCATGGAGTCAAGAGAAACCGTACCTTTGCCAATGATATAACCACGTAGACTACTAGCGAATGTGACGTTACCTCCATCATATGCTTTGTAATGCGAGAACAAACTTCGATTACCCGTAATGTGTTTAGAACATCCACTATCCTTAATCCACTCATCGGGCTCCAAATCAATTCCCAAGCATATCTTGGTAACAATACACAAGATCAAACATTTGGTCCCCAATATCTCATGGGTCCAAAATTGTTAGTTCCAAACATCCCTTGCATTTGGTTGGGATGAATGAATGAGGTGGGGATTCCCCATGGAGAACAAAATGGAGGAAGGTAGTAATTCATGTAACCATTTTGTTGTTTATTACTTCTCCTAGGTGTGTTTGATCTAGGTTTAGAGTATTATTATTCTTTCTAGGTGTTGGAGTTTTACTTCTAGTTTGTGAGTTGTTTTGATTATCTCTTGTAGGCGTTGTTGTTCTACTTCTAGGCTTAGACTCATTCCATACTCTAGGTGGAGTAGAAGATAATCTAGATAAACTTCTATTTCCCATGAGAGGTTTACTTAACGGATTATAGAACTTACTAATAGCATTGTCGTCAAGTATGGGTAATTGAACCTTATTAACAGTAAGATGCTTTGGTTTTTCATTTAACTTAGATTTTTCAGAAAGTTCAGAGTTTTCACAAAAATCAACTTCTGGCCGCGGTACCTTATCTATGGCCGCGGTTCCATAGCGATAAGGAACCGCGCCATACAATGTGGAACCGCGTCCAGAATGTGTTTTTTTGTGAAAACCTGACTTGTTTTGGTTCACTAGTTGAGGCTTCATTTGAGTTAAAACCTAGACCAAGTTTTTCCTTAGAATGAACTTGTTTGTTTAACATATCATCAAGAGCACTAGTACCTTTCATGAACTTTTCCAATTTAATGGAGGTACTCTTGAGATCATCATTCTCTAATCTATGTTTCTCACAACTTAAGCAACCTAAATCAACCTCTTTGTTTTTCTCAAGTTTAGCCAATTTCTCCCTAAGTTCATTGATTTCATTTTCAAGCTTAGTTTTGTTTGATTTTAATGTTTTATTATTTTCTATGAATTTAAGACTAAGTTTGTGTAAGCTATCATATTTGCCTTCAAATTCAATATCATCTAAAGTGGAGCTATCATTGCTATAATATTCGATTTCGGAATGTACCTCTTTAGAAGTGTGAGCCATAAGACATTTCTCCTCTTTGGGGTTGTCATCATCATCTTCACCGCTATCGCTCCAAGCGCCACTAACGAATGCCGTGTGGTTCTTATCACGAGCGGGCTTTGGACAATCACCAATGAAGTGATTTGGATCACCACATCTAAAGCAACTCCTATCACCCTTTTCGTTCTTGACAAACCGATTCTTTGACAATGGTTTCTTGTCATAGTTTGGTTGTCTAACGTGTTGACCTCGTCTCTTGAAGAACTTCTTGAAATCTCTCACCGCCAATGCATACTCCTCGTCATCACTTTCTGAGGAACTATCATGGTCACTTTGTGCCTTCTTGGCTTTAAGTGCAAGAGATTTCCTTTCACTCTTGGTTTTTACTAATTCCGAGTCCTTCAAAGTTATCATCTCATGAACCTTCAAGTTTCCTATGAGTTCATCGAGTGATAAAGTTGAGAGATCTTTCGAATCTTCAATAGCCGTGACTTTTGCTCTCCACTTTGGATGTAAGGCCCTTAGAAACTTCCTAACATTGTTCTTGCTAGAAAAACCTTCATCAAGTGCTTTTAGACTAGTAATAATGGTGTTAAACCTAGCAAATGCACTATCAATAGTTGCATCTTCTAAGATGACAAATTGTTCATATTGTTGGACAAGAAGATCGATTTTACTTTCTTTGACTTGACGATTACCTTGGTGGGTTACTAAAAGAGTGTTCCAAATATCTTTAGCGGTTTCACACATAAAAATTCTTTCATACTCTTTCTTAGGCAAAGCATTATAAATCACCATTTTAGCCTCATTATTTTTTGAAAGTTTCTTTTTAGTATCATCATTAGCTTTGTCAAAAGTGACTAATTCTTTTGTTTTAGAAACTTCATTAAATTGAAAGGGTAAAAAATCACCATTGGTAATAACATGCCAAAGATCTAAATCTTTTGATTTCACATAAGTTTTAAATCTATTTTTCCAATAAATAAAACTATCGGTTTCAAAAAGTGGTGGTCTTTGCATAGATTGCCCTTCTAGGTACTTGTTGGAATCCATAGATCGATTCAAGTTTTAAAATAGAATATACTTTAAAAATTCTTGAGCAACCCGCTCTGATGCCAATTGTAGAAACTAGAAGGGGGGGTAGAATAGTTTCTTAAAATTTACATGTTAAAATATGGTTTCCAAAAATCCTTTTTCAAAAAACTTAGGCTTGAGGAAATATGTGAAATCTTCTTATGCACAAATATGAATAATGATAGTGTAGCTAAACTAATACTAACAAAAATATATCCACAAAGAATAAAGAATGATAGTGTAGCTAATCTAATATTAACACATGTATATGCAAAAAGTAATAATGAATGTAAAGAGTTAAGGGTAAAGAAAGATCAAACCGAACACCAAGGATTTATAGTGGTTCGGCAACGAAGCTCACTCCTCGTTCCTACTCCACTCCTCGAGTACTCCTTACTCGAGAGTTCACTACACAACAAGCTCCTTATGGTGGAGAAAACCGTACACGTCGCTTAACCAATTTCCGACTCTAAGCTAAAAGTCGAGCCCTAATCGTAGCTAGGACCAATCTACACAACTATACTTAGTACATACACAACTTCCAAATAGACACAACTACTTGGATCTTCACAACTATGACACAACTACAAGTATATAAAAATTAATCTTCAATGGATCTTTGGTGGTGGACTCAACACTTCACTAGGATAGTGTTCTTCTCTTTGCACCTGGAGAGGAAGAGATGGAAGAACAAGATTCACTTCTTAAACAAGTAATAATCAAACAAATGATCAAAGATTTGAGTGATTAAAGAAGGGGTTTGAATCTGGAAATGAATGTGCAAAAGAGGTGAGGTGAAAAGCTGAGAATGACCAACTATTTAAAGGACAAAGGAGCCAACGGCTAGTTCTGCCCGCGGTACCTTATCACAGCCCGCGGTACCTTATCGATAAGGTACCGCCTAGGCGCTAAGGTACCGCCGGACTAGACTCCGCTCCTTTTTGTCCTTTAGTGGTGGAGGTCTTATCTGGGTATAAAAATATCCTGAAAGGATATTCTTAACAGAATAAGAATATGCCATTTTCAAATTTCAAATAATTAATTTAATAAAACATTTTCTTAAAAATAAAGTTTAATAAAAACTTGTCACATTTAATAAAAAGTGAGTTTTAAGAAAAGATTAAATCACTTTATCACTTGATTAAGGTTAGTACTTGTTTATCCATACCTTAAGTGAAAATGGGTAAAATGAAAAATACTTGAACTCAAGAATTCGTTTTTCGTTGTTTTCGTAAATGCTTGTTTTTACATATTGTCGTAATCAAAACTAAGCGAGTCCGAAAAATGCAAGTAACGTTTTTAGTCATTATTGCATTAACAGTTTTGTTGCAAAATAAGGCTAAAAATGGCCAAATTTTAAGATTTTCTCATGTTTTATAAGTGTTTGAAGACACGAATGTAGATTTTCCGATGGCGAGAATAAGAGTAATATTTTACTCGACCGTGCGTGTTGAGCACTTAGCTTCGATTCCTTAACTTTATATTAGTCTAAGTCTCTTAAATGAGGACGAGAAATGATAGAGTTAATTATAAGTTACTATGCTAAACGTAGAGTAATCGTATTCTTTCAAAAACTCACGTGTTCTCGTTGTTTGCTCATTCTCCCTTCGCTTGTAAATATATTTTGCTTAATAAGTATTGACTTAGCGGTTTAGTCTTGATTGTTGGTTTCTAGTCTTTTATAGTAGCTTCCATGTAATTAAATTGGGAAGACATTAAGGTATCGCCAGCGTCACGGTTTTGAAGTATTGGCAAGCCGAATAATCGAAAGCTTCACCTAATAATAAGATTTCAAGTGCTCACCTAAATCAAGCAAAAAATTTGAAGCTCACAAGGCCGAAAAATCTATGCGAAATTGAAAGTGAATCAAGCCTAAATCTTTGAAGCTTTAAAGATCCAAAATTCGCTTTTAGCGTGAGGATATACGTCTTTGGCCAAAATAAATACCTCATGGCGAGGTTAAATAAAAGGCAAGGCAAGACCGAAGTCATAATAAAAGCTTCATGGCGAAGTTGAATAAAAGATGGAGGTAAACGTATGATAATAAGGCCCATCCGGTAGGGGGCGTATAAAAGTCTTGGTAATAAGTCTCATGTTCAAAACCGTTGTAAAACCGTGTTTATCGATCCTTCTGTTGACTTAATTTTTGACATCGTTGTCTATTAGGGGGGGTAATTAATTCGATGGTCTTGGTTACACCGTTATGACTCTATTTTTAGACCTAAATCTCTATCATCGCATAAGTCAAAAATTTATCCTCGTGAACATTCAAGACAAAAATAAAATATAAGAGATACAACTTAGAAAAATGGGAGGATAAGTACGTGATTAGGGCATATGAGTAGTGTTAGCATTACTAACTTATAATGACAATGATCTCCTTGCACGCTTGGCATGGAATTGGGGTGAAAATCGAGGACGACGAAATTATTTCTAACGAAGTATTCACGTGTTCTTGTTCTATGAACCTAAACGTCCATTTTGCGATGAAAATCATACATTATGTCTAAAACACAAGTAGTAGTAATAGTAGTAGTGTAGTTTATTATTGAATAAAAGTGCATAAAAATGTATTTTGGAGATGCTATGATACTTTAATCTAGCATTGCGTGAGGGCACGGCAATGGTTTAGTATGGGGGAGTGATGAGACTGCTTTTATACATAGTCTCATAGTCCAAAATGGGATTAAAGTGCATTAAATATCATCAAATATGCCAAATATATGCTTGTGTTTGTTACATGTGTATTTTAGGTACGAATATTGAGAAAATGACAAAACATCACAAGAAACAAGCAAAAACGAATACGGGAAACGAAGCCGCACAATGAACCAAGCCCTAATGGTGAATTTCCAAGAATAACCCTTGAAGAATTGAAGATTGTACAAGAAGGTTCCTCCAATATTGAAGAATTAACACTTTAAACCCTTGTTTATTCATAATTACAAGTTTGGTCCTTAAAGTTTGTCAAATTTACAAAAAGGGCCCTGTACGTTGAAGAATTAGCAAGAATGGTCCCTAAAAAATGAAGACTTGTCAATGTTAGTCCTCTAAAAAGTCAATTAAATAAGTCAAGACCATAACGTTTGAATAAAATGCCAAAACAACCCTTCAAGTATCAAGAATTGGCTAGAAATACCCTTGAAAATACTTTGGGAAAGTATTTGGGGCAAAAGTCTAAAAACAGAAACTTGGTTAACAAAGGGTTTCAGAATTTTTCCACTTTAAACACAAATGAAGAGAAGAAGAAAAGTGAGGGACTAAAACGGGGAGACAAGGATAGTTACCTAGGCCAATGGTGGTGTGACACGTGCCCCACTCACCACTTTCAGCCAATCACAACCCAACTACTTGCCACATCATTTCCCACCCATAACTAAATTTAACTAATCTGATTAGTTAATTATTATGGCGCTAAACACCCTTTTTAAACATTAAACCGGATCAAACACACCAACTATACACCTATGAACACATTTGGGGTTTTGTTAATTACTTGTAATTAAACCCTATAATCCACTAGAATTATGATTAACCTATCCCTAAACACATCCCAATCCTTTAACCTCATGCCACATCATCACCCATGTCACATGATAAACCTTGCTATACAACTTTTGGGGAAACTGCCAAATTATGCCAGCCATCCAACGCATTGTATTCAGCTTGAATTCTAAGCTTCACTATGTACCCTTGATCACATTTCAACAGGTCACACCTCAACAAACTGCCAAGAAAAGTTCACATGAGTTCAAGTTATTCAAAAACTCAAGGGGCATTTCAGGAACTTCAAGCACTTAGGGTTTACGTTTTTATGCTTTCTTAGTATCCATTCTAGCCTATATAAGGCATAGGACCTCATACATTTAGCTTTTGCTCTTGGTTTTTCCTTATTTAAAGTTCTATAAATCCCTTTTCAATATTAATGAAAATGTGTTTAAATGTTTGAAGAAATCCAAGTGCCAACTTAATTCCTTGCTTATTATTGTTACATGTTTGTGTTGTTTGAATCTTAAAACCCATTTTTAAATGTTTGAATAAATCCAAGTGCCAACTTGATATTTTGCTAAGTCTTTGGTACATTCTTGGAATTTTTGGATTACAAGTGATCTAAACACCTTGATAAGAAGATTATCAAGGTGTTGGGAGCTTGTGGTTTGGGGATAATCAAGAAGTAGGTACAAAGGTTGCATTAATCAAGATTTTTCATCTTTCTGTTTTATATGAATTGTGCTCTAACCTTGTTGAATCTTAGCAGGGTTGTTGTGAAAGCTTGTGCCTTGTTTTGCTAGGCACATTAGCACAAAAATTCGTGAGTGTGGATGTACATTCATGAGGTTTGAGTCCTTTTCTCAAAAATCTGATAAAAGTCCGGATTTTTGGTGAATTTGTGTTCTGCTGTTATACTTGTTGTTCTTGTGGCTTAAAATTGCTTGATACTGCATAATATTGTTTTTATTGTGTTAGATTGGGCTTGGGTAACACTAAATCACACATTTACTTTATTAAATCTTGGATTTAAAAAGTTAAGGGGTGTTTGGGTTAACCTGTTTAAGCTTGAAATTTGTTTTTGAGTTATTGGAAAGTGTTGTTTATTGTTGGAATCTGATAAACACTTGGTTGTATGCTATTTGCTGCAAATTTTTGGCTATTGAACATGAAATTCTTAATTGTGCTATAAAAAGTTGAAATCTGCTTGTTTTGACCTAAGATCTTGGTAACACTTAGATTGTATGCATGCTTAGCGGTAACTGGTGATTAACCAAAGTTTATATAACCTATTAAGAAGATTTGAGGGTTGGATATTGGATTTGTGGTCAAGTATATCAGCTAAGTGTAAAATATGTCTGTTCTTAGTTAATCAGTAACAATTTTTGGCTTGAATCTTTGTCTAAACTTTGAATCAGTGCATGAAACTAGTTTATTTTTGTTCATTTGAATTATTTATAGCTTGTGTATTCATTGGGTGAAGTTTGGCTGGCTTATTCTTGCTTAAATTGCTTATTGGTTGAAAACTACTTATTGTTAATATCTGGTGCACATCTGGTGATCTTTTGATTAATCTGTGCTAATTGGCTTGTTGTAATTGTGATATTATTGTTGTTATTGACTCCTTGTGATCCACTGATTACTTGGGTGCCTTTGCTTAACCTGAATCCAACAAAAAGTCACATAAGACAAAAAGTCAAGAAAGCCATTTTAGCTTATCCAGACTTGCAACAACTTATTTTTTTGTGGTCAATCTTCCTTATTTGACCCATTGACTTGAACTGGAGCATATTAGGGTTTGACTTTGAGCTTTGACTAGAAAACCTAATAGTTTGACTTTTACATAAGTGCTTATTTGCTTATTCCAGCTTATTCAGTGTGCTTAATGGAAAAGTTTTTGATTATTTTGCTTAATTAAGTCATTTAAAACCTTTTGCAACTTGAATCAGCACTTGAGGTAGCCTAGAACTCAAAAACGACTATTATGTCGTTTTGTGAAGAGAGAATTTGCTTATTTCAGGCTTATTTCTTGGGCTTTTTCAAAATTTCTTTTCACATATCTCTTTGGTAACTCAAAAGAAGCTTGTGTGTTAAATCAGAGCTTATGGCTTAATGGGCCCAAAAGCCCATTAAGAATAAGTTGTTGACTTATTTAGCTGTGATATGCACATTTTCAGCTTTTGGGCCTTCAGAGTTTTGTGTTTAAAATCAAATTTTGAGTCAGATAGGATGTTTTGGGCTTAATTGGACAACTTTTTGCTTATTGGGCCAAAAAGACCAACATAATGGACTGTTTTTTATTTAGGCCCATTTTAAGGCCCATTAGGGGTATTTGGGTAATTTCAAGTTCATTTCTATGTTTATTAGGTAAAAATAAACTAGTTTGCAACTTTTTAGAATATTTTTATAAATTTTGGATTTTTAATATTATTTTATTATTAAAAATTAAAATTTAGATTTTTGCAAGTTTTTCATTTTCCTAGTTCAAATACATTAAGTTAGGAATTTTACAATTTTTAGATTAATTTTAGTGTCATTTAATTAGTTTTTAGAATTATTTTAAGATTTTTTTTTGTTCATTTCTAAATAGTTTCAATTAATTTTAAAATTTTCAAAAATAGTTTTTAATTTAGTTAAGTCATTTTAGAGGTTTACAAATTAAAAAATCTTAGTTTGGGCTTTTTGTTAATTAAATTGATTTTTTTGGGCTTTAATTAGCATTAAAAAGTAATATTTAAATAAATAAAAGTTTTGAGTGATTTTTTATTTTTTGTAAACTCTAATTATATTTTTTAGGATTTATTTCAATTTCCTAGGAATTTTTAGGGTAATTTTTAAATTTAGTCACTTTACGGTTTTACGTGTACGACTTCGTCTTAGTTTAATTCATAATCGTAACCGTCATTCTTTTCTAATCTCTTTTCTGATTTCTTTTCTTCATAAATATAATCACAAAGCTAATCAATTATTAACACAATACACAAGCCTCCTTGAGAACGATCCCCACTTTTGGGTCATTACTTGTGGTTTTCCTAAACTACTTGTTAATACTGACCCTAATTACGTTCTTTTTCCTAAAAGACGTAAAATATACAACCATCAAAGTCCTTAAAGAAATGAAGATGTGCAAGAAAGGTCCTTCATCATTGAAGAAATGACACTTTATTCCCTTGTATATCCATAATTACAAGTTTGGTCCCTAAAGTTTGTCAAAAATACAAAAAGGACCCTCCACTTTAAAGAATTAGCAAGATTGGTCCCTACAAAATGAAGACTTGTCACTATTAGTCCTCCACAAAGTCAAAGATACAAGAAATGATATTCAAAGTTAAAATATGTCAAGTATAGCCCTGCAAAAGTTTTTGTGGCCAAATTGCAAAAACAAAAACTTTATTAACAAAGGATTTTGGCTTTAGGCTGTTACAACTTCAAATGAAAATATAATGGAAGCTTGGGGGCCAGTATTGCCAAGACATTCAAATTCACTCCACCACTCACATAACGACACCTCATCCATCCCTCCAATCAGCAGCCACCATGTCACCCCCACCCTCCACGTCAAACTCCACTTAAACCCATAAGCAATATTATTAAAACAATTTCAAAACTGGTTTAATAATAGTATTTTTGGCGGTTAACACTTTTTATTCCCACAACCTGGATTAAAACCCAGTTCATCCTCACATAAACCCTAATCTAGGTAATCTTAATTAAGAGAAATTAAGCATCATACTTTTCCAGATCACTGATTGCTGGTCCCCAAACCATAACCCAACCTTAAAACATCATCCACGTCACCTCATGTGTGGTACCCAGACCTCCCCTGCCCCACACGTCACTAAAAAAAAAGAGCCAGAGGAATCAGTGGCTAAAGAGCAATGGCGTTGTTTGAAAGCTTCTATGAACGGTTTGGATGAGATTCTACTACTAGACACAACACAAATATCACATGTTTGCAGTTTTGACCATTCCAAAATTCAAAAGTTTGTGAATCTCAAAAGGAATCAAATGGCTTTTCTAGAAGTTCACCAATTAGGGTTTAGTTATCTTCTATCAGTTTCTAGAATTGTAAACCCTACTATATAAAGGGTATTAGGCAATTTCAGTTTTTGTTCTTGTTTTCTCCTTTTTCACAGCCTTGTAAAACAAGTTTTTTTTTTATGAATGAAAAAATGGTAAAGAGTTTGTTGATGAGAAAAATTACCAATCTACTTACATTTGTTGAAAGTTCTCTTTAATTTTGTTGTTTATTATTCGGGTTTTAAAAGTTTTGTTTTGACTGAATTTACCAAGTTCCTAGATCATTTCTTGTTTGTGTTTCGAGTAGTTATTCTGATCATATGAGCCTGATATCCTTGTTGAATATCAAGCTCAAGTGAGGAGTAAACTGGTTGTTGATTTGGTTTTATGCTCAGAAAGTTTTCAAGAAAGAAAGTATACAAGTTTTCTGTTTTATAAAATCTTTTGTAACCATGACTCATGTTTGGATCATGTGTGTGTGATATCCTTGTTGGAAATCACATTAAAAGATGAAAGATTAAACAAATATGAGATAAAATTCTAAAGAGAGCAAGTAACACCTACACATAATTACCTTACTTATAAATAAACTAATTAACTAACTCTTCCTAATGACATATTAGGAGGGTATTTATAGGAGAAGGGGAGGGTGTTGTTGCTCCTCTCTTTCTTCTTGTCTTCTCGTCTATTAAATAACTCGTCTTTCTCGACTTTGTCTCGGGATTAGTTGAATGATAATATGAACTCGTCTTCTAATTCTCTTCTTTTAGTAGACTTGGTTCTTCGACTTCGTCAAACTTCCATCTTTAGACTTTTTCTTCGATAAATCTTCAGAATAGGCCTTTGACTTCCGTTCTTCTTGCACTTTTGATCTTTTGAGTTTGTCTTTTGTCTTTTTCTTTGATAAAAGCCCGTGAAAGCCCGTGTTTTCTTTCTTTTTCATATTTTTGTCCTAAAACACAATAAAAAAACAAACCACGCATAATTCCGACTTTTACAACATCAAATACACGTTAAGGTCTTGTTTTTATCATAATTAAGTGGTAAAAGGATAAGTTTTTTCACACTTATTAAATCCGCTACACTTGACCATTGCAATGCCCTCATGCAATACATTAATTTCAAAGCACGATTTACATTTTTTCATCATAATTAACCCACCTTGGCCTTTATTAAATACTAGACACTCAAGGAAACTAAAAGATAGAAAATCACAAAATAACAAAATATTAGAAGGACGAAACATGTAAATAAATCGAAGACTTGCATTAGGGCTTTGGTTGTCATGAATGTTTATCACCCTTAAGTTTCACGTTCCCCACACCAAGCTTAGAAACGAGATCATTGTTATTATAAGTTAGTAAGCTAACACTCACTCATGTTGCTCAATTATTCACTTAGACACCCTTATTCCTAGGTGTATCTCTTATATTTAAAATTGGTGTCTTGAATGATCACAAGGATGCATTGTTGACTTATTTTGATAATTTATTAAGGCTGAAAATAAAATAGGACGATTTAATCAATAGTTAGCTAAAGGACAAAATCTTTTAAAACTGCTTCTCGAGACCTCATAAAGTTCATATCTTGGCATAACTCGCTTAACGATTTGAGACCTTTCTCGGATCGATATTTGGCATTGACTTCATATTTCGAATCTTGAGAGACGTTCTTGAAATAATGGCATTCTCTTCATAATACGGATTTATTCACTTGAAGTTTTTGAGAGATTCTTCATACTTGGACCACGACTTCTTCATTTTTCTCCAATCTTTATTTTGGATTTTGATATACAACGATCTGCCTCCTTTTAGGACTTGGATCTATTTATCCTCATACCTTGCTAGGGTCTTTTCGGATAGACTTCTCCATGATCTTTTGGGGAGTATTTGCTTTTCGTCGTGTGTCTCGATCCTTCATATTGATTTTTGATAAATGATTCTTCACATCACTTTTTATCTTTAGCAACAAAATGTAGCCCTCATGCCTTGTTAGGGCCTTTTCGGACTCGCCAATCTTTGCATCCCGCTTCAATAAGTTATGCCTTGGCTATGAACTCTAATTAATCCCGAACAACTTTTAAAATGATCTTGTGCTAGAAGCTAACTTTTCAAATCGTACAACCTTACTTATTGCAAATATATTTATTAACAAGCGATGAGAGAAAAAGATCATAATTAACTCACATAAATTCATGAAATAATACCAAACTTATAATTGACTCTATCATCTCTCGTTCTCCACAATTTAAAATCTCAAGGAATGAGACTCGTGGATGCTTAGCCAATTAAATCAAAGTTTTGGGTTTTCAAGTCATCTATAGGATCTTGCATTTTCTTAGACTTTTTCAAGTTTAGAATTTGCATTTTAAAGTTCCCTTGATAAACGACTTTCTAGGATCAATTATAGGAACTTGCGAAAAGTTCTTTTTCTTAACCCGTAAGAGTTAAGACTTTCGCATTTTAAAGTTCCCTATATAAAAGCCTAGCAAAACATGATTTAAACATGTAAGGGATACTAGCTAGAGTAAACTAGGATAAGTAAACTCGCGTTGAGTCAAAAGATTCATGACGGACCTAATATATAAAAGATCTAAACTCATTAAAACCATTTTATTTAACCTTATTTTTTTCGACTTTATTCTTGAAATGGAATATATACATACAATGCAAGAAAATAAAAGTAAATAATTGAAAAAAAATACTAGGCCAAAATAGATCAAAAGTTTTGAAAAACGTCGAAAAACTAAATTTTCCGGTTAAAATGAGGACAAATTCATGGAAAAGCCCACTTAACTTCGATAGAAGTCCCCCTACACTTGATATAAATATTGTCCTCAATGTTTAAGCATGTGGGAGTAAACTCCCCTACATTTAGGACATTGTGCACTTTGTTTAAGTCTCACTAAGGAAGAGACGACTATAGTGATTTCAATGTCAACATATAAGATATGAAATATTGAATCACAAAAGTTTAGGATAGAACCGGGAACACGGGATCACGGGTCGTTAAATATCATCAAAAGTGGCTCTTTGAAAGCTGTAATCCCTGCACATCGTAAGAAACAAGACAACAAACACCTATGTGGCTCCCCCTACACTTATTATGAAAACGGGTAAAGGATAGATCATTGGGTTGCCTCCCGAGAAGCGCTTGTTTTTGTTAACCGAGTCACGAGCCATACTCGACCCAGAACTAATTCAAGGGAAACGTGGTGAGGGATGGAATCATCTCATGAGAGATTTCCTCATAAAAGTACAACTTGACTGGCGATTCACCTTAAAGTTAGGCCCATTCAGTTGAGATAACGCGATGGTGCCATAAGGGAAGATTTTGGCGACGATAGATGGACCAGACCAACGGCTCTTAAGCTTTCCTGAAAAGATTTTCAACCGAGAGTTAAAGAGTAAAACTTGATCACCTATGTGAAACTCTCGGTTTTTAATCTTGGAGTCATGAATGAGCTTAGTCTTCTCCTTGTAAATTAAAGAGTTTTCATAAGCCGCATTCCTTAATTCATTGATTTCATTGAGTTGGATTTTCCTAAGATCACCGGCTTTGTTGATATCAAAATTAGCCCATTTTAAGGCCCAATAAGCCTTATGCTCCAACTTAATGGGGAGGTGGCAAGCCTTTCCGTACACAAGGCGATAAGGAGTACAACCTATAGGCGTCTTATAAGCGGTACAGAAAGCCCAAACATCTTCATCTAACTTATAGGCCCATGAGGCACGATGCTCTCCCACGGTACGCTCTAAGATTCGCTTAAGTCCACGGTTAGAGATCTCGGCTTGACCATTAGTTTGTGGATGATACGCGGTGGAAAGACGGTGATTGAAACCATACTTAGCCATGACTCGAGCAAATTGGTCATTGCAAAAATGAGTCCTGCGATCACTAATGATAGCACGAGGAACACCGAATCGAGCAAATAATTGTTTCAGAAAGTTCACAACCACCCTCGCATCGTTCGAAGGTAAAGCCTTTGCCTCAACCCATTTAGATACGTAGTCAACGGCTACGAGGATGTACTTGTCCCCTTTGGATGATGGAAATGGCCTTATAAAGTCGATGCCCCATACGTCAAATATTTCACATTCTTGGATGAACTTTTGAGGCATCTCATCTTTATGTGTGATCTCGCCTTGTCTTTGGCAAGCATCACAATGTTTAACCATTTCATGAGCGTCATGATAAATGGAGGGCCAATAGAATCCAGAGTCGAAAACATTCTTCGCGATATAGTTAGGACAAAAGTGACCACCGGTTGGTCCTTTGTGGCAAGCTTCTAGGATTAGTAAAGCTGCCGGCCCATCAACACACCTACGAATGACTTCCGCACATTGCTTGAAAAGGTAAGGGTCATCCCAATAATAGTGTTTAATATCCTTAAAGATTTATTTCTTTTGTTGGGACGTTATCCCTTCCATAAGAACACCCACCCGCTAAATAGTTTGCAATTTTCGCAAACCATGGGGTATCGTCAAGATTGGAGTTAATAGTCATCAAGGCCTCATGGGTAAAGTACTCATTAATCTCTTGATTAGGAAGTTCCCCTTGATAAGGATCCTCGAGTCTACTAAGATGATCCGCAGCGAGGTTTTCCGCTCCCTTTTTATCACGACTTTTGATTTTAAATTCTTGTAGGAGCAAACCCCAACGAAGGAGTCTCGGTTTAACATCTTGCTTGGTCAACAAGTATTTCAAGGCGGAATGGTCGGTGTAAACGATGGTGGTGGAAAGCACAAGATAGGGGCGGTATTTCTCAAAAGCATACACTACAGCTAAAAGCTCTTTTTCGGTAGTGGTATAATGCAATTGAGCCCCCGTCATTGTCTTGCTAGCATAATGGATTGGTTGGAAGTGTTTGTTCACTCTTTGACCTAAAATCGCTCCAACTACGAAATCACTTACATCACACATGAGCTCGAAAGGTAACTCCCAATTTGGAGAGACTAAGACCGGTGCCTTAGTTAATTTACTTTTAAGAAGTTCGAAAGAATCGAGACATTCTTGAGAAAAGATGAAAGGAGCATCCTTTTCTAAGAGGTGAGACATAGGTCGAGCTATCTTAGAGAAATCTTGGATTAAACGACGATAAAATCCCACATGTCCTAAAAACTCCTAACTCCTTTGACGGTGGTAGGTGGAGGTAACTTACCAAGTTTTCTTGTTATCCGGAATCCAGTGAAACTTCTTATCCGGAATCCCCACTTTTAAATAATCCGGCCTGCAAGTTTGCTTGTTATTCGGAATGTAACTCCTAGTTCTTATCCGGAATCAATAAATTTCCACTATCCAGAATCCAAGCCCTCCTAATCCGAAATACCTAGAACTACTCCTATCCGGAATTCTAGTACTACTTGCTATCTGGAATGCTTATGATAACCCTATCCGGAATCAAGGATACTTTTATCCAGAATCCAGTTTTTTGTGCTATTCGGAATATGGAGAACTTTAGCTATTCAAAATATCTAATTTGGAGGCTATTCGGGAAACTAAGGATTAGAATAACCCGGATACGAAACATAATAAGCAAAATGTAAAAATAAGCTAAAATCTAATAAGCACTTAATCAAAAACTTAACCAAATTAATTTTAGGAAAACAAACTAATAAGCCACAATTTATAAACTTTAAAAACTTTAAATATTTATTAAAAATCAACTTTTAACAGATTTAAACTATAAAAACAACTTAATTAAAAATAAGCTAACTCTAATTAATCCAAAAGCACAATAAGCAAAAACATCAAACACACCAAATCAACAAGCACAATCTAATAAGAAAATCAATCAGACAATCAACAAGATTAAACCAACTACATGATTAAAGAAACAAAATAATAGATTAATGATTAAGAAAGGTAGAATGAGAATTAACTAAAAAGCTTGATTAAATTGAAGATTAAGATTCAAATTACAAGATTACAAAGTCGACAGGAAAAATGAACTTTCCAACTCCAACGCGCATGTTTTCGGCTATTCCCATTGGATATTGAAAAGAACGGTCCACGAGGTGAACGCTTATTTTTGTGGGTTTGAGAACATCTTTTGAGAGTTTATCATACAAAGAGTATGGCATGAGGTTGATACTAGCGCCAAGATCGGCCAAGGCGTTTCAAGAGTATGAGTGATGGAAAGTACATGGAATTAGAAAACTTCCAGGAACTCTAAGTTTTCGTGGAACTTTGTTTTGGATAATGGCAGAACATTCATCATTTAGAAAAGCTGAAGAAACATCTTCAAACTTATGTTTGCTTTTGATAAGTTCTTTAAGAAATTTGCCATAGTTTGGCATTCCAACTAGAACATCGACTAAAGACATATTAGTTCAAACTTCTTGGATTAAGTCGAGGAATTTATATACTTAGCTTGCATCTTTTGCTTGCGTAAGCGTTAGGGGTATGGTACTTTTGGTTTATATGGTTTTGGTGTTGGGTTTGTGTTTTTAGTGGGTTTGGTTTTTGTCGGTTGTGCTTCGTCCTCATCATCACTATCGAGTTGATTTTTGATTGATATATTTTGGGTTTGTTTGGTAGGTGATTCGTAAGATAAACCACTCCGCGTAAATACGACATTCACATGCTGGTTACGAGCTTGCGGTGGGTGATATTTTTTGTTGTTTTTGGGGTTTGGGTTGGTATTGCTTGGTAAAGAACCAGAAGCGCGATTTGATTGCTTATCGGCAAAACGATCAAATTTAGCTTTGAGGTTTTGTATGGAAGCTTGGTCATTTTTTTTGAAGTCTTGAACTTTGTTTTGAGGTTAGTGAATGTATCTCACACGAAAAGGTTGGTTTTTCTTTGAGATTCAATAAAATCGTCGAGCTTGGTTTCGAGATTGGGTTTGTCTTTGGTTTGGTTGGGTTTCTTTTTCGTCTCTATTGCAACTTGGTTTATCTTTAGATCTCCAATTATCGCGGTCACGATTACGATAACCGTTATAAAATCGAGTTCGACTAAAGGTGTTCATGAAATTGGCTTCTTCTTCCTTTGTCATAGGTGTGTCATCATCATCACATTCACTAGGCGGATGGTTTCCTCCGCAGTGTTTGCAAGTTTCACGAGATTTGTTTTTCATCTCTTTATATTGAGTATCAATTTTAAGAGACATGGCGTCCCTACGAGCCATACTTTTTTGGTGTCGGTTGGGTTGTCTCTTTCTTCGGCAAAATATACGATTTTTTGAGGGTTTTTGTTCTTGTGATTTTTGGACCAATCAATTTTAAGTAAGACTTTATCATCTAACAATTGGTAGGCTTGGTTAGGAGTTTTGTAAAGGAAAATACCGCCCTCTAAGGCGTTCAATGCATCTTGGGTAGCATCGTCAAGACCATGATAGAAAATCTTGATTATTCCTACCTTTTTGAGTCCATGACCATGGCAGTTTCTGAGTAGTTCTTTCATTCTTAACCATGCGCCAGTGAGAGTTTCTCGATCTTGTTGAGAAAAGCTTCGGATTTCTCCGAGGAGTTTTTCAAATAGGACAGGAGGAAAGAATCGGCTAATAAAACTGGTATCAAGACCTTCCCATGTTTGAATGGTTCCTTCATTAGGTTCGTCGAGCCATGACTTGGC
Organism: Glebionis coronaria; assembly: GCA_025667525.1. NCBI lineage: Eukaryota > Viridiplantae > Streptophyta > Magnoliopsida > Asterales > Asteraceae > Glebionis > Glebionis coronaria. Next base: position 315,981,054 of record CM046876.1, on the reverse strand, counting down.
TTCTTCAGTAAGGGATGATGGAAAAATCATGAGTTGAACGACTTATGTTAGTCCTTCTCCATAGTTGAACATTTTACAAATTCTGCTAAATTCATGGATGTGTTTGTGAGGATCGCTTTTGATTCGACCATCAAGTTGGTGATTTTTTACAGTGTCAAATGGTTTGATTTGATTTTAAAGTCGTTCACAATTTCAGGTAAAACGATTGCAAAGCCAGGAGTTGGTGCTACAACTCTATCGGCTGACCATATCAGTTCATCATTGGTGTCCGACATTGGATCGTAACGTTCGATGAGTTTGGTGAGAAATAGGAATGAGAGGGGTTGTCGAAAGGTTTGTTGATTTTACGAGGTTGGGGTTGCTCATGTCTCCTATCTATAGGTACACGGCGATGAAGTCTACGTAACCTTCGGCTAAGGGTACTTTCAGTTCTGGTAACGGTGATACTGGCAGAGTTTCAGATGAACGGGTGTGCATCCAACAATGGTTTTGGTGTTACAGGAGGGAATGTGCGTCGCACTTTTGATTTGTGTGGCGTACTTTGGTTTTTTACTGGAAGTGAGACACACTTTTGATTTGTGCCGCGTACTTTCTGTACTGCAGGAAAAAATATGGGTTGTTTTGGGTGAGAAATGGGTCATTTATTCAAGGATTATGAAAATTTTGGTTGCAAAACAGGATTGTAAGTCCTCGGCAACGGCGCCAAAAACTTGATGTCTGTTTCGCAAGTCTTAAATTTATAACAAGGTTTAGACAAAACAAGGGACTAGAATACAAACACGGACAAGTATACCCTTTCGTTCGTAATATAGCTTGTAGTGGTAAGCCAGGATCGTTCGCTAGGACTTAGTTTCGTTTTGGTAATTAATATAATAATTGAAGAAAGAAATGATTGAATAAGTAACAATAATAACAAGTATGACTAATATGGGATAGTTCGTATAAGTTCATGATGATGATAATAATGACCGTGATATGTTTATGTAGGTAAAGAGTGATAATCCTTTTCGTCAAAATGGCATTTACACAATTTACTTGGGTGTGATTCAAGACTTATGTTTGATTAAGAGACTAAGCTTAAAACAACTTGCCAACGTGTTCAATATTTTATCAAAGTTTCTAAGCGGATCTCTCCAACCAAAGATTCAAAACCATAGACAAGTTCTTAAAAACATTTTATAACAACTTGCGTTTCTCAACGCCAAATTATCGTAGCAAATCAACTTTAGATTAAATATGGTTTATAGAACTAGGTGGTAAAATGGTTCTACAACATTAGCTTGAAATCAATTATAAAGAGTCATATCATAGCATCATCACTAGTTATAGTCACATACCCATATAGTCACAAATAACTTAGCCTAACATCGTAATCAAAGTAACAAATGGAAAAGAGTAAGAGAACATCATACTTAGATTGATCGGATGAACGAGTACACAAGTGTGACGATTGTATCGTCTTTATAAGAATCATAGAGTGGAATACTCTCGTTACAATTATTTCCTAAAAGTGGATAATACTAAAATTATAACTAAGAAGCTAAGAATACTCGGATTAAAGAGTAGAAAATTGAGTTATGTGTGTAAAATTAGTAGAATTGGTCCTTATTTATAGTGTTTGGCTGAGGAAAAATGTGCGCCGCGCTTTGGAGGAGTGAAATGTGCACCGCACTTTCAACATTGTGCGCCGCACTTTTGTGCGTTCAAGAATTTTCTTATATTAGTTTCATTTATTTGCACTTCAAGGACTCTTCTTTGTATTTCTTCACTTTGCTTCTTCAAACTTTATACCTGTATGTAAAACGCAATATATTAAGTATCAAAAGCTCTTATTTATAATACAAAATGGCATTATAATAACGGGTTAAATATGTATAATTAGGTCGTTATCAAAGATCAAACAAGCTTTTTCCCTTCCTTTGTTCTTGTGGGTGCCGCGACCAAAGAGAGAGAGAGAGACAAGTAGGGTTTTGTAAATCTTCTATAAAAGTGATTTATGAAAATCCATGGGTGTTTTGTTTATTAGTTATCTTGGGTTAATGGATCGGGCCAAGCCCTCTTTACCGCCGGCCAAACACCCCTCTTTATTTGGTTTTTTTTTCGTGTTTTAACTAAATTGTCATGTGTTTTCATGTTTTAATGTCGTGTTTTATTTATTGTCATGTTTTTAAGTATTTACATAAATACTTATCATGTGTTCATAATTAATAATGACATACGTAATACTTGTCGTAGTTAATTAATATACGTAATATTTACATTAAATGTTCATGATATGTGTCGTACAATTTATTAACTGTAAATTTTTGAATTATACGTTTTTCATGCATTTAATGTTCTTAGGTATTTTATGCGGGTGTTACAACTCTTCCCCTCTAAAAGAATAATTCGTCCTAGAATTAGAGATACGATAAGAAGAGAAGGACATACCCGAATCATAGCTAAAAATGAGGGTAAGAAGTCCGGACAGACTCCTCCGTTTCCCAAGTGGCTTCCCGCTCGGAATGAGACGAATGGAATCGTCTTTATCCTCATGACCCGATCTTGATGATCGAGAACTGTCTCGGGTTCCTCAACAAAGGATAGATCCTCACGAATCTAATCGAGCGGATACGAAACTGTGTGCAACGGATGATAATTATCGTCTGAGTAAGGACACATTAGACACATTGTGAACATCAGATTGCTGAGGAGGTAACGCCAGACGATACGATACCTCACCAACACCTTCTAGGATCTCAAACGGTCCGATGAAAAGAGGAATGAGCTGGTGATACCTTCAAGAAAACACAATCACCAGACTGAAATTCTAATGCTCTGTGATGTTTATCAGCATAGCTCTTCTGACGAGCATGATCCTTTTGCAGCTTTGCCTTGGCGATGTCGACCTTCTCATTGGTCACCTTTATCATCTTTGGACCCTCAATGATTCATTCACCAACCTCATCCCAGCAGATTGGAGCATGACACTTCCTGCCATATAGCATCTCAAAAGGTGCACATTTGATACTCGCATGCCAACTGTTGTTGTAAGTAAACTCAACCAAGCAGATGTAGTCATCCCAACTCCCTGTCCATTCCAACGTACAAGCACGCAACATGTCTTCTAAGGTCTGAATAGTATGCTTTGACTGGCCATTGGTCTGAGGATGAAAGGCTGTGCTAAGCCTGAGTCTGGTGCCCCAAGCTTTCTGCAACCCTTTCCATAATTTAGACGTGAATCGAGGATCTCTGTCTGATATTATATCTCATGGAGTATCATACAGTCGCATGATCTCTTGCTGGAATATATCTGCCAATTTGCTAACTGGATAATCTTTGCGAATTTGAAGAAAATGAGTTGAGTTGGTTAAAGGATCGACAACGACCCATATAGCATCATGCTTCCTCTGAGTCTGCGGAAGTCCGGTAACAAAATCCATGGAGATCTTGTCCCACTTCCATTCGAGAATCTCTAATGGTTGTAGTAAACCACTAGCTCGTTGATGTTCTATCTTAACCTGTTGGCAGGTTAGACATTTAGAAACGAAGATAGCAACATCCTGCTTCATGCCACTCACCAAAAATGTTGTTTGAAGTCATGGTACATTTTGGTACATCCTGGATGAATGGAGAATAGAGACTTGTGAGCCTCATTCAGTAAGGCCTCTCTGAGTGTAAGATCGTCCGGAAAACATAACTTGGTACCCTGCCATACGATGCCATATTCGTCTATACGACACTCTGTCTGCTAATCGATATTCTGAATAGTCGCCCATATCTCACCATTGTCCTTCTAAGCTCCCTTGATCCGAGAGATTAAGTTTGGCTCAACTCTTAGATTAGCCCAGTACCCATGTTGTCCACATACATAGAATTCAATGTCTAAATGCTCTAGATCACGTATGATCTCTTCTTCCACCTTGGTGTCAGCAATCATGCATGATTTCCTGCTGAGAGCATCGGCCACCACATTCGCCTTACCAAGATGGTACTGAATGTTGGTGTCATAATCCTTGAGTAGTTCTAACCACCGTCTCCGTCTCATATTTAGTTCTCGCTGAGTGAATATGTATTTGAGGCTCTTCTGATTAGTGAAGATGTCACATGATTCACCATATAGATAATGCCTCCAGATTTTAAGTGCAAAAACAACTGATGCTAATTCCAGATCATGGGTGGGATAATTTTCCTCATAATGCTTAAGTTGATGTGATGCATAGGCAATCACCTTCCCATGTTGTATAAGTACACAGCCAAGTCCTTTACCCGAAACATCGCTATAAATCTGAAATCCACATGTTCCAGATGGGAGAGTGAGAATAGGTGCAGAAACCAATCATTGCTTTAGTTCTTCAAAGCTCTTCTCTCGCTCATCATTCCAGACGAATTTCTCTCCCTTACGCATCAGCTTGGTCAAAGGCAATAATAACCGTGAAAAGTTCTCCACAAATCTACGATAATATCCAGCTAAACCCAGAAAACTACGAACCTCTGTTGCAGACGTCGGTAATAAGTGTGTAAACACTTATCCTTTTACCACTTAAAACAATGAAAAACGAGACCAAACGTGTAATTAATATCGTAAATGTCGAAATTATAGGTGGTTTGTGTTTTTATTGTGAAATAGGTACAAGAGATCAAAAGGAAAGAAAACACGGGATTTCACGGTCATTTATCGAAGAAAAAGTCAAAGATAAAGTCAAAGGACAAAAAAGTGCCAAAAGAATGAAGTTTGGAGGGCTAAGATGACGATCTGATGAAGATTTTACAACAAGGACCATTTTTGTGAATCTCCAAAGTAATCACTAATAAATCACATTGAAGAGCACAAAATTACGAAGCCAACGGTCCCTACCTCACGTCGTAACTCTTTACGGTTTGTTTTCTATGAATTTTTAAAGTTTATTAAGTTTTTAAATTAAATAAATAGTTTTTAATAATTAAATAATATAAAATAATATAAATAAAAATATTTTTTCGAAATTTAATAAAAATAAAAATATAATAAAGTTTTTTAAAAATAAATTAATTTTCGTAATATATTATTATTATTATTATTATTATTTTTTTATTTTTTTTTTATTAAATTCCAATTTTATTAATCACACAAAATTGGAAGGGAGCCGCGAAACAAGCTGCGCTCCCACCCCTTTTTGAATACAAAAACTAAGTCTAGACATCAAAAAACCGCCACTCCTCGCGTCATTAGAATGACAACCAGCTAACCGCTTAAGACGCGAGAGAGTACCCATCGCCTCCTCCTCAAACTCCCCAAAAGTCGAGAAGGCGAATGGAATAAACGAGTAACCATGCTCAGCACAAATAGAAGAATACTTCCTCTTCTTCTTCTGAACAGCCGACTGCAGAGCACTCCCAGGAACCCACGAATCCAACCCCGCCCCTGCAAACGGAGAAACCCCTGTAACATCTAAACACGCATCTTTGCCCTGGGACCAATTGTGAAGCAATAAATCTGCTGTTATTATTATTATTATTATTATTATTATTATTATTTTATAAAACCATCACTTTATTAGAAACAAAAAGGGATTTACAACAAATTGGATGAGAGTCGAGATACTATCTGCGCTCCCACCCCTTTAGCAATGGTAAAACCTCATTGGTCAACTCGCCAGGGTCAGCTAACATATAGGGGTCATATAATATATTTTGTGTATATAAAACTAAAGGGCTTCCAATCCCACTGGTTAGCACCTTTGGCTTTGGCATGAGCCACCCGCGTTCGAGCCTCGGCCTGGATATGGCTGGGTATATATTGCCTTTACTACGTGGCACCACCTTAGTGGTCCACGTGGCCGACCTGAACCAAAACCAGACCGGTCTAGAAACGAACCAGACCCAGTTCAACCCGGTCCAGATCGGGTGACGTCATGCTGACGTCAGCATCCACGTGGCGGCGACTGGCCAATGCCAATGCGCCACGTGATACTTACTATGTGCTAATTAATGCAGGTACATGCGTCAGTATGACGTGGAGGCGGCTGACCAATGAGGAGTTGACACGTGACATGAACAATGACCAGTACGAGGTATGCAGGTAGCGGCGCTGACATTCAGTGGCGGCACAGAGGTTGCAGAGAATGTCAGTACGAGGTTGCAGACTCAGCTGACACGTCAGGCGGCAGACCAATGAGAGCATGCGACGTGGCACGTGGCACGTGCCAGTACGAGGTCAGATGTGTGGCAGAGTGTGCAGGCGCAGGATCACATGCTTCTGGAAGCCTTCGATGAAAACAATGAAGGAATAATAGCTGGCACCTCATGGTGCGTAGCTTTGAAGCTAAGTAATAGTAGTAAATTACTAAATTACCCCCAATGTTGGCTGATTATATAAAGCCCCTTTCCCCTTTATTTTTGACAAGTTTTTTTCATTATATAATTTTACACATATTTGTAGTTTTTTCCTTTCAAGTTTTGTACAAGCTTTTCAAGCTTTTTCATAATTAATAAAATAAACTTTTAGCTTAATCTCTTTAGTTAATTCTCATTCTTCCTTTCTTTTTACTTTTCTTTATAATCTAGCTTATTATTTGGGATAAGTTTATAAAACTTTTTCCTAATAAGTTAGATTTATATACAAGCTTATTTTAAGCTTATTGTTGCCTTATTTTCGTAGATCTAGCTTATTGTTGGAGTAATTATTTAATTAGCTTTTTACCTTTTTAAATCTCATAAGTTCTAAGCTTAGGCTTACAACTTATTTATAAGCTAGCTTTTTATTTAAAGTACTTTTAGTTTTTTTTATATATTAGTTATTTAGATCTATTAGTTTAAGTTTTTTTTAAAAAAATTTAAAAATACTTTCATAAAACAAAAAAATAGTTAGATCTATTAGTTTTCTATATTAATTAATTTAGATCTATAAGTCTTAAGCTTAAAAATTAAAGTATTTTTATAAATCCTTAAAAAAATAGTTTAGATCTATTAGGTTTTTAAATAGATTAAGTAGATCTATAACTTTTAGCTTTTAAATATAAAATACTTTTATAAAACATAAAAAATTTCTAGATCTATTAGTTTTAATTAAATCTCTTTATCATATAATAATTATTGATTATTATCCTAACCTTTTATGTTTTCTTTAATCTCGGCGTATCGATTCATCATGTTTGGTAAAGAGCTTATGGTTGATTAAATTGGTTCAAGTTTGATATGGTTGATTAATTTGGTTAGAGATTGATTTGGTTGGTCGTGTACTTTACAGGCCGGGATACACTTAGTTTTGGTTTGATATTGGTTCGCCGTGTACTTTAAGGGCCGTATTTTGTTGATGTGGTTGATGTTGTTTGTTTAGAGTGTTATCTTCGGACTAGGGGTATTAAAGTTCTCCTTTTTATTTTTCTAGATTAATCGCTTTAGTTTTATTAATTAGATCGTTATAGTTTAAATTCTTTTAATAAAATTATATTTTTCATAAAAAATTGGTTTAATTAGTTTTAGTTATTATTATTGTTTTAAAATATAGATTTAAAAGTTTTAAAATTAGATTTCATTTAGATAAGCTTATTATTAGTAAAAAGTTTACACCTTTTTGTGATTATTAAGCTTATTAGTATATAAAGTTTGTAGCTTAATCATCTAAAAAGATTAATAAGCGTAAAAGGTTGAAGCTTTATACTTATTTTTAAGTTTATCTTTGTGAATTCATTTTCTTTCGTCACTATTACATAATATTACGTGCTTGCATTTAGATTAATTTCGTATTTAGATTTATTTTTAATTATAGTTTATTTTTGTTGCATCTAGATCTAAATTTGTACTTTAATTTTATATTGCATTTTAGAGTAATTTTACATGAATTAATTGCGCTTTTATTTTTATATATTTCTTAGCCTACATATTTTTCCCATTTTGAGTTTAATTAGACAATAGATTCCAAACAAGTATTATTTAACCAAAAACAAATAAAATCTTGTGTTAAGTTGTGAATCAATTCGAGTCGAGTCGAGGAGAAACGATATATACTAAAAAATGCTATATTAAATTGGCGCCGCTGCTGGTTCGCTCGTTGCGATTGACGATTTTTCGGGAGAAGCTTTGGATTTTGGGATCCGTTCACTTTTGAACGTTATTTTTCTTGTTAAAAAATCAAAAACATAAAAAAATCAAAAATATAAAAATACCAAAAAATTAAAAATCATCAAAATCTTATTCTTTCCTAAGAATTTCACCAAAAAATTAAAAAAAATCCAAAAGTAATACTTTTCCTAAAGTATTAGACCAAAAATATTAAGTACTATTACTATTTTTCTTATTTCGTTTTATCTTGATTTTTACTGTGAATATATTTTAAATAAAAAATACAAAAAGATTTTTCTTTTACTATAAATATTACGTATAAGAACCCAAACATATAATATTTCCATAAGTATTGTTTGCAATACCTCGTATTTGGAGGCGTTCTGGTTTCTTATACGTGTATCGATCAAACAAAAATAAAGACAAAAATAGATAAATACTTCCATTAAGAAATAATTCGAAAAATACAAACTTTTTGGTGAATAGAAAGGCTACGTGCTATAAAAGTCCGTCTAAGGGAAGCTAGGTACTTAAGTGCTTCGCGCCACCTCATTCCCCCCGTTCACTTGTAAGTATTTTGAGAAGGAAGGCTAATCGAGGGTTTTGTCGCCCAAGTAGTATTACATATATAATTTTTGTAGCTTTTTAATATTGAACCTCGAGAGGGATAATCCCTTTCCTCTCAAAGTCGACCGAGGTCTCCTACCTCATTCCTCGAGTTTAGTTGTATGCGCACTCGCGCGCGTGCACACATACCGAGTGGTGTACCAAATACTTCTAATTCTTCCAAAAAGAAGAAGAAGAACAAAAAGACCGTCAATCAAGCCGATCCCGAGAATCGAGCTTTGAACAACATGATGGCAACGGATAATCGACCAATGATTGAGATTTTACAATCTCACATTAAGGGAAATGATGACGCGATTGTGGTACCGGATATTGGAGCGAATAATTTTTAACTAAAAACGGGTTTTATTCAAATGGTTTCCGCTACACCATTTTAAGGCCGTACTCATGATGACCCACACGCTCATATAAAACGTTTCATAAAATTGGCAAACACCGTCAAATACAATGGGGTGCCACAAGAGGCCATTCGTTTACTCCTGATAGTCGTAGAAATACGTCTTTTAGGAAAAAGAGCGTATAATGGGCAAGTACTAAGTTGCACGTTTTAGGAAAAACGCGAAACCGAACAAATGCGGGTTCATTCTCGAGGAGGTGTGTGGATTAATGTGCCAAAATATATATAATCAAAGGTTTAGGGTAGTGTCGTTTTTGGATAAGAAAAGAAAGAAAACTAGAGACGAACTACGATTACAATTAACTACGACGAATGACGTAAAACGCGAACGTAAGTACGTAAAACGTGAAAATTTTAAAATTTTAAGCTAAAAACAAATTAAAAATGAGAAAGTAGTTCAAAATAATATAAATAAGGATAAAAATCCAATAAATATATTTTAAAACCTTTTATTAATTAAATATTCAATTTTTAATGCTAATTAAAGCCCTAAAATTAAATATAATTAACAAAATGTCCAAAATATAAATTTATTGAACTAATAACTAACTTATATTATTTAAAGACTAAAAAGTATTTTTCCTAAATTTTAAAAACTATTTTTCTATTTTTTAATCACTAAAAACTATTTTTAAACTAAAATAATCATAAAAATAATAAAATAATGCCAAAATTAATTTGACAATTTTAAAAATCCTAAATTACACTAATGAACAGTATAAAATTGAAAAAGTTTGAAAAATGTAAAATTTTGCACTAAAAGACAAAACTGATTAATAATAAAACCCTAATTATACTAAATTAATTATAAAAAATAATTAAAAAGTGAACAGTAAAATATTTTTAAACTAAAAAGCTTAAAATAATTTTCTAAATCTAAGAAAAATTTTAAAACAGAAAAATATGTATTTTTGTCACTAAAAGACAAAAACAGAAAATTAAAAAGTAATTAAAAGAGCTATTTAATCTAAAAAATATCAGATGAACAGTAAAATAAAAATTAATTAAACTGAAAAATCAAAAATAAAATAAGAAAAATTACAAAATTTGTTTCAGGTCCTAACTCCTAATTAACTCCACTAAAGACAAAAAAGTAAAACTACTGATGTTGACACTTTGACTATTTTGTCTGCTTGTATAGCAGTACAAACAGATACACTAGCAGGGGCAACTTGGTTCCCACTGCTAGTGCAAAATCAATTTCTGGGCACTAAAATGATTGTAGATTGCTTGTTTCTTGGTTTTTCTTGGATACAAGGGCACCCCCACACTCAGTGAAGTGTGGGGAGTCACAATAAACAAGAAAAAAGGCAAGTAGCTCACAAATTTCACACAAGAATGGGTAATCTAAGTTACTGATAAGGCTTATGCAATGTCTGATGAACAGTGCTGGTGCAATTGGTTCTAGGACGAATTTTAAAGGCACCAAACTAGCACAAATGACAACCAAGCTACTTAAAAGCTATCTAAGATCCTAGCTAGACCTATCCTCTAATATTGAGCAAGATTTCAAAATCTAAAAGGCACAAAAACAAGCAGAAACATGACTTAACTGATTTTTAAGCTTTGTGCCAATTTTTTTACATGCAAACTACTTATAAATCCTACTGAACTTAAACCAAATACCCTATCTAATATAACTACCCTAATGGAGTGTGTTTAGGCAGGTTACAAGCCAAAACTTGTCAGTTCTCTTTACTTAAACCCTTATCCCAAACACCCCATTAATATTCAGAAATTGAAGATTAACAAACCAAATCCAAACTAAATCAGTTTAAGCAGATTGACAAGGATTTAAGCATGCATATAAACTCTAAACATCACAGAATAAGCAACAAACAAACTAGTGCAAGCATCAAATGACAGAATCATACAACACTCAATAATCTATAAATTTTAAAGAGGGTTCAAGCCTCCTTACCAACTGATGCCTTCTCTCCAAAATTTACCAGCTTAAACGAGCTTGTATGAGCTTATCAAAGTAGAGAGGCCTGTTGGTGGAATCCAAGTGGACCCAAGGCACAAACATGTCTTCACAAGTGAAAAAAATGAAAGAAAATGAGAAAAATGAACTTGTGTCTTGAATCTTGCACACACACAAACAACATCCAACAATTTCTTGTCATAAAAAGACCATAAGCTAGGAGCTTATGGCTTTTTATACAGTAATGGTGAGAATAAAAAATGAATAAAAACTGATTTTCCTTCCAACCTTTGGAACCAAACAGAATTTTTGAAACTTCTTGATAGAAACTTGGGACTTCCAATTTTGAATACTGAAACATAAGCAAGTAAAAATGACACGAGATGGACAGTCAACTTATAGGTTATACAATAAGCTATAAGCTGACAGACCAAATGTGGATCTCAACAAAATTTTCCAAACCCTTTTGAAAACCTTTTGATGATAAACTGAATTTAAACAGACTCAAATTTAAATAACATGTAAATTAAAAACAAGAAATTTAATGGAACTCAAACTTTTATTTCATTCAAATTACACTAAAAAGTGAAAGAACAAAAATTTGGAACAAGAACCAAGTCACATGCGACTTGGTATTTATACAAGTACTAGGAACATACTAGATACTGAAAATAAAATAATACCCGAATGAAAAACCCTAAAACCCTAGTACATTAAAAGTCCAAAAATGCCCTTGTGGTTCTTTGACTGATTCTTGGTCAATACATTGGCATGTGATGTTGTTGCTGTAAAAATGATCTTGGCCATTTGAAGTGGTCCTTGGGGAGCAAGGAGTGAATGAGAGCTGTTGATTTGCTGGCAAGCCTTGTTTTCTTGTTGCAGGGGAGCCACGTGGGGGACCCACATGTGAGAGTGAGAGGTTTTGGGAAGTGTAGAAGGGATGTCGCCACATTAAATCAGGGTTCTGGAAAGTTTGGGTTAAGAACCCTTTGGTTTGAGTTAATTAAGTATCTAGGGTTTATGTGGGAATGGGAGGGTAAATAGTGGTCATTTGATCTGTTTGGGGTTTAATAGTCCTTGTTTAGCGCTTAAAAAATGGTTTGACCAAGATTTGACCGATATTAAGGAAACCGGGTGTGGGGGTATGGGTTGGGTAAATGGTTTTGGGCTCAAGTGGTGTGGGATGGGCTTAGGTCGGGTTTATACTGGGTTTGGGTTTGGTTTATGGCAAAAGACCCCCTGCTTTTCCAAGGTTTCTTCACTTTGTATTAAAATAGCAAAACACTCAAATCCCTTTTGTAATATCTTTCATCCGATTGTCATTTTTGGCACATGCATATCCAAAGTTTATATCAAGGATCTTTAATGCACAATTTGCATTCTTCAAGGGCTGATCATGTAATATCTCATCTTTTTAGGGACCCAAGTGTAAATTGAGGATTTACAAAGGTTTAAAATGACAAGTCTTCCAAAGTTAAGGGACCATTCTTGCCAATTCTTCAAACTTCAAGGACTTCAATGGAAAATCATGATTCGGGTCCGGTTCTTTGTGCGGCTTCGTTTCCCGTGTTCGTTTTTGCTTCATTCTTGTAATCTTTTGGTGAATTCACGATATCCGTACCTGAAATACACAATGAACAAACACAAGCATATTTTGGGGTATTTTGACGATATTTTAAGCGTTTTAAGCCCGATTTGGACGATGAGACTATGTATAAATACAGTCTCATCACTCCCCCATACTAAACCATTGCCGTGTCCCCACGCAATGCTAGAATTAAGTATCGTAGCACTTCCAAAATTCATTTTATGATGACTTTTATTCAAGACATAAATTTAAATAAACTACTACACGCGTTTTAGACATAATGTATTGTTTTCATCACGAGAATGTGACTTTTGAGATCATAGAACAAGAACACGTGAATGCTTTGTTAGAAATAATTTCGTCGTCCTCGATTTTCACCCAATTCCATGCTAAGCGTGTAACGAGATCATTGTTATTATAAGTTAGCAACACGAACACATCTCATGAGTGTTAATTACGAACCTAAACTCCCTTATTCCTACTTGGTATCTCTTATATTTTATTTTGTCTTAATGATCATGAGGATACATCATTTTACTTATGCGTGAATAGAGACTAAGTCTAAAAATAGAAACTTAACGGTGTAACCAAAATCATTAAATTAATAATTCACCCCAATAGACAACGATGTCAAAAAATTAAGTCAACAAGAAGGATCGATAAACACGTTTTTATAACGGTTTTGAACATGAGACTTATTACCAAGACTTTTATATGCCCCCTAACATAAGGGCCTTATTATCTTTGGTTTACCTCCATCTTTTATTCAACTTCACCATGAAGCTTTTATTATGACTTCGGTCTTGCCTTGCCTTTTATTATCCGCCTCATCGGTGGTTTTATTAGCCAAAGACGTATATCCTCACGCTAAAGCGAATTTTGGATCTTTAAAGCTTCGAAGATTAAGGCTTGATTCACTTTCAATTTGGGCATAGATTTTTCGGCCTTGTGAGCTTCAAATTTTTGCTTAATTTAGGTGAGCACTTGAAATCTTATTATTAGGTGAAGCTTTCGATTATTCCGGTGCCAATACTTCAAAACCGTGACGCTGGCGATACCTTAATGTTTTCCCATTTTAATTACATGGAAGCTACCAAAACAAATTAGAAACCAACAATAGTGACTAAACCGCCAAATCAATATTTATTAACAATTTATTATGCAAAAGCGTGGGGAGAATAAGCTAATAATTACTACACATAAGATCGTGATGATTACAAGACTTATAAATAACTCTATCATTTCTCGTCCTCATTTAAGAGACTTAGCCTAAAAAGTTAAGGAATCGAAGCTAAGTGCTCAACACGCACGGTCGAGTCAAAAATTACTCTCGTTCTCGCCATCGGAAAACCTAAATTCGTGTCTTAAACACTTATGAAAAACTAGAAAAATTTTAAAATTTGGCCATTTTTAGCCTTATTTGCAACAAAACGATAACAAAAAGATGAATATTGGATTGCGTGGTGACGTAAGCAAGGTGAAGTATCTACTCACCCCCCATACTAAAACTAAACATTGTCCTCAATGTTTCGAGTCTAGGGGTGTAAACACCCCCATACTAGAGACGAAGTCGAATGCTTAATCTCGAGCTTGGAAAGGGTAAAACGAATAACCTAAAAGCCGTTTATGAATTATGCTAATAAGATAAACGTTAGAACATAAAAGGATATCATCGGATATCGGAATCTCCAAAGGCAACGATCGAAGCTCGAGTGCTCCATAAAAAGAACACGAGAGGCTTCAATGATGACGATGAACCTAATGAATCACAATCACAAAGAACCACGGAACAAAGGTTGGAAGGGCACAAGTCCCCTCGCATTAACTAATTAGAAAGCGATAATATGTACATGGATAAGCATGGGTCTCCCCCACGAGGCACCTTGTTTTTGATAACCGAGTCAAAAGCTCGACTCGAATACCCATAAATGTGATAATTTAGGGATAATCATGGTGTGGTCAATTTTTGGTGGGGCTTACATGATATCAAGGCCCAAAAGCAACCGTGTATAAAGGCAAAACCTCTATACCGGGATCAACGATCGTGTCTTCGTTTTCGGATGATAAACGAAACAACACGACTTTCAACATCATCGTCCCAAAGGGACACAAGAAAATAGCATAAGAAGAGAAGGGTGGGACATTGGTTGGGCATAAAAATCGAGTTACTCGAGGTAAACTCTCACCGTAAGTGTAGAAAGGATTTCTAGTGACTACTTCGGTAAAAGACCGAGATTTTATCTTAAACGTGATACCGGGGTCAAAAATCTCGTCCTCGGTGGAGAAGTGTGAGGGAACAAATGGGGCTTCTCCCATACTAGATCCACACAAAACGTCGTCAAAAGAAGTAGACGCGTTTGTAGCAAGCTCAATTAAGCGAGGTGATGACGGAGTTAGCATTGGAAAAATTTTCAAATTAATTGTAAAATGTTTTCCTCTTTCATTTCTTAACTCTTTGTTACGAAAACCCAAGTTGATTAAATTGAAAATATTTGGTGTTTCTAAAACGATTCTAGGCACACTTAAAATTTCCACATTTATCTTGAAGGCGGGAGGAGGATTTGAATTTTTAAAACTTGAATCGATTAATAAAACATCCCCCTCCGGGCTAACGCAACGGTCCTCATCAAACTCGAATATCGAAGGCGAATCATCAAGAATACGTTTGATCTCGGAAAAATCACCATCGGGATCAAAAACGTCTTCTCTTCCTCGTGGAAGAGGTTTGGAAATTAATTTATCGATAGTCGAGTCGCTAGCTCCAACCGTCGTGAAACTAGGAATAGAAGGCTCTTCGATTGAAGATTTTGCCTTTGTCGTTTCGACCTCGATATCAAAAAACGTATCGATGTGAGCAAGGCCATCAGCGGACTTCTCACACGACAAATCCATAATCTCACACGGTGTGGGATTAGGAGTAAAAGGCTCGTCTCGTGACGATTTTGCCTTGACGGTTTCAACTTTGTCCTTCGAAGGGATCGAACGTGGGTTTTCAAACATTTTAGCAAAACTACTAACACATCCCTTCGGAATTAATTTTCGTTCATCTTGTAAAAACGTGGGTTCAACGATTTCCTTTAAAACCTTTTCACATTTTTCTATTTTAAAATCATTTAATGGAATTTCTTCGTCAAAATTAAGTGTATATTGATTTAGAAAATCCTCAATAATTTCATCCTCATTAGAAAAATTAGGTTTACAAGGTATAAGATATAATACTCCCAAGTATCCTATGAGTTTTTCTTTTGGTTTATTTTCACAAACATTTTTCAAAACTTCGTTGGATGACGTTTTTGTTTCCTCAACGTTTTTGCAAGACGATGAAGGTTGCAAGACTCTAAAATTCGAGAGATTGGGATCAATACGAGACGTACGAGTCTTAGGAGTCGAAATAACTTGAACCTCTCCCTCGAGATTAGGATTGGTGATGTTCGATGAAGAACTTGACTCGTATGAAGCTACTTTTTTCTCTAAGGTCTCAATCGTTGAAAGAAGTTCATTTTGCTTATTAGTGTAAGCCTCCACAACTTTATCAACAATTTTATCCAATCTCTCGTCAACTTGGTCAAATAAACGTTCTTATTCTTTATAAGCGGCATCATATTCGTTTTCCAACTCGGTTCTCATGGAGGCCATTTACTTTAAGTAAAATTCCTTTTGAGTTTCCAATTGTTTTTCGTAATGTTCCTTAAGATTCGTAACTTGTTCTTGAATCATCGTTAAGTTTGCATTATTTCGTCTCATATAATCACAAAAGGCGTTTTGATTCATTTCATCATTTTGATTTTGATCACAATTAAAAGACGAATCATGTGACGAGTAGAACGAAGACGATGGGTGATCTTGGTCGTAAGATTGAAAATTGTCACCAAGACCACGTGGAGCGGAGTTATAGATATAACCCTCTCGACCTCCAATAACCTTACAATTAAAACAATTGGCACCATCGGGCGGGCCTCCACAATATGGACACGAATAATATCCACTATCATTCGACATGATGCAACGAGAATGGTGTTACGAGAATTAAACGTTATAGAGGGTGAAAGAAGAGAATTATGAAATTAGAGGGAATGTAGAAGACTATTTTTGTGCTTTTGATTGTTTTTTAAATTTTTTGGTATTTTGAATGTATTACGTAGACAAAAATCTACAAATCTCTCCTCGAATCGATTTTCTCGATTAAAAGAGCCTCAAGGAATGAAAACAATCACGTGGAGTGAACGCCTTCGATGACTTTAGAACGTTGGTGGAACACCAAAACGTTCAAGAGGGTTTAATCTTGAAAACAAGCAAATATATATACTTAGATAATACTTTGGTTGGCAAACCCTCGATTAGCCTTTTTTCTCAAAACACGCACAAGCAAGCGGAGGAAACGAGGCGGCGCTAAGCACTTAAGAGCCTTTTTCCCTTAGGTCGTGAAATACAAACGCCTTATACCCACCTTATAGTTTGTGTTAATTGAAATTAAGCCTCACGAAAGTATTTATCTATTTTGCCTTTTACTTTTGCTTTGGATTCGAATACAATGATCGAGTGATGAAATCCCGAATCAAGGTTGTGATTCCTCACGTATTTTGAGTACTTGTATCTTTATTGTTCTACGTAAATACAATATATTAATAATATTCACAATAAAAACGAAAACCAATATATCTACAATATATTAAAATGAAGTTGTGTGTTTAATTTAGGAAAACTAAAAACAATTTATTTGGATACTATAATATAATAAGGAAAAATAACAAAAATGAGTATGTACGATATTCACGCTTTTCAAAATGTGAAAAGCAAAAACGCACCAATCACAAAAACACGATACTAATAATGGCACACTAAAAACACCTCCCCGGCAGCGGCACCATTTTGATAGTCGTAGAAATACGTCTTTTAGGAAAAAGAGCGTATAATGGGCAAGTATTAAGTTGCACGTTTTAGGAAAAACGCGAAACCGAACAAATGCGGGTTCGTTCTCGAGGAGGTGTGTGGATTAATGTGCCAAAATATATATAATCAAAGGTTTAGGGTAGTGTCGTTTTTGGATAAGAAAAGAAAGAAAACTAGAGACGAACTACGATTACAATTAACTACGACGAATGACGTAAAACGCGAACGTAAGTACGTAAAACGTGAAAATTTAAAAATTTTAAGCTAAAAACAAATTAAAAATGAAAAAGTAGTTCAAAATAATATAAATAAGGATAAAAATCCAATAAATATATTTTAAAACCTTTTATTAATTAAATATTCAATTTTTAATGCTAATTAAAGCCCTAAAATTAAATATAATTAACAAAATGTCCAAAATATTAGTTTGTTGAACTAATAACTAACTTATATTATTTAAAGACTAAAAAGTATTTTTCCTAAATTTTAAAAACTATTTTTCTATTTTTTAATCACTAAAAACTATTTTTAAACTAAAATAATCATAAAAAATTATAAAATAATGCCAAAATTAATTTGACAATTTTAAAAATCCTAAATTACACTAATGAACAGTATAAAATTGAAAAAGTTTGAAAAATGTAAAATTTTGCACTAAAAGACAAAACTGATTAATAATAAAACCCTAATTATACTAAATTAATTATAAAAAATAATTAAAAAATGAACAGTAAAATATTTTTAAACTAAAAAGCTTAAAATAATTTTCTAAATCTAAGAAAAATTTTAAAACAGAAAAATATGTATTTTTGTCACTAAAAGACAAAAACAGAAAAATAAAAAGTAATTAAAAGAGCTATTTAATCTAAAAAATATCAGATGAACAGTAAAATAAAAATTAATTAAACTGAAAAATCAAAAATAAAATAAGAAAAATTACAAAATTTGTTTCAGGTCCTAACTCCTAATTAACTCCACTAAAGACAAAAAAGTAAAACTACTGATGTTGACACTTTGACTATTTTGTCTGCTTGTATAGCAGTACAAACAGATACACTAGCAGGGGCAACTTGGTTCCCACTACTAGTGCAAAATCAATGTCTGGGCACTAAAATGATTGTAGATTGCTTGTTTCTTGGTTTTGCTTGGATACAAGGGCACCCTCACACTCAGTGAAGTGTGGGGAGTCACAATAAACAAGAAAAAAGGCAAGTAGCTCACAAATTTCACACAAGAATGGGCAATCTAAGTTACTGATAAGGCTTATGCAATGTCTGATGAACAGTGCTGGTGCAATTGGTTCTAGGACGAATTTTAAAGGCACCAAACTAGCACAAATGACAACCAAGCTACTTAAAAGCTATCTAAGATCCTAGCTAGACCTATCCTCTAATATTGAGCAAGATTTCAAAATCTAAAAGGCACAAAAACAAGCAGAAACATGACTTAACTGAATTTTAAACTTTGTGCCAATTTTTTTACATGCAAACTACTTATAAATCCTACTGAACTTAAACCAAATACCCTATCTAATATAACTACCCTAATGGATTATTTTTAGGCAGGTTACAAGCCAAAACTTGTCAGTTCTCTTTACTTAAACCCTTATCCCAAACACCCCATTAATATTCAGAAATTGAAGATTAACAAACCAAATCCAAACTAAATTAGTTTAAACAGATTAACAAGGATTTAAGCATGCATATAAACTCTAAACATCACAGAATAAGCAACAAACAAACTAGTGCAAGCATCAAATGACAGAATCATACAACACTCAATAATCTATAAATTTTAAAGAGGGTTCAAGCCTCCTTACCAACTGATGCCTTCTCTCCAAAATTTACCAGCTTAAACGAGCTTGTATGAGCTTATCAAAAGTAGAGAGGCCTGTTGGTGGAATCCAAATGGACCCAAGGCACAAACATGTCTTCACAAGTGAAAAAAAATGAAAGAAAATGAGAAAAATGAACTTGTGTCTTGAATCCTGCACACACACAAACAACATCCAACAATTTCTTGTCATAAAAAGACCATAAGCTAGGAGCTTATGGCTTTTTATAAAGTAATGGTGAGAATAAAAAAAATGAATAAAAACTGATTTTCCTTCCAACCTTTGGAACCAAACAGAATTTTTGAAACTTCTTGATAGAAACTTGGGACTTCCAATTTTGAATACTGAAACATAAGCAAGTAAAAATGACACGAGATGGACAGTCAACTAATAGCTTATACAATAAGCTATAAGCTGACAGACCAAATGTGGATCTCAACAAAATTTTCCAAACCCTTTTGAAAACCTTTTGATGATAAACTGAATTTAAACAGACTCAAATTTAAATAACATGTAAATTAAAAACAAGAAATTTAATGGAACTCAAACTTTTATTTCATTCAAATTACACTAAAAAGTGAAACAACAAAAATTTGGAACAAGAACCAAGTCACATGCGACTTGGTATTTATACATGTACTAGGAACATACTAGATACTGAAAATAAAATAATACCGGAATGAAAAACCCTAAAACCCTAGTACATTGAAAGTCCAAAAATGCCCTTGTGGTTCTTTGACTGATTCTTGGTCAATACACTGGCATGTGATGTTGTTGCTGTAAAAATGATCTTGGCCGTTTGAAGTGGTCCTTGGGGAGCAAGGAGTGAATGAGAGCTGTTGATTTGCTGGCAAGCCTTGTTTTCTTGTTGCAGGGGAGCCACGTGGGGGACCCACATGTGAGAGTGAGAGGTTTTGGGAAGTGTAGAAGGGATGTCGACATATTAAATCAGGATTCTGGAAAGTTTGGGTTAAGAACCCTTTGGTTTGAGTTAATTAAGTATCTAGGGTTTATGTGGGAATGGGAGGGTAAATAGTGGTCATTTGATCTGTTTGGGGTTTAATAGTCCTTGTTTAGCGCTTAAAAAATGGTTTGACCAACATTTGACCGATATTAAGTAAACCGGGTGTGGGGGTATGTGTTGGGTAAACGGTTTTGGGCTCAAGTGGTGTGGGATGGGCTTAGGTCGGGTTTATACTGGGTTTGGGTTTGGTTTATGGCAAAAGACCCCCTGCTTTTCCAAGGTTTCTTCACTTTGTATTAAAATAGCAAAACACTCAAATCCCTTTTGTAATATCTTTCATCCAATTGTCATTTTTAGCACATGCATATCCAAAGTTTATATCAAGGATCTTTAATGCACACTTTGCATTCTTCAAGGGCTGATCATGTAATATCTCATCATTTTAGGGACCCAAGTGTAAAATTGAGGATTTACAAAGGTTTAAAATGACAAGTCTTCCAAAGTTGAGGGACCATTCTTGCCAATTCTTCAAATTCAAGGACTTCAATGGAAAATCATGATTCAGGTCCGGTTCTTTGTGCGGCTTCGTTTCCCGTGTTCGTTTTTGCTTCATTCTTGTAATCTTTTGGTGAATTCACGATATCCGTACCTGAAATACACAATGAACAAACACAAGCATATTTTGGGGTATTTTGACGATATTTTAAGCGTTTTAAGCCCGATTTGGACGATGAGACTATGTATAAATACAGTCTCATCAACTCCTCTTTCCTTTTTCACTCGATCGATAAGCCCGGATTTGGATTGATAAGGAACCACCCCAAAGTATCACCACGTGCTTGGATTTAGAGACGAAATTCATCAACTATTTCTTTCCACCATCACGGACCACCGCTTTAAGGAATGACATAATCACTTTTGAGCAAAAATATGGGGAAACTTTTAGTGAGTCTTGGGATAGATTTAAGGAGGTTTTGAGAAAGTGTCCTCAACATGGTTTTACTAAAGTTCATCAAATTAATACTTTTTACAATGGATTAACTTTGAATGACCAAGACTCAATAAAGAGTGCTTTAGGGGGAAATATTTTGGTTAAATCAATGAATGATGATTGGAATATAATTGAAAACAAGGCAAAGGTTCAAACCAAGAGTGTAAGGGCTACAATGGCTAGTGCTAGTGATAGTGAGACTAACAATAAAATTCAAGCACATACTTCAATTGTGAAAAAAACTTGTCTTACACGTTCAAAACACACCAGTTACACACGTGAATGCCATTAATGTGACTTGTGAAACATGTGGTGGGCCACATTCGTATCCTAATTGTGATAAGTTTTATGACCCATCTCAACAAGAATTGTATGCTTATAATACTAATGAGAGGATGCATTTTAAACCAAATGTCGATGTGAACAATTTATCTTATAAATCGACTAACTATTTGGCTCCCCCGGGTTTTGTAGCTCCACAAAGACCACCCCCACCCGCCCAAAATACCCAATACCAAAATAGGAACGAAGGTCCTCAAATGGGTAATTTTAAAGGGAATTCAAATGCAAGGGGTTTTAACCAAAATCAAGGGAATTTTCAAGGGCAAAACCAAGGGTTTAATAATCAAAATCAAGGCTTTAATAACCAAGGTTTTCAAAATCAAGGTTTTCAAAATCCTAATCAATTTCGAAACCAAGGTTTTCAAAATCAAGGGTTTCATAATCAAGGTAATCAAGGGTTTAATCAAGAGAATGTTACTAATCCTCAAATGGACTTGGTTCTCCAAAAATTGATCGACATAAGAGAACTATGAAACAAATGCAAGAGTCCACCGATAGGAAATTCGTGCAAATGTTGCAAGCCCTTAGACCCCAAGGAGCCTTACCTTCTAATACCGAGACTAACCCTCGTGCTAATGTGAGTGCTATTAATATTCGAAGAGGAGCCACTTTAGTAGGACCTTCCATCTCTTCGCCCATAAAGGAGAGACAAGGCCCGAAGGTCATAATGAGTAATCCTACTCCCCCTTCGGTGATTCCTCCCACTACCACTCCTAGTACTAGTTCTCCATTGCCTAATGCGCCTAACCCTAAGGTTGTTCAAGAAGTGAGTCCTTATCCTTCTCAAACTTCAACTTCAAAGCCCAATATCCTTTATCCCTCTAGGTTGGACAATGCTAAGTTGCTTACCAAAAAGATGTTCACGTTTCCAACTTTTTGAAAATGATTTCCCAAGTGAATGTTAACATAAGCTTTATTGAAGCACTTGCTCAAATGCCTAAATTTGTGAAAATGTTCAAAGAGCTCAATTAGAAGGAAAAAAATGGTTGAGCTTGTTAACACCCGTTTAAATGAGAATTGTTCCGCGATTCTTCTCAAAGAGCTTCCCGAAAAGCTAGGAGATCTCGCACGATTCATGTTACCTTGCTCGTTTCCTCAAATTAATTATTGTATGGCTTTAGCGGATTTTGGTGCTAGCATCAATGTTATCCCACTCTCGGTATGGAAACAATTATGATTACCCGACCTTGAACCGACTCGCATGACTCTCGAATTAGCTAATAGAACTCTCACATTCCTCGTTGGTATTTCTGAAGACGTTTTTGTTCGAGTTGGTACCTTCACTTTTCCCGCGGACTTTGTCATAGTCGACTATGAGATGGATCCTCGTATTCCGTTAATACTTCGTAGACCATTCTTGAGAACCGGAAAAGCATTAGTTGATGTAGCCGAAGGGGAATTAATTCTTAGGGTAGGGGATGATCAACAAGTTTTTAAAATGGGAAAAATAAAAAATAAATCGAATGGAAAAGAATCGGTCAATATGATTGATGTTCTAAATTTTGATAATGAAGAAAGTTTAATCAATCCTTTTGAAACGAAAAAGTTTAACATTGATGATTTTGTGGTACAATCAAATCCACTTTTTGAAATTACAAATGATAATCCACTTTTTGATGAAAATAAGGGAGCTAATGATGATTTTAGTGATGTCTCTTCTTTAAGTGATCATTCCACTTCGGATTTAGAGGAACCACCTTTTGAGCATCCACTTTTATATAATCCCATTTACGATACTGATAGTGATGATACTTTTTCAAGTGTTCATTCTCCTTTAGATCTTGGGGAGACACCATTAGGGCCTCCACTCTTTGATACCTCACTCTTCGATGACTATGATGATGACACTTCTTTAAGTGATCTCATTTCTTTGGGATTTGAAGAGACACCTAGTGACCCTAATGATCCTTTTATCTCTATGAGTGATCCTCCCACTCTTGAGTCTCCTTTTGATGAGGATCCTCCGCCACCAACATTTGATACTACTTTAGAGGATTACTCTTTTGAGGAAGATTTCAACACTTCTCTCAATTCTTACTTCCCTAATGAGCATGATTCTCCCACTTTGGATTTCGATTATGTTCTTTACCCTCCTTCGGACTTTAAGAAAACCGTTCAAAGGAAAATAAATCGGACGAAACTAACATTCGGAGTACCTATGTTTTGATACCTCTCTTTCCACCTTCTTCGGATGAAATTGTGAGGTATATGAGCGGATCTTCATCAAGTACCGCTGAGAGTCTTTCTTATTTTCCCTAATGGAAAAGGTGTTCGATCCTGGTATCAAAGTTTTTGAGCCATCTCAGTATCCATCTGATGAAATAAAAGGAATCATTTTTGGAATATTCGGAGCTACGCTTTCACCTAACCACACCTTCTACTATCACCATACCACCCTTTCCTTTAAGAGATGGTTGCCTAAGGATACCCCACTCGACTTATACTTGTGTGATTTTACCACCATGGGGTTTATTTCCTTTCGTGATGGAAATTATGTGTTTGACCCGGGTGGATTTTTCTTGGGGTATTCCTTAAGTGAGTGTGTTTCACCCTTTATCAGGGAGAGATTTGCCTCCCTTGGAAATTTCGGGTTTTCCATGATTTTTCCCATTTGAACGATGATATTCGGGGAATCGAGTCGAGCTAGAGACTCGTGATAAATAAATCAAGCATCTTTTAACTAGGTTAGATTGTCTTTACCTTTTTCAACCAATAAGTTTAGGGGGAGCCAAGTAGGTTGTGTTTTGTGATGTTGTGCAGGGATATGTGCTTTAATGATCCACTTTTGGTGCTTTTGACGTGACCCATGATCCTGTGTACCCGGTTCTATCGAAACTATTGTGATTCATACTTGTACATAAATTAGTTGAATAAATGTAATCACTTTAGTTGTCTCTTCCTTAGCAAGATTTAAACAAAGTGTACAATGTCCTAAGTGTAGGGGAGTTTACTTCCACATGCTTAAACATTAAGGACAATGTTTATATTAAGTCTAAGGGAGACTTGTATCGAAGTTAAGTGGGCTTTTCCATGAATTTGTCCTCATTTTAACCGGAAATTAATATTTTTCGACGTTTTTCAAAACTTTTGATCTATTTTGGCCTAGTAGTATTTTTCACTTATTTTCGTTTATCTACTTTCCTTTTGTCATCACCATCATATGTATATATTCCATAATAAAGTCAAAAATAAAGAAAAAAATGAATAAAATAAAATGGTTTTAACGAGTTTAGACGTCTTTGATATATTAGGCCCGTCGTGAATATTTTAACTCAACCCGAGTTTTTTGTCCAAGTTTACTCTAGCTAGTATCCGTAACCATATGGACCTTAATTGGTTTATTAGGCTAAGCACCCATGAGTCTCATTCCTTGGTATTTTAAATTGTGGAGAACGAGAGATGAAAGAGTCAATTATAAGTTTTGTATTCTTTCATGAACTTATGTGAGTTAATTATGAGCTTTTTCTCCTATAGCTTGTCAATATAAAAATGCAATAAATAAGGTCGTACGATTTGAAAAGTTAGTTAGCTTCTAGCCCAAAATCGTTTAAAAGTTGCTCGGGATTAATTAGAGTTCATAGCCAAGGCATAACTAATTGAAGCGGGACGCGAAGATTGGCGTATCCAAAAAGCCCCTAATAAGGCATGAGGATATCCGAGTCCAAAAAGGCCCTCACAAGGCATGAAGATTCACTTTTCTTACTAAAGATCCTAAGATGATGTGAAGGTCATTAATCCAAATCAATATGAAGGATCAAGACACACGACGAGAAGCAAATACTCCCCTAAAGATCATGGAGAAGTCTATCCAAAAAGACCCTAACAAGGTATAAGGATAAATAGATCTAAGTCCGAAAAGGAGGCAGATCGTTGTATATCAAAATTCTAAATAAAGAAGAGGATAAATGAAGAAGTCGTGGTCAACATTTGAAGCAACTCTCACTCCTATGGAAGATGTATACCAAAATGAAGAGAAGGCCATAATTTCAAGAACGTCTCTCAAGATTTGAAGTTTGAAGTCAATGCCAAATATCGGTCCGAGAAAGGTCTCAAATCGTGAAACGAGTTATGCCAAGATATGAAATTTATGAGGTTTCAAGAAGCCGTTTTAAAAGATTTTGTCCTTTAGCTAACTATTGATTAAATCGTCCTACTTTATTTTCGGCCTTAATAATTTATCGAAATAAGTAAAAAATGCATCCTCATTTATTCAAGACAAAAATAAAATACAAGAGATACACCGTAGGAATAAGGGGGTCTAAGTGAATAATTAAACCACATGAGTAAGTGTTGGTTTTACTAACTTATAATTACAATGATCTTGTTTTTACGCTTGGTATGGGGAACGTGAAACTTGAGGGTGATTAATATTCATGACACCAAAAGCCCCAATTTAAGTCTTGGATTTCTTTATGAGTTTCTTCCATCAAACAGTTTTAAAGTTAATAAATTGAATGAAATGGTTATATCTTTTGCTTCCTTGAATAAAGTTTTTATCGTACTTTAGTTTCTTTTATAAGTATTAGTAGTAGTATATCGTAATAAAGGCCAAGATGAGTTAACTATGATGAAAAATGTAAAATTTTGCATTGCATGGGGACATTGCAATGGTCAAGTGTAGGGGATTTAATAAGTGTGTAAACACTTATCCTTTTACAACTTAAAACAATGAAAAACGAGACCAATATTCATAAATGTCGGAATTATGCGTGGTTTGTGTTTTTGTTGTGAAATAGGTACAAAAGATCAAAAGGAAAGAAAACACGGGATTTCACGCTCATTTATCGAAGAAAAAGTCAAAGATAAAGTCAAAGGACCAAAAAGTGCCAAAAGAATGAAGTTTGGAGGGCTAAAGATGAATATTTGATGAATATTTTAAAACAAGTACCATTTTTACCAATATCCAAAGTCATGCACTAATAAAGCACACTGAAGAGCACAAAACTACGAAGCCAACAGTCCCGACCTCGTGTCGTAACTCTTTACGGTTTGTTTTCTATGAATTTTTAAAGTTTATTAAGTTTTTAAATTAAATAAATAGTTTTTAATAATTAAATAATATAAAATAATATAAATAAAAATGTTTTTCCAAAATTTAATAAAAATAAAAATATAATAAAGTTTTTAAAAATAAATTAATTTTCGTAATATATTATTATTATTTTTTTAATTTTTTCTAATTTTTTTTTATTTTTTTTTTAAACTTTTTATTAAACCATCACTTTATTAGAAACAAAAAGGGATTTACAACAAATTGGAGGGGAGTCGAGATACTATCTGCGCTCCCACCCCTTTAGCAATGGTAAAACCTATTCTATGGATAATATGTACAGCAGCGCGCGCTCCAATGTCTTGAGCCTTAGAAAATCTTTGGATCCGCTTCAGCAACGCAACTGCATCTTCCTGTAACTCCCCTAAAGAAGAAAAGGAGAAAGGAAGAAATCCATATCCGAGAGCTGCACACTTAGCCAAATACTTGCATCGTTTACGTTGTGCAGCATCAATCACAGCACGACCAGGAACAAAGTCATTCATCCCCGTACGAGTCAAAGGAGAAGAACCAGTCAGATCAACGCATATATCTTTACCCCCCTCCCAAGAATAAAACAAAATATCTGCCGGACGTAAGGCATTATCGGGTCCTCCATCTAATTCAATATTAACTTCCTTTCCGACAGATATCCCTGAACGGTAACATATATCAGCAAGAGTATCACGTACTAAATTGTGACGATGCTTAATCCCAACGATGCCAGCACATGAAACCGCATGATCCCCAAATATATCCCCATCAAATACTCTCGAACAAGCTGAACAGGGCTTCGAAACAGAGAACAAGGGAATACCTAAGCGATAGCACAAAACACATCGATAAGACCTCCCATTCATAGTCTGACCTAATCCGGGGATAGGAACCGTCCTAAGCCAGTCAGACGTATGATCCTCCCTCTGAGATGCCCATAAAGCCAACTGACGAGCAGATAAAGCGAAAGTGGATTCTACATTCTTAATAACCCGAGAAAAATATATATCTGCCATTTTCTTCATGAGTTTAGGGGCAGCGACCTCACTCAGATTACTTAGAAAATCAATCTCCATAACCGAGTTAAACACACGTAAGGCATCATCAAACTGGAGTCCATAAGATCTAATATCAGTGTGTTGAAGTAACTTAGACTGTAAATCAGCTGACGGTAACCGAGAAGCAAGAAAAGCATAATGCAATACATCACCCGCAGAATAAACACCCAACCCTCCAAAGGAAAAGGGCAACGTAGCAAGTCTCCACTGCCAATCACCAAATCCCGGTCCAGAAGCAACAACGATACGCTCCAAAGAAGAACGGAGTGCCAAATCAAACGAACTTTGGGCAGACTTGAAAGCACAAGGTGAACAAGTACACATAGCAAAATATAACTTGGAAATACCGGCACATGAACGAAGAAGCAGCAACTCACATTGAGGGTCATTAATTTTGGCCACATCATCCATAAGCTCAATAGTCTTAACTGCACGCTTCAACACAAGCTGACTACAAAAATCAAGATCTACACTCGCAGGCCCCCCAAGTAACTTAACATCGCGCGTAGGTCGAGAAATATTATAAGGGAACACACCAATAAACTTGCTGCGAGGGTCCTCGGTCGACCAAAAAACTTCAGTCTTATCAATATTCAGATGCAGTCCATACATTGGGCCATCCTCCATGATGCACTCATGATGTAGTGTTTTTGCTACCCTTTAGGAAAATGATGACAAAATAGGGCAAGTAGGCACGACGATTTAGGAAAACCGTGTGTAAATGACCCTAAGTGTGAGTTCGTTCTCGAGGAGGCCCGTGCGTTGTGTAATGAATTGATTAATGTTTGTGATTATATTTGAGAAAAAGAAAATAGAAATGGGGTGAGAAGAGAAAGACGGTTACGAAGACGGATCGAGCTAAGATGAAAAGGCGATCACGTAAAACCGTAAAAACTACAAAATTAAAAATTTAACCTAACAATTAATTAAAAGTTAAAAGTAGTCTAAAATAATATAAATAAGAATAAAAATTCAATAAAAATATTTTAAAACCTTTTATTAATTAAATATTCAATTTTAAATGCTAATTAAAGCCCTAAAATTAAATATAATTAATCAAAATGTCCAAAATATTATTTTATTGAACAAATAACTTACTTATATTATCTAAAGACTAAAAGGTATTTTTCCTATTTTTTGAAAACTATTTTTTCTATTTTTAAATCACTAAA
Source organism: Glebionis coronaria (assembly GCA_025667525.1). NCBI lineage: Eukaryota > Viridiplantae > Streptophyta > Magnoliopsida > Asterales > Asteraceae > Glebionis > Glebionis coronaria. The sequence continues at coordinate 315,952,222 of CM046876.1, read as the reverse complement.
AACTATTTTAAAACTAAAATAATTATAAAAGATAATAAAATAATGCCAAAAATAATTTGACACTCTTAAAAATCCTAAATTACACTAATGAACAGAAGAAAAATGAAAAAGTTTGAAAAATATTAAATTTTTCACTAAAGGACAAAACTGATTAATATTAAACCCTAATTAAACTAAATTAATTATAAAAAAAATAAAAGGTGAACAGTAAAAACTTTTTAACTAAAAGTCTTAAAAACTTTTTCTTAATCTATAAAAAATGTTAAAACTGAAAAATAAGTATTTTTGGCACTAAATGCCAAAAACAGAAATATAAAAAGTTAATTAAAAATGCTATTTAATCTAATAAATACTAAATGAACAGTAAAATAAAAAATAATTAAACAGAAAAATCCTAAATAAAATAAGAAAAATAATGGAACTAGTTTTAAGTCCTAAATCTAACTTTAAGGCACAAAAGACAAAAGATTAAACTTTCTGAAAGTGACACTTTGGGACTTTTGTCCTTTAGCTTGGCAGTGGAAACAAGTGTATAAGCAGGGGAAACCTTATTCCCACTGCTAGTGCAATTATCAGGTCTGGTGACCTTTTGAGCTTAGGAAAGCTTTTGGAGGGCTTGATTTTGGACAACAAGGCACCCCTACACCAATTGGGTTGTGGGGAGTCTAAGTAAACACAAAAAACAAGCAATCACTTCACAAAATCAATCACACAAGACCCTAAAAGTTACTGATTAAGCTAGTAATGTTTCTGATGAACAGTAACAAAAGATTACATGCACAAAAACGGATTTCAAAAGCTCATAACTAGCACATAAGTTCACCAAACAACATATAACCAATATACAATCCTTAAATAACCTATTATCTAACAATGGGCAAGATTTGAATAGCTAATTCAACAAAAACAGTCAACAACAAGCACTTTCTGATTTTAGCTATATTATCCAATGTTTTAGCATGCAAATTTGTTCAAAATCCTACCAAACTGAAAGACAAGTACTACTATCACCTACTACTAACTTGTTGAGTATGTAAAACAGGTTTTAACACAAAATTTCCCAAAGAAGCTCAGTTAATATGCAAATCCAAACACTCCTTTAAATTTGAAAATCAATTTTTATCAAAGTAAATCTATCCAACTTTGCACAAATCTGCTTAAACAAGCTTATAACATGCATACCATCCTAACATGAGCATAATCAAACCAATCAACAAGCAAACAACAACTTTCATACAAATCACATAAATCACAGTATTTTGAAAACTAAAAATGGAAACAAGGTATTTACCTAGAGGGACCTACATCCAGGTCCCTAAATGGCTGCTTAGCCACCTCCAAACAGACCCGGGTCTGTGCAGAACTTCTTGAGGTGCTTATGAAGGCAAGAAGGTGATGATGATGATACCTTTGTTCTTGTTTGAAACTGCACAGTCACCACCAAACAAGCACACAAAATCCAAGCCCCAATGAGCTAAGCCCACAAGCTGGTGTCAAGAGCTTGTGGGACTAGCTTATGGAACAGTAAGATTAGAACCAAAAAATATAAACAGAAACTTTTTAAAACTGATTTTTCTTCCAAACTTTGGAACCAAACAAAGAACTTGAGGCTTCTTAACAGAAACTTATCAAAACAGGTTAACCAATGAGGAATTTCCACTTTCACTTCATTTCCTCATTGGTGTTTAATTTTGACAGATTTTGTCCAAGAGAACTTCAAGAAATCGTTTTTATAAAACTACTCATTCAAAATGATTTTTCAACTTTTTGAAACTCATGAACAACAAACTCAATCTTTGTATAACAAATATGGAACTCAAAATTCTAGCTAACTTTTACACCAAATTTTAAAAAATCATAAAAGGAATTATATTAAACAAAATACCAACTTTATATTTAGTAAAAAGGAATTACAAGAAAATTGCTAAAATTCTGGAACAAAGATATGGGACACATACGTCCCATATTTATACAACTGAAGGAAGATTCTAGATAGCTAAAACCCTAATGCATAAAAGCCCTAAAATGCCCTTGATCTTCAGTCTTCAAAGTTGGTCAAAAATTTCCCATGTGATTTCTGAAAATGGAATCTTGAAGTAGCCAGTTGTTGGTATTTGATCATAGACGTTCAATTTGAACTTGGGGACCCAGGAGTGCTTGTGGGGCGTTTATCTTGTCTGGTGTTGGGGTTTGGGGACAAAGACGGGTGCAGGGGAGGGTCCCACAAGACACATGGGTGTGTCTTGTGTTGATTTGGGATGTGGGTTTTGGTGACAAAGGGGGTAATCAAAGATCTGGAAAGGCTTAACAAAAACCCCCTTGTTTAAAGTTGATTGGGTCTGGGATTAACTAGGGTTTATGGGGTGTTTAGGGAGTGATTAATCCATTTTAGGGAAAAAAAGATTTAAAAACGTGTTTGGGTGGGAAAGTTGTTGACTTATTTGACCAGGTTTATTAATAAACCTGGTTGGGTGTGGGTTACGGGTTTGGGCTGGATTTGGGTTGGGTAAATGGGTAGGGTCGGGTTTCAGCTGAGGTGTCAGCTTCTGGTTGGGTGTATAGGTTTGTTTGTCTGGGCAGTTTTGGCCCCTCAAGTCTTTTTTTTGTCCACTTTGTAAAAACAGCAATAAATTTGCATTCCCTTTATTAATAAGTTTGGCAACTTGTCAATTTTGGCACATAAACTTTTTAAACTTGTAGCAAGGACTTCAAATGCAATTTCTTCATACTTCAAGGGCTGAACTTGTACAATCTTGATATTTTAAGGACCCGCAAGTAAATTTGAGGATTTACAGGGGTATAAAATGACAAGTCTTCAAGGTCATTTATGGAAATTCCATTCTTGGGCCCGGTTCATTATGCGGCTTCGTTTCCCGTGTTCGTTTTTGATTGATTCTTGTGATCTTTTTCTCTTTTCCTCAATATCCGTACCTAAAATACACAAGCAACAAACACGAGCATATATTTGGCAGTTTTAATGATATTTTATGCATTTTAAGCCCGATTTGGACGATGAGACTATGTATAAAAGCGGTCTCATCACTCCCCCATACTAAACCATTGTCGTGCCCTCGCGCAATGCTAGAATAAAGTATCGTAGCATCTCCAAAATTCATTTTTATTCATTTTATTGGAATGATAAACTAGCTACACTACTACTATTACTACTACTTGTGTTTTAGACATAATGTATGATTTTCATCGCAAAATGGGACGTTTAGGTTCATAGAATAAGAACACGTGAATGCTTCGTTAGAAATAATTTCATCGTCCTCGATTTTCACTCCAATTCCATGCCAAGCGTGCAACGAGATCATTGTCATTATAAGTTAGTAATGCTAACACTACTCATATGCCCTAATCACGTACTTATCCTCCCATTATTCCTAAGTTGTATCTCTCATATTTTATTATGTCATGAATGTTTCACGAGGATACATTGTTTGACTTATGCGATAATAGAGATTTAGGTCTAAAAATAGAGTCCTAACGGTGTAACTAAGACCATCAAATCAATAACCCCTCCTAATAGACAACGATGTTAAAAAATTAAGTTGACAAGAAGAATCGATAAACACGGTTTTATAATGGTTTTGAACATGAGACTTATTACCAAGACTTTTATATGCCCCCTAACGGAAGGGCCTTATTATCTTTGGTTTACCTCCATCTTTTATTCAACTCCGCCATGGAGCTTTTATTATGACTTCGGTCTTGCCTTGCCTTTTATTATCCGCCTCATCGGTGGTTTTATTAGCCAAAGACGTATATCCTCACGCTAAAGCGAATTTTGGATCTTTAAAGCTTCGAAGATTAAGGCTTGATTCACATTCAATTTTGCATAGATTTTTCGGCCTTGTGGGGCTTCAAATTATTTGCTAGATTTAGGTGAGCACTTGAAATCTTATTATTGGGTGAAGCTTTCGATTATTCGGGTGCCAATACTTCAAAACCGTGACGCTGGCGATACCTTAATGTCTTCCCAATTTAATTACACGGAAGCTACTAGAAAAGACTAGAAACTCAGCAATCCTAACTAAACCGCTAATTCAATATTTATTAAGCAAAAAATATTTACATGCGAAGGGAGAATAAGCAAACAACGAGAACACATGAGTTTTTGAAAGAATACGAGTACTCTACGTTTAGCATAGTAACTTATAATTAACTCTATCATTTCTCGTCCTCATTTAAGAGACTTAGCCTAAAAAGTTAAGGAATCGAAGCTAAGTGCTCAACACGCACGGTCGAGTCAAAAATTACTCTTATTCTCGCAATCGGAAAATCTACATTCGTGTCTTAAACACTTATGAAACATGAGAAAAATTTTAAAATTTGGCCATTTTTAGCCTTATTTCGCAACAAAATGATAACAAAAAGATAAACTTTGGAAAACGTGAAGGTTTGGCAAGGCAAGTATCTATTCACCCCCCATACTAAAGTTAAACATTGTCCTCAATGTTTCGAGTCTAGGGGTGCAAACACCCCCATACTAGAGACGTAGTCGAATGCCTAATCTAGCATGGAAAGGGTGTAACCAATAAATTAATAGCCGTTTATGAAGTGTGCTAATAACCTAAGGTTAGAACATCAAAGGATATATCATTTGGATATTGAGAAAGTCTTCAAAGCAAACGATCGAGTGCTCCCATAAAACGAACACGAGAGGCTCCAATCGTGAAGATCATGATCTAAAAACCACAATTCACAAACAACCACGGAACAAAGGTTGGAAGGGCACAAATCCCCTCACATTAAACTAATTAGAAAGCAATAATATGTACATGGATAATCATGGGTCTCCCCCACGAGGCACCTTGTTTTTGATAACCGAGTCAAAAGCTCGTCTCGAATCCCCATAAATGTGATCATTTAGGGATTATCTTGGTGTGGTCAATTTTTAGTGGGGCTTACATGATAAACAAGGCCCAAAAACAACCGGTATTAAGGACTAAGTCCTTTGATGGTGCAAAATACCGGGATCGAAGATGGCGTTCTCGTTTTCATTGGAAAAACAAATCAACGCCACTTCATCGTGTGTCAACACAAACCCAAAGGGTTTCAAGAAAATAGATGAGAAGAAATAGAAGGGTGGGACAATGGGTAAGTCGTAAAAACATTGAGCTACTCGAGGTAGACTCGCACCAACCAAATAGAAAGATTTTCCATTTATTGCATCGGTGGAAGACCGAGATTTCCCTTTATAAGCAATTCCAGGATCAAATATCTCGTCCTCGGTGGAGAAAGGGGAGGGAACATAAGGGGCTTTCCCCACACTAAGTCCACACAAAGCATCGTCAAAAGGAGAAGACGAGCTTGTAGCACTCAAAACACGAGGTGATGACGGAGTTAGCATTATAGAAAAATCTTTTAAATCCAATTTAAAATCTTTCCCTTTTTCATCTTTTAAACTCTCCTTATGAAAACCCGACTTAATTATGTCAAAAATATTTGGCGTTTCTAAAGCAATATTTGTCACACTAAAAATTCTCACATTTGAAAACCGTTTTGGTAAAGGTGGTGGTAAGTTCTCAAAACGTTTGTCAACAAAGAAAACTTCCCCATCGGGATCACCATATTCATCATCCGAAGAATCATTCACAATTGGAATCGTAGGCTTAACACTCTTAACCTCCACCGACGGAGGGGACGGAACTTCATTTTTCTCAACAACTTCTAAAACTCTTTTTGAAATCTTTTTGCAAATGTTTTTGATGGGATTGACATTGTACAAAGACGTGATCGAATACACATGAGAAAGCGTGGAGTTTTGAGTTGCATTTATGACTAGTTCTTCCTCATTGAAACGAAGAGTGATTTTCCTAGCATGCACATCGATAAGTGCTCTCGAGGTATCCAAAAATGATCGACCTAAAATTAGAGGAACTTTAGGATCGATGGGGATGTCAACAATGATAAAGTCTACGGGATAGTAGAACTTTCCAACTTTCACAAAGACGTCCTCGGCAACACCACAAGCTAGAATCGTAGAATGATCGGCCATCTCGATTGACATTCTTGAAGGAGTGAGATTGGGAAGATTGAGCGATTTAAAAATCTCAAGAGGCATCAAATTAATACTAGCACCAAGATCGGCCAAGGCGTAGCATTCTTCCATGTCTTGTATAGCACATGGGATTAAAAACTTGCCGGGATCACCGACTTTTTGAGGTATGCGGCTTAGAAAAACCGATGAACAACTAGACGATTTTTGCAATTTCTCTTTGTTATTCAACATACTTTTGAAGATCGCGGCAAATCGAGGCATCATGACCAAGGCGTCGGCAAAACTTATATTAAAATGCAAGTCACGAAACATCTTCATAAAAAGTTCAAATTGAAAGTTATTTCGTTCTTGTGCCTTTTCCTTGTCTCGTCTTGAAGGGTAAGGTAAGGGTGGTGTGGGTTGGGGCATAGGCATAGGCATCGGCCTTGGAATCTCGGGTTCCATGATTGGTGTGGGTTCAACCGTAGGTGTGGTTTGAGCGGTACTTCGTGGGCTTGGAATTTGCTCCTTTTCAACCACCACCTCGGGTTCTTTCTCTTTTTCCTTCTCCATAGAAGTACTTGGACGAGAAATGGGTTCTTTGAAAGTTTTACCACTACGAGTAGTAATAACCTTCAATTCTCCTTTCGGGTTCACGATGGTATCACTAGGAAGACCACCCGAAGAAGAGGGCTTACACATGATAGCTTCAAACATTTTTCCCATTCGGTCTTCAAACTTAGATTGCCTAGCATCCGCTTTTAACAATTCTTGCTTAATCTCATGTTGACCTTGCTCCATTTTTTGTTGATTTTGTTGGAGTCGTTGAACATTTCCTTCCATTTTATTAGCATAAGTTTTAAGTTCATTAGCAAGTTCGTTTTTAAGCTCGTTTTTCAACTCGGATCTTAAGCTAACCATTTCACGTTGCATATTATCAAACTTAGCATCGTTTGCCTTAGCGTAATTCAAAAACTCTCCTTGAAGATTTTTGGTGTGATCATTTTGAAAACCTTGAGTGGTAGTTTGAAAATCACGGTTTTGGTTTTGTTTTGAAATTTGCCCATTTCCACTTTGATAATTACCCTTGTTGTAATTACGTTGATTGCCTTGATAATTACCACCTTGGTTGTTGTTTCGATAGTTATTAGCATTTTGATTTGGTGGAGCTTGATTTTGGCGGGAACCTTGGCCGTTTTGGTTATAAGTTCCCGTGGCTACATAAGCACTCGAAGTGTTACCATCCGCGGTAATGCACTCGGAAAGATCATGAGCTCCCCCACACGACAAACAACTCTTAGAAACCGCTTTAACCGAAGCGGAATTCGAAGCTTCTTGAGCTTCCAATGGGACATAAGGTTAGCAAATCAATCAAAAAACCGATTTTCTTCATTTGCTTCATCATGTAAGGCATTAATGCTACGAGACGATGACGAGCCCAATTTGGCAACACTCGGTGTGTTACGAGGGCTATAAACCTTATACCTATTCTCAATTATGACCAAAGCTTCCTCGACCGTTTTACACAAAAAATTACCACCCGCGGCGGCATTCAAATAATCTCTTTCATCATCATTAAGTCCATTGTAAAACGTGTCAATTTGGTGCAAGTCGGAAAAACCGTGATGAGGACATTCATGTAACATTTCCTTAAACCTATTCCAAGCCGTTGAAAAACTTTCATTTGATTCTTGTGAAAACTTTGAAATCTCGTTTTTCAAATGCGTAGTCTTAGAGGGCGGAAAAAATTGGTTCACAAATTTCGAAACGAGATCCTTCCACGTCAATATAGAATTGGGTGGCTCTTTCTCTAACTAAATTTTAGCGGGCCCCGCTAAGGAATACGAAAAAGGCATCATCTTAATCGAGTCATTCGAGACATCCTTAAATTTGCAAGTGGCGGTAAGACGATTAAATTGGCGGATATGGTTGTGGGGATTGTCCTTCTCATCACCTCGGAATTTTTTGTTTTGGATCATCGACAACAAACCCGTTTTCACCTCAAAATTCTCCGCAAGGATAGCGGGAATCACAATAGCTTCTCCATAACCCTCGGTGGGTGCTTAAAGTAACTCCATCATAGTTCGATTCGCCATGGGTGCTTCTTTCACTACGATGGGTTCGTCAATAGGAGACTCCTCACTAGAAGGAGTGGTCGATTTGTTTCTTCGTTTACGAGCACGTATTGCTTTGGAGCGAGTTTGCATAAACGTCACGTACAACGAGAGGGTGAGCAAAGAAGATTCTTTTTGGTGTTTTTACTTTTTCAATTTTTTTGTGGTTTTTGATTGTTTTTACTTTTTTTGGATTTTGGTGAATGTATTAAGTAGACACAAATCTACAAATCTCCTCCTTAATCAAATCTCTCGATTAAAGAAGCCTCAAGGAATGAAAACGATCACGTGAAGTGAACCGATGACTTTAGAACGATGGTGGAACACCAAATCGTTCAAGAGGGTTTAATCAATAGAAACCAAGAAAATATATGATACTTAATAATACTTTGGGCGGCAAAACCTTCGATTAGCTCTCAAAATCAAATACTCACAAGCAAGCGGAGGAAACGAGGCGGCGCGAAGCACTTAAGAGCCTTTTTCCTTTAGGTCGTGAAAACAACCGTCTTATACCCACCTTATAGTTTGTATTTTTCAAAATCGAGCTTCACGAAAGTATTTATCTATTTTTGCCTTTTTTCTTTGGTTTGAGATTCGAATACAATGATTGGGTAATGACCTCCCAAGTCAAGGTTGTGATTTCTCACGTATTTGGAGTACTTGTGAATTTATTGTTCTACGTATACAATATAGTAATAGTATTCACACAAAAACCGAAAAACGATAATACGTATTAGTAGAGTGCTACTAATACAAATACTAATTATGGTTAGTATAAAAAACAACAATTGTTCAATCAAAACACAAAACGCCTCACCGGCAGCGGCGCCAAAAATGATGTAGTGTTTTTGCTACCCTTTAGGAAAAGGATGACAAAATAGGGCAAGTAGGCACGACGATTTAGGAAAACCGTGTGTAAATGACCCTAAGTGTGAGTTCGTTCTCGAGGAGGCACGTGCGTTGTGTAATGAATTGATTAATGTTTGTGATTATGTTTGAGAAAAAGAAAATAGAAATGGGGTGAGAAGAGAAAGACGGTTACGAAGACGGATCGAGCTAAGATGAAAAGGCGATCACGTAAAACCGTAAAAACTACAAAATTAAAAATTTAAAACCTAAAAATTAATTAAAAGCTAAAAGTAGTCTAAAATAATATAAATAAGAATAAAAATCCAATAAAAATATTTTAAAACCTTTTATTAATTAAATATTCAATTTTAAATGCTAATTAAAGCCCTACAATTAAATATAATTAATCAAAATGTCCAAAATATTATTTTATTGAACAAATAACTTACTTATATTATCTAAAGACTAAAAATTATTTTTCCTAATTTTTGAAAACTATTTTTTCTATTTTTAAATCACTAAAAACTATTTTAAAACTAAAATAATTATAAAAAATAATAAAATAATGCCAAAAATAATTTGACACTTTTAAAAATCCTAAATTACTCTAATGAACAGAAGAAAAATGAAAAAGTTTGAAAAATATTAAATTTTTCACTAAAGGACAAAACTAATTAATATTAAACCCTAATTGAACTAAATTATTTATAAAAAAATAAAAGGTGAACAGTAAAAACTTTTTTAACTAAAAGTCTTAAAAACTTTTTCTTAATCTATAAAAAATGTTAAAACTGAAAAATAAGTATTTTTGGCACTAAATGCCAAAAACAGAAATATAAAAAGTTAATTAAAAATGCTATTTAATCTAATAAATACTAAATGAACAGTAAAATAAAAAATAATTAAACAGAAAAATCCTAAAATAAGAAAAATAATGGAACTAGTTTTAAGTCCTAAATCTAATTTTAAGGCACAAAAGACAAAAGATTAAACTTTCTGAAAGTGACACTTTGGGACTTTTGTCCTTTAGCTTGGCAGTGGAAACAAGTGTATAAGCAGGGGAAACCTTATTCCCACTGCTAGTGCAATTATCAGGTCTGGTGACCTTTTGAGCTTAGGAAAGCTTTTGGAGGGCTTGATTTTGGACAACAAGGCACCCCCACACCAATTGGGTTGTGGGGAGTCTAAGTAAACACAAAAGACAAGCAATCACTTCACAAAATCAATCACACAAGACCCTAAAAGTTACTGATTAAGCAAGTAATGTTTCTGATGAACAGTAACAAAAGATTACATGCACAAAAACGGATTTCAAAAGCTCATAACTAGCACATAAGTTCACCAAACAGCATATAACCAATACACAATCCTTAAATAACATATTATCTAACAATGGGCAAGATTTGAATAGCTAATTCAACAAAAACAGTCAACAACAAGCACTTTCTGATTTTAGCTATATTATCCAATGTTTTAGCATGCAAAAATTGTCCAAAATCCTACCAAACTGAAAGACAAGTACTACTATCACCTACTACTAACTTGTTGAGTATGTAAAACAGGTTTTAACACAAAATTTCCCAAAGAAGCTCAGTTAATATGCAAATCCAAACACTCCTTTAAATTTGAAAATCAATTTTTATCAAAGTAAATCTATCCAACTTTGCACAAATCTGCTTAAACAAGCTTATAACATGCATACCATCCTAACATGAGCATAATCAAACCAATCAACAAGCAAACAGCAACTTTCATACAAATCACATAAATCACAGTATTTTGAAAACTAAAAATGGAAACAAGGGATTTACCTAGAGGGACCTACATCCAGGTCCCTCAATGGCTGCTTAGCCACCTCCAAACAGACCCGGGTCTGTGCAGAACTTCTTGAGGTGCTTATGAAGGCAAGAAGGTGATGATGATGATACCTTTGTTCTTGTTTGAAACCGCACAGTCACCACCAAACAAGCACACAAAATCCAAGCCCCAATGAGCTAAGCACACAAGCTGGTGTCAAGAGCTTGTGGGACTAGCTTATGGAACAGTAAGATTAGAACCAAAAAATATAAACAGAAACTTTTTAAAACTGATTTTTCTTCCAAACTTTGGAACCAAACAAAGAACTTGAGGCTTCTGAACAGAAACTTATCAAAACAGGTTAACCAATGAGGAATTTCCACTTTCACTTCATTTCCTCATTGGTGTTTAATTTTGACAGATTTGGTCCAAGAGAACTTCAAGAAATCGTTTTTATAAAACTACTCATTCAAAATGATTTTTCAACTTTTTGAAACTCATGAACAACAAACTCAATCTTTGTATAACAAATATGGAACTCAGAATTCTAGCTAACTTTTACACCAACTTTTAAAAAATCATAAAAGGAATTATATTAAACAAAATACCAACTTTATATTTAGTAAAAAGGAATTACAAGAAAATTGCTAAAATTCTGGAACAAAGATATGGGACACATACGTCCCATATTTATACAACTGAAGGAAGATTCTAGATAGCTAAAACCCTAATGCATAAAAGCCCTAAAATGCCCTTGATCTTTAGTCTTCAAAGTTGGTCAAAATTTCCCCTGTGATTTCTGAAAATGGAATCTTGAAGTGGCTAGCTGTTGGTATTTGATCATAGACGTTCAACTTGAACTTGGGGACCAAGGAGTGCTTGTGGGGCGTTTATCTTGTCTGGTGTTGGGGTTTGGGGACAAAGACGGGTGCAGGGGAGGGTCCCACAAGGCACATGGGTGTGTCTTGTGTTGATTTGGGATGTGGGTTTTGGTGACAAAGGGGGTAATCAAAGATCTGGAAAGGCTTAACAAAAACCCCCTTGTTTTAAAGTTGATTGGGTCTGGGGATTAACTAGGGTTTATGGGGTGTTTAGGGAGTGATTAATCCATTTTGGGGAAAAAAAGATTTAAAAACGTGTTTGGGTGGGAAAGTTGTTGACTTATTTGACCAGGTTTATTAATAAACCTGGTTGGGTGTGGGTTACGGGTTTGGGCTGGATTTGGGTTGGGTAAATGGGTAGGGTCGGGTTTCAGCTGAGGTGTCAGCTTCTGGTTGGGTGTATAGGTTTGTTTGTCTGGGCAGTTTTGGCCCCTCAAGTCTTTTGTTTTGTCCACTTTGTAAAAACAGCAATAAACTTGCATTCCCTTTATTAATAAGTTTGGCAACTTGTCAATTTTGGCACAGAAACTTTTTAAACTTGTAGCAAGGAATTCAAATGCAATTTCTTCATACTTCAAGGGCTGAACTTGTACAATCTTGATATTTTAGGGACCCACAAGTAATTTTGAGGATATACAGGGGTATAAAATGACAAGTCTTCTAAAGTTGAGGAACCATTCTTGCCAATCTTCAATTCTTCAAGGTCATTTATGGAAATTCCATTCTTGGGCCCGGTTCATTGTGCGGCTTCGTTTCCCGTGTTCGTTTTTGATTGATTCTTGTGATCTTTTTGTCTTTTCCTCAATATCCGTACCTAAAATACACAAGCAACAAACACGAGCATATATTTGGCAGTTTTAATGATATTTTATGCATTTTAAGCCCGATTTGGACGATGAGACTATGTATAAAAGCAGTCTCATCACTCCCCCATACTAAACCATTGCCGTGACCTCACGCAATGCTAGAATAAAGTATTGTAGCATCTCCAAAATTCATTTTTATTCATTTTATTGGAATGATAAACTAGCTACACTACTACTATTACTACTACTTGTGTTTTAGACATAATGTATGATTTTCATCGCAAAATGGGACGTTTAGGTTCATAGAATAAGAACACGTGAATGCTTCGTTAGAAATAATTTCATCGTCCTCGATCAAGAGTCCCCAAATCAAAACCACAATGCGAGTCACGAACTTCATCACAACCACTAACAAGATGCAAAGTACATGATGGAACGGGAGGCTTAGGGAGGTCATAAAGAACAAAGTGAACAATACCATCACCACAATCAGGAGGTGGTACAAAATCCGAACCCTTGCCATGCCGACACTTAGACCGAAACGTGTGCGTAGTGAAACAACTCCCACATAACCAAATCCCCATACTCTTAAAGGTTAACTCGGCCCTCTCATAAACAACCAAATCGGAAAGAATGGAATGTTTGGTACAAGCTAGCGCATCACCTCTAAAATGTTTATCACGAAGATGAATAATCAACGACGACTTAGTAAGCCCATTCCCACTACCATCCCGACATCCGCTAAGACCGACAAACGGGCAATGGAACCGAACAACCGCCATGACGCCACCAAACCTAATCTAAAAAGAAAACAACAAGCTACCACACACCAACCGCCTAATCAACCAAATAACTCCTAGCCGCGAACAAAACAACCTAATCTACAGCGAACACCACCCGCCAAAACTACCCGTCCAAAACAACCTGCCCAAAACTACCATCAACCGCCACAAGAAGCCTACCCAAATAAAAAAAACCAAACTAAACGCCTCAAATAAACCCGCCACCACAACCTACCAACACAACCAATAATCCAAACGCCGAAACCAATAACCCAAACGCCGAAACCAAACAGTAGAAAACCCCTAATACCGAAACTAGAAAAACAACAACCGAACCAAAAACCTAAACTCCTAAACAGCAAAGCCCTAAAACAAACACAGGACCAAAACTAGACTAACCAACAGAGCCAACCGCACGAACAGCCCCCACCGCAACCACACCTCACCACCCAAACCCGAGGGACCCTAACCAAACATCAACCACCCAAACACACAGCAACCAACAGCAACCACCCCTGACCCAAACAACAATCCACACCCCCAAACCACCACCGAACAAGAAAAAACAGAAACAGAACCAGGAAAGAAGAAGAATCTTGCCAAGAGGACCCAACTCAAGAAAATCAAACGAAAAGAAAGGAGAAGGAGATAAACGGTTATTAATAGATTAGAAAAACGAAAGATGGATGCGATCAAGAAGATAAACGAGAAGAAGAAAAGGAATGGATGACAACTGGTAGTAAGAAGATGCGAAGATAGGGAAAGAAGAAGATAACAAACAGTAAAAAAAAGAAACGCGTACAAATGAAGTTAACAAAAGAAACAGTTATAAAGGGCCAAAATAAAGAAAGGAAAAAAAACGGTTAAACAGTTTTAAGAAGGGTGCGGATTGAGGGGACGGAAAAGATGGAAAGTGGCCTCCGGTGGATTGTAATTGGATTGGGGTGAATCGCCCACACAAACACACGGAAGGATATTACCTTCTTTATTATTATTATTATTATTATTATTATTTTTTTTTTTTTTTTTTTTTTTTTAATAATCAACTTTATTATTATTATTATTATTTATTATTTTTTTTTACAACAAATTGGATGGGAGTCGAGATACTATCTGCGCTCCCACCCCTTTAGCAATGGTAAAACCTATTCTATGAAAAATATGTACAGCAGCGCGCGCTCCAATGTCTTGAGCCTTTGAAAATCTCTGAATCCGCTTCAGCAACGCAACTGCATCTTCCTGTAACTCCCCTAAAGAAGAAAAGGAGAAAGGAAGAAACCCATATCCGAGAGCTGCACACTTAGCCAAATACTTGCATCGTTTACTATTATTATTATTATTATTATTATTATTAATGTTTTTTTAATAAATAAACTAAATCAAACTAGGTCAAGGGGGGTCAACTCGCCAGGGTCAGCTAACAGATATGGGTCATATAATATATTTTGTGTATATAAAACTAAAGGGCTGCCAGTCCCACTAGCTAGCACCTTTGGCATTGGCATGAGCCACCCGCGTTCGAGCCTCAGCTTGGACATGACTGGGTATATATTGCCTTTGCCACGTGGCACCACCTTAGTGGTCCACGTGGCCGACCCGAACCATAACTAGACCGGTCCAGACCCAATCCAGACCTGGACCAAAACTAGACCGGTCCAGACCCGAACCAGACCCAGTTCAACCCTGTCCAGACCGGGTGACGTCATGCTGATGTCAGCATCCACGTGGCGGGGGATGGCTAATGCCAGCGCGCAACGTGGCACTTATTGTGTGTTAATTAATGCAGGTACAGGTTTCTGTATGACGTGGAGGCGGCTGACCAACGAGGAGCTGACACGTGGCATGAACAGTGACCAGTACGAGGTATTCAGGTGGCGGCGCTGACATGTCAGCTGACATGTCAGTGGCGGCGCAGAGGTGGCAGAGAATGTCAGTACGAGGTTGCAGACTCAGCTGACACGTCAGGCGGCGGACCAATGAGAGCCTGCCACGTGGCACCTGGCACGCGCCAGTACGAGGTCAGAAGTGTGGCAGAGTGTACAGGCGCTGGATCCCATGCTTCTAGAAGCCTTCGATAAAAACAATGAAGGAATAATAGCTGGCACCTCATGGTGCGTAGCTTTGAAGCTAAGAAATAGTAGTAAATTACTAAATTACCCCCAATGTTGGCTGATTATATAAAGCCCCCTTCCCCTTTATTTTTGACAAATTTTTTTCATTATATAGTTTTACACATAGTTGTAGTTTTTTCCTTTCAAGTTTTGTACAAGCTTTTCAAGCTTTTTCATAATTAATAAAATAAACTTTTAGCTTAATCTCTTTAGTTAATTCTCATTCTTCCTTTCTTTTTACTTTTCTTTATAATCTAGCTTATTATTTGGGATAAGTTTATATAACTTTTTCCTAATATGTTAGATTTATATACAAGCTTATTTTAAGCTTATTGTTGCCTTATTTTTGTAGATCTAGCTTATTGTTGGAGTAATTATTTAATTAGCTTTTTAGCTTTTTAAATCTCATAAGTTCTAAGCTTAGGCTTACAAACTTATTTATAAGCTAGCATTTTATTTAAAAGTACTTTTAGTTTTTTATTAAAAATACTTTCATAAAACAAAAAAATAGTTAGATCTATTAGTTTTTATATTAATTAATTTAGATCTATAAGTCTTAAGCTTAAAAATTATAGTATTTTTATAAATCCTTAAAAAATAGTTTAGATCTATCAGCTTTTTAAATAGATTAAGTAGATCTATAATTTTTAGCTTTAAATATAAAATACTTTTATAAAACATAAAAAAATTATGTATCTATTAGTTTTAATTAAATCTCTTTATCATATAATAATTATTGCTTATTATCCTAACCTTTTATGTTTTCTTTGATCTCGGCGTATCGATTCATCAAGTTTGGTAAAGAGCTTATGGTTGATTAAATTGGTTCAAGTTTGATATGGTTTATTAATTTGGTTAGAGATTGATTTGGTTGGCCGTGTACTTTATGGTCCGGGATACGCTTAGTTTTGATTTGACATTGGTTGGCCGTGTACTTTACGGGCCGTATTTTGTTGATGTGGTTGATGTTGTTTATTTAGAGCGTTATCTTCGGCCTACGAGTACTAAAGTTCTCCTTTTTATTTTTCTACCTTAATCGCTTTAGTTTTATAATTAGATCGTTATAGTTTAAATGGTTTTTAATAAAATTATATTTTTCATAAAAAATCGGTTTAGATAGTTATAGTTATTATTATTGTTTCAAAATATAGATTTAAAAGTTTTAAAATTAGATTTCATTTAGATAAGCTTATTATTAGTAAAAAGTTTACACCTTTTTGTGATTATTAAGCTTATTAGTATATAAAGCTTGTAGCTTTATCATCTAAAAAGATTAATAAGCGTAAAAGGTTGAAGCTTTATGCTTATTTTTAAGTTTATCTTTGTGAATTCATTTTTTTCGTCACTATTACTTAATATTACGTGCTTGCATTTAGATTAATTTCGCATTTAGATTTATTTTTAATTATAGTATATTTTTGTTGCATCAAGATCTAAATTTGTATTTTAATTTTATATTGCATTTTAGAGTAATTTTACGTGAATTAATTGCGCTTTTATTTTTTTATATTCCTTAGCCTACATATTTTTCCCATTTTGAGTTTAATTAGACAATAGATGCCAAACAAGTATTATTAACCAAAAACATATAAAATCTTGTGTTAAGTTGTCAATCAATTCGAGTCGAGTCGAGGAGAAACGATATATACTAAAAAAATGCTATATTAGTCGGTCTTGGCCATTTTGTGATAGCTTCAACCTTCGCAGGATCCATGGTGATCCCTTCTACGGAGACAATGTGGCCCAGAAATGGCACTTTGTTTAACAAGAATTCACACTTGGAAAATTTTGCATACAGTTGCTTCTAGCGAAGAAACTGTAGTATGGTGCGAAGTTTGTCTAGAAACTCATGGAAGACCTGGTTCATTAAGTCCATGAATACCGCTGGAGCATTTGTGAGTCCGAAAGGCATGACTACGAGCTCATAGTGACCATATCTTGTGCGAAAAGCAGTCTTAGGAATATCCTGCTCTTTTACTCGCAGCTGATGGTATCCTGACCGTAAATCAATATTGGAAAAGTGCTTGGCACCTTTTAGTTGGTCGAATAGATCATCGATACACGGAGATGGATAACTGTTTCTAATCGTGATCTTGTTCAGCTCACGATAGTCAATGCAAAGACGCATGATGTTGTCCTTCTTCTTGACGAAAAGTACCGGTGCACCCCATGGTGATACACTCGGACGAATGAAACCTCACTCCAGTAACTCCTGCAGCTGGTCTTTCAACTCCTTGAGCTTAATGTGAGTCATGCGATAAGGAGCCTTGGAGATAGGTTCGGCTCCTAGAATGAGCTCAATGCCAAACTCCACTTCGCGGATAGGTGGTATACCCGAAAGTTCTTCTAGAAATACATCAGGGAGCTCTGAAAGAATTGGTTGATCCTGAAATGATGGAGCTTCTGCAGTAATATCCTGAATTGTAGCTAAGAAACCTTCGCAACCATGAGCTAGTAAAGCAAGGGCTTGCAAGGCAGAAATGATTTGTACAAACTTTCCTTGTATGAAACCATTATGAATGTAATCTGAAGCTTGAACATCGCCGAATATAGCTCGATATGTATGGAATCGATCGTAGTGTGGTGTTTAGCTAACCACTCCATGCCTAAGATCATGTCAAATTCGCACATGTCCAAAGGAAGTGTGTCGACTGGACGAATCTTTTCATCAAATTCTAAGGGAAGGTCTCTGTACACAGGGATAATGCGCACAGAGTCTCTCATTGGCGTAGATATATTTAATATATTCTCAACTGGTGTAGATGTATTATTAATACGGGAAGCATAAGTAGTGGATATAACTGAGTGGGTCGCACTCGTATCAAATAAAATGTTGGCAGCATGTCCGTACATAAATAAGATGCCAGTAATGGTACTTGTATACTTGTTTGCCTGATCTCTGGTGGTGGTGTACACACGGCCTAAAGCTGGTGGTTTCAGAGGGGCAGTATCTGATGTACCAACAGTTTCTCCTTTCTTGCAGTCTTTCATCTGATGGCCTGCTTGCCCACACTTAAAGCAAACATCGGTAGCACGACGGCATGGTCCTGGATGCTTATGGTACAAGTAGTGCATATAGGATGGTTATACAAGGGGTACCCTCGCTACCTGAGAGTCTGTTTTAGAAGATATGCGTGACACATGATTATTGGGGAATAAACATTACTACACTGAAAGTTTAAGTTGTAATACCAGATGAAGCTGAGTGATTAGGATGTTGACCCTTATTGTTCTGGTCCCGCCCATTCCCAGAGTTCCAGTTATGATGCTGAGATGCTAGCATTTATGTTTTACAACAACTTAACATAGAAGAGTTTAAATTTAAGTGGCCGGTTGAAACCGGTCTCCACCCTTTCGCCTGAAAGATACAATTAATTGAACAAGATATAAAATGGAAATAATGATTTGAATGAAATGGTAACGCTTGATCACTGAAATTTATACCTCTTCTCAGGACGAGCTGACTCCTCATAGTCATCCCTCTCATGGAGCATCTCTAGACTCCGTGTTACGTCTGCCACTTGTGGCACATTGGTGAAAGTCGCACATAATAGGCGGTCAGTAATCAAGGAGTGAAGAACCTAGCAAAAATGCTTCAATTTCTCCTCAGCTGTACCAGCAGCAGCGCCCAGAAAACTAGCTAACCTGAGGAAACGCTGCATGAATGTTGTGTTGTTCTCCCCTACATTCTACAGAATAGAATAGTAATCCCTCTTTAGTCGTTCTTGCTCAACCCTAGGGAAGAACTGATTGTAGAACAACTCTGTGATACTCATTCCGAATCTGATTTCGAATCTAAGGGAGTATAGCTTGCAAAGCTGCATTGACAGCTGTAGCAAGTTCCTCGTTGGTGCGTGTGTTAACCATATGACAGTTTCAAAGAGGAAATAAAAGGATTAGTCTGTTAGAAACATAGGATAAACATAAGATATGCATAGAAGAATTTATGAAGGCATATCCAACGAAAACTACCATTAGAAAAGGTGGACGACTATGGTTCAGGCCGCAAAACAAAATTCGAAAAAAACCTCATGCGACTTAGTATGGCCAATCTTGTATCAACCCTTACTTTGTCAAAAACATAAAGAAACAATGATACATGAAATGAAATTTACTGTCAGTTTAGGAAGATCTTGGTGACTGCCCACTTGTCACAGGTCAAGTTTTAGAGCCTACAGGTCGAAATCTTGGCTCTTATAACATAATTGTAACACCCTAACAAGAGAACCATTACATGATAATTATGGCGTGTCATCAAATCATGAAAGGTAAATGTCTTAAAACATTAATGACCATAAAGTAAACCGGAAACAAACATCGGTTCCAAACATAAGCTCACACACAATGCATAAGTAAAGAAGTTAGAATAAGGACTAAAAAATGTCCAGTAAAGGAGAAGTATATAAATTTATTAAAAGAAATGAAGTCAAGGGAGCCTCCATCCTAATGCACGTACTCTTGATTAATTAACTCTGCCCTTTAGTACTTGCCGTAAGTGAACATGGAAAGAAAATAAGGCTGAGCAATACGCTCAGTGCACAGATATATGACAATGATATGAATAACAGAAACATAAGTAAAGTATGAAATGTAGCGGAATAATGTAAGTCATGGAAAACCTAGAGTATATTTTATAAATGGTTTATATCTGAAAAGACTTATGTTTATTTCATAAAAACTGAATTTTAAATGCCCAAGAGCCCATATAGGTCATGAAGGTATCAACGTGCATGGATACATAGAGGGGTGACCTCGTCATGCAATTAGATGGGTTGCCTCTAATTATAATAGTCTGGGTGGAGGGATCAACTCTATGTAACGGATGTAGAGCACACACCACAATTACCGTTTAATCTGCTAAATATGTACTACGAGGTACCTATTTGCCCCACATGATAATAATATAAAAGGCCAATAACTGAAAGGGACGCCGCGAGCAATCACTCTCACTGCGGAAGAGTCATAACACCGGTGCCTCAAGTGTTAAGGTTATGGTACCTCCATAACTAGGTGAAACATGGCATGCATATATATAGCTCAGGTAGTTTAAAATGATAACATATAAATTACTTTAAAATCTTAGTGTAAACTACTAGGGAAAACAGAGGACTGCAAACGGGGAATCCTAAATATAAGAAGAGAATGTCCTTACTGAAGGACAAATTATCCGTACCTTATGTCCAGTAATGAAAATGAACATGAAAGCGGAATAATTACTCCGACTTCACGAGTGCTACATAATAAATGGACATGAATGAGTTGTCTGTTTAACGTATACTTACTGATTCTTAGTTTTCTTGACTTGTTCTTAACTTGTTTTACTTGTTCTTGTCTTATTTTACATGTTTTTGACTTGTTTTACTGTTTCATGTTTTATCATGTGTTTCTTAGTATTTCATGTGTTCGTGGTTACTGTATTTCATGTTTAATGTGTTATTGTACTTGTTGTTTCATAATGAGTAACTTTCTAAAAATAGTAGGTTTCTATATATAGTAACTTTCCAAATATATCAACTTTCCATATATAGTAACTTTCCAAAAATAGCAAGTTTTCATAAATAGTAAGTTTCCAAAAATAGAAAGTTTTCATAATTAGTAAGTTTCCAAAAATAGAAAGTTTCCATAATTAGTATGTTTCCATAAATAGCATGTTTTCATAATTAGTATGTTTTCATATTTAACATGTTTCCAAAAATAGTAATAAGCTTATTAAATAAGTATATGATATAAGCTATAGTTTAATAAGCATATATTATAAGCCATGATTATTAAGTGAAATAATATAGTAAATTTTATTAATAATAAATACTTTAGTCTTAACATAATGATTATTAATTAATAATATAATACATGAGTTTATAAGTAATTATTAATTAATAATAACATGATTATATTAATTAAACTTTATCTTAACTGGTTATTGTATAATTAAATTAAAGTATGTTATTAATTTAATTAAACATTGGTTAAAATAAAATAAATTAATTAAGGTAAGTTCTTAATTAATTAAATGTAACATAAACTTATGCCATGAATTATTATAACATATAGTTTATTTTTAAATAAATGGCCATGTTTAATATCATGATTTTTTTATTTTTTTACACGAAATTTATTTATTAATCACACAAAATTGGAAGGGAGTCGAGAATTTAAACAATTTAATTAATTAAATTAAACCATGCATTATTTAATAAAATTAACTAATTAAATAAATGATAAAAGTATTTTAGCAAATATTAACTAAACACCCCTCTTGGTGTGATTCGGTTATACCCGAGCCCCATAGCCAAGCCACACCGAGACCATGAGGTCTTGCCTACGGCTCGAACTACAAGCAATACCACAACCGCAAGGGTTGTGGCTTGCCACTGCTAGACCAACGCAACCCCTGCTGTCGTTGATTCCCCCTGCGTTCAATACTTTCCCAACGAGAGCCATGGGGCTCTTGGTTTCCCATTGTTCGAAACAAACAGCCCCCGCTGGGGGTGTTTGGTGTTGCGGCTAGCAATGGCCAACACCCACCGACCCTAATAAGGGTGCGACTGGCCGAGAAAACCCATCACCGAAAGTCTTTTGACTCTCGGTTTGCTTGACAACCACAACCAAACCAATCTAAATCCCGATTCCTCTATGTTTTAACCCTTTAATCAACATGTTTTATTAATTGTTTTTATGATTCATCATAAACAAAAGAAAAATAAAAATAAATGATTAGATGATTCAAGATACAACCGAATGCGTGACGATTAAAGGTTTAAGATCACAAACACAACCCCGTAATTTATTCAAGATCAAACAAGCTTTTTCCCTTCCTTTGTTCTTGTGGGTGCTGTGGCCAAAGATTGAGAGACAAGTAGGGTTTTGTAAATTTTCTGTAAAAGTGATTTATGAAAATCCCTGGGAGTTTTGTTTATTAGTTATCTTGGGTTAATGGGCCGGGCCAAACCCTCTTGTTTCTTTTTTTTACCGTCGGCCAAATACCCCTCTTTATGTGGTTTTCGTTTTTTTGTTTTTGAACTAAATTTTCGTGTATTTTCGTGTTTTATTTATTTTCATGTTTTAAGTATTATAAACAAATACTTATCGTGAGTTAATAATTAATAATAATATACGTAATACTTGTCGTAGTTAATTAATATACGTAATATTTACATTAAATATTCATGATACGTGTTGTACAATTAACTATCTTCGAAGACGAGTTTATTCATTTCTCCCCCTTTGTCGAAGCAAAAAGGTTGCACAAGTCGGTGTTGAAGAGACGGACTTTGCAAAGACTCCCCCTTGGTGCTTACTCCCCCTTGCTTGGGGCACCGAGGAATCGAGATATGGTGACAAGCAACATAGAAGGGTTAGTTGAACAAACGAGACAACCAACAAGAAATAGCTATAGGTCACAAAAAAATAAAAAGAGAAGAAAACACAAAGACTAAGATCCAAACAAGTCATATAAAATAAAAAGAATCATACAAAGATGTATGAAAGAGGAAACAAGCCAAAAGCATAAATCTAATCCTAGTTAATCTAGAATTCTAAGATTTTTTTGAATAAGGTATCTTGTGGATAAGCAAACAATGCTTATATGAAAGACAAGGTAGTGGCGGAAGGTGGTGGTGGTGGCTTGGTGGAGATCTCATAATCAAAGTGAAGAGGAGGCTTAATTATGAGACTCTTGATGTAGCTCAACTGCTCATAGATGTGTGCCATAGCAAGATGTTGATATTGACAACAATGACAATATGTCCCATGGTGCATGACATTATCATGAGAAGGAGGAAGAACACTAAAGGGTTGTGGTGGAAGAAAAGATGTTCCACAATCAACATTCTTGGGAGGAGAAATGCGATTAAGAGTGTTCTTGGGTGAATTTGGATTGAAAGTGTTCTTGGGTGAGTGGGATTGAAAGTAAATGGGGAAAATAGAGGAGAATCAAAGCTTTCATTAGGAGAATAAGACATTTTGGGATGAGAAGTATGACAAAATGCTTATGGTTAAATAGGGAAGGCTCAAGGTATTTTTAGGGTGGTCAAAGGGTTGAAACAAAGATTCCCAAAAGTGTTGGAACAAATTTGGAATTTCAGTAATACCTGAAAAAGGAAGCACTGTACACGGTTCCTTATTGCTTTCGGCGGTTCCTCATTGATAAGGTACCGCGGTTCATATATGGAACCGCCTATAGAGGCTGTGTTTTGGTGGTGAAGGAAGATTTTTCAGCGAATCTTATTTTTCTAGTCTAATTTATCATATGGATATGCTTAAAAGCAAAGATAGACAAAGAGAACACATACTAACTCACCAAATAGGGATTTGACCAATATGCATAGATTTTAAAATAAAATCGATGTTGGAGGTGTGTAAGACAAGACCTTAGGTCATGACACATTGATCCTCCATGATTCTATCTTGTTCTTGCTATGTTTGAGAGAATCATACATATTAATTATCTAAGCTCGAGATTAAATAGCAAGAATCAAAGAAAAACGTTTTTAGATTGAATTAACAATGTCAAAACATTTCTTGACCATTTTTGAAAGAGACTTTGAGGATTTAAGGAATATGTTCCATTAATCCTAGACCTAGACGCAAGTAATTAAAAGGTTCCCTCTTAAGTGGCTTAGTGAAGATGTCGGCTAAGTTATCCTCGGAGGGTACCTTCTCAATTGAAATGTTCCCCTTTGAACATTATCCCTAAGGAAATGGTGGCGAATTTCTATGTGCTTGGTTTGCGAATGTTGCACGGTCTTGCTAAGGTCTATTGCACCTTTATTGTCGCACATGATGGGAACATCATCAAGAGAAATCCCGTAATCAACAAGCGCTTGCTTCATCCATAGAGCTTGTTGACATGCTTTACCGGCACTCACATACTCGGCTTTCGTGGTGGATATCGCAAGAGCGGTTTGTTTCTTAGAGAACCAAGAAGTTAAAGAACAACCCATGAAGGTACAAACACCACTAGTGCTTTTCCGGTCCACATAGTCTCCCGCATGATCCGAGTCCGCGTAGACAATGGTTTCTACACCGGTCCCTTTAGGATACCATAATCCTAAATGTATAGTGCCCTTAATCTATCGGAAATTAGGCTTAACCGCTTCAAGGTGAGAGGTTTTAGGAGCCTCTTGGAAGCGAGCACAAAGGAAAACACTAAACATGATATCCAGTCGACTTGCCTTTAGGTACAACAAACTACCAATCATACCTCTATATTTGGTGTTTCCTACCGACTCACAATCAAAATCTACGGTGAGTTTAGTATCCGAGGCCATTGGGGTCTTCATTGGTCTAGATTCTTCTAATCCAAATTTCTTTAGCATTTCTTTAGCATACATGGTTTGACTAAAGAAAATACCATCATCCATTTGTTTAATTTGGAGTCCTAAAATGAAGTTAAGTTCTCCCATCATACTCATTTCAAACTCATCATGCATGATTTTGGCAAAGTCATCACACAATTCTTGACAAGTTGAGCCAAATATAATGTCATCAACATATATTTGCACGATTATGAGGTGAGAACCTTTCTTCTTTGTAAAGAGCGTGTTGTCTACCATCCCCATGGTATATTCATGTTTAACAAGACACGCTTTAAGTCTATCATACCAAGCTTTGGGTGCTTGTTTAAGACCATAAAGTGCCTTCTTAAGCTTGTAAACATGATCCGGTTTCTCAAAATCAATGAAGCCAGGAGGTTGAGCCACATATACCTCCTCATTGATCAAACCGTTAAAAAACGCACTCTTTACATAAATTTGTTAAAGCTTAATGTCTAAGGCACAAGCGTAGGCTAAAAGGATTCTAATGGATTCTAATCTTGCTACCGGTGCATATATCTCGTCATAATCAATCCCTTCTTGTTGATTATAGCCTTGAGCTACAAGTCTAGCTTTGTTACGAGACACAACACCATTCTCATCTAGCTTATTCCTATATACCCATCTGGTTCCTATAACGGTCGAACTCCTAGGTGGAGGAACAAGTTCCCAAACATCATTAGCAGCGAATTGATTCAATTCTTCTTGCATCGCAATGACCCAACTCTCATCCGTCAAAGCTTATTTAACATTCTTTGGTTCAATCAAGAAGACGAAACAAAAGAAGTTGCTTTGGTTTTGGACTTGAGATCTTAGGGTCCTTTGATTTAAGTCACCAATGATATTATTGAGAGTATGATCCTTAGACTCCTTAATGTTTACTTCCTTTTCAACACTAAGGTCTTCAACTCCTATTTTTCTAACCTCTTTGGCTTTAACTACTTCTACTTCATCCAAGTCGTCATCAACCAATGGTGGTGTCTTGGTTAAAGGAGGGGTTTCATCAAAGTCATGTTAAGTTATTCTTCAATTACACCCGAGGGTCTATTGAGGACTATGAAGGCTTTGCTAGTTTAGGAATAACCTAAAAAGATACCTTCGTAAGACTTTGGGTCGAACTTGGTAAGGTAGTCTTTGGTGTTGAGGATAAAGCACTTGCTTACAAACACCCTAAAGTATTCCAATGAGGGTTTCTTACCTTTAAGAATCTCATAGGGGGTCTTTCCTAGGAAAGGTCGAATAAGAATTCGGTTGAGAATATAAGTCGATGTGTCCACGACATTGTACCAAAACTTTTGAGGCAAAGATTGCTCGTTTAACATCAACCTACTCATCTCTTGGATGGTCCTATTCTTCCTTTCAACTACCCCATTTGATTGTGGAGTTTGAGGAGCCGAGAAGTTATGGGTAATACCATGAGCTTCACAAAAGGCACCAAAGTGCACTTCATTATCAAATTCCCTACCATGATCCATCCTAATAGAGACGATTGGACAACCTAGTTGATTCTGAATTCTTCGACTAAAGATTTCAAAATGATCGAAAGCTTCATTCTTAGATGCCAAAAATCTAGTCCAAGTGAATCTAGAGTAGTCGTCAACTATAACAAGGGTATAAAGGTAACACTCGGCTTTTACCCCAAGTATAAAATCTTATCGTCCGATCTTTTCGAATTGATTTCCGGTCTAGAGTGCGACTCAATCGTCTTTTGGTGAACAAGAGAATGGATTGGTTGATTATCTATTTTAAACTAATAGCAAATAAGTAAGTGTCGTTGAGTAAAGTAGAAGTTTAAAGATTATATTAAAAATAACGAGTTAAAAATAAATGCTTGAAAACTTAAAGGCATTATTAGAAAAATACTTGAACACTAAATAAAACTAACACTTAGAAACTTTGCAAAAACAAGAAACTAAACCAACGTAAAATTGCCAAATCGGAATCTGATCGGAATGTGCAATTAATGAGGCTGATCGGAATATAGGAAACAAATCAAATCGGAATATTACTAATCCCCTCGTCGGAATGTTAAACAAAGGGTCCAAATCGGAATGTCATAAAAAAACACCACAATCGGAATGTTTTAAAACCCTATTCCGATTAGGTGATCGGAATAGGGGGGTTGCAATCAGAAAATCAGAAATGGTCCTGATCGGAATCCAAACTACCTAATCTGATCTGATAGGTCGGAATATTGGAGATGCCTATCGGAATAATACTAAACCCTTTTCCGATTTGGAGATCGAAAAGAGGGAGGGGTTGAGCAGTCGGAATATGCTGATCGGAAAGGGGTTTAGACCCTTTCCGATTTATATAGGATTCGATAAAAAGCTAGGCAATAAGCTATTTTGAATAAGCTAATTCCCAAAACTTGAACGAATCTAAACTGAAACGGATTAAATAAGCACTAAAAACAACTTTTACTAACTTTAAATAAGCAAACTTTTAAATCAAATATAAAAAAGATGAACTTTTTAAGAAAACTTTTAAAAGTAAATAAGCTAAAAGAAACGAATAAGCCAATAAGCACAAGGAACTTAAAGCTCAATCGAATGAAAGCTTATGTAGGAACAAAAAGATTAACTTTTTAAGCACAAAAACATCAAGATCAACACGGATTTAATGTATTACGCACCAAAGTTAATCTAAAATCAAAGAAAGGTAGAAAGAGATTAAAGATTAAAGCTTAACTAGAACTTGATTAATGAAATCAACAATACATAAATGTTTAATCTTGAAAGATTAAAAGAAAGAAAGATGAAAACTTAGTGAGAGAAAGTGGATAACTTTCTCTCTCTAAAAACTAGAAAGAAAAGTGAAAAATGAAAACTAAAACTAAAAACTAACTAACCTCCTAATGTGTATTAGGAGGGTATTTATAGGAAAAATGGAAGGAGTGCATGTGTTGCCTCTTCTTTCTTTCTTTCTTCACGTCTTCTCGACTCGATTTAATTCTTTGTCTTTTCTCGACGTCGTCTCGGGATTTGAACTTGTCTTGATAATTTCCTTCTTTAGTTTAATCTTGAGTCCTTCGACTTCATTAAACTTCCGTCTTTAGACTTTTTTTCTTCGATAAATCTTCAGAATAGGCCTTGGACTTCCGTTCTTTATGCATTCTTGATCTTTTGACTTCGTCTTTTCCCGTTTTCTTCGATAAAAGCCCGTGAAAGCCCGTGTTTTCTTCCTTTTTCATCTTTTGGTCCTAAAACACAATAAACACACAAACCACGCATAATTTCGACTTTTACGACATAAAATACACGTTTTGGTCTTGTTATTATTGGAAATAAGTGGTAAAAGGATAAGTGTTTTCACACTTATTAAATCCCTTATACTTGACCATTGCAATGCCCTCATGCAATGCATTACTTCTAAAGCACGGTTTACATCTTCCATCATAAATAATCCACCTTGGCCTTTATTAAATACTAAACATCAAAGAAAAATAAAATGATAGAAACAAGTAAAGAAATTAAAAACTTACATTGGGTTTTGGCCGCCATACCAAGCTTAAAAACGAGATCATTGTTATTATAAGTTAGCAGACTAACACGAATTCATGTGGGCCAATTATTCACTTAGACTCCCTTATTCCTAGGTGTATCTCTTATATTTTATTTTTGTCTTGAATGATCACAAGGATGCATTGTTTGACTTATTTCGATAGTTATTAAGGCCGAAAATAAAGTGAACGATTTAATCAATAGTTAGCTAAAGGACAAAATCTTTTAAAACTGCTTCTCGGGACCTCATAAAGTTCATATCCTGGCATAACTCGCTTCACGATTTGAGACCTTTCTCGGACCGATATTTGGCAGCGACTTCATACTTCAAATCTTTGAGAGACGTTCATGAAATAATGGCCTTCTCTTCATAATAGGAATTTCTTCACTTGAAATTTTGAGAGATTCTTCATCTTTGGACCACGACTTCATCATTTTTCTCCAATCTTTATTTTGGACTTTGATATACAACGATCCGCCTCCTTTTAGGACATGGATCTATTTATCCTCATACCTTGTTAGGGCCTTTTTGGATAGACTTCTCCATGATCTTAAGGGGAGTATTTGCTTTTCGTCGTGTGTCTCGATCCTTCATATTGATTTTTCGATAAATGATTCTTCACATCACTTTTGGATCTTTAGCAACAAAATGTAGCCCTCATGCCTTGTTAGGGCCTTTTCGGACTCGCCAATCTTCGCATCCCACTTCAATAAGTTATGCCTTGGCTATGAACTCTAATCCGTACCGAGAAACTTTTAAACGATCTTGGGCTAGAAGCTAAGTAACCTTTTAAATCGTACAACCTTATTTATTGCAGATATATTTATTAACAAGCGAAGGGAGAATAGGCTTATAATTAACTCACATAAATTCACGAAAGAATACCGAACTTATAAATGACTCTATCATCTCTCGTTCTCCACAGTTTAAAATCTCAAGGAATGAGACTCGTGGATGCTTAGCCTATTAAATCAAAGTTTTGGGTTTTCGAGTCATCTATAGGATCTTGCAAATTCTTAGACTTTTTCAAGTTTAGAAATCACATTTTAAAGTTCCCTTGATAAACAACTCTCTAGGATCAATTATAGGAACTTGCGAAAAGTTCTTGTTCTTAACCCGCAAGAGTTAAGACTTTCGCGTTTTATAGCTCCCGATATAAAAGCCTAACAAAACTTGACTTAAACACGTTAAGGATACTAGTTAGAGTAAACTTATATAAGTAAACTCGGGTTGAGTCAAAATGTTCAGGACTAAGAAAAATTTAAAACCACTTTATTGAAAATTTATTCTAGCAATGGAAAGAAACTAAACATAATAAAGGAAAATACAACTATCCAACTAGGCCAAAATAGATTAAAAATTTTGAAAAATATCGAAAAATCAAATTTTCCGGTTAAAATGAGGGCAGATTCATGGAAAAGACCACTTACTTCGATAGAAGTCCCCCCCTACACTTGATATAAACATTGTCCTCAATGTTTAAGCATGTGGGAGTGAACTCCCCTACACTTATGACATTGTGCACTTTGTTTAAAATTGCTAAGGAAAGGACAACTATGGTGAATTCAATGTGAACATATAAAATATGAAATATTGAATCACAAGAGTTTAGGATAGAACCGGGAAGATGGGAACACGGTATTACGGTTCGTCAAAAGTCATCAAGGTGGATCGTTGAAGCTTTAATCCCTGCACAACACAAGAAACAAGACAACAAACACATACGGGGCTCCCCTCTACACTTATTATGAAAGCAGTAAAGGATAGATCACGGGTTGCCTCCCGAGAAGCGCTTGTTTTTTATAATCGAGTCACGAGCCTGACTCGACCCAAATTTAGTTCATGGGAAACGTGAGTGAGGGATGGAATCATCTCATGAGAGATGTTCTCACCAAAGTACAGCTTCAAACGCTGGCCATTCACCTTGAAATTGGGCCCATTTGGCTGAGAAAGCTCAAAGGTCCCATATGGAAAGACTTAGGCGACGGTGAATGGACCAGACCAGCGGCTCTTCAACTTGCCAGAGAATATCTTCAACCGAGAGTTAAAAAGTAAGACTTTATCACCAGCGTGGAACTCTCGGTTCTTGATTCTTGCGTCGTGAATGATCTTGGTCTTCTCTTTGTAGATTAGCGAGTTCTCATAAGCTTCATTCCTCAGTTCGTTGAGCTCGTTGAGTTGAATCTTGCGATGATCACCGGCTTTGTTGATGTCGAAGTTAGCCAACTTCAAGGCCCAGTGCGCCTTATGTTCCAGCTCGATGGGGAGGTGGCATGCTTTCCCGTACACAAGACGATAAGGTGTACAACCGATCGGGGTCTTATAAGCAGTACGGAAAGCCCATAGAGCATCATCTAACTTATCGACCCACGCGGCGCGATGCTCTTCCATAGTACGCTCCAAAATTCGCTTCAATCCACGGTTGGAAATCTCGGCTTGCCCATTGGTTTGGGGATGATAGGCGGTGGAAAGACGGTGATTGACACCATACTTAGCCATGACTCTTGCAAATTGATCATTGCAAAAATGAGTCCCGCGGTCACTGATAATAGCACGAGGAACGCCGAATCGAGCAAACAACTGCTTTAAAAAGTTCACAACCACCCTCGCATCGTTTGTAGGGAGAGCCTTGGCTTCAACCCATTTGGAAACGTAGTCAACGGCTACGAGGATGTACTTGTTCCCTTTGGAGGATGGAAATGGCCCCATAAAGTCGATGCCCCATACGTCAAAGATTTCACATTCTTGTATGAAATTTTGAGGCATCTCATCTTTATATGTGATCTTGCCTTGGCGTTGGCAAGCATCACAATGCTTAACCATTTCGTGAGCGTCACGATAAATGGTGGGCCAATAGAATCCAGAGTCAAACACTTTCTTAGCGGTGTAGTTGGGACCAAAGTGACCACCGGTGGGTCCTTTATGGCAAGCAACAAGGATTTGCAAAGCTGCCGGTCCATCAACACATCAACGAATGATCAGATCAGCACATTGTTTGAATAGAAAAGGGTCATCCCAAAAGTAAGTCTTAACATCATTCAAGAACTTCTTCTTTTGTTGGGATGTTAACCCTTTGATGAGAATACCACCCGCTAAGTAGTTTGCAATGTCGGCAAACCACGAGGTGTCATCAAGATTGAGATTTATAGACATTAAGGTCTCAAGGGGGAAAGAGTCATTGATCTCTTTGTTCGGATGATCCCCTTGATATGGATCCTCAAGTCTACTCAGATGATCCACGGCGAGGTTTTCGGCACCCTTCTTGTCACAAATTTCAATGTTGAATTCTTGAAGGAGTAAAACCCAGCGAAGAAGTCTTGGCTTAAGTGATGCTTAGTCATCAAGTACTTCAACGCGGAATGGTCCGTGTATACGATGGTGGTGGATAAAACAAGATAGGGGCGAAATTTTTGAAAAGCATAGACAACAGCTAAAAGCTCTTTTTCGGTTGTCGTATAATGCAATTGAGCCCCCGTCATTGTTTTGCTAGCATAGTGGATTGGTTGGAAGTGTTTATTCACTCTTTGACCCAAAACCGCTCCAATAGCAAAGTCGCTAGCATCGCACATCAACTCAAAAGGCAGCTCCCAATTAGGGGTAACCAAGACCGGTGCCTTAGTTAGCTTATCCTTAAGAAGATTGAAGGCTTCGATACACTCTTTAGAAAAGATAAAAGGAGTATCTTTTTCCAAGAGGTGGGTCATCGGGCGAGTGATTTTAGAGAAATCCTGAATGAATCGACGATAGAAGCCCGCATGACCTAGAAAACTTCTCACGCCCTTCACGGTTGAAGGTGGAGGGAATTTGGCTATGACATCTACTTTAGCACGGTCGACTTCAAGACCGGCTTTGGAGATTTTGTGTCCTAGCACAATGCCTTCTTTTACCATAAAATGGCATTTTTCCCAATTCAGAACAAGGCGAGTGTCTTCGCACCGCTTAAGCATACGTTCCAAATTGGCAAGGCAAGAAGAGAAGGAATCCCCAAAGACCGAGAAATCATCCATGAAGACTTCCATGGTTTGCTCAACCATGCCATGGAAGATAGCCAACATGCACCTTTGGAAAGTCCCGGGGGCATTGCATAAGCCAAAAGGCATTCTTTTGTAAGCAAATGTGCCATAGGGACAAGTGAATGTTGTCTTCTCTTGATCTTGGCGATCGATGGGTATTTGGAAATAACCCGAGAAACCATCAAGAAAGCAGTAATCTTCATTACCCGCTAAACGTTCAAGCATTTGGTCCATAAAAGGAAGAGGAAAATGATCCTTTCTCGTGGCATCATTGAGTTTGCGGTAGTCTATACAAACTCTCCACCCAGTAACGAGACGGGTAGGAATCAACTCGTTGTTTTGATTGGGCACAACGGTGATGCCGCCTTTCTTAGGCACACAATGGACTGGACTAACCCATGGTGAATCCGAAATAGGGTAAATCATACCCGCATCAAGAATTTGATAACCTCTTTTTTGATGACTTCATGGATTTTAGGATTCACCCTTCGTTGGCTTTGAATTGTGGGCTTAAAGCCGTCCTCCATGAGAATTTTATGTGTGCAAAAGTGAGGATCAATTCCGCGAATATCGGAGATTTTCCAAGCGATAGCTTTTTTATGCTGCTTCAACACGGCGATAAGTCGGGATTTTTCTTCTTCTTTCAGGTCCTTTGCAATGATGACCGGTAACTTCTTGTTGTCTTCAAGGAAAACGTACTCAAGATGAGGAGGTAGGTCTTTAAGCTCAAGAGTGGGAGGATCCTCAATAGATGGTGAAACTAACGATGGATCATCATTAGTCACCTCTTTAGGAGAAGGGGGAGAAAACGGGTCTTCATTGAGAAGTCTCTCAATAGTACGAATGTCTTCATCCCAATCGGTGGAAGAATCATCATACTTAATATCGAGAGGACCCAAGCTAGCTTCAGAATCATCCAAGTCACTTTCACCAAAAGGAGTCAAAGCCGGAGCAATTGAGGCAACGGTTTCAACATTGGGTAGAGAAGAGAGAGTACTTTTGCAAGCACCATGAAAATGTTCTTCACAAGCCTCATCGAGAACATCAATAGCGTTAATACTCTCATATGAATAAGGTTTCTTAGAAATCTTACCCATATTGAAGACAGTTTTATCGTCACCAACTCTCATGATTATTTTGCCCGCGGCTACATCAATGAGAGTGCGACCGGTCCTCAAGAAGGGACGTCCAACGATTAATTAAACACGGGGATCCATCTCGTAGTCAACGACAACAAAATCCACCGGGAAGGTGAATTTGTCAACGCCAACAAAGACATCTTCGGCTATCCCCACTGGATAAGCAACCATACGGTTGGCTAATTCCAAAGTCATTTTGGTGGGGACTAGCTCGGGGAGAGATAATTGCTTCCAAACACTTAAAGGCATTAATTTTATACTGGCACCTAGATCGGCTAGGGCCATGCAATTCTCTACTCCCGGGAAGTTGCAAGGAATCAAGAAGCGACACCAAGTTTGGTGGGCAATTTCCTTAAGAGAACGGCGGAGCAATTCTCATTAAGTTGGGTCTGAGCAATGTCAAGAAGCTTCTCCTTGTCACTAAGAAGATCTTTAAACATCTTCGCGTATTTAGGCATGTGAGCAAGAGCCTCGGCAAAGGAGATGTTAAAATTCAATTGTTTAAACATTTTAAGAAAGTTTGAAACTTGAATATCATCCTTGCTCTTTTGCTTCTCTTTCCTCATCCTTGAAGGATAAGGTATATTGGATGAAGAAGAAGGCTTCAGGGAAGTAGGATCACTCACAACCACGGGTGGTGGGGAAATGGGGGTAGAAGGCAAAGGAGGTGAGGAAAGTAGCTCTTTTTCCTTGTTCACAATCACGGGTGTAGGTGTAGGAAGCTCGGGTTCCGTATAACCTTTTCCACTACGAGTGGTGATTGTTTTCATCTCCCCTCTTGGGTTTGCAACGGTGTTACTCGGAAGAGTACCCGAAGAAGAGGGTTGATTACCTTGGAAGAGCGAACCGATCATATCACGTATGTTAAGCGCTTGAGTGCTGAAAGAGTCTCTCATGTCTG
Organism: Glebionis coronaria; assembly: GCA_025667525.1. NCBI lineage: Eukaryota > Viridiplantae > Streptophyta > Magnoliopsida > Asterales > Asteraceae > Glebionis > Glebionis coronaria. The sequence continues at coordinate 315,918,025 of CM046876.1, read as the reverse complement.
CACGAATCTCATTGCTTTGTTTTGCCATGTCATTCCTTAGCTTGGCTCGAATATCGTTCCCTTGTTTCACCATTTCGCCCTTCAAGTTGACAAATTGACTCTGAAGATTCTTCACCATCTCTCGATTAGCTTTCATGAACGTCTCGACGTCTTGATTCAATGCCATCGGTTGATTGAGAGGTGGAGCTTGGTAAGCTTGAGAATTTCCTTGATTTGGGTATGGGTTTCTCTAGGATTGATATGGATTGTTAGCACGAGGTTGGGATTGGTTGTTTCAGTTATAGCTTTGTTGTTGGTTTTGGTTTGGAGGAGGGAAACCGGGTGGAGCAAGATAGTTGTTTGAACGATAACTTAGCAAGCTACGGTCTCCTTGAGGACGAGCTTGATAGCCTCCCGTGGGATAAGTACCGTATGCCGCGTTAACGTTTTCAGAAAAATTGCCTTGGGTAGAAGGACAATCATTGTAAGAATGAGGACCACCACATGTGTCACAAGAAATAGCAACGGCTTTAGCTTGTTGAAAGTGGTTTGTGGCCATGGTCATGAAATTCTTGTTCATCTCTGCGATTTGTTGGGTAAGTTCGGTTATCTCGGGATTGGAAGTAGTAGAAGAAACATTGACTCTTGAGTTAGATCTTGAGGATGCGGATGAATCCCAATTCTTGTGGTGAGTAGTAATGTTTTCAATCAACTCTCTACACTCCTCCGGTCTCCTTTTCATAAAAGTACCACCGGCGACGGCATTGATCGTGTCACGATCACAAAAAGTGAGACCATTGTAGAAAGTATCAATGAGAGTAACGGGGAGCATTTTGTGATTTGGACAACGGTCGATCAAATCATTGTATAGTTCCCAAGCATCAAAGAGCGATTCATCATTGTCTTGCATGAATCCACTAATTTGGTTACGAAGGCTTGTGACCATGGATGGTGGGAAGTAGCGCGACAAAAAACGTTGAGTCATGTCATTCCAAGTATGAATAGAATTCTTTGGGAGACGGTCAAACCATTTTTCGGCATGGTGAGAAAGCGAGTGGGGAAAGAGTTGAAGGCGAAGGTCATCCATAGAAACACCGGGGGACTTCATGTTTTGGGTGACGGTAATGAATTTGTCGAGGTGTTTGTTGGCATCATCATCCGGAATTCCGTGAAATTGCACTTGTTAGATCATGTGATGCTTCAACGAAAACTCCTGAGCCGTGACATGCATCGGCGCAATCGGGCCTCCGCGTCCGTTCATGGTGGGTTGACACAATTCCTCCATTATTCGTAAATCAGGTAGGGGGACATTGTTGTTGTTAGTGTGTAAACACTTATCCTTTTGCCACTAAAATCAAGGAAAAACAAGACCTAATCATGTGTTTTATATCGTAAAAGTCGGAATTTCGCGTGGTTTTGTGTTTTGTGTGTTAAATAGGTACAACTGATCAAAAGAAAGAAAACACGGGATTTCACGGTCAAATGTTGAAGAAAAGTCCAAAAAGAGACGAAGACAAAGTCAAAAGTCCAAAAGTGTGCCTAAGTTCACGAAACCGGCTAAACCGACACGGTTTTAAAGAAATGATCAAAGAAGCCGAATTCAAGTTCGAGTTTTAACGGATTTAACTTTTTGAAGATATTCGAGCCAAGTGGGTCCCACGTTGCTTATTGGGCCCACAAGCCCATTTGGAGAATTGAATTAAAATACTACAACGGATCACAACCCAAAACAAAAGCCCATTATGCTAAATAATATAATCTTGGGACGGTTTGTAGTTGATTTGGGCCTTAAGCCCATGTAACAAACGAAACAAATGAATTTACTTCACTTGATGCTCGGTCAAGAGATTTAAGACCAGTCAACTCCAAAACACGTGTTTACCCCACCGATTACTCCCCACCTCTCACATTTAATAAAATTCACCCCATCCTTACCCCATTTTGTTTCGATATTAACAAAGCAATATTCCACCCACTTCATCTTTCTCTCCCATTCATTTTTACAGCCACCTCCATTCACCACAAACCCTAATTTACATCACACGAATTACCCTTCATTTTTTGGGGCTTTTATCTCAAACGTGTGATTCACACGGTTTGGGATTAATCCCCTAATTTTTTCGTAGCAAACACCCACTAGTGGTCCTCCCATCAAATCCAACGTGGCAACAATCCTTCTTTTGATTGGAGGAACACCTCACCATTACCAATCCACCAATCAAAGCTCTCCACGCTGGCAATCCGAGTCACAAGAGTTATTCTCAACCATTGATCAAGCAAAGATAAAGAGAGAGAAGAATGGACGGCCGAGATTGGATGCCTTGCTCACCAAGTTTAGGGTTTCTTTATAAAAACCCCATCTCCAAGATGTATTATGAAGCTTTTCTTTATTTTCAGTTTTTTTTAATTAATTAGGAGTAGATTTAATTAGATTTAATTTTTGCAAAACTAGAATAGGTTTATTGTAATTTCTTAATTTCAGTATTGTACTCTTTTTATATAATTAATGAAAAATTGTTTTTAATTTCGTTCGATTTAAATTCCTGTCAAGTTTTGAGTTTCCAGTATTCGGTTCTTATTAATTTTAATATAACTGTTTTTTTGTTATTAAGATTTTCATTCGGTTAAAAATAAATAAATAATAATAATACTGTTCGAAGCTCTGTTTGGTTCGAGAGGAGAGATTTGGTTCGAGGTGATGTTTTTTATGATGAAGATGGTGTTTGAATTCGGTGACAAAGGGGGTTCAGCGCCCACCTTCATCTCAACGGAAATCGCAATCGGGTTTTAATCTTCTTTTTATTTTTTTGTTAATGTTTTAGTTTATCATTAATCTGCGTGGTATCTTTTTCGTCTGATTTATAAATCAGTTTTGGTTCATTATTGTTTAAGTTTCTATATGTTTCTGTTTGGTTATCTGCTTTTGACTTATCTGCTATTGCTTATTTTGTTTATTGCTTATTTGATTTGTCTTATAGGATCTATAGCTTATTTGAGTCTGCTTATTAGATTAATATATCTGCTTGTGTTTAGAATATTTTTTGTTTGGTTTCACTTATTTTATTATCTGCTTATGTTTAATCTGCTATTCTTTATTTGATTTAGTTTTAAGTGCTTGTTTACTGTTTGTTTTGTTCAATCTGCTTTTTCTTAATGTTTAGTTTGTTTAGTTTGAGACTTAGTTAGCTTATTTGATTTAGCTTTTTGTTTATTTGGTTTTACAGCTTTATTTTCCTGCGTTTGATTAAGAGATTGTTGGACCTTTTAATTGCTTTATTTTTTTTAGTTATTCGGTTTATTTGAATCAGCTTATTAGTGCTTATATTTTCCAGCCTGTTCATGCTTATTTGGTTTTTGATAATTGAGTATTATTATAGCTTATTTTTGCTTATGTGGTTTTGATTTAGAGATATTGCTTTTTAGTTTTTTTTAGTGCTTATCTAATTTTATTTTAAAGCTTATCTGCTGTGTACTTGCCTTTTTGCTATCTGCTTATTTACCTATTTTAGCTGCTGGTTGTTTGTGTTGCTGATAAGCCACAGGTCCAATTGACCTGTTGGTTTCTATAAAATAAAAAAATAATAAAAAAAAATAAATAATAACAAAAATATTGGTCCTGGTGGGAATTGACCCCCAGACCTCTCGCATATCTTACCAGCACCCCAACCAACTCATCTAGGCCTCTTCTTGAGTTCTTTTATGCGTTTTCTCTTTAATATAGGTTTTTAATTTCTAGCAGTTTTATTTAAATTGTTTATTTACAAGTTTTTAGTCTAATTAAGTTTTAATTTTAAATTCCGTTTTTATTTATTTTATTCAGATTTCAAAAATACAAAAAGACAAAAAATTATTTTATTTACTTTATAACATTAAATTTGTTTTCATTTTATTTTGTTAATTCAAAATAGTTTTTTTTTTTTAAGTTTCTTTTATCTAGTTTTCAATCAAATTAGTTTTAAATTTTAGTTTCAAAATAGTGTTTATTTAAATTAGATTAAATAAGTTTTTAAAATTGTTTAAATAATTTTTAAAAAGTTTTAATTAAATTAGTTTTTAAATTTTAAATAGATTAGTTTATAATTCCAAGTTTTATTTACCAAAAACAAAGTTAGTCGAAACGTTAATTAGAAATCAATTCGAGTGAGTCGAGGAAAAACGATTAATTGTTAAAAATAGGATTGCAAAATCTTTTTATCAAATGGCGCCGCTGCCACTTCGCTCGTATGATTGACGATTTTTCGTGAAGACGTTTGGATTTTGGGATCCGTTCTTTTTGAACGTTACGTTTCTTGCAACAAAATCAAAAATACAAAAAAAAATCAAAAACTTAAAAATACAAAAAAAATTAAAAAACCACAAAAGCAATTTCTTTCCTAAGAATTGCACAAAAAAAAATTAAAAAATCCAAAAGTAATACTTTTTCCTAAAAGTATTACACCAAAAATATTACGTATTAGTGTTAATTTTTTTTAGTTCGATTTCTTTCGATTTTTATTGTGATTATATATTTTTCTAAAAAATACAAAAAGATTTTTCTTTTATATATTACGTAGCATAATAATTATTGTTATTTCGTTTTCTTCTGACACTACCATGGATAATCGTCTGATTTGGGAAATCTTACAAGAAGGGCGTTATAAGATTATGTCCGAGGAGTGTTCGACTTGTGGTGCGCCTCATGCTTATTTTAATTGTGACAAAACTTATGAGGAGGTTTATAATAATGAGGAAAGTATGTGTTATGATACTAATACTTATTTTGGCTCCCCTAGTTTTCCTACGACTAGTGACCCACCACAATATGATCAACTATTTTATGGGGAATTTCAAAATCAAGGGTTTTCAAATAATGAAGGTTTTCCAAATGAAGACAATTTTCAAAACTATAATCAAGGTAGTATTTCACAACCTCAAATGGACTTAATTCTTCATAAACTTGAGGAACATGGTAGATTCTTAAGAGAAATGCAAGAGGAAACCGATAGGAAATTCATGCTCCTTTTAGAAACCTATCAAGCTCAATGTAAGATTGAGTCGTCTTTGAGAGTTGATATTGAGCCTAACACCACTACTAGTAGTGATGTTCCCACTGTGGATCCTTCCATCTATCCGCCAATAAAGGAGAGACAAGGCCCGGAGATTATCATGAGTTTTACTCACCCTCCGGTGTTGACACCCACAGATACTATTAGCTCTCCTCTTTCCTCGCCTATTGAGGAAATTCCCGAAATTATTCTTGAGCCTCCATTACCAATTGATGACCCCATTTCTTTTATGACTCCTTCACCTACCCCTTCAAACGACTTTATGCTTTCTTCAAATCCTCTTAGCGAGACATGTTTTGAGAAACCTATTTTTGAGGAGTGTGAGTGCATAGAAGAAGAACCCATAAGGTGTCCTACACCTAAGGAGTTTGTAGATAGGGATGAATTATCTTGTAATTCCGACTACATTTTTAATTATTCCTCGGAATCGGATGAGGATGATTCTCCTATTTTACCCAAACCGACTTTTGGAAACCATGATACTAATGATTTATCGATTTCCTTACTCCTTAGTGATGACTTTTATACCCCGAGTATTGAGAAATTCCATCACGAGGATGCTTTTTATGATCCCGTGTTATTGGATTTCTCGCATGAGCTTAATTGTGATCATGGTATTGATGAGAAGGCAAATGGTGTTTTAAAACTTGATATTGATATTGATTTTGAAAACTCAGATTTTGATAAATTCACATTTGCCTATTCGCCAATTACTTTTGATTCTACCATCGATTCTCATCCAATTCTCGAGGAGTTACCTAATCAACACTCCTCTAATGAGAATTACGTTTACCACATTCGTGAGGATTTAACTTATCAACAAATCCCACAAATGAATGATGGTTTCGTACTTGATCGTGATCTCTTCGAGAGAATTTCTAAAATCCTCAATGAAGGGAACGACAAACCTTTGTTTGAAGAGCCTATCTATGATGAAGAATTCGAAGAGATTCACGTTCATGAGGATGAATGCTTTGACCCGGGAGGTGACATTGACCATTCTATGATTGATACCTTTATGGCTTTGCCGGATAGTGACCATCCATTATCATTGGGGGATGAAAATTTTTCTCCTTTACCCATCCCACCTCCCGTGGATCACGACCTCACATACTTTTTGTATGTTGAGAGGACCTTTTTACCTTCTATGACTTATCCTCCTGCCTCTTATTTATTATGTTCCTCCGGGACCGAGGACAAGATCTTTGATCCCGGTATTACATTCGAGGCTTCCCCATGGACCATTTAATTCGGGGTCAAGTCAGGCTCGTGACTCGGTTAACAAAAACAAGCGCTTCTCGGGAGGCAACCCGATGATCTATTTTTCTATCTATTTTCTAGAATAAGTGTAGGGGGAGCCGTGTAGGTTGTTTGTTTTGTGATTGTGTAGGGACATGTGCTTTGATGATCAACTTTTGGTATTTTTGACGAGACCCGTGTTCCCGTGTTTCCCGTGTACCCGGTTCCTTTGATAAGTTTTTGCTATTGTGATTCAATCTTGTATATAAATAAAACAAATAAATGTAATCACTTTAGTTTTCCTTTCCTTAGCTCGATTTTAAACAACGTACTCAATGTCATAAGTGTAGGGGAGTTTATTCTCCCACATGCTTAAACATTGAGGACAATGTTTATATTAAGTGTAGGGGGGATTTCTATCGAAATTTTAGTGGGCTTTTCCATGAATTTGACCCTATTTTACCGGAAAATTTAAAATTTTTTCAACGTTTTTCAAATTTTTGATCTATTTTGGCCTTGTAGTATTTTTCATTTATTTTCTTTTTTTCATCGCATCGTAATTATATTTTCCATTGCAAGAATAAAGTCAAAAATAAATAAATAAATAAAATGGTTTTAACAAGTTTAGATGTCTTTGATATATTAGGCCCGTCGTGAATATTTTGACTCAACCCGAGTTTACTTATCCAAGTTTACTCTAGCTAGTATCCTTAACCATATGGACCTTAATTGGTTTATTAGACTAAGCATCCACGAGTCTCATTCCTTGAGATTTTAAATTGTGGAGAATGAGAGATGATAGAGTTAATTATAAGTTTAGTATTCTTTCATTAACTTATGTGAGTTAGTTATGAGCTTTTTCTCCCGTCGCTTGTTAATAAATATATTTGCAATAAGTAAGGTTGTACGATTTGAAAAGTTACTTAGCTTCTAGCACAAGATCGTTTAAAAGTTGCTCGGTATTAATTAGAGTTCATAGCCAAGGCATAACTTATTGAAGCGGGACGCGAAGATTGGCTTATCCAAAAAGGCCCTAACAAGGCATGAGGATACCCAAGTCCAAAAAGGCCCTAACAAGGAATGAGGATTCACTTTTTTTGCTAAAGATCCTAGGAGATTGTGAAGATCATTAATCCAAATCAATATGATGGATCAAGACACACGACGAGAAGCAATTACTCCCCTAAAGATCATGGAGAAGTCTATCCAAAAAGACCCTAACAAGGTATGAGGATAAATAGATCCAAGTCCGAAAAGGAGGCAGATCGTTGTATATCAAAATCCTAAATAAAGAAGAGGATAAATGAAGAAGTCGTGGTCAACGTTTGAATCATCTTTCACTCCTAATGAAGATGTATACCAAAATGAAGAGAAGACCATAATTTCAAGATCGTCTCTCAAGATTTGAAGTTTGAAGTACAAGCCAAATATCGGTCCGAGAAAGGTCTCAAATCGTGAAACGAGTTATGCTAAGATATGAACTTTATGAGGTTTCGAGAAGTCGTTTTAAAAGATTTTGTCCTTTAGCTAACTATTGATTAAATCGTCCCACTTTATTTTCGGCCTTAATAAATTATCGAAATAAGTCAAAAATGCATCCTCGTGATCATTCAAGACAAAAATAAAATACAAGAGATACACCGTAGGAATAAGGGGGTCTAAGTGATTAATTAAACCACATGAGTAAGTGTTAGTTGTGCTAACTTGTAATAACAATGATCTCGTTTTTAAGCTTGGTATGGGGAACGTGAAACTTGAGGGTGATTAATATTCATGACACCAAAGCCCTAATTCAAGTCTTAGATTTCTTTACGAGTTTCTTCCATCTAATAATTTCCAAGTTAATAAACCCTTAATAACTTTTGTTTCCTTTTAAGTTTTTATCTTTTCATCGTAGTAGTAGTGGTAATAGTAATAAAGGCCGAGATGGATTGATTATGAGAAAAATGTAACTTATGCCTTAAAATAATGCATTGCATGGGGTCATTGCAATGGTCAAGTGTAGGGGATTTAATAAGTGTGTAAACACTTATCCTTTTGCCACTAAAATCAAGGAAAAACAAGACCTAATCATGTGTTTTATATCGTAAAAGTCGGAATTACGCGTGGTTTTGTGTTTTGTGTGTTAAATAGGTACAAATGATCAAAAGAAAGAAAACACGGGATTTCACGGTCAAATGTTGAAGAAAAGTCCAAAAAGAGACGAAGACAAAGTCAAAAGTCCAAAAGTGTGCCTAAGTTCACGAAACCGGCTAAACCGACACGGTTTTAAAGAAATGATAAAAGAAGCCGAATTCAAGTTCGAGTTTTAACGGATTTAACTTTTTGAAGATATTCGAGCCAAGTGGGTCCCACATTGCTTATTGGGCCCACAAGCCCATTTGGAAAATTGAATTAAAATACTACAACGGATCACAACCCAAAACAAAAGCCCATTATGCAAAATAATATAATCTTGGGACGGTTTGTAGTTGATTTGGGCCTTAAGCCCATGTAACAAACGAAACAAATGAATTTACTTCACTTGATGCTCGGTCAAGAGATTTAAGACCAGTCAACTCCAAAACACGTGTTTACCCCACCGATTACTCCCCACCTCTCACATTTAATAAAACTCACCCCATCCTTACCCCATTTTGTTTCGATATTAACAAAGCAATATTCCACCCACTTCATCTTTCTCTCCCATTCATTTTTACAGCCACCTCCATTCACCACAAACCCTAATTTACATCACACGAATTACCCTTCATTTTTTGGGGCTTTTATCTCAAACGTGTGATTCACAAGGTTTGGGATTAATCCCCCCATTTTTTCTCAGCAAACACCCACTAGTGGTCCTCCCATCAAATCCAACGTGGCAACAATCCTTCTTTTGATTGGAGGAACACCTCACCATTACCAATCCACCAATCAAAGCTCTCCACGCTGGCAATCCGAGTCACAAGAGTTATTCTCAACCATTGATCAAGCAAAGATAAAGAGAGAGAAGAATGGACGGCCGAGATTGGAAGCCTTGCTCACCAAGTTTAGGGTTTCTTTATAAAAACCCCATCTCCAAGATGTATTATGAAGCTTTCCTTTATTTTCAGTTTTTTTAATTAATTAGGAGTAGATTTAATTAGATTTAATTTTTGCAAAATTAGAACAGGTTTATTGTAATTTCTTAATTTCAGTATTGTACTCTTTTTATATAATTAATGAAAAATTGTTTTTAATTTCGTTCGATTTAAATTCCTGTCAAGTTTTGAGTTTCCAGTATTCGGTTCTTATTAATTTTAATATAACTGTTTTTTTATTATTAAGATTTTCATTCGGTTAAAAAAATAAAAAAAAATTAATACTGTTCGAAGCTCTGTTTGGTTGGAGAGGAGAGATTTGGTTCGAGGTGATGTTTTTGATGATGAAGATGGTGTGTGAATTCGGTGACAAAGGGGGTTCAGCGCCCACCTTCATCTCAACGGAAATCACAATCGGGTTTTAATCTTCTTTTTATTTTTTGTTAATGTTTTAGTTTATCATTAATCTGCTTGGTATCTTTTTCGTCTGATTTATAAATCAGTTTTGGTTCATTATTGTTTAAGTTTCTATATGTTTCTGTTTGGTTATCTGCTTTTGACTTATCTGCTATTGCTTATTTGTTTATTGCTTATTTGATTTGTCTTATAGGATCTATAGCTTATTTGAGTCTGCTAATTAGATTAATATATCTGCTTGTGTTTAGAATATTTTTTGTTTGGTTTCACTTATTTTATTATCTGCTTATGTTTAATCTGCTACTCTTTATTTGATTTAGTTTTAAGTGCTAGTTTACTGTTTGTTTTGTTCAATCTGCTTTTGCTTAATGTTTAGTTTGTTTAGTTTGAGACTTAGTTAGCTTATTTGATTTAGATTTTTGTTTATTTGGTTTTACAGCTTTATTTGCCTGCGTTTGATTAAGAGATTGTTGGACCTTTTAATTGCTTTATTTTTTTTAGTTATTCGGTTTATTTGAATCAGCTTATTACTGCTTATATTTTTCAGCCTGTTCATGCTTATTTGGTTTTTGATAATTGAGTATTATTATAGCTTATTTCTGCTTATGTGGTTTTGATTTAGAGATATTGCTTTTTAGTTTTTTTTAGTGCTTATCTAATTTTATTTTAAAGCTTATCTGCTGTGTACTTGCCTTTTTGCTATCTGCTTATTTACCTATTTTAGCTGCTGGTTGTTTGTGTTGCTGATAAGCCACAGGTCCAATTGACCTGTTGGTTTCTATAAAATCAAAAAAAAAAAAAATAATAAATAATAACAAAAATATTGGTCCTGGTGGGAATCGACCCCCAGACCTCTCGCATATCTTACCAGCACCCCAACCAACTCATCTAGGCATCTTCTTGTGTTCTTTTATGCGTTTTCTCTTAAATATAGTTTTTAATTTCTAGCAGTTTTATTTAAATTGTTTATTTATAAGTTTTTAGTCTAATTAAGTTTTAATTTTAAATTCCGTTTTTATTTATTTTATTCAGATTTCAAAAATACAAAAAGACAAAAAAATATTTTATTTACTTTATAATATTAAATTTGTTTTCATTTTATTTTGTTAATTCAAAATAGTCTTTTTTTAAAGTTTCTTTTATCTAGTTTTCAATCAAATTAGTTTTAAATTTTAGTTTCAAAATAGTGTTTATTTAAATTAGATTAAATTAGTTTTTAAAATTGTTTAAATAATTTTTAAATAGTTTTAATTAAATTAGTTTTTAAACTTTAAATAGATTAGTTTATAATTCCAAGTTTCATTTACCAAAAATAAAGTTAGTCGAAACGTTAATTAGAAATCAATTCGAGTGAGTCGAGGAAAAACGATTAATTGTTAAAAATAGGATTGCACCAAAGTTAATCTAAAATCAAAGAAAGGTAGAAAGAGATTAAAGATTAAAAGCTTAACTAGAACTTGATTAATGAAATCAACAATACATAAATGTTTAATCTTGAAAGATTCAAAGAAAGAAAGATGAAAACTTAGTGAGAGAAAGTGGAGAACTAACTAACCTTCTAATGTGTATTAGGAGGGTATTTATAGGAGGGTATTTATAGGAAAAATGGAAGGAGTGCATGTGTTGCCTCTTCTTTCTTTCTTTCTTCACGTCTTCTCGACTCGATTTAATTCTTTGTCTTTTCTCGACGTCGTCTCGGGATTTGAACTTGTCTTGATAATTTTCTTCTTTAGTTTAGTCTTGAGTCCTTCGACTTCATTAAACTTCCGTCTTTAGAATTTTTTTCTTCGATAAATCTTCATAATAGGCCTTGGACTTCCGTTCTTTATGCATTCTTGATCTTTTGACTTCGTCTTTTCCCGTTTTCTTCGATAAAAGCCCGTGAAAGCCCGTGTTTTCTTCCTTTTTCATCTTTTGGTCCTAAAACACAATAAAAACACGCATAATTCCGACTTTTACGACATAAAATACACGTTTTGGTCTTGTTATTATTGGAAATAAGTGGTAAAAGGTTAAGTGTTTTCACACTTATTAAAAGGTTACCTCCATAACTCCGTATGGCGGAAGGTCCAAAGAGATCCATATGTAGGAGTTCTAAGCACCGAGAGGTTGAAATCAAATTCTTGGCTTTTTTTTACTTGAGTGATTGCTTTCCAACTTTGCAAGCATCACAAAAGTGACATCAAACTTCATCTTGGGGAGGTGTCTTACCAACTCCTTAGAGACTAAATATTGAATTAGACGCATATTAGCGTGACCTAATTTCCTATGCCAAAGAGTAGAACTATCATCTATAGTCGCAAGACATATGTTGTCTTTTGACTTCTTATTGACCTTCATGACATAAAGCCCATGCTTTCTAACACCTTTTCCAATGACCTTTCCATCTTTTACGATTTCACTGTCATTTTCCGAAAAGATGACCTTACACTTATTGTCACAAATTTGACCTATGCTTAAAAGGTTAAACCCTAAATTATCTACGTACTCAACATTTTCAATGGTCATGGAGTCAAGAGAAACCGTACCTTTGCCAATGATATTACCAAGTAGACTACTAGAAAATGTGACGTTACCTCCATCATATGCTTTGTAGCGCGAGAACAAACTTCGATTACCCGTCATGTGTTTAGAACAACCACTATCCTTAATCCACTAGTCGGGTTCCAAATCAATTACCAATCATATCTAGGTAACAACACACACGATCAAACATTTGGTCCCCAATATCTCATGGGTCCAAAATTGTTAGTTCCAAACATCCCTTGCATTTGGTTGGGATGCCTGAATGGAGAAGGGGTTCCCGATGGGGAACAAAAGGGAGGAGGATAATAATTCATATAACCATTTTGTTGTTCATTATTTCTCCTAGGTGTATTTGATCTTGGTTTAGAGTTGTGGTCATTCCTTCTAGGTGTTGGATTTTTACTTCTAGGTCGTGAATTGTTTTGACTATCTCTTCTAGGTGTTGTCGTTCTACTTCTAGCCTAGACTCATTCCGTAATCTTGGTGGAGTAGAAGATGGTCATGATAAACTTCTATTTCCCATTAGAGGTTTACTTAAAAGCTTATAGAACTTATCAACGACATTGTCGTCAAGTATGGGTAATTTGACTTTGTTAACAATATGATGCTTAGGATATTCACCTAAATTTGACTTTTCAGAAAGTTCAAGATTTTTAGCAAAAATTCTTTCTGGCCGCGGTTCCTTATCTAGGGCGGCGGTTCTATAGTGATAAGGAACCGCCCCATACAATCTGGGACCAGGTACAACAGACAGTTTTTTTGAAAATCTGACTTGTTTAGATTCACTGGTTGATGCTTCATTTGAGTTAAAACCTACACCAAGTCTTTCCTTAGAATGAATTTGTTTGTTTAACATATCATCAAGAGCACTAGTACCTTTCATGAACTTTTCCAGTTTAATGGAGGTGCTCTTGAGATCTTCATTCTCTAATCTAAGTTTCTCACAACTTACGCAACCTACATCAACTTCTTTATTTTTCTCAAGCTTGGCTAATTTTTCCCTAAGTTCATTGATCTCATTTTTAAGCTTAGTTTTGGTTGATTTTAAGGTTTTGTTCTTTTCTATGAATTTAAGGCTAAGTTTGTGTAAATTATCATATTGGCCTTCTAATTCAATATCATCTAAGGTGGAGCTATCATTGCTATAATATTCGGTTTCGGAATGTACCTCTTTAGAAGTGTGAGCCATAATACATTTCTCCTCTTTGGGGTTGTCATCAACATCTTCACCGCTATCGCTCTAAGAACCACTAACGAATGCCGTGTGATTCTTATCGCGTGAGGGTTTTGGACACTCACTAATGAAATGATTTGGATCACCACATCTAAAGCAATTCCTATCACCTTTTTCGTTCTTGGCAAACCGATTCTTTGAGAATGATTTCTTGTCATTGTTGGGTTGCCTCATGTGTTGACCTCGTCTTTTGAAGAACCTCTTGAAATCTCTCACCGCCAATGCATACTCCTCGTCATCGCTATCCGAGGAACTATCATGATCGCTTTGTGCCTTCTTGTCTTTGAGTGCAAGAGACTTCCTTTCACTCTTGTTTTTCACCAATTCCGAGTCCTTCAAAATTATCATCTCATAAACCTTCAAGTTTCCTATGAGTTCATCGAGTGATAAAGTTGAGAGATCTTTCGATTCTTTGATCGCCGTGACTTTTGCTCTCCACTTCGGATGTAAGGCCCTTAGAAACTTCCTAACATTGTTCTTGCTAGAAAAACCTTCATCAAGTGCTTTTAGACTAGTAATAATAGTGTTAAATCTAGCAAAAGCACTATCAATAGTTTCATCTTCTAAGATGACAAATTGTTCATATTGTTGGACAAGAAGATCGATTTTTCTTTCTTTGACTTGGCTATTACCTTGGTGGGTAAAAGAGTGTTCCAAATATCTTTAGCGGTTTCATACATAAAAATCCTCTCATACTCTTTCTTAGGTAAGGCATTATAAATCACCATTTTAGCCTCATTATTTTTCGAAAGTTTCTTTTTAGTATCATCATTAGCTTTGTCAAAAGTGACCAATTCCTTTGTTTTAGAAACTTCATTAAATTTAAAAGGTAAAAAATCACCATTGGTAATAACATGCCAAAGATCTAAATCTTTTGATTTCACTTAAGTCTCAAATCTATTTTTCCAATAAATAAAACTATCGGTTTCAAAAAGTGGTGGTATTTGCATAGATTGCCCTTCTAGGTACTTGTTGGAATCCATAGATCGATTCAAGTTTTTAAAATACAATATACTTTAAAAATACTTGAGCAACCCGCTCTGATACCAATTGTAGAAACTAGAAGGGGGGGGGGTGAATAGTTTCTTATATTTACTTGTTAAATGATGGTTTTCAAAAAATCCTTTTTCTCAAAAACTTAGACTTAAGGAAATATGTGAAATCTTCTTATGTAGAATATGAACAATGATAGTGTAACTAAACTAATACTAACTAATGTATATGCACAAAGAATAAAGAATGTAAAGAGTTAAGGGTAAAGAAAGATCAAACCAAACACCAAGGATTTATAGTGGTTCGAAAATGAAGCTCACTCCTCGTTCCTACTCCACTCCTCGAGTACTCCTTACTCGAGAGTTCACTACACAACAATCTCCTCATGGTGGAGAAAACCGTACACGTTGCTTAAGCAATTTCCGACTCTAAGCTAAAAGTCGAGCCCTAATCGTAGCTAGGACCAATCTACACAACTATACTTAGTACATACACAACTTCCAAATATACACAACTACTTGGATCTTCACAACTATGACACAACAACAAATGTATAAGATTTGATCTTCAAAGGATCTTTGGTGGTGGACTCAACACTTCACAAGGATAGTGTTCATCTCTTTGCACTTCAAGAGGAAGGGATGGATGAGATAGATTCACTTCTAAACAAGTAGTAATCAATCAAATGATCAAGGATTTGAGTGATTTAAGAAGTATGTTTGAATCTAGAAATTTATGTGCAAAAGAGGTGAAGAGAAAATCTGAGAAAGGTCCACTATTTATAGGACAAAGGGCCAACGGCTATATCTGCCCGCGGTTCCTTATCTCAGCCGGCGGTACCTTATCGATAAGGAACCGCCTAGGCACTAGGGAACACCCAGAGTAGACTCCGCTCCCTTTTTGTCCTTTAGTGGTAGAGGTTACTCTTAATAAAAGGTGAGTTTTAAGAAAAGATTAAATCACTTGATCACTTGATTAAGGTTAGTACTTGTTTATTCATACCTTAAGTGAAAATGGGTAAAATGAAAAATACTTGAACTCAAGAATTCGTTTTTCATTGTTTTCTTAAATGCTTGTTTTTACATATTGTCGTAATCAAAACTAAGCGAGACAGAAAAATGCAAGTAACGTTTTTAGGCATTATTGTATTAACAGTAAAGTTTTAATTTATACGTATTTTCATGCATTTAATTTTCTTAGGTATTTTATGAGGGTTTTACATTAAATCTTCATCATCCCCCACTGTCATCAGCAAGCACAGTTGGCCGAGTGGCCAAATCACTTCTCCACTGAAGCCTTTGAGCAGCGACATGGTTGGCATCTACTAGCTTTTAACCTCCGGTCGTAGCTGTGTGAAGCAATGCTCGTAAGGAATTTCTGCTATGGATCCCCCATCGATATACATGTGGCAGATAGCGTGGTCTCCCATGTTTACCTTAATTGTTAAGGGTCCTTCAGCTACATTGCTTGCGGTCAGGGAAGGGAATGAGATTTCAGCTCTACGAGAAATGTTTTGACTAAACTTTTGCCTGGTTCTGCGCTGCCACGATTGCACCATGTAGATGGTCGTTGGCTTATCCTTTGGTTGGTCTTTTTTGTTCTCGTTCTTCTAATTGTCCCTCTCATCTTTCCAATATATGATGAGATGTTTGAGTTTGCCTGCCTTTACCACCCCCTTGATGTGTTCCCTAAGTTGGACGCAGTCGTTTGTTCCATGCCCCTTCTCATTATGATACTCACAGTACCGATGTCTGGACGTCTTTTTAACTAGGGTGGTCATTGGGGTGGCTTTGGGAAGTTCGCGCGTTCAGACAGTAGTATTTCCCTTGGGGTCATCTTGAGGGGGTAAATTTGTCAGTCTCACGCCCTCCTCTCTGCTGGCCATAATAGTCGAGACTTAGATTGCTGTTTTGGCCATTAGACTGCCTCCAGGGTTGATCTTAATATCTGTAGTTCGAGTTACCCCTTTTGCTATTGGCGACCACTGCTTACCCTTGGATGAAGGATCTGACCCTTCTCATTAGCTCATCGAAGGTTGATGGGACTCTGTCATTCAGGCGCCTAATCAGCTACTAATCAGTTATCCCGTGCATAGAGTCAGAAATTTTAAAGATTTATGCGCATGCTTTGTGAATGAAGTAAAAATACACTTTTAGGAAAAAAACGTATAAATTGTAAATATTGAATAATACGTTTAGGAAAACTTAAAATACGACAATGAGTTTATTCACCAAGGAGGTACAAGTGTGTGACAAATTATTAACTTTTTGAATGATTATTGCTTGAAAAGAGAAAAGGAAATGATGGATTACGCTAAAAATGAACTACGACGTAAAACATAAAAACGTAAAAACGTAAAACGAGACGTAAAATTCGACTAAATTTAAAAAAATTGAAAATTACCAAATAAATCCTAAAAAATGTAACTAAGAAAGAAAAATTGACCAACTTTTTCAAAACACTTTAATTAATTTTTATTAAATTTTAAAATTTAATTAAAACCCTAAAAACAAAATAATTAAGAAAAAGTCAAAATCAAAATTTTTCCTAAAATATATTAATCTAAGCCTAAAATTATTTTTCATAAAACTAAAACTTATTTTTATTTAATTTAAAAAATTAATAAAAACAAAAATTAAAGTAATAATTAAAAATAATCTAGAAAAGGGAAAAATCTAAAACCAGTTTTCAAAAGTCCTAAAAGTAAAAGAGAAAAGAAAACTAAAAGGAAGTAAAAACTGTAAGCCAATAAGCCAGAATAGCCCAGATAAGCTACGACTTATTTACTTAAGAAGAATTGAAAATGGTCTTAAGTACAAGTTGGTTTGAAAGTGTGACAAGAAAGACAACCTGGTACAATGGAAAGGAATCTGACAGGTCAGGAGTTCGAATCTATGCCTTACATGTTTTTTATTTTTATTTTTTTATTATTTCTTTTTGGACAAAAAACAACCCCCAATAAGCAGTGGCTTATTGGGGTGACAATAAGCTAAGAAACACAGTCAATAAACTAAAAACAAGCAGAAAAATAACCCAGAATATCAAATAAGCATACAAACAGCTTATGCCTTGTGTCACATATTAGATACAAAAGGGGAGTCCTTTGACCGATATCTGACAGCACACAAATAATGTTTATCAAACATGTGCCTGAAAACAATTATTTGGTGACTTTCGGTTAAGCTATAAGCCCACAATAAGCTTACAAACCACAAAATACCAACAAGAAGACCTATATAATCATGCAAACTAACATATTAACAAGTTTCACTACTTAAAACACAAAAAATCAAACTCAAAAGTCGATCTGATGGTTTTTGGTGTTTTAAATAGATTTTCAACAAGTAAATTAGCACAAACCTCAATCAAGTATTATGAACATCACTTAGCATATATCTCACACAGACACACATCATTAATCATCCCACAGCTTTTAGAACACAGATAATCAAAAGACCAAAATTACTTGGAAAATAGATAGATTTTTGCAATCCACCCCAAAGCTGTGCAGGCCAACGTGGTGTATTGTGTGTCACCCACAACTTTAACCACAGAGAACCAAACACCCCTAATTGACTATTTGGAAAACTTTCAAACCAACATAGATTAAAACATTACAAACAACCAAGATTATTACTAAATATCATCAAATAACACCTAAATAACAGATTGAAACCAGAAGAACATAATAATATAGCAGTTATCACACACCACTTAGCAACAGATTTTTTTGGCAAATATAAAAGAGAAAGATAGAAGGTGTGCACCTCCCCCATTTACTTCCTATGGGGGTCAGTTAAGATCCAAAGAAGCTTGTTCATAAATGAACAAGATACTTGGTGTCTTGGAAAATTGAAAAGAGGGTGAGGTCTTGATGATTGCCCAAATGGTAGGAACAAGACCTTGGTTGCTGCTTTGATATCACACACAAACAAATACAAATCAAACTTCAAGCCCCATGAAGCAAGGTATAAGCTAGTTTGGGGCTAGCTTATGTCTCAGCTTAAAAGGGCAGTTAGTTAAGCAAAGGTGAAACAAATAATAATGGACTTAGAACCAAAAATTTTGAAAACAGATTAAGTGGAAGAAGGACACCCACAAGAAAGGATACCCAAATTTGAGTACTCACTACACCTTGATTTTCAAAATCAGGGTGTTATGATCATACTCAAATCCAAATAAACCAAGTGTTTTAGCTTTTAGCCACTTAATCTCAAAAATATTATGAAAAAATAAACCAACTTTCATGAAACTTAAAAGAGTCTCACTGATTAATAACTAACACTTGAATTGAAAACAAAAAAACTTTTGGACTCAGATTTTTCAAACACCAACTTTTCATTAATTTTAAAAAAGAATTACATAAGTAAAAATCTGGACAAAATGAAAAATAAAAATCCTATCCCGTATATAACGGGTAAAAGATGATTCTAGAATGCTAAAAGATAAAACCCTAATTAGGGATGGAAACGGTCGGGTTCAGCTCGGGTTTTACTAAACCCGTACCCGCACCCGTTTATAATATCCAAACCCGCATCCGTCCCAATACCCGACGGGTACCCGATTAATATTAACCGAATGGGTTTTTAGTTTTCACTCGCGGGTATTGGGTATCCACATTAAATTTCGTTGGACATAATTGTACGTCAAAATTAAAAAAACCAATAAAAACAATCAAAATACCCTAATATAATATTTTATATTTTTGGAAGATGAAGAATACTAATTCAATACTATATCATGTGATTTAATATATCAGATAAATCATTGTTTTATTTAAAGTTACAAAATCAAAATACGCTTGATCACAAACATTTTCATACATACAAAATGTAACTAATATAAGCATTTCATTTGTTCAATAATATTTGTCTACTATTTCGCACAAATTTAAAAATTATATAAAATAGCAATAAACGATATGTATTTTGGTAAACGGGTACATATACGGGTAAACGGGGCGGGTATTAGTAAAACCCGAACCCGAACCCGTACCCGCGAAAAATAAAATATCCCAACCCGAACCCGCATCCAAACCCGCCAACCCGAATCCGAACTCGAACCAATCGGTTCGGGTTTTGGTTTTCTCCATCGGGCACGGGTGCTTTTGCCATCCCTAACCCTAATGTGCTATGAATTTCTAAAAGTTCCCTTGAGATTTTTAATATCAAAATTGGTCAAATTGGTTCCTTGTGATATCTGCCATAAACCATGTAACTGCCAGCTATCCATAAGTGATCCAAGCCATCCATAGAGTATTGGAGAACACGTTTTAGCTTAGGTCCATTGATCCTTACTGCCACAATTTGTTTGGGAGCCATATTGGGGGTTTTGGTGCAGGGGAGGTCCCAACATGTCACATGGGGTGATGTGGTAGGATTTTGTGGGTGATGATGTATTTAGCAAACCTTAAATCATCAATTTGGATATACAATTAAGTTAATTCACAGGATTAAACGATTTAGGTTTAGGGTTTATGTGAGGAACAGTGAGGGGTTTTGATTCTTAATTCAGGGAAGAGAAGTGTTAACCGCGTTTAGTGTTTAAATAATACTCCATCGGTCCCTAATTAAATGTCTACTTTTGACTTTTAAAGTCTTTCGTTGGCAATTTTGACTTCAAATTATTTTGTTTGTGTTATATAATATATGATGTAAAATATATGAATGAATTGAGTTTCAAATGTGTTTTCATTAATATAAATTTTATCAAAAATTATAAAACACAAATACAGTAATTTAAGGTCAAAGTTGACAAAAAATACTTTAAAAGTCAACAGTGGACACTTATTTAGTGTCAGAGAGAGTAATAATTTGAAATTATTATTATTAAACTCAAACGGGTAGTGGGATGGTGACGTGGTGGGTAAATGGGTTTTGGGCTTTGGGTATGGGCTTAGGTAAAGGGCGGGTTTGGTACTAAATGGGTTTATGGTTAAGGTAGTTTCACCCCCAATACTTTCAGTAACATCACAAATTTCTCCCAAAGTTCTATAGCAGCTATTTAGGGCAAAGTCTTCCTATTTGCAATTTCAGTCCATATGGTTGATAGAAACTTTGTAAAGGAATAGAAATGCAATTGTTGATATCATCAAGGGTTTGTTTTGACTATTCTTGAAACTATAAGGACCACAATGTATTTATAAGGATTTACAAGGGCCTAAAGTTACAATTCTTCAAACTTGAGGGACCAATCTTGTAATTCTTCAATTTTTCAAGGACTTTCTTGGAAATTCATCATTCGGGTCCGGTTCTTTGTGCGGCTTTGTTTCCCATGTTCATTTTTGCTTGTTTCTTTGTGATCTTTTTCTTTTTCACGAAATCTGTACCTAAAATACACAATCAACAAACACAAGCATATTTCAAGGTATTTTATGACATTTCAATGCATTTAAGGCCTGATTTGGACGATGTGACTATGTATAATTATAGTCTCATCACTCCCCCATACTAAACCATTGTCGTGCCATCACGCAATGCTAGAATAAAGTGTAACACCCCACTTGGATAAGTGGACTGTTACGTGTATGTATGGCGTGTCATCAAAGCATAAGGTAAATGTCCTAAAACATTAACTGACCATAAAGGAAATACCGGAATCAAACATCGGTAATCCAAACATAAGCCCAAAACATGAAAAATAAAATAATGAAAGAAAGGACTAAACAATGTCCAAATAAGCAGAATAATGTAAGTACATAAAGTAAGAAGTCTGGATAGCTCCCATCCAAATGCACATGCTCTCAGAATCCTAAGAGCGTCCTGGGGTACCTGCCGTTAGAACATGAAAGGGAACTACGGCTGAGCATAACGCTCAGTGAACGGATATAGAGCATGATAAGGAACTACTGAAATGAAACAGATGGTAAAATACTGGAGCTGTAAGACTCATAAGTAAAGTTGCAGCGGAAATCTGTGCATAATCTGTAAAGTCTGATTCGTAAATAATAAAGCTGAACTAATATCTGATAAATCTGAAAACATGCATTTACTGTATTTTAATTTGCCAGAGCTTATATAGGTCACGTGCTGTAACAACCGTGCATGAATAACTGGAAGGGTGACCTCGTCATACTGTAGAGGGGTGACCTCTAAATAACTGTGCTGGGTGGAGGGATCAGCTCCAATGTGAAGGATGTAGAGCACACACCACATTCACCCTGATAACTTGTAACACTTATAAGCCTAGGATGCATCCATACGCCCCACTAATAATACTGATAAAATGGCCAAGCTGAGCTGAGTGGGACGATGCAGGATATCACTCTCCTGCATGTGAGTCACGACACCGGTGCCTCTAGTGCCGTGGTTACGGTACCTCCGTAACTAGTACATAAACTGGTCGTGCTTGTATATAATGCTCAGGTAATTTATTTTATTATTAACATGATTACTGATAAGCTTAAACATATACTGGGGAAAACATTTGGCTGAAGATGGGGAATCCTAATCATGCATAGAAAGGAAGTCCTTACTGAAAAGAACGGAAATCCGTACCTTATGTCCGGTAATGAAATAAGACTGAAAGCTGAAAGATCTATTTTGAATTCATGGTTACTACATAAATAACGGACGCGAATGATTTAACTGATTACTATTTACTATTACTGATTCTCATCTGTTCTTAGTTTAATTTATTTTATTCTTGTATTTCTGTTTATGTATAATCTGATTAATCTGATTGTCTAGTGTATTTCTGATAAACCCGACTGTTCTTAAATATTCACTGAATAGCGTACATCATGTATTTCTGATTACTGTATAATATATGGTATTCTGATTACGGTATTAAACTGTATTCTGTCATTATTACTGATTCTTGAAGTATTGTAATTCTGATGGTCTTTAATTAGTTACTGAGAGTACTGTGATACTTATTCTAATATTTACGATACTGCTAAAAATAATAACCTGCTATAATATAAGTTTCTAAATTTAGAAAGATTTTCAAATGAATAAAATCATTTAATAATATTATACCCTTTAATTTTACAAAACCAATTTAATATAATAATTTTAATCTAATGAATAAATCATTAAAACATTTATTTAAACAAAAATGATTAAAAAGGTATAATTAAAATCTTCATTTTTATAATTCTAAAATAGCCCCGAGCCTACCGAGATACCCCTTTCTCGGTCACACTAAAACAAGCCAACAAAATATAAAATCCAAAACTGGATTAGCGACAGAAATTCCTGTCGCTAACTATTGCTAACTGTCGCTAAAAGGTTGTGGTCAAAACTGTCCCAAATCTGACATGACAACTGCGACAGAATATTTCGTCGCTAAACTGTCACAATTTCAGAATTAAACCTTATTATTTTCTGTTTAATATTTACCCACTGCTCCTTAACATATTCCAACTGTTATCTATCGGTTCCCACTGCTAGTTTTACTGTTTCCACTGCTTGTTTTTCTGACAGACCCAAGCAGCCCCTTATTTCAGGTTAGTCCCAAACACCCCTGTTACGAACCAACCAGCCCTGATGGGTTTTCTGTGCTGCATTTGATCAAATAAAGGCACCACGTCACCCTTTTTGGGTTCACGGTTCTCGGTCGGCCAGAGAAAACCACACCGAGCCTTGGTGTCTTGGTGTTCGTGAATACTGCAAATACGACACCCTCATGATTCAATCTTTTTTTTTTTAACATAAACTTGAAATCAGAAAAAGTAAAAAAAACTTACTGTTATTTGATTTGTACGGATGAAGAACATACACAAATTAAAGCTGCGACCTAATTCCCGAATCCTTTTGTTTTTGTCTTTTGTGTCGGCAGTAACCCAAGAAACCCTAATCGTTTCTTATCTTTTTTTTTGTTGCGTTCTGGTTTGACTACAAGAGGGAACTCCCGACCTTTTTTTTTTTGCACTAAATGGGCTTAGCCCAATTTATTTTTATTTTTTTTCTTTTTGCAATAAACCAAACCGCCCCTTTATTATATAAACTTTCATTTTTTTTTTAAATATTCACGTATTAATTTTCATGTTTTATTTTTGTCTGTTAATTAATACATAAATAGTTTATTTAAAATTAAACTGCGTATTTAATCTTCTGATTTAAAATACGGGTTTTACAATTCTTCCCCTCTAAAAAATAATTCGTCCTCGAATTAAAGATACGACTATACTAGGTTTTACAATTCTTCCCCTCTAAAAAGGAGAAATTCGTCCTCGAATTTAAGGTAATAAGCTGATGAAGTTATAAGAACCGAAAGAACACGTAGACTGAAAAAAAAACAATTAAGCTGAAGGATAAATTGTCTTCTAATTAAGACATAATGCTGCTGATAGGTATAAACCTGGCATGACTGAAATGATCATGTAATGTGACATGGCTGAAGAGAACATGGAACGTGACATGACTGAAAGAACATAACTGAATTTATTGAAGAAGATAATGAGAGGTCCAGATGGACTCCTCCGTTTGGAGTGGCCTCCCGCTCGAAACGATTGCTTCAAAGGTCTAACATAATAAATAAAATCTTGGTCCTGATGACCCTGTCCTGATGATGTTGAATAGCTTCTGGTTTCATATTTAAGATGGATTTTCTGAATCTGATAGACTGAATAACTATAGCATGTATGATACATGAAACGATACGTGTAATATTCTGAAAAGATAACATTTATAACTCTGAACAAGCTGCTGAAATATATAGGGATGGACTATGTGAACAATTTTGAACGTGCTACGTGAGCAATTGTGAACGTGGTTCACGATTATATGAGGAACGTTGCGCATGAAGTATATCGTGAATGGGATACGTGAAACATACTGTGAACGTGATACTAGAACACATCATGAACGTATGCTGACTGAGGAAGGAATGCCAAACGATAAGGTATGAGATGTGGAGCGTCTGCCTGGTTATTGGAAAGTTGTGCTAAATTTGAGTCTGGTTTCTCAAGCTTTCTGTAACCGTATTCGATAATAAATTGTTAAACGTGTATCGCGCATGGCACACGAACTTGAACATAAGCAATGTTACCAACGCTAACGTGAGCTTAAATCATGTGATAGTACAAAGCATGAACTGAAACAGCATCATACTGCGAATGAAACTTAAATGTGAAAGTGAAAATAAGCGTGAACGTAAATGTGAACATACACATGATTGTGAACATGAACGTGAGCGTGATTCGCGAACGCTAACTTCGATCTGACAAGATTGTTGATGGAATACTTCGGAATCATACGACCTATTGCTGAATTTCCTGCAACATGTCTGTGTCCATATTGGACCTGAGGTATGTCAGGCATCCAGATATGAACATAGTTGCATCAATTATGTTATACTGCTTCTATCAAAATTCTGCCTGGGATTACGGTACCTTTTGGTGGAATCTGAGTGATTAGTCATGAAAGAATTTCGAGTCTGAGTAAAATAGATCTCTCGTAGTGTAGGGTCTTATGGAAATACAAAGTTTTAGTGTAGGTCTTATTCTTTATGCGAAAGTTTAGCCATAGAAAGCTAATCATGAGAACTTTCAGTAATTTTCTGCGGTAGTAGCCAACTGAATTCTAGGAATTTTGTACTTTATTCACCGGCGTCGGTCGTGACCATCTAGTGATGGCCTTCACCTTCGCAGGATCATCTGAAATTCCTTTCTGCTGAAATAGAGTGGTCAAGAAATGCCACCTTGTTCTACTGGGATCCATATCTAGAAAGCTGCGTATATAATTTTTCGCCTATCGGAGAATCTATTCCACTAGAGAAGATGATTATCTTGTACCTCTCTAGAATTTAGAAGATCAGAATGTTATTAAAGAACATACTGACGATTTTGTCTGCGAAGTCATAAAAAAAATTTTATTCATAAATTTGATACTATAGCTGGAGCATTAGGGAGCTCAGAAGTATAATTCAAAATTTTTATAGTGACTATAATATGTTTCTCTCACTACTGATGGTGACATGATCGTGAATTGTTCTGGAAAATACATAAGAAGTCATAGCAGATCAGATAAATCTGCTATTCGTGGAATGAACATCGATTACAAATGATGATCTTGTCAAAATATCAGTGGTCGATACATGATCTCATGTTACCGGTCTTCTTCCTGATAGACAGAAACGACACACTTCCTAGTGGTATGCCAGGGCGAATAAAGCCTCATTCCGGTAATTCTTGCAGCAAATGATGCAACCCTTTTAACTTAGATGCAACTCTGGAATAAAGAGTTTTGGAAACAGGCACAATTCTTGAGACAAGCTCGATGTTAAATTATGTCTCGTAGTTAGGAAGGAACTTCTGGAACGACATCTGGAAATTTTAGTATAATATGTTGATCATGGATTTGAGGAATTTTAGAAGTGAATTTATAACTGGCAGCTAAAAGTCTTCGTAGCTATGGACTGATAAGTCTCGCGCTTGTAAGGAAGAAATAATTTATACTGATTTTTCTGACAGAAAGTATGATGAATATATTTGGGATTTAGTCAGACGGATCCTGTCGTTAACTGAAAATACAACTTAATAAATATGGTAATACTGTTGAGTCATTTCTGGCTGAGAGGCAGTTAACTACCTGATTTAAGATAAAGTTGACATAGGAACACGTGAAGTAAACATGGAGACTTTTCACTAAATGTGTTCGTCTGTAACCTCACAGAATGAATATTGTGTGTTTAACCTAAATAATAATCTAGTGTGGTGACTGAATTTTAATGATCTGATTCGTGCGTGGCAAAATAGAACGGGTATACCCCTTTCTAAAGGGTACCCTGAATTTCTGAGGGCCTGGTTTAGAAACATACTAGAGTTATGGGTTCTAACTCGTATTTTGAGGAAAGATTCGTATGACGTGTACCATGACTGGTGTCCTAATATGCGTCTTCCGAAAAGATACCTGAGGCCTATGCATTGACTGATGTCTTGACACGTGTTTTAGTAGATGAATCTGAACAAGGCTGAAAATTTTTGGTAACTGCTAGGATTGGCGGACCGGTTAGACTACTGACCTCTGTATTTCTGGTCACGTCCGTTCCGGAGTTCCGATGGTTACTGACTGATTAATTATAAACACGGTGGTTGTCACTACTGCTTTTTCTGTCAATTTATGACGGTCATTTTCATGACCGTGATTCTTGTAACTATTTTGCTGAGTAGTCGGCTGGTTACGGCTCCCACTCTTCTGAATGAACGGTTAGCTGAGTAACGTGTGGCAGCTAACTGAGAAGGTAAAAGTATGGAGTAGAATGGTAGTGTCTGATGGTTGAAATTTATTCAAGTCAGAAATTTGAAATTTATAGTTTTTATCCTTGTTCTGCAGAGTCTTCATGGTATGAACAGAAACAACATCTTAGGAAATCTCCAAAGCATCAGCGTCAACAACATCAGCATTTGTGAGGTCTTCAAAGTGTTAGCAGCATCAGTATCTGATAAAATCTTCAACTCACGAGCAGCATCAGCACCTGGTAGAATATCGACAAGTGGTAACATCTGAGATGATTGAGGATCGATTAGCAATATCCATGGAGTAGGGTACCTGGAGTACACTTGGACTACTGTACATGAAGTACAAAATGAATATTGCACATGGAGCAAATCTGAGACACTGTACGTAGAGTACACGTGAAATACTGTACATTGGAGCTAGTGGAAATTTTATGGGATGATCGATACTGGTGTCGCTTGTTTGACATTATCAAAGGAATAAATTGATTTAAACGGTAGTAAACTGAACTGAAATGAGTAACATGATAGCCTTGTAATTCCTGCGTAGACTTAATGCTGTTTTTTTTTTCAGGATTCAGGGATATGATTAAA
This sequence comes from Glebionis coronaria, assembly GCA_025667525.1. Taxonomy (NCBI): domain Eukaryota; kingdom Viridiplantae; phylum Streptophyta; class Magnoliopsida; order Asterales; family Asteraceae; genus Glebionis; species Glebionis coronaria. The sequence goes on along the minus strand of CM046876.1, from coordinate 315,890,758 downwards.
CTGAGTTTTAACAATGGTCAGCATGATGACCTGACTGATGAGGACCAAACATGCTTTATCATGAGAATAGGATTTTACTGTAATCCTTCTGTATCTTAGCATGAAACATTATCGTTATGTTGAAAACATAATCCTTGTAAGGAAACATGAAACTGAATCCGCCTGAAGGCGACATCAGCTTGCAATTGTGAAACTGGATTGTTACAAAGAACATAAGTGTATGATCAACTGAGTTTTAACAACAACTGGGGTGGATGGCTATAGTTCAATCCACAACATTCAAGGAAGAAAACATGTGACTAAGTATGGGCGATTCTGGTTCGATCCATACTTGTCAAAGTTTCATGGGAACTGTCATGTATAGAAATTTACAATCTGGGACTAAACATGGTTGGTTGTAGTCCAATTCATACTTGTCAAACTTTATAAAATATCATGATATGTGCAAAGGTGAACATCTATGGTTCAGTTCACAAAACATCATTTGACTTAAAAGCATGAAATTTGACTTGAGAAAAGGTGAAAGTTTATGGCTGGTTCACCAAGTGATATTTGATTGAAAACATGAATCTGACATGAGTAAGGGTAAACGCCTATGGTCGGTTTACCAATACAAAATCTGAACGGCAAGGGTGAACGCCTATGGGTCGGTTCACCAAAACAAAATTCAAATGAAAAGCACATGCGAATAATCCATGAAAGACAACAATGCCAAAATTTGGGAAGTTCCCTGGTGACTACCCACTAGTCACAGGTCAAGTTTTAGAGCCTACATGTCGAACCTTGCGCTCTGATACCATAATTGTAGCACCCCACTTGGATAAGTGGACCGTTACGTGTATTTATGGCGTGTCATCAAAGCATAAGGTAAATGTCCTAAAACATTAACTGACCATAAAGGAAATACCAGAATCAAACATCGGTAATCCAAACATAAGCCCAAAACATGAAAAATAAAATACTGAAAGAAAGGACTAAACAATGTCCAAATAAGCAGAATAATGTAAGTACATAAAGTAAGAAGTCTGGATAGCTCCCATCCAAATGCACATGCTCTCAGAATCCTAAGAGCGTCCTGGGGTACCTGCCGTTAGAACATGAAAGGGAACTACGGCTGAGCATAACGCTCAGTGAACGGATATAGAGCATGATAAGGAACTACTGAAATGAAACAGATGGTAAAATACTGGAGCTGTAAGACTCATAAGTAAAGTTGCAGCGGAAATCTGTGCATAATCTGTAAAGTCTGATTTGTAAATAATAAAGCGAACTAATATCTGATAAATCTGAAAACATGCATTTACTGTATTTTAATTTGCCAGAGCTTATATAGGTCACGTGCTGTAACAACCGTGCATGAATAACTGGAGGGGTGACCTCGTCATGCTGTAGAGGGGTGACCTCTAAATAACTGTGCTGGATGGAGGGATCAGCTCCAATGTGAAGGATGTAGAGCACACACCACATTCACCCTGATAACTTGTAACACTTATAAGCCTAGGATGCATCCATACGCCCCACTAATAATACTGATAAAATGGCCAAGCTGAGCTGAGTGGGACGATGCAGGATATCACTCTCCTGCATGTGAGTCACGACACCGGTGCCTCTAGTGCCGTGGTTACGGTACCTCCGTAACTAGTACATAAACTGGTCGTGCTTGTATATAATGCTCATACAATTTATTTTATTATTAACATGATTACTGATAAGCTTAAACATATACTGGGGAAAAAATTTGGCTGAAGATGGGGAATCCTAATCATGTATAGAAAGGAAGTCCTTACTGAAAAGAACGGAAATCCGTACCTTATGTCCGGTAATGAAATAAGACTGAAAGCTGAAAGATCTATTCCGACTTCATGGTTACTACATAAATAACGGACGCGAATGAGTTAACTGATTACTATTTACAATTACTGATTCTCATCTGTTCTTAGTTTAATTTATTTTATTCTTGTATTTCTGTTTATGTATAATCTGATTAATCTGATTGTCTAGTGTATTTCTGATAAACCCGACTGTTCTTAAATATTCACTGAATAGCATACATCATGTATTTCTGATTACTGTATAATATATGGTATTCTGATTACGGTATTAAACTGTATTCTGTCATTATTACTGATTCTTGAAGTATTGTAATTCTGATGGTCTTTAATTAGTTACTGAGAGTACTGTGATACTTATTCTAATATTTACGATACTGCTAAAAATAATAACCTGCTATAATATAAGTTTCTAAATTTAGAAAGATTTTCAAATGAATAAAATCATTTAATAATATTATACCCTTTAATTTTACAAAACCAATTTAATATAATAATTTTAATCTAATGAATAAATCATTAAAACATTTATTTAAACAAAAATGATTAAAAAGGTATAATTAAAATCTTCATTTTTATAATTCTAAAATAGCCCCGAGCCTACCGAGATACCCCTTTCTCGGTCACACTAAAACAAGCCAACAAAATATAAAATCCAAAACTGGATTAGCGACAGAAATTCCTGTCGCTAACTATTGCTAACTGTCGCTAAAAGGTTGTGGTCAAAACTGTCCCAAATCTGACATGACAACTGCGACAAAATATTTCGTCGCTAAACTGTCACAATTTCAGAATTAAACCTTATTATTTTCTGTTTAATATTTACCCACTCCTCCTTAACATATTCCAACTGTTATCTATCGGTTCCCACTGCTAGTTTTACTGTTTCCACTGCTTGTTTTTCTGACAGACCCAAACAGCCCCTTATTTCAGGTTAGTCCCAAACACCCCTGTTACGAACCAACCAGCCCTGATGGGTTTTCTGTGCTGCGTTTGATCAAATAAAGGCACCACGTCACCCTTTTTGGGTTCACGGTTCTCGGTCAGCCAGAGAAAACCACACCGAGCCTTGGTGTCTTGGTGTTCGTGAATACAGCAAACACGACACCCTCATGATTCAATCTTTTTTTTTAACATAAACTTGAAATCAGAAAAAGTAAAAAAAACTTACTGTTATTTGATTTGTACGGATGAAGAACATACACAAATTAAAGCTGCGACCTAATTCCCGAATCCTTTTGTTTTTGTCTTTTGTGTCGGTAGTAACCCAAGAAACCCTAATCGTTTCTTATCTTTTTTTTTGTTGCGTTCTGGTTTGACTACAAGAGGGAACTCCCGACCTTTTTTTTGCATTAAATGGGCTTAGCCCAATTTATTTTTATTTTTTTTCTTTTTGCAATAAACCAAACCGCCCCTTTATTATATAAACTTTCATTTTTTTTAAATATTCACGTATTAATTTTCGTGTTTTATTTTTGTCTGTTAATTAATACATAAATAGTTTATTTAAAATTAAACTGCGTATTTAATCTTCTGATTTAAAATACGGGTTTTACATAAAGTATCATAGCATTTCCAAAATTCATTTTTATACGACATTTTTTGAAATGTAAACTTACTAAACTACTATTACGTGTGTTTCAGACATAGTGTATGATTTTCATCGCAAAATGGGACTTTTAGGTTCATAGAATAAGAACACGTGAATGCCTCATAGAGATAAGTTTGTCGTCCTCGATTTTCACCCAATTCTATGCTAAGCGTGTAACGAGATCATTGTCATTATAAGTTAGTAATACTAACACTACTCATATGCTCTAATCACGTTCTTAGACTCCCTTATTCCTAATTGGTATCTCTTATATTTTATTTCGTCTTGAATGAGCATGAAGATACATTTTTTACTTATGCGTGAATAGAGATTAAGGTCCAAAAATAGAGACGAAACAGTGTAACCAAAATCATCGAATTATTAATCTTTCCTAATAGACAACGATGTCAAAAAATTAGGTCCACAAATAAGATTCGATAAACATGATTTTATAACAGCTTTGAACATGAGATTTATTACCATGAAATTTATTACCACGCTCATCATCGGTGGCTTTTATTATCATGGTTTACCTCTATCTTATATTCAACTCCGCCATGGAGCTTTTATTATGACTTTGGTATTGCCCTTGTCTTTTATTGAACCTCGCCATGAGGTGTTTATTAAGACTTGACGTATATCCTCACGTAGAAGCGAATTTTGGATCTTTAAAGCTTCAAGGTTTTAAGGATTTTCTTTCAACTTTGCATAGAATTTTCGGCCTTGTTAGCTTCAATTTTGCTTGATTTAGATGAGTATGCACTTAAAATTATTATTGAGGGAAACCTTTGATTATTCAGTTTGCCAATACTTCAAAACCATGACGCTGGCAATTCTCAAATGTTTTCCCAATTTAATTACATGGAAGCTACTAGAATCAACTGGAAACCAACAATTAAGACTAAACCGCAAATTCAATATTTATTAACAATTAAATATATGCAAGCGAGGGGAGAATTAGCAAATAAATAAAACACATGAGTTTATGAAAGAATACACGCATTCTACGTTTTGCATAGTAACTTATAATTAACGCTATCATTTCTCATCCTCATTTAAGAGACTTAGCCTAAAAATAGTTAAGGAATCAAAGTTAAGTGCTCAACACACAGGGTCGAGTAAAAAATTACTCTTATTCTCACCATCAGAAAACCTACATTCATGTCTTAAACACTTATGAAAAACTAATAAATTTTTAAAATTTGTGCATTTTTAGCTTTATTAGCAAAAAAAACGATAAACAAAAAGATAAACTTTGGACAGCGTGAAGGTTTAGCGAGGTCAAGTATCTATTCACACCCCATCCTAAAGTTAAACATTGTTTTCAATGTTTCGAGTCTAAGGGTGCAACACCCCTATACTAGAGATGAAAAGTCGAATGCTTAAGATCTAGCATGGAAAGGGTAATAACAGTTAATCTTAAGCTGTTAATGAAGTGTGTGAAAAGATAATTGTTAGAACGTAAAAGGATATATCATCAGATCTCGAAAATCTTCAAACGAACGAAGCTCGAGAAAAACGAACACGAGATGCTTCAATCATGACAATGATCTTAGATTACACAATCACAAACTACCACGAAACAAAGGTTGGAAGGGCACAAATCCCCTCACATTAACTACATTAGAAAGTGATAATATGTACATGGATAAGCATGGGATCTCCCCCACGAGGCACCTTGTTTTTTATTACCGAGTCATGAGCTCGAATAGATCCCCTCAATCTAATGATCATTGGGGAAAATGTCTTGGTTGAGGTCTTCCATTGAAGGAATTTCCCCACCAAAGTAGTGCTTAACCCTATGACCATTCACCTTAATGTTAGGACCATCATTTTAAGCTAGCTCGATGGTCCCATAAGGAAACACTTGGGTGATTATGAATAGTCCGGACCAACGGGATTTCAACTTTCCTGAAAATATTTTCAAACGAGAGTTAAAAAAGGACACTTGATCTCCAATGTTAAAAACCTGGTTTTTAATTTTATAATCTTGAAACTTTTTAGTATTTTCTTTAAAAATTAATGAATTTTCATAAGCAATGTCACGTAATTCATCGAATTATTAAGTTGCATTTTTGGGTGATTTCCCGCGGTTAGCAAGTCATCATTGTAATGCTTTATGACCCAATAAGCTTTGTGTTCTAATTCAACGGGTAGATGGCAAATTTTCCATACACAAGCTTATAAGGAGTGCAACCAATGGGTGTCTTATGAGCCGTACGAAAGGCACATAAAGCATCATCAAGTTTGTCGGACCAAGACGCATGGTTCTTTCCTATAAACCTTTCCAAGATCCTCTTCAAAGCTCGGTTTGAAACCTCGACTTGACCACTCGTTTGTGGGTGATAAGCCGTAGAAAGACGATGTGTAACCTCATATTTCTTTAGAACCATTGCAAATTGGTCATTACTAAAATGGGTTCCACGATCGCTTATGATTGGACTAGGGGTTCTAAACCGAGAGAACAATTGCTTCAAGAACTTTACTACCACACGAGCATCATTAGTGGGCAAAGCTTTGGCTTCCACCCACCTAGATAGGTAGTCAACGGCGACGAGGATATATTTGTTTCCACGAGTTGATGAGAAAGGTCCCATAAAGTCAATTCCCCAAACGTCAAAGATCTCACACACTTGGATTACGTTTTGTGGCATTTCATCATTTTGTGAGGTTTTTCCTAGACGTTGGCATGAGTCACACGACTTGATAAGTGCGTTTGCATCTCGATAAATCGTAGGCCAAAAGAAGTCGGCATCGAACACCTTCTTAGCCATGATATTATCACCATGATGACCACCCATGGGCCCCTCATGACAAACTCTAAGGATATTAGTAGCTTTGGTGCCAAAGTCACAACTTCGAACGAGTTTATCCGCACAAACTCAAAAGAGGTAAGGATCGTCCCAAAAATAGAACTTGACGTCTCTAAAGAATTTTCGTTTTTGTTGAGTCCTCATACCTTGATTATGAAATTCCCCGCATGGTAATTTGCAATGTCTACAAACCATGGGATGGATGAGTCTTCCTTAGAATTTACTACACCAAGAGTCTCGGGAGGGAATATTCTCGAGCTCATTTTGGTGAGGATCTTCTAATCGAGAGAGATGATCGACCGCGAGATTCTCGGCTTCCTTTTTCAAGGATTGTGACATCAAATTCTTGAAGGAGGAAAATCCAACAAAACAATCTCGGTTTAGCATCAAGTTAGCAAAGAGGAACTTGATAGCCTAATGATCCGTATACACTATGCTTTTTCTCAAGACAAGATAAGGTCGGAATTTCTCAAATGCATACACAACGGCAAGTAGTTCTTTTCCGTTGTGGTGTATTTGATTTGAGCCTCGGTCATTGTCTTGCTAGCATAGTGGATAGGCGAGAAGTGTTTTTCATGACGTTTCCCCAAAATGGCACCCATTGCATAATCACTTGCATCGCACATGATTTCAAAGGGTATATTCCAATTGAATGCAATAAGAATGGGACCTTCGATAAGTTTCCTTTTAAGAGTTTCAAAGGCTCGAACACAATCTTCCGAAAAGAAGAAAGGAGCATCCTTCTCGAGAAGGTGTGTCATGGGTCGAGATATCTTTAAAAAATCTTTTCTGAATCGACGATAAAATCCCGCGTGGCCTAGGAAACGACGGTTTTGGGGTGAGGAAATTTGGCGATGACGTGAATTTTAGCTTTGTGTACCTCAATCCTCACTTTCGAGATCTTATGCCCTAAGACGATTCCCTCATGACACATGAAATTAAATTTTCCCAATTAAGTACGAGGTTTGTTTCTTCACAACTTATTAGCATTTTTTTCTAAGTTGTTTAAACACGACGTTAACGATTCACCAAACACCGAAAAGTCATCCATGTAAAATCCATCCTGTTCTCGATCATATCATGAAAAATAGCCACCATGCACCTTTGAAAGGTTCCCGATGCATTACAAAGTCCGAATGGCATTCTACGATAAGCAAACGTTCCATATGGACACGTAAACGTGGGTTTCTCTTGATCACGAGGGTCAGTGGGGATTTGAAAGTAACCGAAAAACCATCTAAAAAGCAATAGAAATCGATTCCCGCTAATCGCTCCAACATTTGATCCATGAAAGGCAAGGGAAAATGGTCTTTACGAGTGACGTCATTGAGCTTTCGATAGTCAATGCACACCCTCCAACCGGTTACGAGTCGTATGGGAATTAACTTGTTGTCATCGTTTGTCACAACAGTCATTCCTATATTTTTAGGGACACAGTGGATTGGGCTCACCCAAGGGCTATCTGAAATTCGGTAAATCATTCCCGTGTCAAGAAGTTTTAACACTTCCCTTTTCATGACGTCGTGAATTTTAAGATTAACCCGCCTTTGACACTCGATTGCGGGCTTGTAGTCTTCCTCCATTAAAATAGCGTGAGTACAAAATTTTTGGTTAATACCCTTAATGTCGGAAAGTTTCCACACAATTGCCCCTTTGTGAGCTTTTAAGACTCCGATAAGTGAGATTTTCCAATCATCTGAAAACTTTTTTGCAATAATAACCAGAAACTTATCGTTTCCTTCCAAGAATGCATATTCGAGGTGAGGAGGAAGATCTTTCAATTCAATGGTTGGTGGTTCCTCGATTGAACATTTCGGTTCAACACTCATAATCTCCATCGACGGAGAATATGGTCGATAATGGTTGAGAAAATCCTCGATAATTGCCAAATCCTCTTCATTTTCAGTTTCTTCGAAAGAAGTTTGACGTACATCGAATTCTTCCAAAGTGAAACCGCCTCCTTCGAATGGAGGGAGAGGAAGTGAAGAATTAGCAAGAATTGGATCTTACATAGTGGGATTGTCACTATTATAACTATCGGCAAAGCCTAAAATTCCTTGTGAAAATTCTTCGCAAACGATATCGCAATATGGTATATAGTCGCGATCGAATAAACATGAGAAAGTTTAGATTTTGAGTTACGTTTATTACAAGTTACTCTTCTTAGAAACGTAAAGTGATTTTTCGTCCATGAACGTCGATCAAAGCTTTCTAGGTGTCCAAAAATGGACCAACTAAAATTAGAGAAACTTGAGGATCCATCAGAAAATCTACCACGATAAAGTCAACCGGATAGTATAATTTTCCAACTTTTACGAAAACGTCTTCGGCCATTCCTTGCGCGATCGTCGTTGTGACAACCTAACATTTTCAGTTAGTAAATCATTTTCTTGTATATTATTTTGAAACTTATTTTTGTGTTGGTTGATGAACTCACAATTTACGGATTGAAATTTGGGCTTACGTGCATAATTTAACGTCCTTTACGAATAAACCGGAAACCCTAGGATTTCGTATTTATATTTTTGAACTCCGTTTTTTATGAAAAATTTTTATTAGATTCGTTTTGTGCCGTTGATTCATAATTTATAAAAACGTTTTTCGTAAAACGACCCGAGGGCACGCAAATCAAGGAAATTAGAATCGAGGAGTACCCGTAAAATAATGGGGATGAGACAAGATAAACTTGCCCCACCCCCACTCATGGGACGACTAGCTTAGCCAACACCCCTTATGAGGTGTCAAGCTTACATACAAAGCTAAGACAAGTGTCTTAGCCTTGCACCAAAAACATATACTACTCAAAACAACCAAGCTTAAACCATGTACACCATTATATTACATGCAAAACACACAAATCCTCTCTACTCCCTCTCCCATTATCGTCCAACCTACACCATAAACACCCTATTTTGATCTTGTTTTAACCATAAATCCTATGTTATTCACACATATGATGATGCCCTTTTGAAGCTCTATTAATTGGTGGTGATTATAAAATCCAAAAAGAAGTTTCCTTGGGTTCTTGGGGCTGATTTTACACAAGAAGTTTATAAAGATTGGTGATCTTGAAGTTGATATTGGTGTACTACAAGTTTTGTTCTCAAAAGTAAAGCCTTGATCTTAACTTTCATAATCTTGGTTTGTAACAAGATCATCCTTACCATTTCCTTGTTATTTTGTAAATGTAAATTGTATTTTCTTTCTTAATGTATATGTATATTATGATATATGATGATAAAAATATTATGTGGGGAGCATGTGTTGATAAACTTGGTTAAAAAGATTGAAAACTACATGTAAAAATGTTAAAATCATGCTTAAAATAGTAGCCTGTATAAAACAGTAAAGAACCTTATGATAAATTGATAAAATGGCTTGGATAAATTAATATATAGTAAGATATGTGACTTGTACATATGTGGGATTTAGCCACACAATGGAATCCATAAAATGAGTGAGATATGACCAAAACAATATTGAAGTTCAAATATGTATAGTCTATTTTGGACGAACTGTTAGAGACATTTAGAGGTTGATTGAGCAGTAGCTAAATTGAGTTAAATGTAGCACATATCATGGAGTTTGTGCTGCCCAAAAATGAGCTTCTATCTTCTTGTAGAACTCAAGGTCTGGTAAAAATGGTGAAAGTGAAATTTATAATCAGATTTGTAAAATAAATGTATATATTATAAAATTAACACTCAAGTAAAACTAATATAAAATGTATACCTAAAACCCACTAACTTATATATTACATATAAATAAGTATATACTTTAATAAATAAATGTAACATTTTATAAAAATGGCAATTTGATAAGTTTATAAGTTATAAAACTATAAACATAAGTTTTACGTCTTTTCGGCTAAAACCGAAAGATTAACGTTTTCGTCAAATAAAACTTAGACGGTCGGACCCGTCTAATGTAAACTTTTTATAACTCATATACTGATGTATAAGTACATGTAACAAGTAAAAACGGATAAAACCCGAGCTTTATAACATATGGACATTAACGGGCCAAATTAGCCTTATTGGACTATTAACCCAACTAATTTGGCTAAACACTAATGGACTTACTCATTGGGCTTAACCCACTTGGGCCCAACATGTAAGTATAGGGCTGAGGTTAAAAGTATAAAATGGGCTAATATAATGTAATGGGCTTATCATGGGCTTATTGGGCCTTAACATGTAAACAAGTTAAACTAGTGAAACTAATATAAAAATTTACCAACACATAACACTATAATATTGAATAAAGATGTACAATCCCACTTGATCATCATCATATTTATAAAATCATCATATATATACATAGCTATTATTTTTATAAAGTCATTGGACAAAATTCTAAGACCGAGTATTATTTATATAGGTTTCCGTGATCGAAGCACGCCCGTCACCGGTAATCCGCCTTTCATAATCAACGTGAATTCATAGCCTCGCACTCTTTTAAATGTTTTATAAAATGTTTTGTAAACCCACGAGGGAGATAACATGCTAGTTTTTGATAAAAATAGAACACAAGTAGTCCCGATGGTATGCTTAATGATATGGACCCGAATGATGTTATGACCCAATAATGAGATGAAATGGATTATTAGTAGTTAGGTTATGTCACTTAAAGTCCCATTAGCATGAATTGTGAACTACCGGGATTTGGTAGACGCTTATGCATTTGATAGTACTATTTAGGGAAGATCACCCCAGTTCGCGCCTTGACAGTTGGTCCCCGTCGTGCCACATTGATTGGTAAGCGTATTTATGTATGAGAAGATTTACATAGCGTGATTTTTGTGACGACACGCTAACTTAGATGGGCAAATAGTTTGTCGGGTTCACAGCCCGTTGTTTGTGATAGTAAGGTAACAATGTCATGCGGCTAATAATAATCCAAAAATGCAACAATATAATCTAAATATCCGATATGATATGATGCAAATAATGGTAATATTGAGACTACAGTCTCATGGACGGTTTAAGATGTATAATTTGATTTATATATTGCCTGACTAGCAATACGAGGACTTACTTCTGATATTATACTTGTGTTCTGATTTTGATGATTATTTTATATAACGGTTTTATTAAACTCTATGAATTCACTCGGCATTCGCTGATATGATTTTTTGCATGTTCTTATCTCAGGTGCTTGAAGGTAATTTGGATGGAGATCGACTTTGATGGCCCACATAATAAAAATTATTCATTCGAACTATGTTTTGTAAACTTTATGACTGTGTAATTTGGGGAACTGTTGTACACTTAAAACTTTTATTTCGAATGAATGTATGTTAAACCTTGTACAACCATTTTTATGTGTTGTCTATGATTGGAGTTATTGTGATATCCCGTAACACTTTATTGACTCTTTCGCTGTACCGATATGAAATTTGAGAGTGTTACAGTTTGGTACCAGAGCTCTCGTTATAGAGAACGAAATCAAAAATCAAGGTTTTGAACAAAAATTTTCAAAATCTTTTAACTGTACACATTTTCTTAAAATGTTTGAAAAATCTTTTAAATATAACGGTGCCAAAGATCTCCGACGTTACCAACAAGCCTTATTGAGAAGATATATATTTTGATATATATAATTTAATTTATATATATGTATATAACGTGGTTTCAGTATGTAAGTGTTTAATAATTATTTCTATGCTAATACGAGATATATTATAAATGTAAATTGTCATGGTTGACCCTAATATTCCTGTAGAGAACCATGCTATTCCCGAACCTAATGTAGATGATAACCCTTATTTAGACTTAGTGGATTATGATCTAAATGAGGATATGGATGATGATGAGGAGGAACCCTTTGAGGATCCCGAGCCCGAGATAGGACTAGGAGATCACATTGCCCCTCAAGTTGATGTTGTAGAGAATGATAATGATAATGTTGGTATTGAGAATGATGATGAGATTGGTATAGATGATGTAGGTAATGAGGATGACGACGAAGATGTCGAGGAGGAGATAGGTATAGATGATGAGGTTGATGATGATGATGAGGCTGAGCTTATTTTCCCTTGTGATGTAGCGAAGGGTGAGCCCTTACCCCCTCCAGTTGCTTGGTCTGATTCTGAGTTTGAGGTACTTAGAGATGAATTGTCTGAATCTGATTCTGAATCAGAGGATGATGAGGATGATGATGCACCTGATGGTACTGATGGGATTGCTACTCGTAGGCATGTGATAGGAGAGTCGTCTAGGGGTTCAAGAGGCTACTCATATTGATGGTCTTGCACCTTAGGCCTTGAGACGTAATTTAGATGCTTCACGTGTTCAGGGTAGTATGACAGAGGTTGGTTTAGGTGTTGTTCAGACTCATGTTGCTTATTTGGAGTCGAAGACTAAGGTTGGTGAGAAAGAGCGGGAATTGCTTAATTTTGATTTGACTGATGTGGAGTGTGGTTTGAATGAGGCGTTTAGGAGGTTATCTGTGTTGGAAAGTGGTGATTTTGCTGAAATGAAGAAAAAGGTGAATACTATGGAGATTCAGTTGAGTGTAGCCCGTGCGATGCGTGAGAAGGCTGAGAAAGAGTTGAATATATATGTTGGTTGGAAAAGTAGGTTTTATACTGAGATGGTCGAGAAAGGAGTGATTCGTAAGCGCCTAGCTGAAGATGTGTCTTGTAATCGTCCGACGAAGATACCGAAGACGATGGATGATGGACCATCTGGCGGTTCTCAGTAGACCAGTCTATATTTAGTAGTTACCTTTGTATATTTTGTACCTTTTGAAACTTTGACTGAACCGACTTATTAGTTACTAGATCTGGCACGAATTTTGGGCCGGTATAGTGCTAGAAACTTTGAGGTGGAATGTAATTAAGACAACGTGGTTTTTTCTAATCCAATGAAATATGTATCTTTGTCTTGAATTCCATATCGTGCCTTATTTGTATCTTGATTATGAAGTCAACCCATCTTATATGAATCCCTTGTTGGGTGAATGCTTAATATACTTTGAAATTGTGAAATTATAGAACCATGCCGCCCAAGAAAGCTGTGACTGAGGATGATGTACGTAGGATCATTGCGAAGCAAGTTGCCGCATCTATGACTGAATTTATGGCAAATGCTAGAAATGGAGCTGGCGGTTGTGGAGCTAGCGGTAGTGGAGCTGGCTGTAGTGGAGCTGGCGGTAGTAGAGCTGGCGGTAGTGGAGCTGGCGGTATTGGAATTGGTGGTACTAATGCGAATGTGAATGCTAATAATGTGAATGCAAATGCTAGAGGAAATGTAGGAGGAGTTAGGCCTAATGCGCCTGAAGTCGGTGGTTGTACTTATGTGATGTTCATGAAGTGTGAACCTCTACCTTTCAATGGAACTGAAGGTGCTGTAGGATTAAGCCAGTGGATTGAGAAGATTGAGTCGGTGTTTCGGATTAGTAAGTGTAAGGAGGAAGATAAGTGAATTATGCTATGGCTACTCTTAAAGATCGTGCGTTGACTTGGTGGAACGAGAAAATTTCTTTCATGGGTATTGATGTTGCTAATGCTACTCCTTCGGCTGAAATCAAAAAGTGGATGGCTCTGGAGTTCTGTCCCCGTAGTGTGATCATTAGGTTGGAACAAGAGTTGATTCATTTGAGAATGAAAGGTGTGGATATTGATAGCTACACAAACCGATTCCATGAGTTGGCCTTGCTGTGTCCTCGATTGGTGGAACCCGAAGAGATCCGAATTGAGTATATATTAAAGGGTTAACCAAAAAAATCCGAGGGGACGTGACATCATCAAAACCACTGACCATTGATGATGTTGTTCGAATGGCTTACCAACTCATTGGGCAAATAATTCAGGATAAGGAGGATGAAAGAAAGGGTGATGGCGATCGTGGAGATCGAGGTGATAATAGGAAGAATTTCAATCGCGGTCTAAACCAGAGAAAGGGGAATGCAAATGCTCTTACCAACAACACACCGCGCAATAATGAATAGTGTCCTAAGTGTGGTAATAAGAGGCATGCTGGCGACTGCTGGGAATGCCAAAATTACGGAAAGCTTGGACACAAAGTGGAAAAGTGTAAGAGGGGAGTTATTTGCTTCAAATGTAATGAAGAGGGTCATAAGAAATCGGATTGCCATAAGCTGAAAGCGATTGGACCCCAAGAAACCCCCAGGGTGGTGCTTATCAACTTGGAATGGTTGAGGTTAAGAAAGTGGATCTAAATGTCGTTACTGGTACGTTTTTACTCAACAATCATTATGTTGTTGCTTTATTTGATTCGGGTGCTGATAGGAGCTTTGTATCCACTAAATTTAGTGCCCTTATTAACATTGAACCTGTTGAGATAAATACCAGTTATGAAGTGGAATTGGCTGATGGTAAATTAGTGAAAACTAATAAGCTGTTAAAAGGATGCTCTCTAAATCTCTTAAACTATTCCTTTCCGATTGATTTGATGTTGATAGAACTAGGTAGTTTTGATATTATCATTGGTATGGATTGGTTATCGTTGAATAATGCTACTATTTTATGTGGAGAAAAGAAGGTTAAGATTCCTCTTGGGAATAGGACGTTAGTAATTGATGTTAATCGAGGTGAATCCCGTTTGGAAATCGTTTCATGTATTTAAGTCCAAAAGTACATCAGGAACGGTTGCGAGCTATTCTTAGCTCAAGTGACCGGGAATGAGTCTACGGAGAAACGATTGGAAGATGAACCTATTATCTGTGAATTTCCAGAGGTATTTCCTAAAGATTTACCCAGACTTCCGCCGATAAGGCAAGTTGTGTTTCGAATCGATTTAATTCCTGGTGCTGCACCGGTGGCACGTGCGCCTTACCTATTAGCGCCTTCTGAATTAAAGGAATTATCTGAACAACTTAAAGAGTTGTCTGATAAAGGTTTTATTCGACCGAGCTCGTCGCCTTGGGGAGCTCTAGTCTTGTTCGTTAAGAAGAAGGATGGATCTTTCTGTATGTGCATTGATTATAGGGAATTGAATAACTTGACGATCAAAAATCGATATCCTTTACCAAAGATTGATGATTTATTTTATCAACTACAAGGATCTAGTGTGTATTCTAAAATAGATTTGCGGTCTGGATATCACCAACTTCGCGTCTGTGAAGAAGATATTCCAATAACTGCATTTAGAACTCGTTATGGACACTATGAATTTCAAGTAATGCCATTTGGGTTAACAAACGCACCTGCGGTCTTCATGGATCTAATGAACCGAGTGTGCAAACCTTACTTGGACAAATTTGTGATCGTGTTTATTGAGGATATTCTAATCTATCTGAGAATAAAGAGGAACATGGAGAACATTTAAGGATTATCTTGAGTTTGTTAAAGGATGAAAGGTTGTATGCTAAGTTCTCAAAATGTGATTTTTGGTTAGATTCTGTGTAATTTCTTGGTCATATTATTAACAAAGATCGAATTCATGTTGATCCTGTAAAGGTTGAAGCCATTAAGAATTGGTCAGCATCGACAACGCCAACGGAGGTGAGACAATTTTTAGGATTGGCTGGCTATTATAGGCGATTCATTAAAGAATTTTCTTTAATAGCTAAACCCCTGACTAAGCTAACACAGAAAAATAAACTTTTCGTTTGGGGAAGTGAAGAAGATGGAGCATTTCAGATATTGAAGCAAAAACTATGTAGTGCGCCAATTCTATCATTACCTGACGGAAGTGAAGATTTTGTAGTATATTGTGATGCATCTCTTAGAGGTTATGGAGCTGTCTTGATGCAGCGAGAAAAGGTGATAACTTATGCTTCTAGGAAATTAAGGAAGAATGAGGAGAATTATTCTACTCATGATCTTGAGTTAGGATCTCTAATCTTTGCTCTTAGGTTGTGGAGACATTATCTGTATGGCACCAAGTGTACGGTATTCACCAATCACAAAAGCCTACAGTATATTCTCGATCAAAAGGAACTGAACATGAGGCAACGAAGATGGATAGAATTGTTAAGTGATTATGATTGTGATATAAAATATCACCCAGGAAAAGCAAATGTTGTTGCCGATGCATTAAGTAGAAAAGATAGAGAGCCTATCAGGGTAAGTTCTCTAGTCTTGACCGTGCACAATAATTTGCCTGAGTAAATTAGAAATGCACAAATAGAAGCCTGTAAGAAAGAAAATTTTTTTAATGAAGGGTTTCAAGGAGAAGGAGATCCTTTAGAGGTTAGAGCTGATGGAGTGAAATGCTTAAGAGGTCGTATGTGGATACCTAAGTTTGGAGGCTTAAGAGATTTGATCATGTTAGAATCCCATAAATCTAAATATTCCATTCATCCTGGATCTGATAAAATGTATCATGATTTGAAGAAGTTGTACTGGTGGCGGAATATGAAAGTTGATATTGCTATGTATGTTCTTCAATGCTTGACTTGTGCAAGAGTCAAAGCTGAACATCAAAAGCCATCAGGACTACTTCAACAACCAAATATTCTCGAATGGAAGTGGGAGCGAATTACGATGGACTTTATCACTAAGCTTCCTAGAACATCATCTGGAAATAACTCGATTTGGGTCATTGTCGATAGACTGACCAAATCAGCACACTTCATACCGGTTAAAGAGTAGTTCTCACTGGAGAAGCTGACTCGTATTTATCTTGAGAATGTTGTAGGCAAGCATGGAGTGCCTGTATCGATCATTTCATATCGAGATCCTAGATTCGCATCGAATTTTTGGAAATCTCTCCAAAGATCTTTGGGAACGAATCTCGACCTTAGCACTGCTTATCACCCCCAGACTAATGGGTTGAGTGAAAGAACGATACAAACACTGGAAGATATGTTGAAAGCTTGTGTGATAGATTTTGGTAAGAATTGGGATAAACATTTGCCTTTAGCAGAGTTTTCGTATAACAATAGTTATCATGCTAGTATTAAGGCTGCACCGTTTGAAGCTTTGTATGGTAGGAAGTGTAGATCTCCGAAATGTTGGAGTGAAGTTGGGGATACCCAGCTCACAGGACTGGAATTGATCCGAGAGACTACGGAGATGATAGTTCAGATTAAGAACCGGCTGTTGACTGCCCGAAGTAGACAGAAAAGTTACGCGGATGTGCGGCAGAAATCGATGGAGTTTGAAGTGGGTGACCGAGTAATGTTGAAAGTATCGCCATGGAAAGGCGTCATAATATTTGGAAAGCGAGGGAAATTGAATCCCCGCTATATTGGACCCTTTAAGATTTTATCTAGAGTAGGTCCGGTGGCTTACAAATTAGATTTACCCCAAGAACTTCATGGTGTTCACAACACATTCCATGTATCTAATCTGAAGAAATGTTTAGTAGTGAGTGATGAGAAAATCTCGTTGGATAAGGTCCGAATTGATGAGAAGTTGCATTTTATCAAAGAACCCGTAGAGGTTATGGATCGTGAGGTAAAGCAACTTAAACAAAGTCGGATACCTATCGTCAAGATCCGATGGAATTCAAAGCATGGACCAAAATTTACTTGGGAACGAGAGGATGAAATGTGGAAGAAATACCCACACCTCTTTGATTTCAATAAGAAACAGACATCAAAATGAAATGGATCACGAGGACGTTGATACCTTTTAGGAGGAAAATCTGTGACAATCTAACATTTTCAGGTAGTAAATTATTTTCTCGTATATTATTTTGAAACTTATTTTTGTGTTGGTTGATGAACTCACAATTTACGGATTGAAATTTCGGCTTACGTGCATAATTTAACGTCCTTTACTACTAAAACGGAAACCCTAGGATTTCGTATTTACGTTTTTGAACTCCATTTGTGATGAGACAATTTTTATTAGATTCGTTTTGTGTCGTTGATTCATAATTTATAAAAACGTTTTTCGTAAAACGACCCGAGGGCATGCAAATCGAGGAAACTAGAATCGAGGATTATCCGTAAAATAATGGGGATGAGACAAGATAAACTTGCCCCACCCCCACTCATGGGACGACTTGCTTAGCCAACACCCCTTATGAGGTGTCAAGCTTACATACAAAGCTAAGACAAGTGTCTTAGCCTTGCATTAAAACCATATACTACTCAAAACCACCAAGCTTAAACCATTTAAACCATTATCTTACATGCAAAACACACAAATCCTCTCTACTCCCTTCCCCATTGCCGTCCAACCTACACCATAAACACCCCATTTTGATCTTGATTTAACCACAAATCCTATGTTATTCGCACATATGATGATGTCCTTTTGAAGCTCAATTGATTGGTGGTGATTATAACGTCTAAAAAGAAGTTTCCTTGGTGTCTTGGGGCTGATTTTCCACAAGATGTTTATAAAGATTGGTGATCTTGAAGTTGATATTGGTGTACCACAAGTTTTGTTCTCATAAGTCAAGCCTTGATCTTAACTTTCATAATCTTAGTTGGTAACAAGATCATCCTTCCCATTTCCTTGTTATTTTATAAATGTAAATTGTATTTTCTTTCTTAATGTAATATGTATATGATGATATATGATGATAAAAATATTATGTGGGGATCATGTGTTGATAAACTTGGTTAAAAAGATTGAAAACTACATGTAAAAATGTTAAAATCATGCTTAAAATAGTAGGCTGTATAAAACAGTAAAAAACCTTATGATAAATTGTTAAAATGGCTTGGATAATTTAATATACAGTAAGATATGTGACTTGTAGATATGTGGAGTTGGCCACACAATTGAATCAATAAAATGAGTGAGATATGATCAAAACAATATTGAAGTTCAAATATGTATAGTCTGTTTTGAACGAACTACAAGAGACATTTATAGGTTGATTGAGCAGTAGCTGAACGGGAGTTAATTGTAGCACATATCATGTAGCTTGTGCTTCCCAAAAATGAGATTCTATCTCCTTGTAGAACTCAAGATATTGTAAAAATGGTGAAAGTGAAATTCATAATCAGATTTGTAAAATAAATGTATATATTATAAAATTAGCACTCAAGTAAAACTAATATAAAATATATACCTAAAGCCCACTAACTTATATATTACATATAAATAAGTATATACTTTAATAAATAAATGTAACATTTTATAAAAATGGCAATTTGATAAGTTTATAAGTTACAAAACTATAAACATAAGTTTTACGTCTTTTCGGCTAAAACCGAAAAATTAACGTTTTCGTCAAATAAAACTTAGACGGTCTTCTAATGTAAACTTTTTATAACTCATATACTGATGTATAAGTACATGTTACTAGTAAAAATTGATAAAACCCGAGTTTATAACATATG
The DNA here is from genome assembly GCA_025667525.1 of Glebionis coronaria. Classification (NCBI taxonomy): domain Eukaryota; kingdom Viridiplantae; phylum Streptophyta; class Magnoliopsida; order Asterales; family Asteraceae; genus Glebionis; species Glebionis coronaria. The sequence goes on along the minus strand of CM046876.1, from coordinate 315,871,313 downwards.
GACATTAACGGGCCAAATTAGCCTTATTGGACTATTAACCCAACTAATTTGGCTAAACACTAATGGACTTACTCATTGGGATTAACCCACTTGGGCCCAACGTGTAAGTATAGGGCCGAGGTTAAAAGTAGAAAATGGGTTAATATAATGTAATGGGCTTATCATGGGCTTATTGGGCCTTAACATGTAAACAAGTTAAACTAGTGAAACTAATATAAAAATTTACCAACACATAACACTATAATGTTGAATAAAGATGTACAATCCCACTTGATCATCATCATATTTATAAAATCATCATATATATATACATAGCTATTATTTTAATAAAGTCATTGGACAAAAGTCTAAGACCGAGTATTATTTATATAGGTTTCTGTGATCGAAGCACGCCCGTCACCGATAATCCGCCTTTCATAATCAACGTGAGTTCATATCCTCACACTCTTTTAAATGTTTTATAAAATGTTTTGTAAACCCACGAGGGAGATAACATGCTAGTTTTTTTATAAAAATAGAACACAAGTGCTATGACCCAATAAATGAGATGAAATGGATTATTAGTAGTTAGCTTATGTCACTTAAAGTCCCATTAGCATGAATTGTGAACTACCAGGATTTGGTAGACGCTTATGCATTTGATAGTACTATTTGGGGAAGATCACCCCAGTTCGCACCTTGACGGTTGATCTCCGTCGTGCCACATTGATTGGTAAGCGAATTTATGTATGAGAAGATTTACATAGCGTGATTTTTGTGACGACACGCTAACTTAGATGGTCAAATTGTTTGTCGGGTTCATGGCCTGTTGTTTGTGATCGTAAGGTAACAATGTCATGCGGCTAATAATAATCCTAAAATGCAACAATGTAATCTAAATATCCGATATGATACGATGCAAATAATGGTAATATTGAGATTACGGTCTCATGGACGGTTTAAGATGTATGATTTGATTTATATATTGCCTGACTAGCAATACGAGGACTTACTTCTGATATTATACTTGTGTTCTGATTTCGATGACTGTTTTATATAACGGTTGTCTTAAACTCTATGAATTCACTCGGCATTCGCTGATATGATTTTTTGCATGTTCTTATCTCAGGTGCTTGAAGGTAATTTGGATGGAGATCGACTCTGATGGCCCACATAATAAAAATTATTCATTCGAACTATGTTATGTAAACTTTATGACTATGTAATTTGGGGACGTGCTCTACACTTAAAACTTTTATTTCGAATGAATGTATGTTAAACCTTGTACAACCATTTTTATGCGTTGTCTATGATTGGAGTTATTGTGCCATCCCGTACCACTCTATTGACTCTTCCGCTATACCGATATGAAATTTGAGAGTGTTACAATCGTTGAACGATCGGCTAGCTCGATGGAAATTTTTTAAGGAATAATATTACAAAGTGATATCGATTTCCACATTGAAAAAGGCATCAAATTAATGCTCGCGCCAAGATCGGCCAAGGCGTGGCATCCTTCCATATTTTGAATATCGCATGGAATTAAGAATTTGTCGGGATCACCTACTTTTTGTGGTATGTGGTTAAGAGAAAATGATGAACAATTAGATAATTATTGTAATTTCTCCTTATCGTTCAACATACCTTTAAAAGTGGAGGCGAATCGAGGTATGCAAATCAAGGTGTCGGCGAAACATATGTTAAAATGCGTTTCACGAAATAATTTGATAAAAAGTTCGACTTGATGATTGTTACGATCATGCATTTTCTCCTTATTACGTCTCGATGGGTAGGGTAAGGATGGTGTGGGTTGGGGCATCGGTCTTAGAATCTCGGGTTCCAAAATGGGTGAAGGGTGGACCGTAGGTGTGGTTTGAGCGGTACTTTGTGGGATTGAAATATGCTCCTTTTCGACTACCACCTCGGGTTCTTCCTCAGTTTCCTTCTCTGTAGAAGTACTTGGTTGAGAAGATGGCCCTTTGAAAGTTTTACCACTTCGGGTGGTAATAGCTTTCTTTTCTCCCTTCGGGTTTGCGATGGTATTACTTGGAAGACCACCCGAGGTAGAAGGTTTGCACATTAAAGCTTCCAATATTGTGTTTAGCTTGCTATCAAGTGTGACCTTGTTAGATCTTGTTGTTTTGTCCTCTAAATTGAGTTGCAAAATCATTTTTCAATTCGTTTTTCATGTTTGCCATTTCTTTAGCATTGTTGGCTAATTCCTTAACATTGTTTGCCACCTCTTTAGTATTGTTAGCCAATTACCTAGCTTGACTTGCTATTTATTCTTGGATGTTATCAAGAATAAGATCATTTGATTTTGAAATTAAAAAATTCACTTGGAACATCTTTTATGTATTGGTTTTGAAAATCTTGACTCAGATTTTGAAAGTTACGGTTTTGATTTTGGTTTCGCAATTGACCATACTCACTTGATTCCCTTGATTCCCATTGTTGTAATTACCCTTGTTATAATTCCTTTGGTTTCCATGATAACCATCACTTTGATTGTTGTTTCGATAATTGTTACTTTGATTGTTTTGAGTGGATGGAAAACCCGGTGGAGTCATTTGATTAGAGCGGTAAAGTTGACCATTTTAGTTGTAAGTTCCCGTGGCCGCATTGGCACTTGAAGTGGTACCACCGGAGGTAATGCACTCGGAGTAATTGTGACAACTCGTTTTTTGACGGGTTAGTAGTCATTCGTTGATTTTAATTTATGTGTTAGATTTGTGTGAACAGTGTGTTTTATGGGATTTTATGTATGATATTGTGAAGGTGGATGAACAAAATGAGGTACATGGTTTTTAAATCATGGTAAGGGTTGGTAATGAAATGTGGTGAATTGAGATTAGAATCAACTGCGTGAAGTTCAAGTATTTCTTTTATAAGGTTTCATGTACGTATTTAATTACCGTGTACGTAAGATTATACGTCATTATATATGTAAGCATTTAGTGGTATAAGTTAGTAGCTTATAGTTAGTTTATAAATTTTCGTAGATTTATTAGGAGTAGTAGATAGTAAAATTTTATAAAATAAAATTTTAAACGATTATAGTTTTAATAAAAAAATTAAATGTAAACTTCTTTTAAACTAACTTTTAATAAATGTTTAAGGGTTTTGAAAAAAGAAATATAAGTTTTTATATAAATAAGGAAATATTTGGACAATCAAAGTTAAGACAAAAAAATATAAAAAAATACGGTTGTTTAAAAAAAGAGAACCGATGGGTTTTAAAAAAAAGGAAAAGGATTTTTGGGCTTTTGTTGGGCTTGGAGTATTATATATATATATTATACCTACTAGTAAAAAAACAACCAAAACACACACGCACATATCAAAAGCAAAGAAAAAAAGAGAAAGAAGGGGCGACCATGGAGAAAAATTTGGGGTTTTTCACAAAGGTTGGTTTTGATCAATTTAAGGTATAGATCTTGATTTCAATCATTGTTCTATTAAATTAATCATGTTATTATGTAGTATTAATCATATGGTGGATGAAGGGTTTTGATTTTCTAGAATTAAAATAAATTAGGGCTTGAATTGAGTAACTAATGGGGTCAAAATAATGATTAAAATTGGATTTAGGGATTTAAATCGCCAGACTGTCGCTAATCTGCCAGAACTGTCGCTAAACTATCACATAACCGTTGTTGATGTTTAGACGGATTTGGATAAAATCGGATTTAGGGTTTTAACAGTCTATCTGTCGCTGAGTCGTCGCTAAATTGTCACAAAAGTGTCGTTAATGTCTGGGCAGATTTTGGGTAAAATCGTTTTGATCATAACTTATTCGTTTTAAAAGTTTATGGGTGATTCAAAAGCCTAAAATTGTGTACTCGGAGCGTACTTTTCAAATACTCAGAATTTATAGTCAATTGAGGTCAGTAGCTTCGTCGAATTCTTTGTAAAAGTGTCAGGTTCAAGGTTAATGTATGGACGACAAGGCTAAAACTCGTGTATTGGATATTTTGGGATAGTGGACACTTAGAGGGTTAACATGAGGCTGTTTTGGGGTAGTATTTGAGATGTATCCATCATAGGGATTGTTACATTGATGAAGGATTAGAGTTCTGGAGTCAATATTGACGTGTGTTAATGTGTTGTGTGCTTTAGATTATTGTTGTTCGTGAATAGACTTTTGGAATGCTTTTTGCAAGGTGAGTTTCATAGTCCTATATTCTTGAGTTTTATAAATGTTTTTTTTTAACTTCCAGATGGGATGGAAGAGACACTGTAAAGCTTTTGAAATGTGTTGTTGTGATTGTTTCGAATGATTTTGTTTTGAACAATAGTGTGTTTACTTATGTGTTAGATGTAGAGTCCACTAGTTGTAGATCTTTCAGCGTTTAAGGATGATGAACGACTTCTGTAATCACAAGTCTATTCACAGAGAGACTCTAATGAAACACAAAGTATTAGTGCGGAATACAAATACTAAGAACAAGAAGAAACAGAATAACTAGATAAATAACTTGATCCTTTCTAAGGATTTCTAATATATTGATATGAAATGAAAACTGGTGAAGGTATGTCTAACCCTTCTGCCAATGGGTTCCTTTTATACTACAAGGAAACCCTAACTACATTAATCATAAAACGTGTAACAGTTGATATGCATATCCTTCCCAAGATATCTCATGCATATCCTAACAAACTAATACAAATACTATTGTTTGACTTTACTACTAGACTAGGAGAACGTGTTGCTCCTACTACTACTAGGACGAGGAGGAACTACATACCTCCTAGTTCACCTATTACAAATCACCTATTACATAGGTCCTAACAATCCTCCCCTAAACTTGAATTTACTTGTTGAGTTCAAGTTTCTTGGTAGATCTTGCAGAAAAAACTTGAGGATTGAAAGAGCATATCCATAGAAGAAATATCACCATCATCAACGAAAACACAAAGCCTGATGCTACTAAGAACTTTGAGAAGCTTCTTCAAAGCATGGAAAACATCTGCACCTGTTGAATCTTCACATCAACATGAGCAGATTTGATAAGACTTTACTAAGTAGTTGCTCGCTCTTGGGCTAGCTAGTCATTGTGGTGGAATCAAACATCACCCTGGGAGACCAGAACACAGCCCAACTCTTAGAATGTAAATCAATGGTGAGTGGGAGTACCCTGATGATTTTGGCCAAACCATCACAGCCGTCAACGGATTTGATTAATGTCTTTACCAGAAGCCGTACCCCTGGACTAGCCAACTCTTAGCAATAAAGCATCGGTGAGCTGAAAACCCTATAGCTTTGAGCAAGCTATTACAGCTATCAACGGATTTGATGTATGTCTTTACCAAGAGCCGTACCCCTTGGACTAGCCATTCTTCAATCTAGGACCAAGGCGAGTGAAGACCATCCAATTTTGGGTAAATTGGCAACCATCAACGGATTTGATAATCACACCAAAGCCGTACCCTCATGGTGAATCAACTCTTTCGTGTCTGTGAGACATGGTGAGTTGAACACCATTTGTTGTGTGGAAGGATTCCAACATCAGAAGTACAATCCAAAACAACCCAAGTGTAAAAGGTTTCAAAATGGAAAAGTATAAGCAAATATTATATGATGTACATGCTTTTAAATTTCCATTGTATGTTTCAAGTATAGGCAGATATTATATAAAAGTATTTTTTTAATTTTTCTATAATAATGAGATTGTTAGTCACCAATCACTATACACACTGGTGAAAAGAATGTAAAAGAGAGCAAAAGTATAGGACAATCATACCAAATACTAACCAAAAGAAGCAACCTTGTCTGCAAGAAGCCGAGCCTATACAGATTCAACTAATGTGGTGGCCATAGCAGACTCATTCCCTGAAGGAGCATTTGACACCACCAAGTGACACTCCAACACAGCTTCCATGGTAGCAATGGTAAGGGGATACTCTTGATCCACAAGCATAAACACTTTAGCACCAGATTCCAATTCCAACACATGGACACCACACCCAACATACAACTTCCACCTAGAGATGACCCATCGGGGTTGTTCCATCCATACCCCAGTACTAGGAGTACCAGGAGGACAATCCAACATAACCTTCAAGTCCCCCCAAAGGACCAAACCAGGCCAGGTAGAGACAGAACTAGGAGTTGCAGGGATAACAATATCAACCAACCCATAAAGAACCATAAAATCTTGATGTTCCACCCAATATAAGATAATTTGAAGCCTGAGAAGTATTTATGGTAGCAATCACTTGTCTTGATCATATGAGTAAAAGTTCCAGCAACAATGAGGGATGGTTGAATTTCCCAATGCACAATCCTTCCACAACCAAGTGGGATATCATCATCACTGTCAGAAGCGGCATCAATCAAGTGTGCAGGGTCCCTCTTCTCCCAAGGAACAGCCGTGCCACGCCGAGCCTTGTTCTTGTGAATAGACCGGCGAGGCGTAGGTGAAGAAGGATAAGGTTCCTCCTTGACTTTGGCCATAGGGGCAACAGTACCAAGTGGAGTGGTAGTATCACCAGAGGGAGATGTCTGATCATCATCCTGAGTGGTTAAGTCAACAAGCATGGGAGTAGGAGTAGCTTCATCAATAATAGGTATAGGGGTTGGCTCAGAAATTGGTGGAGGAGTAGGATCAACAACAGGGATGGTAGTAGCTTCAACAGTGGACGAAGGGGTTGCAACAACTTGTGGAGAAGGACTAGAAGGAACATCATAAGTACCCTCATCAACAACTGGGGTAGCAGAAGTACCTTCATCATGAGCACCAAAGGGATGTGTTGGGGCAGCCTTAGAAGTGGGGTTCGTAGCACCAGGAGGGTGATAAATGGCATTAGCATGCATCTTCGCGTCTTTTTGCTTCATCTGAATCATCTTGTTGTACAACTCCTTATGATCATCATCAGATAGCTTCTTGACCCTCTTCATAGGCCATCCATAAGTAAAATACGCTCCGGATTGGTTCTTAACGTATTGGTGCATGATTTTCTTCTGTTCAGCATAGGAAAGTGGTCTGTTACGACGTATTTCTCGAAGTTGAGCAGCCAAATCTTCCCGTTGCCTTTGAACCAGAGACATAGCCCGACAAACACAATTCCCTTGGTTCACATCCGCACCCAAGATGTCCGTGAACTGAGAGACATCGGAGGTGAGGATGGTAACCACATCCTTCCAATCAATGTTATCCCAAAACATAGCATTATGTTTCACTTGGTCATGGCGTTGTTTCTTTAAAGCTTCATCATCAACTATAGCCTCAGCCGCAGCCTCTTGTTCATACTCCTCATGTAATCTCTGTGCAGCCTCCTCTCCCAACCTTTCTTCCTCCAGTTGCCTGCGGGTTCTCTTTCTAGGAGGGGAGGGTGCATCAGTCATTGGGGTTTCCCCTTGTCAGCATAGGAGGGACCAGGAGTTGAAGTTGAAGGACCAGGAGTGTCAGTCCTTGGCATGGGGCCAACAGTAGATGTGGGAATGCTGGAAGCACTAGGAGGAGCAGGTATGTACTCACTAGGATTGGCTGCAAAGGAGGCTTTAGCCAAAACAATAAGACCATCTTCCTCCTCTTCTTCATTAGAATCAGACAGAACCAACTTCTTCTTTTGTGGATTCAACAACTTTTCCAAATTCTTTACCCTAGCAGCCAAGGGGTTCACAAAGTCCCGAGTAAGCCGGCGGTGCTTGTTTAGATCTTCTTCCAATGATAGGATCTTAGCATAATACGTGTGCACCAAAGCAAGTAAAGAAGTGAGAGTAACTGGTTCCTCAGCTTCCCCAACAAGAGGACTTGGCTTTAGGGATGCATCATTGGGACTAGAAGCAAAGGACTGGTCAACATTAAGAGTAGTAAACTCTGGCACAAAAGAGCTAGAAGGCTCCTTAGTAGAAGGGTGAACAGGACTAGGAGGTGGAGTATCAAGAAAGGGAGACACATGTGGGATAGTAGAAGAGGTAGCCTTCAAGGTGGACGGTATTTATACCACCACCTCTGGAGCAAGATCCTCAACATCCACATAAGGTTCCCTAGCAGCAAGAACCTCCTCCTCGATCATCAACCAAATGAGGTTCCTCCTCGGCTTCATCAGCCGGATGAACCTCATTGGGATCTACTTGGACAATGCCCAACATAACAGGAGTGAGAGGCGTTTCAAGACCAAGATATCCAAGCTTCATGTTAGCATACACCACAGGAGTGAGTTTAGAAGGCACAAATTCTTTTATATTCGTAGGCAAACACATGAGAATTTGTTGTAAAAACCTAGGATACATAAGACATTTCTTTTTAAGACCACTAAGATTTCATATCATGTCATCTAACAGATAACGAGAGAAGTTAAATCTACGACCTTGGGCAAGACAAATCAAACTAGTAGCAAGGTAGATGGTAAATGCATCCCAACTCCCAGCTTTGGGACTCAAGCACTGAATCAAGAAGTGGACAAGAAGCTTCCATTTAGGTGAAAAATGATTTTTCTGAAGATTAAATTTTACCTCATGGTTGTACCCAATGGCAGCCATCCCATCAAAAACTTCCTCATTTGTGAGGGAAACAATGCCTTCAGCATCCTGAAGATGAAGGGCAGACCTAATAGAGGCTTCAGACACCACATAGGAGCGACCATCAATGGTGGCATGAATCTCCAAAGGGAGACCCAAGATTTCTTTAGTATCAGCAGTGGCCCAAAATTGTCGAATGACTGAGTCATAAACAGTTGGGAAAACAGTTAGAGCATACCTGATATGAGATGCTTCTATGAACTCCAAGATGTCCAAAAACTCCTCTCTTTTTAGGCCTTCACCGAGGTAGGCGACCTTGTTGTGATCAGGCTTGTATTGTAGGGCATCCATGGATGATGATTGAAGATTGACAAGTTAATGTAAGAAGATGGTTGAGGGTAGGAGCGCGTGTGTGTGTTTTCAAGTATGATAAGTGAGTAAAATTATCCTATTGACCATAAATAATGCTTAGTGAAACTGTTCATTGACCCCTAATTATGGGGGTTGCCCTTTCCAAGTTAAGGCATTAATTGGGTGTAACCTCTTGCCCTTTAATCCATTAATATCCAACTCCAGTTACCAAATAAATATATAAATGGATGCACCAGAAGTAACTTATGTTGACTAAAAGTCAAATCGTCTAGAAGTCAACACTAGAAGAAGCGAGTGGTCAAAAAAAGTCAACAGTATGAACAGTGACCCGAAGAAACACTAGGATCCATACACAACTGGATATGAAGGACTATTGACCCACTAGGAGCAAGAGAGAGCCACTAGGAGTGACCAAATCCTTCCACCAGGAGTAGCACACACAGCAAAAACCCATGAAAAATGACGAAAGAAGCTACCAGAAGTAAGAATGTACAAATATACATGTACAATAAACCTCCCTGTAGGCTTTGCCTCCCCTCAATAATAGATCTTATGGATTGACCATACCAATGTGAACCACCAAGTGGTTAAACCTTGGACCATCAAATGCTTTAGTTAATAAATCAGCAACATTATCATCCGTATGTACCTTGAGAACCTGTATCAGCTTCTTGACATTTGCATCCCGTATAAAATGATGCCGAATCTCTATATGTTTTGTCCTTTGATGAAACACCGGATTATTCATAATGCAGATAGTGCTTTGATTGTCAATGAAGATTTTGATGTTCATAAAATTGAACCCATAGTCTAACATTTTGTTTTATATCCACAAGACTTGTCCACAACAACTAGCAGAAGCTATATATTCAGCTTCTATTAAGGAAGTAGCTACTATGGTTTGTTTCTTACATTGCCATGAAATAAGCCTTCATCCCAAAAACTGACAACCACCAGTAGTTGACTTTCTATCGTTATTAGCTCCTGCATAGTCACTATCACTATAGGCTTCCAAAACAAAAGGGGATTCCCTTGGATACCATAAGCCTAGCTTAGGTTGTGCCTTGATATACTTGAAGATTTTCTTGACAACATTCAAATTTGACACGGTAGGTGCCACCTGATGTCTAGATCAAGCACTAACAGCAAACATAATGTCTGGGCGTGAAGCAGTCAAATACATGAGTGAGCCTATCATTGACCTATACAAATGAACATTAACAGGAGGATCCGACTCATTCTTGAGTTTGACTTTAGTTACCTCATAAGGTGTTGCTGCTGGTCTAAGGGGTTCCATATCAAATTTCTGAATAATATCATGAACATATTTATCTTGACTAATGAACATACCATCCTGTTGCTGCTTGACTTGGAGTCCAAGGAAAAATGTTAGTTCGCCCATGTCACTCATCTGAAATTCTCCTTTCATCAGTTGTTCAAACTCATCACACCATTCCTTCTTAGTAGAACCGAAGATAATATCATCCATACAAACCTGAACCAGGATGATGTCTTTGGCAATCCTCTTAAGGAACAATGTTTTGTCAATAGTGCCTTTTCTGTAGCCATGCTTCAACAAGAAAGTAGATAGACGTTCATACCAGGCTCTAGGAGCTTGATGAAGACCATAAAGGGCTTTGACAACCTTGTAGACCATCTTAGGATGAAGTGGATCCACAAAGCCCTTAGGTTGAGTGACATATACTTCTTCGTCAATCTTTCCATACAGAAATGCACTCTTGACATCCATTTGAAATACGGTAAAGCCAATATAAGAAGTAAAAGCCAAAAATAGACGTATGGCCTCAATTCGTGCAACAGGAGCAAAAACTTCATTATAGTCAATTCCTTCAAGCTGAGTGTGGCCCGATGCTACTAGTCTTGCCTTATTCTTCACCACAATACCCCGAGCATCTTTCTTGTTTTTTAGAATCCATTTGGTGCCAATTGCTGTCTTTCCATCTGGTAAATCAACTAGGATCCAAACATTATGAAACAAGAATTGTTGCATCTCCTCCTGTATAGCTTCTACCTAACTTTCATCCTCAAGAGCATGTGAGACAGACCTAGGTTCCACCTGTGACAGAAAACAAGCTAACAAACAGTGAAGAAAATTTGTGTGATTATTTCGCTTTTGGTCTTCAATGTAGCTCACAAGAGCATGATGACCAGAAGTTGCTTTCTTATGCATGCCGCGAGTCTTGACAGTAGAACTAGGATCTCCTATGATTTGAGTTGTAGGATGCACTTTATGGATCTGCTGAATAGTAGTAGGAGCTACTTCTACTTCTGGTGCCAAGTTAGTAAGATCCCCAACAATGCCATCATCATATGAAGCAGAATAAAAAAATGCCTTCTATTGGTTGCTTATGAATATCATCCAGCTTAGTAGAAGACTTCTTATGATAGTTTCCTAGGTCAGAAGGACCAGAGAACCTAGTTGTGGAAGTTGGATCACTAATAGGACTACCAATAGGAGTTGAACTTGCACCAGGAGTAATAATAGGCTCACTAGGAGTAGCTGGTACAGCAGGAGTATCCATAGGAAACTCAAAGCCTCCTTTGGTAGCTGTAGTAGAAGCATCTTGTTGTTGCTTAAGCAGTGTATCAAGAGCTCTTTGTGAGTCAAGAATGTTTGATGAAGTAGGACTATCAGGAGTAACAGAGGTGTCAGGAGCGACTGTTGTGGAATAGGATGGTTTGACAAAAATGTCATCATCCTCATCTGAGTCCGAAAAGATAGTAGTAACACCTGCATTAGAAGACACAAATACTTGTGGACCTGCATGTTGGTTAGTTTTGAAAGGAAAATATCCCAATGAGTCGCTGAGATAGTCAAGATCAAAATTCCATTTAGGACCTTTGCCTTGGATATTTGTCTTTTCCTTTAAGTACCTTAGATTGATAGTTTCAACACTACAAGAAAATGAAGCTATTGTAGCATTTTAGATGCAACACTTTGAAGATTGTTGCCTTATAGGCTTCAATAATAATAAAGCAACACTTTACTAAATAAGTGTTGCATTTAAAGATCTAAGGCAACATTGTTTTCCAAGTGTTGCGTGTTTTATTGTAAAATACAACACTTTACAAAAGTGTTGCATTTGCTTAAAAGAAAGTACAACACTTTGGTTTAAAGTGCTGCAAATCTTATTTAATCATGCAACATTGTAAAAGTGTTGCACAAAAGCGTTACATATACATACGTTTTAGATGACTGGCACTAATTAAGATGCTTTATTATTAATTTTGATGAATAATTTTGTTTATGAATGAATTTTTTTTTGATAAATTTAGATGGACCTAGCTAACTACCTGTTATAAAAAAAAACTGTTTGGTTCTGATTTTTTTAAATTATGTGATCACTTCGAACATATACACATAAAGAATCCCTTTTTATCATGCCTTCGGCTATACTTTAGGTATGAGAACAGGGAGAAAAGGCTGGGGATCATGTTAAACCCGAACTAAACCGGATAGACTAGACCCAAAATAAACCGAAACTAAAATGTGTGGAAATTTTGGACCGAAACCAAACCGAATTGGAGTTAGGCTAGCTTGGGTTTTCTCAGTTTAGTTGGGTCTCTTTCAAGTTTAGACGAACAAGAACTGAAGTGCAAAATTTTTGGAGGAATTTGCATCATCACTTTATTCCTTCAATAATGCAGCAGTACAATGGCCTAAATGCAAATACACCATAAAATGCAAAGCACAAGTTCCATATAGCAATTATCGTTGCTACTTAAAACAATGAGTAGACATAATGGAAAGCACAAGTTGCATAGCAATTACATATTCTATAGCAACAAAACGAGTAGCTTTGCAATAGCAACTTACATTATGACTACATTAGCCAAAATTCATAGACAGTATCCAAAATGTAAATACATTAGCCAAAAAAGTAGAAGACATCAAACATCATCATCACAATCCATCAACTATACTTGCAGCTTCGACATTTATTGCAATCCTGTGTATTTTGAAAAGCAAGCGCAAAACAACCCCTTTCTGGTTAGCTCATTTCCTGTTAAACATTTCTATTCGAACAAAAGATATAATCTCAATTTAAAACTAGCAAGAATAGTGGTAAAGTCAAATATATAATGAGCACGAATATCTGTCAAAAGGGGTGTTTCGTTATGACTTATTGCTGCTACAAGGGTGCTGCGGAATGAGCATTTGGTAGTGAGCTTGGAACTATGTTTGGTATTGTAACCCATCATGAACATGACATATTTTCATCAATCATGCTAACCTTAACCCGTTTACATATAACCCGGAATGACCTGTTGAATTACCTCCAATCCGCACAGAACTCATGGCATATACAGTGGCGGACATACAGCTTAGCTTCGGGGGGGGGGGGGGGGCAGCGCCCCCCATGGCGAAATTAAAACGACAAGATTATAATGTAGTTTTTCTTTAATTGCGAGTGTTTTTTTAAAATGCCCCCCACTCGAAATTGAAATTGCCCCCCACTCACCTACTAAAGTCTAACATTTAACACTCTAAAACCTAAAAATGCTCTATTTTGATGGTAAAATACTCGAATTTTTTTTTCGAATTTTAGTTTTTGGCTTTACTATCGTCAAAAAAAAAATTGCCCCCCACTTTTCAAATTCCTGCGTCCGCCACTGGGCATATACAATGCTTATTTGATTAAAATGAATTCTCCTTTTTCAGTATAGGTCTTCTTTGAGAACCATATATGGAATTTTTGTTCAACTATACACGAAGTGATCACTATCTATATAATATGATCACACTGAGTTGATGAGTGTTTCTTAAACAAAGGTTCCAATGTAATTTTATTTAGAAAAGGAAACAATGAAATAGAACCATAAAGAGAACAAAAAATACAAAGCCGAACACACTAGTTGACTAACCAAAATACCACTTAATAGGCAATGAGATTAAAGGAACACAAGCCAGTGTCCCATGAATCTGGACCACCCTTTGAGATAATTGCTACTTGACAACACAAAAACCACAACATACATTATGATTGTAGAGTTGTAGAACTTGTAGCAGAACCAAATGTCCAAAACTTTTGTAGCAGAACCGAAAGTTGAATAACTGCAGTAGAACGAACGAAAACTGAGTTATGACTCATTCAGTTCTAAAAAAAGTACTAACATTATTTATAAATGTGTCTACAGATTTTGAAAATATTGTTGACGAATTGCTGGCAAGAGAAGAAAGACAACAGAGGTATTAAGAGGTCAATTTCTCTAAAATCAGGATTGATTAAGCTGTGTTACACCTTTCCTTCAGATGATAAGCTAACAGAAGGCTAATGGAAGTAGAAAGAAACAGATGTTTTTAATGATTCGCGAAGTGATACAGAGCAAGTGTGTGTAGAAAAATGAGCACACTATCTGTAATGGGAAAGTACAAAAATATCAAGCTTTCATGATGTGAAGAATATTGTTGCAAGGGTATAGCAACAGATGTAGGACAAAATTCCGAAGCAAGTATTGTTTAGGATCAGAACTAGAACTAGACAGATCGCGATTTATATTTCACACTAATCCCTTGTAACATTTGAACATATTTCTGTTAAATGTACAATTATAATCTCACGAGAGAATTCTACTTATTTATAGTCAGACAAATATTATCGAAAATTTGCAAATATTAGATTTTAATAAAGCTTCAGTACCTCCAATGGCTCAATCAAATAAACACTTCCTAGTAGATAACTCTTGAAAAACATAATGAGGCAACCAGGATCAATGGATCACTTTTTGACGTCTTAAATATTCCAATATATTCCAGAAGCTAAATTTAGGTACATATAGTACGTGAAAGCAAGTATAGTTAAATTAAATTCTCACCTGATCAATCCTTAAAGATACGACCAAGTTGATGTAGCTACATAATGGGTCCTTAGTGTATCAATGGCTTTCTCCACATATTGCTTAAGTTCAGGAATAGTTGTTTTGCACTCTGGATTTTAGCATCGGCAAAAAGCTTAAACACGTTAGGGGGTGTTTCGGTGTGCCTTTTGATATTGATTTCAATAACTGTGATCAAATAGTCAGAAGTATATCAACTGATTATAGAAATTTCAAGTGGCAATAACTGCATAATAAGGGAAGCTTGGATTGTTTTGAATCAACATGCTTCTACATAATATTATAGCAGATTACACCATAAAAATTTAGAAACGAATGAGATTTAGGCCATAAAACATACATCAAGTAGTTACTTTTGTTTCCTCATATCAATCAATATCGAAGCTTCTATAAACTAACAACCAGTCCCAAATCAAAAATTTTTATAAAGCCTACGTCAAGTAGAAAGTAAAATTGGCACAAGTCTATGTTCCTAAAGTATAAACTACATATGATGAAAGATGCAATCTCTAATCATGCATATACGATGAGTTTGCAAACCGTTGAGTTTGCAAACCGTTGAGTTTCTTAATTCCAGTTCTTAACAAGTATATTCCACTGACTTGGGCGCACTCATTTTAGCTTGGAATTGATTTTTTCACGGAATGAAAAAAATTGGTTTGATTCCAACCCATGCACATGTTCAGATTTTTGGTTGTCATTGCAAATTATTGCTAATATACACGCATAATCGAATTTATTTCTAATATCCCCTTTTAAATTTTCTAAGATTTGAGCAACCTGTAATGTATCAAAAACTGAATATCCACCTTTGAGTCTACGTTACAACATTATATAATACCTATTTATTAATCTTATATCCTAATAGCTCGAACAATGAAGTGAATAAAGGGCCCATGAAAGTTTACTAAGTATATATACTAGTTTCAAGATAAACATGACAAACTTGCTAGAAGGGTATTCATAACAATATCTACATATACAACATGTAAACAATCAACTGGAACCCAAATGATGCAAAGAACCGTACTGCTATACACAATGACAAGACACGCTAATTCTTTTGGCGATTGTGTCTTAGATAAGAAAAATAAGATAAAACCCACCAAAAATGACACCATATATGTAACACATATGGTTACTAAAGTGCCAAAGACACTAACAAAGGGAGTCTCGACCAAACTTCTAAACATGAATCTGTAAAAAAGGTTTCCTACAATAATAACTTAATCTGATTCTCATCTCCATATATTTATAATTTTCCACAAGTAAAACCAAAACACAGAATTAACAATCATCTCAAATTTTCATTTATTAAGGACAAGTTTGATACACATTTTGAATTATTCTCCCATTGACTCACTTAAACTCGATATTTTGTTTATGAAAAAAATAACAGATTAAGCATCGTTCAAGGGGTTTAAGTTTTTTTGCAAAATCTAAGATTCTAGTAATTTTCTTTTACATAGAAGGCACATATGATTGAATCTATATAGCAGTTTAGTGTAGCCTGTATCGGAGACGCACATCTTCTACCATACAAAATATCCGCACAGATAGCAAATGCACATTTCAATATCAAAGAGACAGTAATCAGCCAGTGAGAACGATGGTGAAACTAACATACACTAGTAACTGGCTTCTGACAACAATACCAGACAAGTAACCATGGAATTCTGGCTTTAATTTCCAAATAGCATATAAAGATTATAGTGCAGCTCATACTCATTATCCATCACTGAGTGTTAGGTAACTTCCAAAGTCATTTTCCTTCTTTTTTTTGTAATATAATTTAGGGCTGAGCTACTAACCGAAAAACCAAACCTAGAACAAATTGTTATCATATAGATTATAAATAGATGCGTGTCCCATCTAACTGAAATGAAAAAAAAACGAAAATAGCAGAACCCATATGAACTTACAAATCCCAAACAGATTGCCATACCCATGTATGTGGCGTTCATGATCGACACATTGTTTATGCTTTTTTTCTCGAATAACGATTATTCATATCAGTTCCTACTATCATGTTTATAAACTACAGACTGTATAAGAACAAAGTACTACATATTGATTCATATATCATATTCATTTCGTGGATGGTTCTTCATATGTTGTCACATAAGTATCACATAATCGAATTTGTTGCTATTATTCCATTTAGACGTTTCATCAAACACTTGACTTTCACAATTTGCAAATGTGTAACAAATATAAAAGAGCAATAGATCATAAGTAGCAAACAAAGACAGCCAATAAACTTAATTTACTTGGCAACAAAAAAGGTGAATGGAGAGATATATACCCTGTTTTGCTCGTAGGTGACTTCTTTGTTGTGGTTTGTTCACTCAAAATTTGAATGGATGTATGTATATTGGGAAGAGCTTCACTAAACCACCCAGAATCATCAAATCGCGAGTGATTGTAGTGGTGATGCGGAGAGAAGGGTTTGGACATTTGTAAGTGGTTAAATATTGGAGATGAAGAAACGTGGTGTCAACTGTTATCTGTATGTGAATAATTGGCGGGGAAATCATTTTGGCGGCAGAAAATAGCAGAATTTTAGTCAAATTTTTTGAGTCAAATTCTAAATTTATTTTAAAATTTGTGCCGGGTAATTTATGAAACTACAAAATGCATATTAAGAAATAATATAATATATTTATTATAATAGTTTTTAATATTTTAGCACATAAAAATAATTTTACTTTTAACTAATTAATTAAAAAAAAATTTATAAGAGCTCGAAGTGTCATGAACCCTCATCACCTCCTCACTTGGGCCCTACGGACATTTGACACTCAAAACCCGTGTTTTCATGACTTTTCACCCTCCTCATTTGGGCCATACCGCTACCTATTTTATTTTATTTTCCCTTTAGTTTTAACCCAAAATAAATTTATTTTATTAAATTTCAATTTACATAAACATAAAAAAAGAAGCGTACGAAAAAAAATTAAAAATAAAAATAAATAATGCTCAAGGATGTCGTTTCTAGCACTTTTTTGCCTATGTTTAAATACGATATTTTTTTCTAAATTTGCAACAGAAAAATACTTCACAAAGGATGACCATTAGGGGGTAAATATTGTCGGCTAGGTAATACCCTTGTTCGAATGTAACTCCGTTTACTTGAAACAACACCATTGGGTCGTCGCCTTCAAGTAGATCATCAAAAAACGGAGAGTTATTCAAAACCGTTAAATCATTATTTACACCTACTACCCAAAAAAGCATGTCAAATCCATAGATCATGTGATGCGACGGCTTCTAGCATTATAGTTGGGTATTTCTTATCACCTCTATGAAATTGTGCGTGCCATTCTTTAGGACATTTTTTTTCCATTCCGAGTGCATACAATGAATGATGCCAAGCATACCCGGGAACCCATGATACGCGTTATGTTTTGCGTATAGCCTTTGAATGTTGGCGAGGGTTGGACTTCTTAAATACTCGGGCATAAATAATTCAACAACACACATAGTAAAAAAAATCTAAACAATCCTGAGGACAATGCTCCCCCATTTGTAAATACACATCTAATGCGTCACGTGATGTGCCATATGCCAATTGGCGTATGGCGGATGTGCATTTCATATGAACACTAAAACTACATTGACCCGTAGCATCACAGTGTTGTCTAAAAAATCAAAATGAGCAGGTAAAGGAGGAGAAGTAGTGGCAATTTTGTTTTAGATACCTTTGACTATTTTAATAAATAGTATGCTGCTTATTCGATAACGGCGCCTGAAATAGTATTCCGGGTATCTTGGGTGATCATCAAAATAATCGGCATACAAACGTTCTTTAGCCCCATGATCCCGGTCAATGTAATTACGCGAGCGTGAACTTTCAAATTCTTCTTCAGGATGGGGATATGCATAAACATTTGATAATCGTCAAAATCATCGAGATCGGACATCCCACCTTTACAAGAAGAATAACTCATATTTTTGAAATAAAAATTATTTGATATGGGTTGCAATGTGTTATTTTTTTTAAGGTATATGAAAAAAGAATAGGTATATGAGTATTTATATTAGTTATTTGATAGGAAAAAATAAACAAATCCTACCGACGACTATATTTGCAACGGTTAGTAAAATGTGCGACCAATTTATTTTGTTTTTTTTTGCATCCTTAGGGTGGCGAAGTGGGTTATGGCGAGCTAATGGCGAAGGTGGCGGGTGTGGTGGCGGTATGGCGAGCTGCCACATGGGATTGGCGAAAGGATTTCGTCACGATACCTTTTTGTCTAATACAAATCTCAAACAATAATAATATAATCAACTTAATCAAACTTTTTTTTATCTAATTTTAACATAAATCATAACTATTATGTTTAAACAAATGTTATAAAACTCAATTCTTTAATTAACCTGATTTAATAGCTTATTCCCTAGTCATCGATTAAAACCGTTTATATGCATATGTGTTATTTCGAGTAATTTGGGTCAACTCAAGTAACCCAAATACTAAATAAGGTTGGATATCGTGTTGAGATGTTTTGGCTAATTTGAGTTAAGGTCGACTTGATCGAGCCGTATAAAGATTTTTTTTAAAATAATGTTATGAATTTTGTAAATTTTATGTTTTAAAATATAACTTTTTTTACATTTTACTTATATCCAAACATAACTCGAACCAAATTGCCTTGACTCGAATTAATTTGAATCCAAATACGCCGAATTTGAAATAAGATCTAATTCTCGTATAAAACTTTTAGCCAATACTCTACCTGAACCCAAATAACATGCCCTAGTTACACCCTTAGCTACATTGTACCCTCTTTAGAAATTAGGGATGACAAAAAAATCCGAACTTAATAAGGAAACTTGAAACCTGAAATAATTAGTGCCGGCAGGGGCATGCTTGTTGGGTTTGGGGCTTTAAACGAGGATTTTTTAATTGGGTTTGAGGCAAAAGTGGGTAATAATATCACGACCCGTCGCGTCAGATTAATATATAGACATATATAAATATATATTTATTATATACTATGTTTAACTATTTACATAGTACAAAAAGTATTTTTCTAATATTGTTAGTTTTATATTTTTGCAATATTACAAAATAGTTATTATAAACCTAGTTTAATTTTGTACTTTTAAGTTGTAGCATTTTTTGATGTAATTTGTCATTTTTTATGTATATGGATCGTTGAAAACTTAATTAATAAGTTTTTTTTTAATTAATATTAATAAGCTTTTAAAAATTTCAAATTCTTGCTCGCAAACATAATAATAATTTGAAATGATGCAATATTGATCGAAAATTGAAAAAAAGAAAAAAAGAAAAAACTCCGTTAATATCGTCGATTAATATGAGGCGGGTTTAGAGAATTAGAGAAGCATCGCGTCCCAAGACGTCCGATTAAAGTTTTAAGAAAAATAAACGGATTCTATCCCCTCCCCAAACCCCATCGACATCATTTTTAATCAAAAAATATAGTTAAAATTCGTTTCTTTTTGCACCAAATCTGTAACTCCTCCCAAATAATTTATTCCTTAAAAGTTCATCCTTTGTTTCTGGTGTGATCCGCTCAAACGGTGCATATATTCTTCCCTTGACATCGATCTGCTTTTAATGTGACTGGTTGATTCATATTCAAATTCTTGAAGCCTGGTGTCGCAATTAAAAGGAAATCAAGGTAATTCTTATATCTAAATTTTTAGGACGGTATGTTTGACAATTAGTTTTTCATGTGCAGATGGTTAGGAGTAGTGTATAACACTTGTTAGAAATCAATTTTATGTCTTTGATGAGACTGCTTTTATACATGGTCTCATCGTCCAAATCGGGCTTAAAATGCATAAAATATCATTAAAACTGCCAAATATATGCTCGTGTTTGTTACTTGTGTATTTTTAGGTACGGATATTGAGGAAATGGCAAAAGATCACAAGAATCATTCAAAAACGAACACGGGAAACGAAGCCGCACAATGAACCGGGCCCAAATCTGGAAATTCCAGAAATACCCTTGAAGAATTGAAGATTGTCAAGTTTGGTCCCTCAACTTTTGAAGATTAACACTTTATACCCCTCAAATATTCAAAATTATGAATAGGATCCCTAATGTTTGAAGATATTACAAGATCAGTCCTTGAAGAATGAAGAATTGGCATTTGAAGTCCTTGCTCAAGTTTAAAAAGTATTTGTGCCATTTTTGACAAGTGAGCAAAAGTTGTTAAAGGGAAAAAGGGCGTTGATAGCTAATTATTACAACATGAAAGAGTAAAGAAACTTGGGGGGCCATTTCAGTCTAACCATCAAACTTCTCCCATCCAATCATTTTAACACATCACCCACCACCACCAATCACAAACCTCCACTTCACCTTCCCTCCCCACGTCAGACTTCCACTCACGGGTTATTTATTTAACCTGGGTCAAACCCCAGTCAACTCTCCTAATTTCCCTCTGAAACACAACATTTAAAAAACAATTACCCATTTCAGATTAAACACCCCCCATGAACCCTAATATTTTCCAGGACTAATTACCTACAAAACAAGGGGTAATTATCTATGATGCTCCAGATTAA
This sequence comes from Glebionis coronaria, assembly GCA_025667525.1. Classification (NCBI taxonomy): domain Eukaryota; kingdom Viridiplantae; phylum Streptophyta; class Magnoliopsida; order Asterales; family Asteraceae; genus Glebionis; species Glebionis coronaria. The sequence continues at coordinate 315,850,090 of CM046876.1, read as the reverse complement.
CAATTAAACCTATCCTAATCCTAAACCCACTCACGAATCTTTCCCCAACACAACCATGTGACCTATAGGGACCTCCCCTGCACGTCACTTTCTTCCCCAAACCCAATACCCGACCAAACCAACGATTAGATGGCACTCCTTGGTCCCCAAGTCCATTCAAACGGCCAAGATCACAAGATGCAAGCTGGCTACAAGTACAAGATCACATGGGAGCAAATTGACCCAATTTTCAGTCAAAGTCCAAGGGAATTTTAGGGCTTTAAGGCATTAGGGTTTAAGCATTCTAGGACCTTCTATCTAGTTGTATAAATAGGGATGACATGTGTTCCTATTCCTTTGTTCCAGTTTTTCTAGCAAAAAATTTTGTAATCCCTTTTTAATCAATATAAAGTTTGGTGTTTGATGTTCAAAGTAATTCCTTTTATGATTGTTAAAAGTTGGTAAATGTTTTTTTAAGGTAGAATACTGAGTTCCAAAAATTGTTTGTTGAAGGAATTTTGAGTTTTCAAGATTACTTTCAAGTTTCTGAAATATAGGTTTCATGTGGTGAAATCTTGTTTCAAGGTTGGTTTTCCAAGGTTGGAAGTTATTTGGTTAAGGTTATTTGAAAGAAAAACGTTTGAGAAAGTTTTGGAAAGATTTTTAAAAAGGTTTGAAAAAAAAGAGATAAAATCAGATATTGTATATTTGCTTGTTTCATTTTGATTCTTAGCAGGTTTTTGAGTTTTGTTTTGTCAAAGGTTCTGCATAGGCCCCAGCCTATTTGGAGGTGGCTAAGCTGCCACTAAGGGACCTGGATGTAGGTCCCTTGAGGTAAAAATCTTGTTCATTTTTAAATTTTCAGAAATTTATGTGGTTTTGAGTGATTTGCATGAAAATCTGTTTAAATGTTGTTTATTTGGATTGATATTACTGCTGAGAGTTGTTTATGCATGTTTAGAGCTGTTTAAATCAACTTGGCTTGAGTTTGAAAGAATTTGCTTTGTTAAATTCCAGTTTTGAAATATAAAGGGGTGTTTGGATTTGCATATTAACCTAACTTTTTGAAAAGCTTTTGGGTTATAACCTGTTGCACACACTTCTTTGGGGTTTAGATTGTGATACATGTACTTGGACTTTGGTTTGGTAGGTTTGTGAACACATTTGCATGCTAAAAAAGCAGAAACATTGCATAAATCTGAATCTGCCATATTTTGACTGTATTTGTTTGATTTTGCCATCCAAGTTGCTTAATCTGTTAGGAGATAGGTTGATCTAGGATTGTGAACTGATTTTATACTGTTTGGTGGATCATTGTTCAAGTTTTAAGTCTTTGAAGTTCATATTTGTGCATGTAAATTGTGCCTATTGTTCATCAGAAACCTTAAGGCTTAATCAGAAACTTGTATGCCATTGGTGCTTGATTTTGTGCTAGCTTGCTTGTTTTTTTTTGTGTTCATTGACTCCCTACACTCCAACTGAGTGTAGGGGTGCCCTTTTGTCCATCAAAAACACTCCAAGTAACCAAGATTAAGTCCTCTTGATCCTTATTTGCACATGTGAAGAAATATCACTTGTGTTCATAAGTCAAAAAGCATAACTGAGCACGTTTTAGGTTTTCTAGGGCTTTAATCTTTGTTTATTTGTTTTCAAATTTGTGTTTTTAAGTAAATTTAAGTACTGACTTTGTGTTTTTAAAGTTAAAAAAGAAAAAAAAATAAAAAGTTCAAAAAGGACGTGGCCAGGACTCGAACCTGCGCCACTCCTCCCACACACAAACGCGTTAACCATCTCTGCCCTAGGGTCTTTGACTGATAGGTTTCATTTCAAATTTTACTTAAGGAATTTGTGTTTGGGCTTTTGGAAATTAAGTCGTAGCTAAATAAGCTCTTGTGGGCTTATTGGCTTAGCTTTTTGGCTAGATTTCATTTTTCTTAGGTTTAGGGTCACATTAGGGATTTTTCTAGCTAAGTTTTCAAATTTTCTCTATATTTATTTATTTTCTTTTAATTTTTAATTACCCGAATTTAGTTAAGTAATTTAAAAATAGGAAAAAGCATTTTAAAAATCCAAAAAAATAGTTTTTAGGTTTTGATTTATATTCTTGAGGTTTACATCACAAAAAGTTTTCAAAAAGTCTAATGTTTAATTTTATTTGATTTTAGGGTTTTTAGCTAACTTTAAAATTTAATTTAAAATTATTAAATAGGTTTTAGAAACTTTTAATTGCATTTTTGTCTTAGTTACATTATTTTAGATTTTTGATAATTTTTTAGAATTATTTTATTAACTTTGAATTTTTTGATTATTTTATTATTATTTTATTATTAAAAATTGAAAGTTTAATTTTTTAAGTTTTTTCATTTTTCCTAGATTGTAGACACATAATTAGGAGTTTTGTCACTTTCCAAATATTTTTAGGACTTTTCATTTATTTTCTATAATTAATTTAAGTTTTAATAGATTTTAATAGTTTTTAAGTGTTTAAAAATAGTTTAATTTGGTTTTAAAATTTTAAAAAATAGTTTTTAGTTTAATTAGGTCATTTTTTAGGTTTACAAACTTTAAATTCTTGTTTGGGACTTTTTAATAATTAATTGTGATTTTTAGGGCTTTAATTAGCATTAAAAAGTCATTATCTAATTAATTAAAGGTTTTAGCAAGTTTGGATTTTTTGTAAACTCTTAGAATATTATTGTGGATTTTTAGTAATTTTTAGGAATTTTTAGGTTAAAATTTTAAATTTTGTAGTTTTTATGGTTTTACGTGAACGCGTTTTCGTCTTAGCTCGATCCGTCTTCGTAACCGTCATTTCTTTCTCATTTCTATTTTCTTTCCTTTTCTTCTTAATAAAATCATCAATCAAAATCAATTCAATTCACAGCGCACTATCCTCCTCGAGAACGAACTCACTTTTAGGGTCAATCACACACGGTTTTCCTAAATCGTCGTGCACGCTTGCCCTATTTTGTTGCTCTTTTTCCTAAAAGGGTATACAAATCACTACATCAATTTTTGGCGCCGCTGCCGGGGAGGCGTGTTGTGTTTTGATTGAACCATTGTTGTTTTGTATATAACCATAATAAGTATTTGTATTAGTAGCACTCTACTAATACGTATTATCGTTTTTCGGTTTTTGTGTGAATATTATTACTATATTGTATACGTAGAACAATAAATACACAATTACTCCAAATACGTGAGCAATCACAACCTTGACTTGGGAGGTCATTACCCAATCATTGTATTCGAATCTCAAACCAAAGAAAAAAGGCAAAAATAGATAAATACTTTCGTGAAGCTCGATTTTGAAAAATACAAACTATAAGGTGGGTATAAGGCGGTTGTATTTCACAACCTAAAGGAAAAAGGCTCTTAAGTGCTTCGGGCCGCCTCGTTTCCTCCGCTTGCTTGTGCGTATTTGATTTTGAGAGCTAATCGAGGGTTTTGCCGCCCAAAGTATTATTACATATCATATATATTTTCTTGGTTTCATTTGATTAAACCCTCTTGAACGATTTGGTGTTCCACCATCGTTCTAAAGTCATCGAAGGCGTTCACTTCACGTGATCGTTTTCATTCCTTGAGGCTTCTTTAATCGAGAGATTTTATTAAGGAGGAGATTTGTAGATTTTTGTCTACTTAATACATTCACCAATTTCCAAAAATTTAATACCATCAAAAACCACAAAAAAATTGAAAAATACAAAACACCAAAAAGAATCTTCTTTGCTCGTCTCCACGTTGTACGTGATGTTTATGCTAACTCGTAATCAAGCAAAACGTGCACGTAGACGCAAGAACAAAACTCCCACTCCAACTCATTCTAGTGAGGAGTCTCCTATTGACGAACCCATTGTACGAGAAACACCAACCATGGCGAATCGAACTATGATGGAGTTACTTCAAGCACCCACCGAGGGTTATGGAGAAGCTATTGTGATTCCCGCTATCCTTGCGGAGAATTTTAAGGTGAAAACGGGTTTGTTGTCGATGATCCAAAACAACAAATTCCGTGGTAATGAGAAGGACAATCCCCACAACCATATCCGCCAATTTAATCGTCTTACCGCCACGTGCAAATTTAAGGATGTCTCGAATGACTCGATTAAGATGATGCTTTTTCCGTATTCCTTAGCGGGGCCCGCTAAAATTTGGTTAGAGAAAGAGCCACCCAATTCTATATTGAGTGGAAGGATCTCGTTTCAAAATTCGTGAACCAATTTTTTCCGCTCTCTAAGACTACGCATTTGAAAAATGAGATTTTTAAATTTTCACAAGAATCAAATGAAAGTTTTTCAACGGCTTGGAATAGGTTTAAGGAGATGTTACATGAATGTCCTCATCACGGTTTTTCCGACTTGCACCTAATAGACACGTTTTACAATGGACTTAACGATCATGAAAGAGATTATTTAAATGCCGCCGCGGGTGGTAATTTTTTGTGTAAAACGGTTGAAGAAGCTTTGGTCATAATTGAGAATAGGTCTAAGGTTTATAGCCCTCGTCACACACCGAGTGTTGCCAAATTGGGCTCGTCATCGTCTCGTAGCATTAATGCTTTACATGATGAGGCAAATGAAGAAAATCGATTTTTTGATAGATTTCCTAGCCTTATGTCCCATTGGAAAGCTCAAGAAGCTTCAAATTCCGCTTCGGTTAAAGCGGTTTCTAAGAGTTGTTTGTCGTGTGGTGGAGCTCATGATCTTTCCGAGTGCATTACCGCGGATGGTAACACTTCGAGTGCTTATGTAGCCACGGGAACTTATAACCAAATCGGTCAAGGTTCCCGCCAAAATCAAGCTCCACCAAATCAAAATGCCAATAATTATCGAAACAACAACCAAGGTGGAAATTACCAAGGAAATCAAAGGAATTACAACAAGGGTAATTATCAAAGTGGAAATGGGCAAATTTCTAATCAAAACCAAAACCGTGATTTTCAAACTTCGACTCAAGGTTTTCAAAATGATCACACCAAAAATCTTCAAGGAGAATTTTTGAATTATGCTAAGGCTAATGATGCTAAGTTTGACAATATGCAACGTGAAATGGTTAGCTTAAGGTCCGAGTTGAAAAACGAGCTTAAAAACGAACTTGCTAATGAACTTAAAACTCATGCTAATAAAATGGAAGGAAATGTCCAACGACTCCAACAAAATCAACAAAAAATGGAGCAAGGTCAACATGAGATTAAGCAAGAATTGTTAAAAGCGGATGCTAGGCAATCTAAGTTTGAAGACCGAATGGGAAAAATGTTTGAAGCTATCATGTGTAAGCCCTCTTCTTCGGGTGGTCTTCCTAGTGATACCATCGTAAACCCGAAAGGAGAATTGAAGGTTGTTACTACTCGTAGTGGTAAAACTTTCAAAGAACCCATTTCTCGTCCAAGTACTTCTATGGAGAAGGAAAAAGAGAAAGAACCCGAGGTTGTGGTTGAAAAGGAGCACATTACGAGCCTACGAAGTACCACTCAAACCACACCTACGGTTGAACCTATACCAATCATGGAACCCGAGATTCCAAGGCCTATGCCTACTATGCCCCAACCCACACCACCTTTACCCTACCCTTCAAGACGAGACAAGGAAAAGGCACAAGAATGAAATAACTATCAATTTGAACTTTTTATGAAAATGTTTCGTGACTTGCATTTTAATATAAGTTTTGCCGACGCCTTAGTCATGATGCCTCGATTTGCCGCAAACTTCAAAAGTATGTTGAATAACAAAGAGAAATTGCAAAAATCGTCTAGTTGTTCATCGGTTTTTCTAAGCCGCATACCTCAAAAAGTCGGTGATCCTGGAAAGTTTTTAATCCCATGTGCTATACAAGACATGGAAGAATGCTACGCCTTGGCCGATCTTGGTGCTAGTATTAATTTGATGCCTCTTGAGATTTTTAAATCGCTCAATCTTCCAAATCTCACTCCTTCAAGAATGTCAATCGAAATGGCCGATCATTCTACGATTCTAGCTTGTGGAGTTGCCGAGGACGTCTTTGTGAAAGTTGGAAAGTTCTACTATCCCGTAGACTTTATTGTGGTTGGTATTCCTATCGATACTAAAGTTCCGTTAATTTTAGGTCGATCATTTTTGGATACCTCGAGAGCACTTATCGATGTGCATGCAAGACAAATCACTCTTCGTTTAAATGAGGAAGAACTCGTCATTAATGCAACCCAAAACTCCACTCTTTCTCATGTGTATTCTATCACGTCTTTGTACAATGTCAATCCCATAAAAAACATTTGCAAAAAGATTTCAAATAGAGTTTTAGGAGTTGTTGATAAAAATAAAGTTCTGTCCCCTCCGCCGGTGGAGGTTAAGAGTGTTAAGCCTACGATTCCAATATCGAGTGATTCTCCGGATGATGAATACGTTGATCCCGATGGGGGAGTTTTCTTTGTTGACAAAAGATTTGAAAACTTACCACCACCTTTACCAAAACGGTTTCAAAATGTGAGAATTTTTAGTGTGACTAACATTGTTTTAGATACACCAAATATTTTTGACATAATCAAATCGGGTTTTCACAAGGAGAGTGTAAAAGATGAAAAAGGAAAAGACTTTAAATTGAATTTAAAAGATTTTTCTACAATTCTAACTCCGTCATCACCACGTGTATTGAGTACTACAAGCTCGTCTTCTCCTTTTGACGATGCTTTGTGTGGACTTAGTGTGGGGGGATCCCCTTATGTTACCTCCCCTTTCTCCACCGAGGACGAGATATTTGATCCTGGAATTGCTTATATAGGGAAATCTCGGTCTTCCACCGATGCAATAAATGGAAAATCTTTTCATTTGATTGGTGCGAGTTTACCTCGAGTAGCTCATGTTTTTAGAGACTTACCCATTGTCCCACCCTTCTATTTCTTCTCTCCTATTTTCTTGAAACTCTTTGAGTTTTTGTTGACTATTGATGAAGTGGCGTTGATTTGTTTTTCCAATGAAAACGAGAACGCCATCTTCGATCCCGGTATTTTGCACCATCAAAGGACTTAGTCCTTAATACCGGTTGTTTTTTGGGCCTTGTTTATCATGTAAGCCCCACTAAAAATTGACCATACCATGATTATCCCTAAATGATCACAATTATGGGGATTCGAGTCGAGCTTTTGACTCGGTTATCAAAAACAAGGTGCCTCATGGGGGAGACCCATGCTTATCCATGTACATATTATTGCTTTCTAATGTAGTTTAATGTGAGGGGATTTGTGCCCTTCCAACCTTTGTTTCGTGGTTGTTTGTGCATTGTGGTTTTTAGATCATGATCTTCACGATTGGAGCCTCTCGTGTTCGTTTTATGGGAGCACTCGATCGTTTGCTTTGAAGACATTTCTCAATATCCATGATATATCCTTGATTGTTCTAACCTTAGGTTTTTAGCACACTTCATAAACGGCTATTAATTTATTGGTTACACCCTTTCCATGCTAGATTAAGCATTCGACTACGTCTCTAGTATGGGGGTGTTCTACACCCCTAGACTCGAAACATTGAGGACAATGTTTAACTTTAGTATGGGGGTGAATAGATACTTGCCTTGCCAAACCTTCACACTTTCCAAAGTTTATCTTTTTGTTTATCGTTTTGTTGCAAATAAGGCTAAAAATGGCCAAATTTTAAAATTTTTCTCATGTTTATTAGTGTTTGAAGACACGAATGTAGGTTTTCCGATGGCGAGAATAAGAGTAATTTTTGACTCGACCGTGCGTGTTGAGCACTTAGCTTTGATTCCTTAACTACACATTAGGCTAAGTCTCTTAAATGAGGACGAGAAATGATAGAGTTAATTATAAGTTACTATGCTAAACGTAGAGTACTCGTATTCTTTCAAAAACTCATGTGTTCTCGTTGTTCGCTTATTCTCCCTTCGCTTGTAAATATTTTTTGCTTAATAAATATTGACTTAGCGGTTTAGTTAAGATTGTTGGGTTTCTAGTCTTTTCTAGTAGCTTCCGTGTAATTAAATTGGGAAGACATTAAGGTATCGCCAGCGTCACGGTTTTGAAGTATTGGCACCCGAATAATCAAAAGCTTCACCCAATAAATAGATTTCAAGTGCTCACCTAAATCTAGCAAACAATTTGAAGCCCCACAAGGCCTAAAATCTATGCAAAATTGAAAGTGAATCAAGCCTTAATCTTCGAAGCTTTAAAGATCCAAAATTCACTTTAGCGTGAGGATATATGTCTTTGACTAATAAAACCACCGATGAGGCGGATAATAAAAGGCAAGGCAAGACCGAAGTCATAATAAAAGCTTCGTGGCGAAGTTGAATAAAAGATGGAGGTAAACCAAAGATAATAAGGCCCTTCTGTTAGGGGGCGTATAAAAGTCTTGGTAATAAGTCTCATATTCAAAACCGTTATAAAATCGTGTTTATCGATCCTTCTTGTCAACTTAATTTTTTAACATCGTTGTCTATTAGGAGGGGTTATTAATTTGATGGTCTTAGTTACACCGTTAGGACTCTATTTTTAGACCTAAATCTCTATTATCGCATAAGTCAACAATGTATCCTCGTGAAACATTCAAGACAAAATAAAATATAAGAGATACAACTTAGGAATAATGGGAGGATAAGTACGTGATTAGGGCATATGAGTAGTGTTAGCATTACTAACTTATAATGACAATGATCTCGTTGCACGCTTGGCATGGAATTAGGGTGAAAATCGAGGACGATGAAATTATTTCTAACGAAGCATTCACGTGTTCTTATTCTATGAACCTAAACGTCCCATTTTGCGATGAAAATCATACATTATGTCTAAAACGCAAGTAGTAGTGATAGTAGTAGTGTAGCTAGTTTATCATTCCAATAAAGTGAATAAAATGAATTTTGGAGGTGCTATGATACTTTATTCTAGCATTGCGTGAGGCACGGCAATGGTTTAGTATGGGGGAGTGATGAGACTGCTTTTATACATGGTCTCATCGTCCAAATCGGGCTTAAAATGTATAAAATATCATTAAAACTGCCAAATATATGCTCGTGTTTGTTACTTGTGTATTTTTATGTACGGATATTGAGGAAATGGCAAAAGATCACAAGAATCATTCAAAAACGAACACGGGAAATGAAGCCGCACAATGAACCGGGCCTAAATCTGGAATTTCCAGAAATACCCTTGAAGAATTGAAGATTGTCAAGTTTGGTCCCTCAACTTTTGAAGATTAACACTTTATACCCCTCAAATATTCAAAATTATGAATAGGGTCCCTAAAGTTTGAAGATATTACAAGATCAGTCCTTGAAGAATGAAGAATTGGCATTTGAAGTCCTTGCTCAAGTTTGAAAAGTATTTGTGCCATTAACACCACCAATCACAAACCTCCACTTCACCTTCCCTCCCCACGTCAGACTTCCACTCACGGGTTATTTATTTAACCTGGGTCAAACCCCAGTCAACTCTCCTAATTTCCCTCTAAAACACAACATTTAAAAAACAATTACCCATTTCAGATTAAACACCCCCCATGAACCCTAATATTTTCCAGGACTAATTACCTACAAAACAAGGGGTAATTATCTATGATGCTCCAGATTAACAATTAAACCTATCCTAATCCTAAACCCACTCACGAATCTTTCCCCAACACAACCATGTGACCTGTAGGGACCTCCCCTGAACGTCACTTTCTTCCCCAAACCCAATACCCGACCAAACCAACGATTAGATGGCACTCCTTGGTCCCCAAGTCCATTCAAACGGCCAAGATCACAAGATGCAAGCTGGCTACAAGTACAAGATCACATGGGAGTAAATTGACCCAATTTTCAGTCAAAGTCCAAGGGTATTTTAGGGCTTTAAGGCATTAGGGTTTAAGCATTCTAGGACCTTCTATCTAGTTGTATAAATAGGGACGACATGTGTTCCTATTCCTTTGTTCCAGTTTTTCTAGCAAAAAATTTTGTAATCCCTTTTTAATCAATATAAAGTTTGGTGTTTGATGTTCAAAGTAATTCCTTTTATGATTGTTAAAAGTTGGTAAATGTTTTTTTAAGCTAGAATACTGAGTTCCAAAAATTGTTTGTTGAAGTAATTTTGAGTTTTCAAGATTACTTTCAAGTTTCTGAAATATAGGTTTCATGTGGTGAAATCTTGTTTCAAGGTTGGAAGTTATTTGGTTAAGGTTATTTGAAAGAAAAACGTTTGAGAAAGTTTTGGAAAGATTTTTAAAAAGGTTTGAGAAAAAAGAGATAAAATCAGATATTGTATATTTGCTTGTTTCATTTTGATTCTTAGCAGGTTTTTGAGTTTTGTTTTGTCAAAGGTTCTGCATAGGCCCCAGCCTATTTGGAGGTGGCTAAGCTGCCACTAAGGTACCTGGATGTAGGTCCCTTGAGGTAAAAATCTTGTTCATTTTCAGATTTTCAGAAATTTATGTGGTTTTGAGTGATTTGCATGAAAATCTGTTTAAATGTTGTTTATTTGGATTGATATTACTGCTGAGAGTTGTTTATGCATGTTTAGAGCTGTTTAAATCAACTTGGCTTGAGTTTGAAAGAACTTGCTTTGTTAAATTCCAGTTTTGAAATATAAAGGGGTGTTTGGATTTGCATATTAACCTAACTTTTTGAAAAGCTTTTGGGTTATAACCTGTTGCACACACTTCTTTGGGGTTTAGATCGTGATACATGTACTTGGACTTTGGTTTGGTAGGTTTGTGAACACATTTGCATGCTAAAAAAGCTGAAACATTGCATAAATCTGAATCTGCCATATTTTGACTGCATTTGTGTGATTTTGCCATCCAAGTTGCTTAATCTGTTAGGAGATAGGTTGATCTAGGATAGTGAACTGATTTTATACTGTTTGGTGGATCATTGTTCAAGTTTTAAGTCTTTGAAGTTCATATTTGTGCATGTAAATTGTGCCTATTGTTCATCAGAAACCTTAAGGCTTAATCAGAAACTTGTATGCCATTGGTGCTTGATTTTGTGCTAGCTTGCTTGTTTTTTTTTGTGTTCATTGACTCCCTACACTCCAACTGAGTGTAGGGGTGCCCTTTTGTCCATCAAAAACACTCCAAGTAACCAAGATTAAGTCCTGTTGATCCTTATTTGCACATGTGAAGAAATATCACTTGTGTTCATAATTCAAAAAGCATAACTGGGCACGTTTTAGGTTTTCTAGGGATTTAATCTTTGTTTATTTGTTTTCAAATTTGTGTTTTTAAGTAAATTTAAGTACTGACTTTGTGTTTTTAAAGTTAAAAAAGAAAAAAAAAAGTTCAAAAAGGACGTGGCCAGGACTCGAACCTGCGCCACTCCTCCCACACACAAACGCGTTAACCATCTCTGCCCTAGGGTCTTTGACTGATAGGTTTCATTTCAAATTTTACTTAAGGAATTTGTGTTTGGGCTTTTGGAAATTAAGCCGTAGCTAAATAAGCTCTTGTGGGCTTATTGGCTTAGTTTTTTGGCTAGATTTCATTTTTCTTAGGTTTAGGGTCACATTAGGGATTTTTCTAGCTAAGTTTTCAAATTTTCTCTTTATTTATTTATTTTCTTTTAATTTTTAATTACCCGAATTTAGTTAAGTAATTTAAAAATAGGAAAAAGCATTTTAAAAATCCAAAAAAATAGTTTTTAGGTTTTGATTTATATTCTTGAGGTTTACATCACAAAAAGTTTTCAAAAAGTCTAATTTTTAATTTTATTTGATTTTAGTGTTTTTAGCTAACTTTAAAATTTAATATAAAATTATTAAATAGGTTTTAGAAACTTTTAATTGCATTTTTGTCTTAGTTACATTATTTTAGATTTTTGGTAATTTTTTAGAATTATTTTATTAACTTTGAATTTTTTTTGATTATTTTATTATTATTTTATTATTAAAAATTGAAAGTTTAATTTTTTAAGTTTTTTCATTTTTCCTAGATTGTAGAAACATAATTAGGAGTTTTGTCACTTTCCAAATATTTTTAGGACTTTTCATTTATTTTCTATAATTAATTTAAGTTTTAATAGATTTTAATAGTTTTTAAGTGTTTAAAAATAGTTTAATTTGGTTTTAAAATTTTAAAAAATAGTTTTTAGTTTAATTAGGTCATTTTTGAGGTTTACAAACTTTAAATTCTTGTTTGGGACTTTTTAATAATTAATTGTGATTTTTAGGGCTTTAATTAGCATTAAAAAGTCATTATCTAATTAATTAAAAGGTTTTAGCAAGTTTGGATTTTTTGTAAACTCTTAGAATATTATTGTGGATTTTTAGTAATTTTTAGGAATTTTTAGGTTAAAATTTTAAATTTTGTAGTTTTTACGGTTTTACGTGAACGCGTTTTCGTCTTAGCTCGATCCGTCTTCGTAACCGTCATTTCTTTCTCATTTCTATTTTCTTTCCTTTTCTTCTTAATAAAATCATCAATCAAAATCAATTCAATTCACAACGCACTAGCCTCCTCGAGAACGAACTCACTTTTAGGGTCATTCACACACGGTTTTCCTAAATCGTCGTGCACGCTTGCCCTATTTTGTTGCTCTTTTTCCTAAAAGGGTATACAAATCACTACATCAGTCTTCTTTGTTAGTTGGGTGTAATAGTGAACTTGTAATCCACAAAACTATGAAAAGAAATGCAAATTATATATTGTTGTTTGGACAACATATACACATCACCACCCTTATGTAAGATAGTACCTTCAAGTAAAGATCTTTCTGTTAATTTAGACACGCTTACAGTGAATGTAATTTTCATGTTACGATTAGGAAAGAAATCTAGTGATCTCACATCAATTTTCATGCTAAAGTTAGGTTGAGTACAACGGATTATGTGCTTGTTACGTTTAGTAAGAGTTGTATGCGTGTTTTGTTTTGCTTATCTAAACGGGTTATTTAACTATTTTGAGTGAAATGAGATGAATCAGGAGCTTGAAATTTAAATTGCTAATAGATACTCTAGTAGTTTATACCAAAAATATCAAACACCCTCTGAGTGTAGGAGTGTAAGAACAACGAATTCTTATAATCAGTTTAAGTGATGATGATTCTTCATGTAAATGGCTTAGTTATCATATATTCTCAAATACTTAAATAGTTGATTATGTGTTTATCCCACCCTTAAACACTTGATGTAAATCCAAACACTGTGACAGATAATAGTTGAATACAGTAAATGCTTATGTTAATAGCCTATTAAATAGTTGATTATAGTGGATGATTAGTCGGGTTAGTTTTACATTTAACTTAAAAGTTCATTTTCATCCAAAAGTTTCTTACGTATTATTCTATTTTTTTGTTATTTTGGCACTCAAAATCAGAAAGTTAAAAATGATAACATGTTCTTGAATTTTTAGGTCAGATATACTTCAGTTCTATGTGTTTGCGTCATATCTCAAGTTCTCAACTATCTAATAGAACTAATGGCTGGTGGCATTCCTGAATCACCATTATATTAAACTATCAAATGTAGGATTGAATGGTATGTGAATAGTTTCTGACAGCTACAATTTATCCTCGAATGGTACGTCAATCTTGTATAAGACCGTTACACATTTTTGATTTGTTTGGTTTTATTCTTGCTTCTATATTAGGATTGTTGAAATCATGTATTCGATTTTATATTGCTAATAATAATCCAACAATGTCTTTTGTGTTTTGTAGGATACTCAAATGCTATTGTATGTCATATATTAATAACGAATCGCTGCACTTTTCTTTTTGTTTAGTAAAGTAGAGTTGATTATTGTTTAGTACTTGGTATCTGATCTCTAAATTGGTTTATTAGGAAATTTTTGTACATGAAGTAAATATATATCGAAAGTAATATGCAACTAGGAAAGGAAATGCGGTACATAAGAGGAGAGCAGTAAGCTTTACAAGAATGGCAATATGCCTAGTTTGTTAGGATTTCGTTCATACTAATAGGACAATAACAACATGATGTGGTAGTGGTAGGCGTTTGGAATAAGTTTTTTTTTTTGGGTAAAGGGGACTGTCCCCGGTAAAAGATATATTACACCAAAAAACGTTGAAGTACAAAGGATGTAGGTGAAATCCTACATCAAAGCCCGTTACATAGGCAACCACCACGCACATAAGCTGCGACAAACAAAAAAACACTACAAAGGAGGACAAACCCCTCCTTATGAACTACCACAAGAAGTAGATCTACTTCCTACCACCACTAGATTGGAGTTGAAAATCACGGAACGCGTCTATTTGCCCCGGTAAGTCACGGACCTGATCCGCATAATCATCATCATAAATATCAAACTCCTCACCATCAACCTGATGACCTTTTCCACATGAAGCTAAATAATCATTATATTCCTCTTGAGAAGCAAATACCTCATCTTCATCGGAATCACTATAAGCACTCAAGTCTTTATGACAAAATGAAAGATTAGGTTTACTAGAAGATGCCGCATCCTCCTTAGTACCTTTATCTTGCACAACCATTGGAGAAGTATTAACCACCTGCTCCTTAGTACTCGTACCCTCCACAACAGCCCCCGAGACTTCACCAAGCTCTTTATCCTCCTCGATAAGTTTAGCAAAAGAATTCTTTAGTTCAATAGTATTAGTCGGCTTGTGAATTGTCTTCTTATTCGGCTTAACCACCGGCTTAATTGTTGAACCATTCTTCTTATTATGGTACGGTTTTTCCCGATACACAAATTTAGTTTTAGGCTTAGGAAGCCTTAAACCCTCAATATGACGCGGGTACGTAGCCTTGTTAGGCTGTTTATCCTTCCGATTAACTTGCACAAAACCATCATCCATATGTGCCCCTTGATCATCTTTCCTGGACACCTTTGGACAATACGCATTCGTGTGATCAAAAATTTTGCATGAATCACACCGAGGGGGCAGCCATTCGTATTCAACCCCTAGATCCTCCAAAGAATGTCCCAACCCGTCTTCATGCGGAATGGCCACCACTAAAGACTTCAAAAATTCATGTTCAGAAGAAACCTCAATAAGGGCTCGAGCATAAGTACAATGTCCCCACGGATTAAGGCACATGTCACTTGTGTAACTATCAAGCATAATTGGTTTACCCAACTTCGATGTTATCAAACTCAACCCTAATTCTGAAAAAGCTAAGATAGGCACATTATGGATTTTAACCCATATCGGCACTGATTTAATAGCCTCTTTAACCAATCTTGTATTCGGCTTCCAAATGTTAAGGATGATCGGAACTAAACGAATAAGCCATGGCCCATTTTCAATCACACGCTCCATACCTTCCTTAGTAGCAAACTTAAACAAGAAAAAACCATTACGAATAGAAATTCGCTGAATACCAAACTTAGCCCATGCATTTTTTACATAGCGTTCCACAATCGGGAATGCTAGTCGTTTACCCACAAAATAACCATACAGCGTATGGGCAAATTGGTCCCTAACCTCATCAATCGCAGCTAGAGGGATAGCCACGTCAGCCCCTGAAACAACCTCATCACTAGCAACCAAAGATACCGTAACCTTCCTCTTAGGTATTTCACTTTGAGCACCCTTTAATTGATCATAAGATTGATCATTAGAATTCTGTGACTCAGCACCTTCCTTGAGCGTCTTATCCGATACAAGCACCTTAGGTAGCATATCATTTAATGGCAAAAAAGAAATGAAAACTAGTAATGCTTATATATATATCAGTATAAGGTTATTGGGTCGAAGCCGAACCCGATAACATGTAGAAAATTAACCCCAACCCGACCCTATAAGGTTTTCGCTTTGGTTGTGTTGACCCGATAGACCGGATAAGCCGTGTTCGACCCAAATAAACCCGAGCATATAAGACTTCTTTTGAGGTCGGGTCGCGGTGAGCTATTTGATGCCCCTAGTCATCATTATTGAATTCTAGCATGTAACCACCGTTATTAATATTTACCAACATGTTTATATAGTTTCATGCTTAATGAAGGAAGCAAGTATATATACCACGGTTCCTTGCTTTCACTGTTTAAAATATCAGTTTATATAGTTCTGAGTGCTCCCTTATCAAGATCATGATTCTCAAGTCATAACAGTATTATCAAACAATAAAAGCGTAACCTAGTTGTAATGTCGTTTTAAAGTTTGGAACTTGGTTTGATGTATGTTAATTTTTGGATTGCGAACTTTTGCTTATGTTTGGTTTTTATTTTTAAGGTTTTTCAATTGTTTGGTATTAGTTTTTACAAGTTATGTATGGGTTTGATAACATGATTTATTGCAGTTTTTTAGTGTATAAAAATCCGGTTTGACACACCGATTGAACAGTTTTCTGTTGAGTTTTCATGTTTAGCTAGATCATAGTGCCGTTCTTTTAGATGTCATATTCTGTCAATTACAGTTACTTTTTTAAGTGTTTTGATGTACATTGTGCATTTCTGATCGAGATATCTCAGAAGCTCAAACCAAAAAGTCTTGTTCTATCACAAGCGATGAAAGTGAATTTACAACAGATTCTCCGACTGCTTCTGATAATTTTTTTTATAGAATTGGTGTTAGAGCCTCAAGACCAAGTGATGGCGAGTTTAATGAGCTGGTAGTACATTCCCTTACTAATTCAAATGAAGACAAAGTGTCAACTTCTTCGTCTACATTATCAGGTAACTTTACATTAGAACACCCATTATAAGACACATATAGCAAAAATGCTGAATTTGATGATACGCGTACTATTAACCTGCACGGTGACCAGCGACTTGACTGGGTCAATTAAAAGATCATTTTTACTAAAGTGTTATCTTAAATGTTGTTGGAAGGTACTTTATTGTAGAGATTTTGGTCTTTGTTATATATGATGCATTGTAAACTAACAATATTTTATATCGTTTATATATGGACCAGGCAACGTCTCAAGCTATGTGTGGAGATTTGCAAAGATAAACTCAAGATGTGTAGGGTTAGAGTTTGATTGCTTGTTCACTAGAAGTTTTATGTTGGTTATCTTACATTAGACAATTTTGTCAAAGTAAGCTACCATGTTATCTATGGTAGTTTATTATTCTTGTGTTGAACGAATGTTGATTATCAATATATTATTAGACCTTTTCTTAGAATGTTTTGTATTGTGTGAAACAAAAATGCTATCACTAGTATATTAAAGTGTCGCTTTATATGATGGAAAACTACTAAAAGTGTTGTGTTTCAAACAACAAGTGTTGCACTTTTGCCTAGAAAGTGTTCCCCTTTTTGTGAAAAATGTGGCATTTTATTTTGAAAAGTGTTAAGTAAAAAAAATCTGTTGCTTTATAATAAAAAAAATGTTGCACTTTGTTACAAGAGTTTTGCAATTTAACGTAATAAGTGTTGCAATTTGATGTATAAGTGTTGCAATTTAGTGTCAAAATGTTACAATTGAGGATAAAAAGTGTTGTGTTTGAGTTTTAAAGTGTTGCACTGCAAAGTATCACATTTGGTAAATTTAGGCAACACATTTAAAAAGTGTTACACAATCCAATTGAAAGTGTCACTTATATTTAAGGCGGCGTTGCATAACATAGCACTTGATAAAGTGTCACATTATGCATAATGCAACATTTTAAAAACATAATACAACACTTTATGAGTGCCGCTTTAACCTAATTTTGTAGTAGTGCAATGACACGCTTGGTAGTGAGATTGTAGACCCTATAGGCTCTTGAGTGAGCTGAATATCCCACAATGAAGCCTTCATTCGCCTTGCCATCAAATTTCCCTAAATAGTCACTAGTGTTGAGAATGGTGACAGGACAGTCAAAAGGTTTCAAATGATTAATGCTTGGAACTTTGGCGTTCAGTAGCTCATAGGGTGTCTTCTTATGTGGATTGTTTATGGAGAACCTATTCAACACATAACACGTAGTGTTGACCGCTTCTGTTCAAAACGTAGTCGGAATCTTCGAATCAGCAAGCATGGTTCTTGCTGCTTCTATAAGAGTCATGTTTTTCTTTTCTACAACACCATTCTGTTGAGGAGTCCTGGCAGCACTATAGTCTCTTTTGATACCTTTGGAATTGCAAAGTGCTATGAGGTTTGCATTCTTGAACTCAGTCCTATTGTCACATCAAATACCTTTTACCTTCTTTGACAACTGATTTTCAATCAAAGCAATGAAGTCTTTGAGTATTTGCTAGGTCTCACTTTTGTGGAAACCATAATTCACGGATCGATTAAGCTGGCTAGGAATGCAACATGTTCATATGATAAACATAGCGGAATAGAACACGACACATAAACAAGGTGTTATGGACAAGATGAATTTCCCCAACGATTGCTTGTATTAATCATTAACAAACAATCACTAGGCTTGTATACATTGAATCACACGCCTAGTACACGACACACACTTTAGGTTTACATTGTGAATGAAAGTTATGAATAAAACCTACGTAGAGTATGTGTTTACATACTAAACATAACCCTTCTTACAAAGGAAATTAAATAAGATATTTAGTAAATAAGATATTCACTAAGTCTTATATTCTCTTGTAATATATCTTCTACAAGTTTGTCCATCGGCTTGTAGAATCTTCGTTTGTAAGATTGAGTCCTTGTCTTTTAGTTTTGACATATCAACTCGATATTTCGACCCAACAATCTTTCCCTAGTTGATGATGTCAAAACACTTAAGCATGAATCCTTTGTATGTAGTACATGATCTCCAAGAAGCTTCCCCTTAAGTATAGCATATCTTCCCCTTTTTGACACATCAATAGGAGATGTATGCAAATATGCAATCTTGAAGATTCTCCAAAAGTAGCTCTGTGTAATGATCTTGAAGAAAAATAAATAAAATAATCTTGATGTAGAAGTAGAATAACCCAAACTTGTGTTTCATGTCTTGTACTATCCACGTGACGTTGAACTTATACCGATAGGAAAATATAAGTAGACCTCGATCCCATTGTCAAAATCCCCATCTTCATATGAGACACTAAGCACAAATAACGTAACTCATTCAAGTGATAGCAATCCTAGTTTGCTAGATATGACAAGTCTTCGTCACCATTCATGTAAGCACGAACAAGTTATCTTCAAAACCAATGGGTTGCTATCCACGATTTAAAGATATGATAAAACACAAACTCGCGAAAATCTACTTCGAACATCAAACTTATCATAAGAGTTCTTCCCCTTAATCATATAATTCTTCTAAGAAAAATATCCGAGCCATTAATATCATAATAATATCATGTATAAAACCAGATATCCCATGTACCTGCATGTGTAAAAACCTCGTTTTATGTGCCAAAACTCAACCAAAATTCCAAATAGCAGCCAACTCTTCATTGTCCAACATCCTTATTTTTCCAATATCCATACTTTGGGTATGTTTGGCGCGCGAGCTTATCAGAGCTTATCGTAGCTTGAGCTTATTGTTTTTAAAAAATAAGATACTATTAAAAATAAGTCTCGTTTGGTTGACAGAGCTTAAGGGAGCTTGTTAAAAAAATAAGCTCCTAAATAGCATGCTAGTTAAAGTAGCATGTGAAATAAGCTCAAGCTACATGCTCTAGCATCCAGCTCCAGCAAACCGCTCCAGCAATTCGCTCCAGCTCCTAAAAATGCCAAACACACCCTTTATGCATTGTCCCATATCGAACAACATTTTTCAGCGGATAAAACAATATCTAGGACAAAACCGCCTTTTGTCAGTGGATAAAGTGTATATTTTCAGCGGCTATGGTAGCCTCAGACACCATATGTGGCTATAATCCAAATGACAGCGACTATGTATAACATGTCAGTGGGTACGAATAATAATGTCTTTGGCTAGAAAAATACTTACTATATAATTTGTACCACTTTAATGCTTTTCAACTCAATTATCCCACGTCTGTATTTATGTCACATGGAGGCCCAATAAACAAATTGACATCGTGTGTATCTCTTTCCCAAAACATAACTTATATGCTTCCTTATATATCCACACGTTTGTAAATTAGGAAACCGCTTATATCACGTATCATATATGGAAAAGACAGATACCTCCTAAAAATCAGCAACCAAAACGTTTAACCAATGTTTATCCTGTGAACTTTATCAAAACAACGATCCAAAGAACTTTCTTTAACACGCTTTTGACTTCTCTTTCTCACGTGATGTCCTGGTGACAACAGCTTTTATGACCTCCACAACATATACTCCATCAATGATAGCAAATACCATACCACAGATTAAAAATATACCCTCGTGAACTGCATCTCTTTACCAACCCGTATGTCAATAACCAAGCGTCCTTTTGCCCTCTTCTTAACAGCAAGTCACAGGACCACAATCTATTATTAAACAATACCTACTCCTTTGTGCATTCGTGTGAACACAAATCCCTTTAAAGCTGCTCTTTTCTTTTCATAAACGTGACCAATCATGGACTACATGGTTACGTCTTTACATAAGTTTTGGATCACATATATTACAGACGTAAACCAACAGCCATGATGTTTACCTGGCAAAGCACTAGCTATCAATCTATCACAGCAATATAATATTAAACGTGTTACCAGATCTAGGGTTTTTCACACAAACCCTCATTCCAGAATTTGAAAATCGACCTTGGTTCGAATCTTGTTCATTATTATGTAGTACCAGCCATAATTACCACAAAAAACATATTTTCTGTATATAAAACCGATTATAGGGTTTGGAAGAAACCCTAATTTACAATTTAATGAAAACCAAAAAATTGAATACCTTTCTCTGCAGACAACTTCAACGATTAATAACTCATTCATAACTGCCAAGATCGAAGATATTCGTGCTAAAATACAGAAAATTTGTGTTACATACAAAGGATTCGTGCTTAAGTGTTTTGACATCATCAACTAGGGGAATATGCTATACTTAAGGGGAAGCTTCTTGGAGATCATGTACTACATACAAAGGATTCGTGCTTAAGTGTTTTGACATCATCAACTAGGGGAAGATTGTTGGGTCGAAATATTGAGTTGATATGTCAAAACTAAAAGACAAGGACTAAATCTTACAAACGAAGATTCTACAAGCTGGTGGACAAAATATGAATATAAGAATTCAGAATACATTCTTAAATGTTTAAAAGATTTAGTCAATAAGTTATTTGAGTATGTTTATCTTGTGTTTCTTCCTAAAATAGTTGATATTAGCTTTTTGTACAAGGCTCCTTAACTCATAAAAGGAGGCCTTAGGGTTAGACATAATACACACCTCATATACACCTCTTCCACATTTTCTCACAACACTTTCATTGTAATCATTGGTTGATATTATTTAATAAAAGTGAAAGTTTGGCTTATACTGCTTTGTTTGTTCTTTGTTCTAAGTGTTAAATACCGCATAACACTTAGATTGTTTATAACACAAAGTTTTTCTACGTGTTAAACTTGATTCAATCTCGTTAACACAAAGCTAATCGATCTAAGTTTGGGATCAACAAGTGGTATCAGAGCTTGTTGAGGAACTTTGATTTGAAGAACGAAATCCAGTATCGTGAGGTAAACCAGGCTAAGGAAGAAGGTGAAGAAGAATCTGATGATGTTTTCAGTTAAGGCCAAGTCTACTTCAAGTTCCACAAGTTCCAACTCATCTTCGTCATCTGATAATGAGGTATGTAATGACTATTATTGTAGGACAAATACTGAAAGTCTTAATAAAGAAGTTTTAAAATTGAAATCAGATGTTTTAGACGTAAAAGCTAAACTTGCAAACTATCAAATTGCACTTGTTCAAAATGAAAAGACTATAGAAGAATATAAGAAAATGGAATTTGACCAAAAAGATCAAATTAATGTTTTGTCTCATGACCTCAAAGTTAGTGTTGAAATTAGGTAAATACTAGTGATATCCAAAGGAGTTATACAGACTAAGTTAGATAAGGCCATTAAAGACAAAGAGAATGTAGGGCTTAAAATTAAAAAGTTTGATAAAGCTTCTCAAACCCTAGAAAAATGTGTATGTGAGCAAAGGGATTCTATGGATATGTCTAGGATTGGGCTAAAGGAGTATGCTGATGTTCCACCACCTGCTGGAAACTTTCATGGTGTTCCGAGAAAGGATTTGTCTTGGACTGGAATACCAGAACTCCAAGAAAAGGAATTTATTCCTCCACCTAGAGTGCTTAACCAGTAGAGGACTATAAGCAGAAGTTGACTAATTTAACCAGTGGAAGAAACCAACCATACATTATTTGTTAAAGGTGGACTGCTTAATGATGAACATGTTGAATCCAAACCCATTGTTGTGACTAATCCCACCACTAGTAAACCTGTTGATCTTGGTTCTACTACTAAAAGAAAAACTAGTGTTAAATATGCAGGAATGTATAGAAAACCTAGTTCACCTAGAGAAAGCCAAGGGAGTGTGAATGGGTTGGGATATAATCAGTTTAGACCTAGGTTTGTGTCTAAAAAGGCTTGTTATACATGTGGGAGCTTTTCTCATTTTGCCTATAACTGTGTGAACGGATACAAACAAGCCGCTGACAATAGGTCACCCAATGTCAACCATAGACCTTTTGTACACACTAGACCACAGGCTACTAGAACAGCTCCTTTCTTCTCTAAGGCAGCTAATACCCAAGGTCAAAGTCCCTTTCAAAAGACCAACACTTGGTCTAATAGACAGTATGTTCCTGTAGCAAACCCTAATTTGGGCACTGACAAGAACAAATTCAGCGCTGATAGGAACAAATTCAACGCTGACAGGAACAAATTCAATGCTGACAGGAACAAATGCAGCGTTGACAGCTCCAAGTTTGGTATGAAAATGCCACAACTAGCTGTTGTCAGACCTTATGTTAGACCATATAAACAAAGATACTTGGTTAGTAAGGGTTAAGGGTCTAAGGCATCATCCCACTTAACTTGGAAACCTAAACAAGAGTAAAACTCTAATTTTAATGGTATTTCCATGACTTGCAATAGATTCAAATATCTTGAGAAGGTCATTACTGGACTTATTGGAACAAATTGGGTACTCAGCAAAAAAACGGATGAACAGGGGGTTGGTACAAGAAACAAATCCATTCTTGTTGAACAACATAATGGATCCAAGTCTACTAAGGCTTGGATTCCCAAAGAAAACTAATTTGTTTTCTTTATGAGAAGACTATCCAAAAGCAAGTTAATGATCAATTTCCACTCATATTATTTTTATCCACTAACATGTTATCTCTACCCATTGACGTGGGAAAGGTAGCCTCTGTTGGTGTGTTTTTGTGGTTTTTGTCTAACTGTGCAGGAAAGTGGAGCGACATTAGGATGTACACAGAGTTGCAAACTTTTGTTTATGATGGTTGGAGTGTTTACATTCCTATCTTGAAATAAAATTTTGCTTCTTCACATATAATGATTTATATGCTTCTGTTAAGGGGAGGTAAACCTTTAGGTTTTTGGGTATTCTTAGAATGTTCTTATCAAAATTCTAGATTGTGTCCACAGGTGAGTGAGGGTTAGAAATAATGAAGGCTCTTTCTTTATGAAATTGTTGGAATTTCTAAACCTCGAGGCACTGTAGCATGCACATAATTTTTTTTGCATGCATGCTGCCACGACATTTTAACCTAGAATTGGGTTGGTTGGTTTGGTGACTTGGATTACATAATTTTTAGGTTTACTTGGGAGTTACAAGGATATTATATAAGTTATCTTCACTCTTAAGGACTTTGTGAGCAAGTGATACTCGAGGACACTTATATCTATCGTGTCTATATACGTGTGTGTGATTGGACAGTCCTTGCAAAGCTTAGTCTTTTTGATGAAAAGATAATTTCCATAAGATTAATTTATTTGTTAAGGTCTTTCCATTTTATGTTATGACATCCCAACTGGTGTCATTTATAAACTTCTTTATAGACCCAAAACGTTTCATCACCCTTTCATTTTTCAAATTTTTGGATATCTGGAAGCCTAATGATCATTGAGATGTTTTTCCTAGTGATTAACATCTAGTAGTAGCAGAGATCACTTTCACAAGGGTGAATAGTGTTATGGAGATGGCTGAGACTATTGGTGCTAGCTTTAATGCAGGTCAAGTCAGTCTTATCATAAGTAAGTCCATCCCCATGTCCTATGAATCAACAGTGAGGATTTATTTACCGAATGTAGATGAGGGCATTATGAAACCTTTGACATTAATGGAATTGACGAAAATCTGTATTAGCTTGCATAAGCAAAATACAGAACTGGTACAAACTGTCAAGGATCCATGTTTTGAACTCACACAGTTGAGGGAGAGACTTGTTGTTTTAGAAGCTGCTGGGAAGCCAAAGAGGACATTCTTGGTTCCGTCCTTTTATATTGATCTTGGGGAGGAGTCTTAAAAAGGGGAGGAGCAATCGAATTTGAGTGACAAAAGTTATAAAGAATGCTCCATTGATTCTACAAGTATGATAGAGTTAGCAGATGTTCTTACACGTTTTAAGAAGTTATGACTACACCAGTGATATGAGTGTTGACTTTTGATTCACACTCAAATTCAGGGATAGAGCATGTTTGTAAGAATCCTCTCTGTATGTTTTATTTTATTCAGAAACTTGATTACTAGAATAGATATCAAGTTTAGGGGAGGATTGTTGGGAATAAAATTAGCTAAGTCACTGGAACGCTGACAAGAGGAAATTGGACGCTGACAAGAGTAAACGAGGCGTCGACAGATGAGACGCTGATAAGAATTATCAAGGCACCGACAAGAAGAATCTTAACACAAATGCAGGGACTAAATCTGCCAATGATGAATTCTTCAAGCTGGTGGACAAAATATGAAGATAAGAATTCAGAATATATTCTTAAATGTTTAAAATATTTAGTCAATAAGTTATTTGAGTATGTTTATCTTGTGTTTCGTCCTAAAATAGTTGATCTTAACTTTTTGTACAAGGCTCCTTAACTTATAAAAGGAGGCCTTAGGGTTAGACATAATACACACCTCATATACACCTCTTCCACATTTTCTTACAACACTTTCATTGTAATCATTGGTTGATATTATTTAATCAAAGTGAAAGTTTGGCTTATACTGCTTTGTTTGTTCTTTGTTCTAAGTGTTAAATTCCGCATAACACTTACATTGTTCATAACACAAAGTTTCTCTACGTGTTAAACTTGATTCAATCTCGTTAACACAAAGCTAATCGATCTAAGTTTGGGATCAACAACTTTTAGCAGCTAGAAAGAAAACCCATGAAAACCTGCTATAACCATCAGTTACCACAAGGCAGTAGTGTTTATGGCCAATGCTCCTAATGGATGTAGGACCAAACAGATCCATATAAAGTAACTACAAAGGTTCAGTAATAAGGTTGAAGGCTGTAATGGCTTTGAAGGATGCTTTGTGTTGTTTGCCTTTGCTGCAAGCAAGGTAATTGATGTTATTTTTGAAAGTTTTGGGAGGTAAACCAGAGACCAGGTTCATATTTGCTAGCTTGTGAATGGTCTTGAAGTTTACATGCCCTATCCTTTTATGCCATTTGGTGGCTTCATCTTCTGATGCTTTGGCAACCAAGCAAGTTAGTTGACCAGTAGGATTAACTTCATTCAACTTGATACTGTAGAGGTTATGTCTTCTTGGAATTTTGAGTAGGACTTGGGAGTCATCCGGTAGCTTAAAGTCTTTGGACAACACCAAGCAATCAGTATACATAAAGAGTATAAATTGCTTCTTGTCACAAATCTGAGAGACAGAGATCAAGTTGAAGTGTTGTAGTGCTTCCACATAGTAAACCTGCTTAAAATTAAGGTTAGGTGTCTGAATAGTTCCTTTGCCAGAGATTCTCCCTTCACCGCCACCAAAGTACACTTTCTTGCCTTGAAATTGTACAAAATTAGTCAAAAGTCATTTGTTCCCTGTCATGCTCCTAGAGCAACCACTGTCTACAATTCTAAGAGATGGATCTTGGTACGATTAATCTACAACAACACAAAAGTATGTAACAGTTAGTGTCTTAAGGGTACCCAAACCATTTCTCGCTTGAGTCTGCCTTGTGGATCATTATAAGATAGCCATGGAGATTGATGAGATCCACTGTTGTTCTTGTGTTGCCTGGGCATCATATGGTATTTATTTTGTGTCCAAGAACAACCTGCTGAGGGCTTAACAGCAGAACCCAAATTTCCCAACCCAAAATACATTTGGTCTATAGTATACGGTTTAACAGAATTATGAAAATTTTAAAAATAATTGCTGGTTGGTCTGTTAATGGTACTCCAATTGCTTCTCCAATTAGTATAAGCTGGAGGAGAGGTCTTCCTAGAAGAAGGAAAATATTGAGCACTTGGGTTTAGTCTTCTAGAAGCAAAACCCACACCAATAAGAGCAGCTCCTGGTGGACCAGGAGTACCATAAGAGAGATGGACTGTAGGCCTTTGATCATAAAAATCACAATCTTTAATCAAATGAAATCTACTACCACAAACAAATCATGTTTTAAAAGACCTTTTATTGAATGACATTGTTTTGTACTGCTATTCTTATTACAAACAATTCTAGGAGAAACAAAATTCCTAGAAGACATAAGAATAGAATTAAAAAACAATGGAAGTAGATGCAATAGCAACTCTCTCATCACTCATCCTAGCACTTGAAGCAGCAGTGTCATTTGGCTTGGGACTCGAGGGACTTAACTCTTCACTTGAACCACCCGATGCATAGTCACTTGCCTTGTCACTGAAAGTATAAGAGGCAAAGTCATTAGTATTAGTAGAACTTTTTGGAGACTCGTGCATCTATGGTTCATCCAAGCCTTTATGCATTAATGTAGGCATAAATGTTCCTGTAAGAGGTGGAGGAACAACATGCATTGCTACAACTGGTTTAAACCTATTGTAACTATGTTTTCCGTCCTCCCCTTTGTCAGGATCAAAGACACTTGAATAGGATAAATTAAAAACATCATCTGGGCCTATATAGTTTTCCAATCCTAACCCCCTTTTAATTCTTCCAGACATACTGCTGTCTATTAGCTTGGAAAGATTCTTGGGTGCTTTTTGCCATTTATCAAACTTTAATAAAGTAGCATCCAATTTCTCTTGCATTTCTTGTTTTGCCTGAATATTCTCAGTATTAAGTTTTTCAGTATACTTAAGCAAGTTAGTGGTATTCTCTAAATCAATACTTAACACCCTAATCTTATCCTCATACTCAAGTTGAGTGTTTTGTAACCACTTCTTTTGTTGTTCTAAAGTTTTGAGAGAACTCTTATAAGCTTGAACTTCTAAAAAAATACTTGTCATTTTAAGCATTTAATTTATTGTATCGTGTTAAGAGGTCAAAATATTTATCATCACAACCAAGAGGACAATTTTGTACCTGAGGAGAGATTCCCATTAGAGCAATTTCCTCCGCTTCCTCAGTCTCAAATATGTGACCAATAATCATAGCAAACACATCAGTAGCAGACTCAGTTGTATCCAAAGTTGGAGTAGCATGATCATTCCAATTTACCATGGTATCAACAAATACCAAAGCTTTCTTTTCCTCTTGAAGCTCTTGAACCTTGAAAGCTGAATACCTGTGCTTCTCCTGGTCATTTTTATTAGGGCATTCCCTAGCAAAATGTCCTTGCTGATGACAGTTGTAGCTTTTGACTTTGCTCCTATCAGACCTGACTAGCTCTCTTGGGTTGTAGCTGAATTTTCTATCAGCTTTCTTCTCAAACTTATGAATCCGGAGAGTCAAGCTTATCAACCTGTTTGAAATCATCAAAAGCTAGCTGCTCTTGTGGATCAACATCAGCAACAAAGGAGTGAAGAACAGTTTCTACCATGCTACTGGTCTTGACTTTTGATTCAGGAGTTGGAGTATGTTGTGAGGACAAAGTATCGCTTGGGCTACTGGTATAGGGCATTGGACTAGAGCCCATGGAACTCACAAAGGCTGAATTAGCATGAATGGAGTATGAATCACTTGGGTATCCTCTTACACGAGATTCAAAAGTTTTGAGTTTGTAAAATAAGTCATCAAAAGAAAGATACTCAAGTCCTCCTTTTGCTTTCAGACAGATGACTACCTGGTTCCATGAATAAGGTAGAGCTCTAAGAAACCTGGCATTGATGTCTTCATTTTCTGGTTTGGACCTGAGTTGATTCAATTGGCTGAGAGTCTTTTCAAACCTGTCATAGCCTTTATCAAGACCTTCTGTCTCAAAAATCTTGAATTCTATAAATTCATATCTCAGCATTGATCTGCGCATCTTCTTGGATTCCTAATTCCCTCCAAATCTTGCCTTGATGCAATTCCAAATTTCCCTAGCATCATCCAAGTGATAGAAATCACCCACATGATCATCAGGAAGAGACTGAAACAAAATAGTTTTTTCTTTGATTTCCTTCTGCACAGCTGTGATTTCCTCATGAGTTTTTGGATCTAGAAAGGTGATATTACCATTCTTGTCTCTACCAGTAGTCTTCTCGCTGTTGCATACTCTTCCTTCTTCAGGAGTGGGAATTTCCCATTTGTGTTGGAGACAGTAGCAACAATTCGCTGTGTTTGTTGTGTTGTATTGGTGCTTGGTTGTCATGTTTCAGTAGAAAAAAAATGGTTCTTAAAAAGGCGGGAAAAATAAAGCTTAAAAATTAAAATAAACTAAAACTTAAAATAAATAAAAATACCTCACTCGGAATAATTACTCGTTCGGAATGTCACCTTCACCCGAAATAATTCTTCTTCGTTCGGAATAATCAAGACAAAACACTTATCCGGAATAACTAAACAGAACCTTCATCCGGAATATTCCGAATAAACTCCTTGATTCGGAATACAAGTTATTCCGAATGAACACCCCCTTGATCCGGAATGTGGAATGTTCCGAATGAACAACCTTTGATTCAGAAGAAGTTGTTGATCCGGATTATTTTACTTGGTTCGGAATATCTGCTCTGATCCGGAATAAAAGCTTTATCTGGAATATGTCACCTATCCGGAATATCTGCCTTTATTCGGAATGTTCACTGATTCGGAATGTTTAATATTCCGAATAAACGACCTTGATCCGGAATGCAAATTGGTTCGGAATGTAGCACTGATCCAGAATGTTCCGAATGAGCACCCTGATCCGGAATGTTCCGAATGAGCACCCTTTACTCGGAATAATTGTTGATTCGGAATAGCAAACTGATCCGGAATATGTCACTTATCCGGAATGTTTGCTTTGTTCGGAATAATCACAACACCACCTGGATTCGGAACAACCTGCTTGAAATCCTTGATTCGGAATAAACCTGGGAAACATTAATAGCGAAGAACAAGGAGAAACAAAAATAACACGAATCTAATCTAATCTAATCAAAATCAACCAAAAGATTAAATCAAACTAACCAAATAACATCTACTAATCATAAACTAACAATCCAAAACAATCAAACTAACAATTCTAATCAAAATAATCAAAACCCACTTAATTAATTTAATAAAAACTCAAGAACATGAACATGAACATAAAGCATAAAGATTAAAGATTAACCAAGAAAGGTAGATAGGAGATGAACAATAAAAGTAAAGATTAACAACAATTAAAAGGAAACTTACTTGAAATTAAATGAATTTAAGGTGCAAGACAATTAAGTAAATGACATGTATTTAAATGTGCAAAAATTAAAGTGGAAGAGCTAATTGTCACACTTAGCCAACAAAATGAAATGAAATGAACTAAGGCCTATTTATAGGAGGATTAGGGAGGTGCTTAGAGGAAGCTTCCTCCCCTCTTTCTTCTTTCTTTAATTGTCATTAAGTCCTTAATCTTCTTAATTTTTGACTTTAACGACTTTGTCTCGGGATTTCTTCTCTCGTCTTGTAATTTCTTCAATAAATTAGACTTGAGTTCTTCGGCTTTTAGTAAACTTCCGTCTTTTGACTTTTTCTTTGATAAATCTTCAGAATTGGTCTTGGACTTCTGTTCTTTTTGCACTCTTGATTTCTTGACTTCGTCATTTGTCTTTTTCTTTGATAAAAGCCCGTGAATGCCCGTGTTTTCTCCCCTTTTACATTTTCGTCCTAAATCACAACAAAAACACAAACCACGCATAATTCCGACATTTATGACATTATATACACGTTTTGGCTCGGTTAATATTGTAGTTAAATGGTAAAAAGGATGGGGGTTTACACACCTATCAAATCTCCTACACTTGACCATTGCAATGTCCTCATGCAATGCATTAGTTACAAAGCACGATTTACATTTTCCATCATAATCAATCCATATTGGCCTTTATTAAAGAGATAGAAAATTAAAACATTCAAAGGAAGAAAGTAAGTAAATAAATAAAAAACATACCTTAGGGTTTAGAAATGTCATGAATAATCATCATTCTCAAGTTTTCACATTCTCCAAACCAAGCTTAAAAACGAGATCATTGTTATTGTAAGTTAGAAAACTAACACGAACTCATGTGGGCCAATTATTTACTCAGACTCCCTTATTCCTAGGTGTATCTCTTATATTTTATTGTTGTCTTGAATGATCACGAGGATGCATTGTTGACTTATTTCGATAGTTATTAAGGCTGAAAATAAAGTGGGACGATTTAATCAATAGTTAGCTAAAGAACAAAATCTTTTAAAACTGCTTCTCGGGACCTCATAAAGTTCATATCTTGGCATAACTCGCTTCGCGATTTGAGACCTTTCTCGGAGCGATATTTGGCAGCGACTTCATACTTCAAATCTTGAGAGACGTTCATGAAATAATGGTCTTCTCTACATAATAGGAATTTCTTCACTTGAAGTTTTGAGAGATTCTTCATATTTGGACCACGGCTTCTTCATTTTTCTCCAATCTTTATTTTGGACTTTGATATACAACGATCCACCTCCTTTTTGGACATGGATTTATTTATCTTCATACCTTGTTAGGGCCTTTTCGGATAGACTTCTCCATGATCTTTATGGGAGTATTTGCTTTTCGTCGTGTGTCTCGATCCTTCATATTGATTTTTGATAAATGATTCTTCACATCACTTTGGATCTTTAGCAACAAAATATAGCCCTCATGC
Organism: Glebionis coronaria; assembly: GCA_025667525.1. NCBI lineage: Eukaryota > Viridiplantae > Streptophyta > Magnoliopsida > Asterales > Asteraceae > Glebionis > Glebionis coronaria. The sequence goes on along the minus strand of CM046876.1, from coordinate 315,819,211 downwards.
CTTGTTAGGGCCTTTTCGGACTCGCCAATCTTCGCATCCCGCTTCAATAAGTTATGCCTTGGCTATGAACTCTAATCCATACCGAGCAACTTTTAAACGATCTTGGGCTAGAAGCTAAGTAACGTTTCAAATCGTACAACCTTATTTATTGCAGATAAAATTAATTAGCAAGCGATGGGAGAATAGGCTTATAATTAACTCACATAAATTCACGAAAGAATACCAAACTTATAATTGACTCTATCATCTCTCGTTCTCCACAGTTTAAAATCTCAAGGAATGAGACTCGTGGATGCTTAGCCTATTAAATCAAAGTTTTGGGTTTTCGAGTCATCTATAGGATCTTTCAAATTCTTAGACTTTTTCAAGTTTCAAAATCGCATTTTAAAGTTCCCTTGATAAACGAATCTCTAGGATCAATTATAGGAACTTGCGAAAAGTTCTTGTTCTTAACCCGTGAGAGTTAAGACTTTCGCGTTTTAAAGTTCCCTATATAAAAGCCTAGCAAAACTTGACTTAAACACGTTAAGGATACTAGCTAGAGTAAACTTAGATAAGTAAACTCGGGTTGAGTCAAAAGATTCACAACGTTTGAAAATTAAAACCACTTTATTCAAAATTTATTCTATTAAAGAAAGAAAATAACTATACAAAGGTAAAACTAATAGGCCAAAATAGATCAAAAATTTTGAAAAATGTGGAAAATTTGATTTTCCGGTTAAAATGAGGACAAATACAAGGAAAAGACCACTTAACTTCGATATAAGTCCCCCTACACTTAATATAAACATTGTCCTCAATGTTTAAGCATGTGGGAGTAAAATCCCCTACACTTAGGACTTTGTGCACGTTGTTTAAATCTTGCTAAGGAAAGGACAACTAAAGAGATTCCTATTTTAATATTGGAAAATATAAAATAGTGAATCGGAAAGAGTTTAGGATAGAACCGGGAAGACGGAAACACAGAATCACGGGTCGTCAAAAATCATCAAGAGTGGATCATTGAGCGCTCGAATCCCTGAATATTAGAAGAGAGGAAATAGCAAACACCAACGGGTCTCCCCTACACTTAGGATAAAGATAGCTAAAAGATAGATACTTGGGTTGCTTCCCAAGAAGCGCTTGATTTTTGTTCACCGAGTCGTGAGCCTGACTCGACCTTGATTAGCAAAGGAAGAAGCATGAAACATATCCACCGGGATCAAAGACATAGTTTTCGTCCATCAAATAGCACAAGCTTAAGGCGAACAAGGCAATCCAAACAAGAGTAGGCAAGGTTCCCTTAAGCAAAGATGGAGCACGGTGGGAGCAAGGGTGAAGAGGTGCAAGCATATCTCCAATAGTTCCAAATATTTTTCCTTTTATTTCATCAGACGGATACTAAGATGGCTGAAGAATATCGATACCGGGGTCGAACACCTTTTCCTTTAAGGGAAAATAGCACTCAGGCTCAGCAGAATTTGAAGATGATCCGCTAAGAAAATGCACAACCTCGTCCTCAGAGGGTGGACAAAGAGGTGTCAAAACATACGTGCTGCGGATGTTGGTGTCGTCCGGTTGCTTCTCCTTTGAAAGAATTTTCTTCAAATCCGAAGACGGATGAAGACCATAATCATCAAAGTCTAAAGGAGGAGCATCACTCTCATGAGGGAAGTATGTATTGAGAAAAGTAGAAAAGTCTTCCTCAAATGAGTAGTCATCCAAAGTAGGATTAAGCATGGATGGCGGAGGATCTTCATTATGAGAAGAATCACTCGAAAGAGTATCGGCCTCATCAAATCATCATAAGTGGGCATGTCGGGATACTCGGAAGTAAAATCATCATAATCATCCCCATCGGAGCTAGAATCATCATCATAAGCATCAAAGATCGGTGGGGAATCATATATGGGTGAAGGTTCCAAATTGGAGAGAGAATTATCCACATCATCTTGAAACAGTGGATTATCATTGCAAGAATCGAATAGAGGATTGTTCTAGATGACAAAATCATCAAGCACATTAATCATATTCACCGATTCTCCCAGTGACCTTAATTGATACTTATATCTCTTATACAGTGGATTATCTTGAAACTGGGAGCATGTTGTGGTTTGGACAACGATCGATCAAAACATTATATCTTTCCCAAGCATCAATGAGAGATTCATCGGATTCTTGCATGAAACCGCGGATTTGATTTCGAAGGCTCGTGACCATGGATGGTGGAAAGTAGCGCGACAAAAAGCGTTGAGTCATGTCATCCCAAGTATGAATTGAATTCTTCTGGAGATGATCAAACCATTTCTCGGCGTGGTGTGATAAAGTATGTGGGAAGAGTTGTAGGCGAAGGACATCCATTGTAGCACCGGGCAATTTCATGCTTTGGGTAATAGTAATGAATTTGTCGAGGTGTTTGTTGGCATCATCATCAGGCAATCCACGGAGTGGGTTTGGATTTTTGAAATTTTTTGATTTTTATGCATTTTTTAACAATTTTTAATTTTTATGGGTTTTTAACAATTTTTAAGCAAGAAAAATAACGCTCACGAATGAACGGATCCCAAAAAGCAACGTGTCTCTCACAGAAAACCGTTAATCTTTACGAAAAGAGCCGACAGCGGCGCCATTTGATACTAGGCTTTTAGCCTGTATGAAAATTAAAGTTCGTTGTGGTGGTCTAATCGAATTGATTTCTGGATTAACGTGTGACTCATCTGTCTTTGATGAAAACAAATATTTGTCGTTGTAGTAAAATTAAAAGGTGCAAAACGTAAATGTCAATGGCGGGTAAATAAATCTAAATCTAATTTAAAATAAATGACAGGAAATTAAAACGTGACGAAAAGTAAAAGGGACTTAAAGTAAATAACGCAAACTTACAACTATCCTAAAGGCAAACTTAAAATGCAACTAAAACTTAAACTAAGGCTTAAACTAAATCTAAAGCAAATAAACTTAAAGTGCAACTAAGTAAAAAGGCGGGAAAAATAAAGCTTAAAAATTAAAATAAATTAAAACTTAAAATAAATAAAAATACCTCACTCGGAATAATTACTCGTTCGGAATGTCACCTTCACCCGGAATAATTCTTCTTCGTTCGGAATAATCAAGACAAAACACTTATCCGGAATAACTAAACAGAACCTTCATCCGGAATATTCCGAATAAACTCCTTGATTCGGAATACAAGTTATTCCGAATGAACACCCCCTTGATCCGGAATGTGGAATGTTCCGAATGAACAACCTTTGATTCGGAAGAAGTTGTTGATCCGGAATATTTAACTTGGTTCGGAATATCTGCTCTGATCCGGAATAAAAGCTTTATCCGGAATATGTCACCTATCCGGAATATCTGCCTTTATTCGGAATGTTCACTGATTCGGAATGTTTAATAATCCGAATAAACGACCTTGATCCGGAATGCAAGTTGGTTCGAAATATAGCACTGATCCGGAATGTTCCGAATGAGCACCCTGATCCGGAATGTTCCGAATGAGCACCCTTTACTCGGAATAATTGTTGATTCGGAATAGCAAACTGATCCGGAATATGTCACTTATCCGGTATGTTTGCTTTGTTCGGAATAATCACAACACCACCTTGATTCGGAACAACCTGCTTGAAACCCTTGATTCGGAATAAACCTGGGAAACAATAATAGCGAAGAACAAGGAGAAACAAAAATAACACGAACCTAATCTAATCTAATCAAAATCAACCAAAAGATTAAATCAAACTAACCAAATAACATCTACTAATCATAAACTAACAATCCAAAATAATCAAACTAACAATTCTAATCAAAATAATCAAAACCCACTTAATCAATTTAATAAAAACTCATGAACATGAACATGAACATAAAGCATAAAGATTAAAGATTAACCAAGAAAGGTAGATAGGAGATGAACAATAAAAGTAAAGATTAACAAAAATTAAAAGGAAACTTACTTGAAATTAAATGAATTTAAGGTGGAAGACAATTAAGTAAATGACATGTATTTAAATGTGCAAAAATTAAAGTGGAAGAGCTAATTGTCACACTTAGCCAACAAAATGAAATGAAATGAACTAAGGCCTATTTATAGGAGGATTAGGGAGGTGCTTAGAGGAAGCTTCCTCCCCTCTTTCTTCTTTCTTTAATTGTCATTAAGTCCTTAATCTTCTTAATTTTTGACTTTAATGACTTTGTCTCGGGATTTCTTCTCTCGTCTTGTAATTTCTTCAATAAATTAGACTTGAGTTCTTCGGCTTTTAGTAAACTTCCGTCTTTTGACTTTTTCTTCGATAAATCTTCAGAATTGGTCTTGGACTTCCGTTCTTTTTGCACTCTTGATTTCTTGACTTCGTCTTTTATCTTTTTCTTCGATAAAAGCCCGTGAATGCACGTGTTTTCTCCCCTTTTTACATTTTCGTCCTAAATCACAACAAAAAAACACAAACCACGCATAATTCCGACATTTATGACATAAAATACACGTTTTGGCTCGGTTAATATTGTAGTTAAGTGGTAAAAAGGATGGGTGTTTACACACCTATCAAATAACTTGATCCTTTCTAAGGATTTCTACTATATTGATATGAAATGAAAACTGGTGAAGGTATGTCTAACCCTTCTGCCAATGGGTTCCTTTTATACTACAAGGAAACCCTAACTACATTAATCATAAAACGTGTAACAATTGATATGCATATCCTTTCCTAAGATATCTCATGCATATACTAACAAACTACTACAAATACTACTATTTGACTTTACTACTAGACTAGGAGTATGTGTTGTTCCTACTACTACTAGGACCAGGAGGAACTACATACCTCTTAGTTCACCTATTACAAATCACCTATTACATAGGTCCTAACATTATACTTGCTATGTCAATCTTGATTATGTTTGTGATTATCTTAGTGGATATTTGTAAAGCGGGTAGCCTTGTTTTCGTATATAAATGTATGGGCGTCTATCGGACCAATTGTGATTTGGTAAGGCGGGTAGCCTTGTTTTGATACATACATGTATGGGCGTCTATGGGACCAGTTGTGATTTGGTAAACAGGTAGCATTGTTTAGATTAGAATGTGTAATCTTGATTACTAGTTTGTTAATGCATTATTGATGAGACTGCTTTTATACATAGTCTCATCTTCCAAAACGGGCTTAAAATGGTAACAATATCATAAAATGTGCCAAATATATGCTTGTGTTTGTTCAGTGTGTATTTTAGGTATAGATATTGAGAAAATGGGAAAAGATCAGAAGAAACAAGCAAAAACGAACATGGGAAACGAAGCCGTACAATAAACAGGGCCCTAGAGTTGATTTTCCAAGAAAAAACCCTTGAAGAATTGAAGATTGTACAAGAAGGGTCCTCCATTATTGAAGAATTAACACTTTAAACCCTTGTATATTCATAATTACAAGTTTTCTCCTTAAAGTTTGTCAAAATTACAAAAAGGACCCCTTAACTTTGAAGAATTAGCAAGAATGGTCCCTCAATTATGAAGACTTGTCAATATTAGTCCTCCACAAAGTCAACAATACAAGTCAAGACCTTGAAGATTGAAGACATTACAAGTTTGGTCCTTCAAATATCATGAATTGGCAAAACAAGTCCTTGAAATCCCTTTGCAAAACTTTTTGGGGGCAAAAGTCTAAAAAACCAAACTTGAATAACAAAGGAAATTCATACGAAGAACAATTTTGGGGATTCTTGTTTAAAAAACAATTAGATCCTAATCACCTCCAGATATTTGATTAAGGTTCTTAATAACAAAACCCAACTCACACTTTACATGCCACATCACCCAAGAGCTTACATGAAACCTCCCCTACACATCATCCAAGTTCCAATCTTTATATTATCTTGTTATTGTTATACGTTTGTGATTTTGAAGTTCCAAAGTTTGGTTTTAAGGATTGTGCAAGTGTTTGCAAAAAGTTTTCAAAATCTGATTATTTTTCTAAGTCTTAGTTCAAACACTTGAACTCTTGGATTATAAGTGATCATAACACCCTGATAAGGAGATTATCAAGGTGTAGTGAGCTTATGGTTTGGGAGGATTCAAGGAGTGGGGAACAAGCTTGAATCAAATTAGTTTCATTTTCCATTTTTTATATAATCTGTTTGATTTCTAACCTTTTAGTTCTTAGCAGCTATTGGAAGCTTATGCCTTGTTAAGCTAGGCACATAAGCTCAACAACCCGTGAGTGTGGATGTACATTCATGACGTTTGAGCTCTCTTACCAAAAATCTGTTAAAAAGTGATTTTAAGTGATCTTGTGATCTGCTGTTATATGGTGTGTTCTTGTGGCTTGAAACTTGTTATTACTGCATGATATTGTTGGTATGATGCTAGATTAAGCTTGGGTAAACTTGTTAAACACTTTTACTTTGTTAAATTTTGATTTAAAAAGTGAAAGGGTGTTTGGGTCTACTGATTTAAGGTTCTTATTTGATATTTAGTTAGGGTATAAGGTTGTTAAGGGTTGGTATCTGATATTTAAGTGTATGTGTGCTGATATATGTAAGTTTTGTGTTCTTAAACATCAAATCTGAAAATGTGCCATAACTTCTTTGATTTTGCCTGTTTTGATGTAAAATCTTGGGAACACTTAGAGTGTATGCATGTTTAGGGTTAAAAGGTGCTTAAACAAAGTTTTTGTAAGCTGATTAAGAGATTTGAGGGTTTGAAATTGGGTTTGTGGTCAAGTATATCAGCAAAGTCATTTTGTGTTCTTCATTTGTTCATCAGTAAGTAGCATAAGCTCTAATCTTGGTCTAATCTTTGATTCAGTGTATGAAACAAGTACATGTATGCTTATGTGAGCTTATTATAGCTAGTGTATGCATCTGGTTCAAATTGGTTGGCTTATTCTTGTTTATCTACTTATTTCTTCATAACTGCTTATTTTTCATATCTGGACAATGTCTGGTGACTGTTTGAATTAACTGTACCAATTGGCTAAGTGTTTTGTGATTTTTTGCTTGTTATTGACTCCTTATAACTCACTGGTTGTAAGGGCGCCTTGATTTTCCATTAATTCCAAGTAAATATCACTAAAATCAAAGGTCAAGAAAGTCAAACAGTGGGAATCCTTTCCCACTGCTACTAGCCACTACTAGTGTTATTTATCAAACAGCTTATCAATAAGCTATTATAGCTTATTTAGACCTGCAACAACTTTGTTTTTGTAATCAATCTACCTTAATTGACCCATTTGACTATACTGGAGCATTTAAGACCTTGACTTTTAGGTTTGACTACAAAACCAACTTAGTTAACTTTTTCATAAGTGCTTATTTGCTTTTTCTAGCTTATTCATTGCGCTTTTTGGAAATCTTTTTGATTATTAAGCTTAGTTAAGTGATTTGAAACATTTTGCAAAAAGAATCAGCCCTTGAATTGGTCTAGAACTCGAAAACGACTATTTTGTTGTTTTGTGTAGAGAGCTTTTCCTTATTTCAGGCTTATTTCTTGGGCTTATTCAATAATTCTTTTACAAACAGCTTTATAGGTCAAGAGAAGGATGTGTGTCAAATTTCAGCTTATGGCATTAGCTTATGGCTTAATGGGCCAAAAACCCCATTAAGAATAAACTGAATTTCATTAAGCTATGATAAGCTCACTTTCAGCTTTTGGGCCTTTAGAGTTTTGTGTTTAAAATTAAATTTTAAGCTAGACTGGAAGTTTTGAGCTTATTTGGACAACTTTTTCTTATTGGGCCTTAAAAAGCCCAATTAGTGGACTGTTTGGCCTTTTAGCCCATTTGGAGGCCCATTAGGGGTATTTTGTAATTTCACTTTCATTTTTTGTTTATTTAAGTTAAATTAAACTAGTTTGCAAGTTTTTAGAATTTTTTATAAATTTTGGATTTTTATTATTATTTTATTATAAAAATTAGTTTTTAATATTTTTGCAACTTTTTCATTTTTCTAAGGTTAAAAACATTAATTTAGGATTTTTAAAAATTTTAGATTAATTTTCTTGTCATTTAATTAATTTTTAGAATTATTTTAATATTTTTATAGTTTTTAATCATTTTTAAATATTTTTAATTAATTTTAAATTTTTCAAAAATAGTTTTTAGTTTAATTGAGTTATTTTAGAGGTTTACAAAAAATTATTGATTTTTTGTGCTTTAATTAGCAATAAAAAATTGTTATTTAATTAAATAAAAGGTTTGAGTGATTTTTGATTTTTTGTAAACTCTAATTACATTTTTTGAATTTATTGCAATATTCTAGGAATTTTTAGGATAATTTTTAAATTTCGTCATATTTTACGGTTTTACGTGTATGACTTTCGTCTTAGTGTAATTTTAATCGTAACCGTCATCCTTTTCTCTTTTCTTTCTTCATAATCATAATCACAAACATTTAATCATCTCTTTACACAACACACTAGCCTCCTTGAGAACGATCTTACTCATTGGGTCATTTGTGCACGGTTTTCCTAAACCGTCGTACTTACCCTAATTACGATCTTTTTCCTAAAAGACGTAAACTACTCAACTATTATTTTGGTGCCGCTGCCGGGGAGGCGTGTTGTGTTTTGATTTGAACAAATTTTGTTTTTATATTAGCCATCATAACTATTTGTGTGATTAGCACTCTAATCATACGTATTATCGGTTTTTCGTTTTTGTGTGAATATTATTACTATATCGTATACGTAAAACAATAAATTCACAAGTACTCCAAAAGTGTGAAAACACAACCTTGATTTGGGATTTCATCACTCAATCATTGTATTCGAAACTCAAACAAAGAAAAAAGTCAAAATAGATAATTACTTTCGTGAAGCTTGATTTTAATTAACACAAAATATAAGGTGGGTATAAGGCTGTTGTATTTCACGACCTAAGGGAAAAAGGCTCTTAAGTGCTTAGCGCCGCCTCGTTTCCCCCGCTTGCTTGTGCGTGTTAAGAGAAAAAGGGTTAATCGAGGGTTTGCTAACCAAAGTATTATCTACGTATCTATATATTTTCTTGGTTTCAAAAGATTAAACTCTCTTGAACGTTTTGGTGTTCCACCAACGTTCTCAAGTTATCGAAGGCGTTCACTTCACGTCATCGTTTTCATTCCTTGAGGCTCCTTTAATCGAGAGATTTGATTTGAGGAGAGATTTGTAGATTTTTGTCTACGTAATACATCACAAAATCCAAAAAAAAGTAAAAACAATAAAAAACACAAAAAATTGAAAAAGTTAAAAACACCCAAAAAAATCTTCTTTTCTCATCCCCACGTTGTACGTGACGTTTATGCAAACTCGTAACCAAGCAAGATGTGCACGTAAACATAGAAACCGAAAGGAAGGAACGCCTTCTAGTGAAGAATCTCTTATTGACGAACCTATCGTAGAACAAGAAGCAACCATGGCTAATCGTACTATGATGGAGTTACTTTAAGCACCCACCGAGGGTTATGGAGAGGCTATTGTGATTCCCGCCATCCTTGCGGAGAATTTTGAAATTATGACGGGTTTGTTGTCGATGATCCAAAACAACATATTCCGTGGTGATGAAAAGGACAACCCTCACAACCATATCCTCCAATTCAGTCGTCTTACCGCCACTTGCAAGTTTAAGGACGTCTGTTACGACTCGATTAAGATGATGCTTTTTCCGTATCCCTTAGCGAGGCCCGCTAAAATTTGGTTAGAGAAAGAGCCACCCAATTCTATATTGACGTGGAAGGATCTCGTTTCGAAGTTCGTGAACCAATTTTTCCCGCCCTCTAAGACTACGCCTTTGAAAAACGAGATTTCAAAATTTTCACAAGAGTTTCATGAGAGTTTTTCTACGGCTTGGAATTGGTTTAAGGAAATGTTGCACGAATGTCCTCATCATGGTTTTTCCGACTTGCATTAAATTGACACGTTTTACAATGGATTCAACGATCATGAGAGAGATTATCTTAATGCCGCCGTGGGTGGTAATTTTTTGTGTAAAACGGTCGAGGAAGCGTTGTTGATTATTGAGAATAGGTCTAAGGTTTATATTCCTCGTAGCACATCGAGTGTTAGCAAGGATTCGTCTTCACCTTCATTGTCATGTACCATCGATGCTTGCCAAATTGAGGCAAATTTGGAAAACAAAATCTTTGATAAGCTTAAGGGACTTTTCATTGAGTTTAAAGTTTGTGAATAACCCACTCCCGCTACGGCTAAAGCGGTTGAGGTTTCTTGTATGTATTATGGTGGAGGTCATGATTTCTCTGAGTGCATTACCAACGGTGGTAACACTTCGAGTGCCTACGCGGCCACGGGAACTTATAACCAAAACGGTCAAGTTACCCGCACTAATCAATTGACTCCATTGGATTTTGCACCAAATCAAAATGCTAACAATTATCGAAACAATCAAGTCTGTTATCAAGGAAATCAAATGAACAATTACAAGCGTAATAACAACAATAGGAATCAAGGGGCTAATAATCAAGTGCAAAACAAAAATCAAAATCGTGATTTTCGAAACAACAACAAAGGTTTGTAAAACTTGAAAGATCTTCCAAATGAATTTGTTGAATATGCAAATGGTAATGATGCTATGTTTGATAAAATACACAGGGAGATCATTAGCCTAAGATCCGATTTTAAGAATGATTTAAAGAATGAGTTGAAAAACGAGTTAGCAAATGAACTTAAGTCTCATTCAAACAAAATAGAAAGTAATGTGCAAAGGTTACAACAAAACCAACAAAAGATGGAACAAGGCCAACATGAGATAAAACAAGAGATGCTTAAGGCCGATAAGAGGAAATCTATGTTTGAGGATAAAATTTCATCTATGTTTAAGGCTATAATGTGTAAACCGTCTTCTGCGAGTAGTCTTCCTAGTAACACCATAGCAAACCCTAAGGGAGAGATGAAAGTGATTACCACACGTAGTGGTAACACCTTTAAGGATCCTCAACCAATTACTCCAACAGTGGAGGAAATTGAGGAAGAATCCGAGGTGGTGGTCGAAGAGGAGCATATCCCAATCCCACGAAGTACCGCTCAAACCACACCTACGGTTGACCCATTACCATCATTGGAACCCGAGATTCTAAAGGCTATGCCTATGCCCCAACCCACACCACCCTTACCTTGCCTATCGAGACTTCATAAGGAGAAACGACAAGAACGTGAGAATTACCAATTTGAGATTTTTATGAAAATGTTTCGTGGTTTGCATTTTAACATAAGTTTTGCCGACGCTTTGGTCATGATGCCTCGATTTGTCGCTAACTTTAATAGTATGCTGAACAACAAGGAGAAATTGCAACAATTGTCTAGTTGTTCATCGGTTTATCTTAACCGCATACAAAAAGTCGGTGATCCCGGTAAATTCTTGATTCCATATGCTATTCAAGATATGTAAGAATGCTATGCCTTGGCCGATCTTGGTGCTAGCATTAACTTGATGCCTCTTGCAATCTTCAAGTCGCTCAATCTTCCTAATCTTACTCCTTCACTAATGTCTATCGAATTGGCCGATCATTCTACGATTCCCGCATGTGGATTGGCTGAAGACGTTTTTGTGAAAGTGGGAAAGTTCTATTATCCGGTAGACTTTATCGTTGTCGATATTCCCACGGATCCTCAAGTTCCTCTTATTTTAGGTCGTTCGTTTTTGGATACGTCAATGGCGTTGATTGATGTGCATGCTAGAAAAATCACCTTATGTTTCAACAACCAGGAACTTGTTATAAACGCAACACAAAACTCTCAAATTTCTCATGTTTATTCCGTCGGGACTAAAAACCTCGTTGATATGATCGACGTCGTTTGCGAGGAATTTTCACAAGAATTTTTAGGTTTTGGTGACGATGAAAATAGTGGCAATCCTACTATGCTCGATCTTATTCTTGATAATTCGACAACATCCTTCACTCCATTTGAAGGTGGTGGTTTTACCTTGGAAGAATTTGATGTTCCTCGTACTTGTAACGAAGACCCCGACAACGATGAGGACTTCTCAATTATCAAGGATTTTCTCAACGATTTCCCATTTCCTCCGCCCGAGGAGGTTATGAGTATCGAACCCAAATCTTCAATTGAGGAACCACCAATCCTCGAGTTGAAAGATCTGCCTCCTCATCTTGAATACGTATTCTTGGAAGGAGACGATAAGTTGCCGGTTATTATTACGAAGGATCTTTCGGATGATGAGAAGACCGCACTTATCGATGTTCTAAAGGACCACAAAGGGGCAATTGCGTGGAAATTATCCGACATTAAGGGGATCGATCCTAAGTTTTGTACCCACAAAATCTTAATGGAGGAAGACTACAAGCCCGCAATCCAATGTCAAAGGAGGGTGAACCCCAAAAATCACGACATCCTCAAAAAGGAAGTCCTAAAACTCCTTGACGCGGGAATGATTTACCCTATTTCCGATAGCCCTTGGGTGAGTCCCATTCATTGTGTCCTAAGAAGGAAGGAATGAACGTTGTGCCAAACGATGACAACGAGTTGATTCCAACTCGACTCGTGACCGGTTGGAGGGTGTGTATCGACTATCGTAAGTTGAATGACGCCACTCGTAAAGACCATTTTCCCTTGCCCTTCATGGATCAAATGTTGGAGCGTCTTGCGGGAAACGATTTCTATTGCTGTTTAGATGGTTTTTCCGGTTACTTCCAAATCCCCATCGATCCTCGTGATGAAGAAAAAAAGTATGTTTACGTGTCCATATGGAACGTTTGCCTATCGTAGAATGCCATTCGGACTTTGTAATGCACCGGGAACTTTTCAACGGTGTGTGATGGCTATTTTTCATGACATGATCGAGAAGACGATGTAAGTCTTTATGGATCACTTTTCTGTGTTTGGTTGTTCGTTCACTTCGTGTTTGTCGAATCTTGAGAGAATGTTAAAATGTTGTGAGGAAACCAACTTTGTGCTCAATTAGGAAAAATGTCATTTTATGGTTAAGGAAGGAATCGTCTTAGGGCACAAGGTCTCGAAAGCGGGGATTGAGGTAGGCAAAGCTAAGATAGACGTCATCGCCAAATTATCTCATCCCAAAACCGTTAAGGGAGTTAGGAGTTTCCTAGGCCACGCGGGCTTTTATCGTCGATTCATCAAGGGTTTTTCAAAGATTTCTCGACCCATTACACATCTCCTCGAAAAAGATGCTCCTTTTGTCTTTAACGATGATTTTGTATGAGCCTTTGAAATCCTTAAGAGGAAACTTACCGAAGCTCCCATTCTTGTTGCACCCAATTGGAACCTCCCCTTTGAACTCATGTGTGACACTAGTGATTACGCTATTGGGGCCATTTTAGGGCAACGTCATAAAAAGCACTTCTTACCTATCTACTATGCTAGCAAGACGATGACCGAGGCTCAACTTAAATACATTACAACGGAAAAGGAATTCCTTGCCATGGTGTATGCATTTGAGAAATTCCGACCTTACCTCGTCTTGACCCAATGCATAGTGTATACGGATCACTCGGCAATCAAGTATCTCATGTCTAAACAAGATTCAAAGCCGAGATTGCTTCGTTGGATGCTCCTCCTACAAGAATTTGATGTCACGATACTTGACAAAAAGGAGCCGAGAATCTAGCGGCCGATCATCTTTCTCGCTTGGAAGATCCTCACCAAAGTGTGTACGAGAACAAGGAAATCACCGAAACATTTCCTCTCGAGACACTTGGTGTAGTGAATTCTATGATTGACTCATCCACCCCATGGTTTGCGGACATCGCAAATTACCATGCGGGAAACTTCATCATTAAGGGTATGACGACTCAACAAAAACGAAAATTCTTTCGTGACGTCAAGTTCTACTTTCGGAACGACCCTTACCTCTTTCGTACTTGTGCGGATCAAATTATTCGACGTTGTGTTTTTGGCACCGAAGCTTCTAATATCCTTAGAGCTTGTCACGAGGGACCCACGGGTGGTCACCATGGTGCTAGTCTCACGGCAAAGAAGGTTTTTGATGTCGGTTTCTTTTGGCCTACTATTTACCGAGATGAACACGCACTTGTCAAGTCGTGTGACTCATGCCAATGATAAGGAAAAACCTCACAAAACGATGAAATGCCACAAAACATCATCCAAGTGTGTGAGATCTTTGACGTTTGGGGAATTGATTTTATAGGGTCGTTCCCATCGTCTCGTGGTAATAAGTACATCCTTATCGCCATTGACTACCTATCTAAGTGGGTGGAAGCTAAGGCTGTGCCCACGAACGATGCTCGTGTGGTAGTCAAGTTTTTGAAGAATTTGTGTTCTCGGTTTGGAACCCCTCGTGCAATCATAAGCGATCGTTGAACCCATTTTTGCAATGACCAATTTGAAAGAGTTTTAAAGAAATATGGGGTTACATATCTGCTTTCTACGGCTTATCACCCACAAACGAGTGGGCAAGTCGAGGTTTCAAACCTAGCGTTGAAGAGGATCTTGGAGAGATCGATAGGAGAAAACCGACAATCGTGGTCGGATAAGTTAGACGATGCTTTATGGGCCTCTAGTACCGCTCATAAGACACTCATTGGGTGCACTCCTTACAAGCTCGTGTATGGGAAGAATTGTCACTTCCCAATTGAACTCGAACACAAAGCTTATTGGGACCTAAAGCATTGTAATGATGACATTGAGACCGCGGGAAAACACCGGAAAATGCAACTTAAATAATTGGATGAATTGAGAAACATTGCTTATGAAAATTCATTGATTTACAAAGAGAAAACTAAAAAGTTTCATGATTCTAAAATTAAAAACCGGGTTTTTAACATTGGATATAAAGTGTCGCTTTTTAACTCACGTTTGAAAATCTTTTCCTGCAAGTTGAAATCTCGTTGGTCCGGTCCATTCACCATTACCCACGTTTTTCCTTATGGGACCATCGAGCTAGCTCAAAATGATGGCCCTAATTTCAAGGTGAATGGCCATAGGTTGAACCACTACTTTGGTGGGGAAGTTCCTTCTTTGAACTACCTCGACCAAGTCACCTTCCCCAATGATAGTTAGTATTGAGGGGATCGAGTCGAGCTCATGACTCGGTAATAAAAAACGAGGTGCCTCGTGGGGGAGATCCCATGCTTATCCATGTACATATTATCGCTTTCTAATGTAGCTTACGTGAGGGGATTTGTGCCCTTCTAAACTTTGTTCCATGGTTGTTTGTGCATTGTGGTTTTTAGATGATCATGATCTTCACGATTGAAGCCTCTCGTGTTCGTTTTATGGGAGCACTCGATCGTTTGCTTTGAATAATTTCTCGATATCCACATGATATATCCTTGAATGTTCTAACCTTAAGTTTTTATCACAATTCATAAGCGGCTATTGATTTAATGGTTACACCCTTTCCATGCTAGATTAAGCATTCAACGACATCTCTAGTATGGGGGTATCCTACCCTTAGACTCGAAAAAATGAGGAAAATGTTTAACTTTAGTATGGGGGTGAATAGATACTTTCCTTGCCAAACCTTCACGCTTTACAAAGTTTATCTTTTTGTTTATCGTTTTGTTGAAAAATAAGGCTAAAAATGGCCAAATTTTAAATTTTTTCTCATGTTTTATAAGTGTTTGAAGACACGAATGTAGATTTTCCGATGGCGAGAATAAGATTAATTTTTGACTCGACCGTGCGTGTTGAGCACTTAGCTTCGATTCCTTAACTTGATATTAGACTAAGTCTCTTAAATGAGGACGAGAAACGATAGAGTTAATTATAAGTTACTAGGCTACACGTAGAATACTCGTATTCTTTCAAAAACTCATGTGTTCTCGTTGTTTGCTTATTCTCCCTTCGCTTGTATATATATTTTGATTAATAAGTATTGGCTTAGCGATTTAGTCTTGATTGTTGGTTTCTAGTCTTTTCTAGTAGCTTCCATGTAATTAAATTGGGAAGACATTAAGGTATCGCCAGTGTCACGGTTTTGAAGTATTGGAAACCCGAATAATCGAAAGCTTTACATAATAATAAGATTCAAGTGCTCACCTAAATCAAGCAAACAATTTGAAGCTCACAAGGTCGAAAAATCTATGTGAAAATGAAAGTGAATTATGCCTTAATCTTTGAAGATTTAAAGATTCAAAATTCGCCTTAGCGTGAGGATATAAGTCTTTGGCCATAATAAAACCATCAATGAGGAGGATAATAAAAGGCAAGGCAAGACCGAAGACATAATAAAAGCTCCATGGCGGAGTTGAATAAAAGATGGAGGTAAACATATGATAATAAGGCCCATCCGTTAGGGGGCGTATAAAAGTCTTGGTAATAAGTCTCATGTTCAAAACCATAGTAAAACCGTGTTAACGATCCTTTTTGTTGACTTAATTTTTTGAGATCGTTGTCTCTTAGGGGGGTTATTAATTTGATGGTCTTGGTTACACAGTTATGACTCTATTTTTGGACCTTAATCTCTATCATCGCATAACTGAAAAATGTATCCTCGTGATCATTCAAGACAAAAATAAAATATAAGAGATACCACTTAGGAAAATAGGAGTCTAAGTACGTGATTAGGGCATATGAGTTGTGTTAGCATTACTAACTTATAATGACAATGATCTCGTTACACGCCTGGCATGGAATTGGGTGAAAATCGAGGACAACGAAATTATATCTAACGAAGCATTCACGTGTCTAAAACGCATGTAGTACAAATAGTGGTAGTGTAGTAGTTTACATTTCAATAAAAGTGCATAAAAATGAATTTGGAGGTGCTAAGATACTTTATTCTAGCATTGCGTGAGGGCACGAGAATGGTTTAGTATGAGGGAGTGATGAGACTGCTTTTATACATAGTCTCATCTTCCAAAATGGGCTTAAAATGGTAAAAATATCATAAAATGTGCCAAATATATGCTTTGTTCAATGTGTATTTTAGGTACGGATACTGAGAAAATGGCAAAAGATCACAAGAAACAAGCAAAAACGAACACGGGAAACGAAGCCGTACAATGATCTGGGCCCTAGAGTTGATTTTCCAAGAAAAACACTTGAAGAATTGAAGATTGTACAAGAAGGGTCCTCCATTATTGAACAATTGACACTTTAAACCCTTGTATATTCTTAATTAAAAGTTCGGTCCTTAAAGTTTGTCAAAGTTACAAAAAGGACCCTCAACTTTGAAGAATTAGCAAGAATGGTCCCTCAATCATGAAGATTTGTCAATATTAGTCCTCCACAAAGTCAACAATATAAGTCAAGACCTTGAAGATTGAATACATCACAAGTTTGGTCCTTCAAGTATCATGAATTGGCAAAACAAGTCCTTGAAATCCCTTTGCAAAACTTTTTGGGGCAAAAGTCTAAAAAACCAAACTTGAATAACAAAGGAAATTCAGTTTTGTGGTATTAAACACAAAATGAAAGGAAGTAGAAAGAAGAAGGGTGAAACCTGGCAGACAACTAAACATACCTAGACCAGTACTACACCACCACGTGTCCCACTCACTTCCTTTAACCAATCAAAACACTCCAATCCTCCACCTTATAATCCCACTCAGACGATTTAAACTAATTAGTTTAATTTCGCGCTAAACACCTTTTTAAAACTCAAACAAATATCAAACCTGACACTATTCATACGAAGAACAATTTTTGGGATACTTGTTTAAACAACAATTAGAGCCTAATCACGTCCAGATATTTGATTAAGGTTCTTAATAACAAAACCCAACTCACACTTTATATGCCACATCACCCAAGAGATCACATGAAACCTCCCCTAAATAAAGTAAAAGTTAAAATTAAATAAAAAAATTCTACTTAAATATCTTATACGTGTAAGTTTAATTGATTTACATTAGTTATAATTATTTATGAATACAAGACAAAAAAAATGAGTTATGAAGAATTTCGTATACTTTAATTTTACATTTAAAGTGATTACATAAATTACTATTATGATCTTATAGTTTTAAAACGACCAATGTAAAATCACTAAAGATAAATATTTTAGGTAAATGTTAAATTTTGTACAAAGTTTTCATTCGTTGGGTGTTTCTGATATCACAAGTTCGTCGTCGTGGTTCATTTTGTATTCATACATATTTTATGTTGGAGTTTCTTTTGGAGTCTCTTGATTTTGATTCATTATATTGTGTGCATGTGAAATTCCGTTGAGTATCTATGGGTTCGATCCGTTATCCATATTCGGTGGTTCTAAATCTTTTTTTTTTTTTTTTTTTGGGTAAAAGGGTCTCATCCCCGGTAAAATATATTCCCAAAAGCGTTGAAGTACAATGGAATGTAGCGGCAATGCTACATTAACCTCAAGCATACAGCTTGAACAACCACTAAATCATATGACATGCCATATGATCACTAACAACCAATTACAAAGCATATTACACCAATAGGAAAAAACCACCTAAAGGTGCATAAACAATAAAAATAAGCAATAATCATGGTAAATGAGAAGTGCGAACATCCGGCTGACGAGAGCCATGTCGATCATCAATCTCAATATCTTCGTCAGTCTCGCTATCAGCATTAATCACTTCATTTGTACGACCACCACCATCCTCCCAGTCAGTATCACCATCTCCTAAACCACTTAAAGCACCAAACGAATTCTGGTTACTTGTACCCGGTTTACTATCTAATCCGAGCACTTTATTATTCAAAAAACCTCTCTTAAGAAGTGGGCCATCCTTCTTGGGATCACTCTGTGACACGAGGTTACCTTGGGAAGACTTCTTCGACTGATAAGCCTTAGAACTTTCCCCTTTCTCAACTTGACGATACTGAATGTTTAATGAAGGCTTAGTAAGCTTAATACCAGCAACTACGTGTTGCTTCTTGTTCTTTTTACTCTTCTTACTCCTAACAACCTCAAAACCGTCCACAGTTGTTGTAGCTTCCTCCATGTTGCGCACCTTCTCAACCACCACCTGTTTAGGAATCTTAGGGCATTTAGAATCCACATGATCAAAAATAAGGCAATTAGAACATCTTGGAGGCGTCCACTCATACTCAATATCAATAGTCACCAAAGTATGCCCTTTATCTTTTTCTACCGGTATAGCAACAACTAAAGATTTTTTTAGACATTCTTCCGCTGAAACCTCAATAAGGGCGCGAGCAAAAGTGCTCCTACCCCATGGATCAATGCACATATTGCTAGTAAAAGAATCTAACATGATCGGCCTCCCAATCTGAGAAGTAATCAAACTAAGACCAATTTCCGAGTAAGCAACAATAGGTACCCTATGTAGTTTAACCCATACCGGTGCCTTCTTGATCTCCATTTTTTGCAAATCAGTGTTAGAAGACCAAACATTAAGAATCAAGGGAACCTGTCGAATAAGCCACGGTCCATTTTCCAATACACCTTCCATACCACTTTGAGTTTTAAATTGAAACAGAAAAAACTCATCATGCAACTTTACACGCTTTAAACCATATTTAGCCCAAGCATTCTTGACATACTTCTCAACCACGGGGAACGCAAGACGCTTTCCAATGAAATATCCAAACAACGTATACGTTAATTTAGATCGAACTTCTTCAACAACATCAAAGGGAAGAGCCACAGCAGCCCCAACTACTTGCTCATCACAATGTAATTCCTTAACTTGAATAGATTTAACTTTTTGTACAGGTTGTAAGAAAGATGCAAAAGAAGGTATACCATTCTGTTTAATAGATACACCACCAACAGAATCATCAAGCGAACCAGGCTGTGATACACTATTAATTTTAGGACCAATAGGGCCCCATGCAGCAACAGCCGCATCCTTCAAACCTGTATCATTCACACCCAACGAATTCTGAACACTACCATCCTGTAACTGAACCAAACCAGCAGAATCAGCGACACGAGTACTTACATCAGCTTGCCTAGATATTGCATTAACCTCACTTCTGCTCCCATGCAAAACAGACGAGTCAGTATCTCGTTGCACATGATCTGTCTGCGAAACATCACCAAACAGGCCCGATCTGTTATTAGGGTCAGCGATAAACTCCCCCGTTTCACTCGACTGTTTAAGCCGAGCCATGCGTGCACGCAGTGCCTCCCAGTCAATCGGCTGTGCAGAAGTAGCCTCCGCCATATTACCCTTATCACCAGTATTTTCCATCTCTCCTGTGCGCATCAAAAACAAAACAATAAAACCAATCGACACCAAGAAACCCTAAAATCAATTAGAGCTTCAAACCAGCAACCAATCACGTCAATCCATGTGTCCAGTAATCATAAAATAATAGAAACAAAAAACCCTAATTCCTACTACGTAAAATCCGAATCAAAACCTTACAAAATCAAAATCAATAACTTTGTAGCAGAAACAATAAAACATTCTATAAAGGCTAATCAACAGGATCAGTCTTAATGAATTAAATAATGGAACAGGATTAAAACCATCAAAGGGATGAAACCCTAGATCAGGAATTTAAACCGCCACCTATAACTCAAAAAAAACACGAACCCTAAATCAAACCTAAATAAAAACGTAATATGAATCCAGAAACAAAGGAGGAGATCGATTTATAAAAGGAGAAACCAACCCGAATCCTAAATAGCCGCCGCCTATGAAAAACCTAGTTCAAAAACAGTTTTGATTTAGATCTTAAATGAAAACCTAGATCCGATTAGAACACAAAGAGCATTATAATCAGATAGGAATAATCATAGAGATTAAAAACAAATTTGAATCCGAAACAGAAAGTGATCAAGGTGGCCGGAATTTAATGAATCAAAATCGGTGGTTCTAAATCTAGTTTGGGATTCGTATTTAATGAGAGCATTGGTGAAGTTACCGGAAAGAGTTGCGAGGAAATGTTTATTCGACTTAGTTATTTGATATGGGAAGCACCATGTTATTATTGAATAGGATGATGTGTTGTTAGGATATGCGAAGATTAACATGAGTCGAGTGAGGTGAATTTTTTGTTTGAGTTATCATTAGTTAAGAGTGCATGAGGAGGAAATAATTAAGGTTGTTGTCAAAGTGCGTGATGAACACTCCGAACCTACTATTATGCTTTAAAGATTCACCAATACGCCATCAGATTTAATGAAGTGAATGGGTCTGGTGCTCATGAACGTATGTGGATAAGCTAGTGATCATAACTATCAACTGCATTTGGGATTTCTCGAGAGTAAAGGAAGAGCATGAGTCGCATTAGAAGATCATTCTGGATCTACCGAGGAAAGAAAGGTTATACGCAAGGTTTTCCAAGCGTGAAGTCTTAATGCAAGAAGTACACATACCAGGAACCGAAGTAAGCAATAACGACATTCATGTCGAGCCAACGAGATTGAAGCGGAGTTAAGGCGAAGTTATCGGATACTGATGTACCAAGTTACTACTATGGAGAGTGCCCGTGTGAGAATGGCAAATAAAGATGGATCGTACTGCACGAAGGAGAATCATTTAGTGTCGAACAAGTTGACCGCGAGGGAGTCGCTACACATTTGTAGGATCAAATAGGCACTTGACCAGTACCAAGGATCACGTGAGTCTTGAAGATAGATGTGTGTTATGGTTATCATGAATGAAGAGCTGTTGTGATTGACTTTGGGAGAATGTTTGAAGGCATGTTTAAATGCTTTGAGGTTGCGGGGATGCATTTTAGTTTATCCAATGCACCAGCGGTTAGCGTGAACTTAGTAAACCGGGTGGGCAAACCGTGTTGAACAAAATGGGATGATAGTTATGAAGATTATTTGGTGGACATCGAAGTCGATTATTTTTACGGTTCCTAAGGAAGGAGGAGCTTTTCCTAATGTTAGTAAAGAGTGAGTAGTTGTGTATAAAGGATAGGAGGCATTCAATTGTCACTAGGAAATCGGGTGTTATGAAGCTTGAAATTGAGTATATTGAAGTTCGTTTCTCTCGATTCTTGACCAATTGAAAGTCCTAAAAATCTCAAGTCTATGATTGTTTTTGGTTGATATGATTTTTTTGGATATTTTATGTCTATTTCAAACAACACGTAAAAATTGATGAAAAATATTAAGCTACGTAACCGTAAAACACTTAGCAATTACCAAATTTTTATTCACAAAAGGACAAAATGTAAAAGCATGAAAGTAATGCGCTAAAATTGTAAAGAAATTGAAACTACTAAGCTTGAAATGTAAATTTCAGGAAGTTAAAGGTCCAAAAGTGAAAATTCTAACAAATTAGTAACTAACTATAACAAAACTTACAAACTAACTAACTGAAAATGACATTGTTAAAAGACAAAGAATGAAATAGTTGCAAACCCTAATTACTTGAAAGATTAGCAACTATTAAAACAGATACAAACTACAAGGACTAGAATGCAAATAATAAGAACTTCTAAACAAAAACGGGCATCAACCAATCAATAAGCTCGTATGAGCTTATAACCAAATAAGCTCAAACAAGTTTCAAAAGACTTAAAATCAAAAATCAGTTAGACTTGTATGAGGAAAAAGCTTGAAACAAAGTAGAACTCAAATAAGCTCAAACCAATAAGCCATGAATAAGCTAACTGAAAATTGAGACATGCACATCTAGATTTTTAAGCTCAAACTTGTTAAACAGTTTATTAAGAGTATGTAATGTTTTTCTTTATTGAAAATGATCAAGTGAATAAGCAGGAAAATGGAATTAAGCTGAAACGTAGCTTATTTTACTTTTGTTGACCAAAAATGGAAAAGGCTCAAAATCTCCAAATCTACTCACCACAAGTTCCTAAACAGGTTTATGAAAGAAAATTACCAGAAAATAGATTTTGCTCTACAAGAAAACAGTCCACCCTATATTACAGAAACTTGACTTTGCTCAAATCCTTATTAAAAAGCTGATTTCTAGCTGAATTCTAAAGACTGTATAATTTCCTTCTACAAAATTAAACTTTGGATGTTAAGACACAGATAGGAACTTGTTTCAAGGAAATTGGTTGAGAAATGAACAAATGGCAAAGAATTGAAAATAGCAAGTTTTCTGATGAAAAATATCAAAGACTTGGACCCAAACTTTTTCTTGACCAATTGCCTGTTTGAACTCAACTCTGACCACAAAACTTAACACAAATGTTTCCAAAGGTTTACAGATCAAGAATAAGCAAAGCTTAATAGGTTTATCAAACTTGTATTACTAAATCTTGACAGATCCAAACAATAGTTATGAAAACTAAATTGAACTTTTACAAAGAGATTTTGATTAGAAGATTGTATCAAGCTAATTCTGATATCAAGAAAGATTCAAGAAGTAAAATGTACAGTTTTTAGCACTAAGTCAGACTTGTTAACAGACTAAACCACAAAATGCACTCAATTAACTATGACTGATGAACACCAAACTGAAATCAAGTAAAAACAGTATTAAGGCTACAATTCTACTAACAAGCTATCAAAACTATCAAGATTACACTAAATTAAACCAAAGCACATGATCAGAGCAACATATTATGTTTACACTAGAATTTAGCATGCAATCAATATTTTAGTGGAATTTACAAACAGAACTTAGCAAACTTTTTTGCTAAGGCCTCCTTTGATGGAGGAGTGTGGCGCTGAGCCAACTCAAATCTACAAGAACACCATTAGATCACCACCATACACCATTTTATCACCTCCAAAAGCTCTTTCTGAACACATTAAACCAACTGCTACAAAACAGCTACTCAAGAACTGGTAAGAACTGATTAGGCTAGAAAGTCTTGCTGTGACCTCCAAATTATCTCAAACTGACTCCATTGATCACTTAAGATCAACATAATCACACACAGTATCAAAATTGCATGTAATGGTAAGTGAACTAAAGATAAGAGAAGAGAAATGAATATTTTTGGAATTTTTATTGATGATTGAAGGTAAAGTTGTTACAACTGATTTAAACTAAATTCTAACTAACTCTCAAGAGTGTGTCAAACTCTTGAGAGAAGTTTAACTAACTGAGTGATAACAGAATTGAGAGAGAAATCTAAGGTGTGTGTGTTTTCACACTGAGCTACGTACAACAAATGAGACCCTATGTGTCTATTTATAGAGTGAAAGTGAGAAGTGGTTGGGGGTAGTGACGTGTCTTGACCAATCAATTGCTGCCAAGTCTCCTTTTCTGGTGAATTGCAAATTCTCATCAAGAACACCAAAAGGGCTTTTCTTCCTCTTTGATCCTTAGCTTAATTGACTTGTATATCTGGATTCGTCTTCTCAAACCGAGCACTTTTCATGTAGAAAATTTATTGTGAAACGCATTGTAGCCAAATCCACGTTCTGGGCTTGTTTGAAGAAGAAAGTGACACGTGTCGTTCTTTTATTCGCCCTTGGTCCTTCACACGGATCATAATCCAAAATGGATAAAATATTTATTGAGTGTCTCATTCTGATTGGCTAAATAATGGAAAGTGGACTGCACTGTTTGGATTCGTTTCATTTAATGAATGGGTGAGCTGTAAGTGTAGCTAGCGATCCATGTTTTCTTTTTCTTGCAATGTGATTGGCTATAAACAAGCGTACACGGATCAAATATAAACTTGATGCATTTTTGGCAAATTCAACCCTTAGACTTTGGCAGAATATCAAAATGAGCTTAAGTGTTCATTCCAATGGCAATTTTAGTCCTTCAACTTGCATTCTTGGTCATTTTGGCCCTTTGACTTGGTTGACTTGAGAGTTGACCAGGTTTGACTTTGATCTTGACTTTTCTAAAGTTTGCATTTAAGTCCCTCAACTTTTGATTATTGTCAAGATAGGTCCTTCATCTTCAATTGACTTGTCATCTTTGATCCTTCTTTTGTCTTTTCATCATAAATGAGCTTGATTTCTTATTGTTTGCTTGAAAATGTATCCTTGTTACCTATTTAAGCACAAACACAAAACACACCACATAATTCTGCTTTATACCACAAAAGTTAGGTATTTTCTATGTGTTTTAGGGTGATTTGTTGATTAATTGATATGAGATTTTGCTCATATCAAATCCCCTACACTTGAACATTGCCATGACCTCATGAAATGCTATATTTTAAAGCACAAATTTACATTTTCCTTATAATTAACCCACCTTGGCCAATATGAAATGTTATTACACTATTCTACTCTATATGATGCATGATTTTGATTTTGTACAGTTCAATGCAAAAGAAACAATTCTATTTATATATTTTTTATTTTCTTGAAATAGTTTTGATGGAAAAACTCATAATGAAGTCAATGACTTAAATTAGGGCTTTGGTACCATGGACACTTATCACCCTCAAGTTTCACTTTCCCATACCAAGCTTAAAAATGGGATCATTGCATTCACAAGTAAAAAGTGCATCAACTTATTCATGATAATTAAATGTGGAACCAGTTATTATTTGAGCAAATTGCTTGAAGGCGAATTTGTCATTATTTAAAGCGTGAAATATAAGAAATGTAAAATCCAAAAATAAGGAAGCCCAGTTTTAATCCTAAGTAATCCTCTCATCCATTACTTGAAAAACCGCTCACAATTAATATAAGTCCGTTTCAAGAGTAATAAGTCATTCGCCTTATGTGTAAAATCCTCATGTCATGCATTAATAAGTACCTACACACTCGCTAAGGAAAGAAAAATAATACTCACGCAATAATTTACATCTGCCGCCTTTTTGAGACTTTGGATCTTCAATCCCGCAACCCGTCAAGGTAATATTGGATTGGAGCAACCATTAAATCCCCGCAACCCGTCAAGGTAATATTGGAATCTAATAGTTACTATAATTAACACTTCACTGCCCCTCTTGGGAGTCTTGTATAATTATTTTTTTTTCTTTTTTTTTTTTCTCTTTTTTTTCTAGCCACTCATTTTTTTGTAAGCCGCTCTTATTTTTCTTTATCCCTCACAAAGAAAATTGAAAAAAAATAAAAGTAAAAACACCCGCTAAATATTAAGCATGACATAAAAATAATACACATAAAATGTTCTAACTTAGAATCTTAAGACATACTTATACCAACCATGAATGATTAGACAAAAATGCATAAGAGATTACAAACCGATTAAAACCGTTCTTGATTATTTATTAACATATATACATGCGAAGAAAATAGAGGTAAAGAAGAGAAAGGTTTAGCCACAAGTAATTATCATGAAGTTTTTCTAGCCCTTTTATACTTGCTTCAACTCTATCATCTCCTATTCTCCACAAATTTAAAATCTCAAATAATGAGAGTGTTGGATGCTTAGCCTAATAGAACAATGAAGGACTACATGGTTAAGGATACTAGCTAGAGAGTGCTTAGATAAGCAAACTTGGGTTGATTAAAAATGTCCATGGCGGGCCTAATATGTCAAAGAAGTCCAAATTTGTTAAACCATATCCTTATTACATTTTTTCCTTTTTATATATTTTTGATGAAAAACAAAAGAAGAATACATGCAATGCAAATATGTTATGCAAATGAAAAATGATTAATGCAAAAAAAATTATGAATGCATATTTTTGGTGGCTAAAGTAGATCAACAATTTGAAAATGTTTGAAAAAATTAATTTTCCAAGTTATCATGAAGGTCGATGACAAGGTCTAGGTAAGGTCACTTTGATAGAAGACCCCCTTACACTTAAGCTAAACATTGTCCTCAATGTTTAAGAGCATGAAAGTATAAACTTCCCCTACACTTATGACAATGAATAGACTTTGCTTAACCCAAGCTAAGGAAGGATCAACTATAGTGAATTCATTTTTAAGCACAATGTGTCTATGAAAAATCACAATGGTAACGAAGTGAACCGGATACAAGGGCCTCCTCTATAAGCTCCAAAGTACGTGATGAGTGAGCAACCCTACAAACAACATGAAGACAAAAGGAAGGTCTCCCTACACTTCTCATCAACTCTCCATCCTTATTTCTAACCTACAACTCTCTAAGTTTAAAACCTCTAAACCTAGTTATTCAAGCTTGATTTAAGGAGTCTCTAGCTCGACTCATCTCACACTTAAAAGTTTCTTAAACCTATCATGGAGAAGAAAAGTTTTACCCTTTTTAAGAAAACTCTCCATGATGAGGTAAAACAAGTTTTCAATTATCAAAACTCCATAAATATCCCCCGGATCAAATACATAATTACCTTCCCACTTATAACACAAATCAACAACTAACTTCCCAAGCAATGGTGAAAAAGGTGAGGTGTTATTCTCCAACATGGTGGCCCTTATGTTCTTCAAAAGGGGATAGGATGATACTCTCAAATCTTTTACAAGTTTTCCTTTTGTTGCATCAGGCGGATACTGAGATGGTTTATCAATCTCTATGCAAGGATCAAAAATCCGTTCCTTTATGGGAAAACAACAAGTGTTGGTTGCCTTAGAAGATTCTCCCTTGTAAGTCACATGGTGAGAGAAAGGTTGTAGAGTAATGGGTATCAACAAGCTCTTGGAAGGAACCATGGTAACTTGTTTTCCTTTATCACTTTGAAAGGTTGAGGTGGACAAGGAAGATGGTAAAGGATATCCATGAAATAGAGATTCTAAAAAGATTATGTCCCCCTCCTCATCAATATATCCAAGAATGTACTCAAAAGGTGTATCAACCTCTAAAAACTCAGCACTCTCATCCATGATAGAATCCTCCTCATCACCATAAACATCATAGATTGGTCTATCAAAGATTGGTGATTCCTCAAAACTTGATGAGACGGCTTTTATACATAGTCTCATCGTTCTTTTTGGACTTAAAATGCATTAAATATTATCAAAATACCCAAATATATGCTTGTGTTTGTTGCTTGTGTAATTTAGGTACGGATATTGAGAAAATGACAAAAGATCACAAGAATCACGCAAAAACGAACACGGAAAACGAAGCCGCACGATGAACCAAGCCCTAGTGAGGAATTTTCCAAAGAAACCCTTGAAGAATTGAAGAATATTGAAGATTGGTCCTCCAAGTTTGAAGAATTGACACTTTATACCCTTGTATCTTCATAATTACAAGTTTGGTCCCTAAAGTTTGTCAAAATTACAAAAAGGACCCTTAACTTTGAAGAATTGGCAAATTTAGTCCCTCATTAAATCTAAATTGTCAAATATGGTCCTCCAAGAAGTCAACCAACAAGTCAAAGCCTTGAAGATTGAAGATATGGCAAATTCAGTCCTTGGAAAATGAAGAAATTGTATAAATGGTCCTTGTTTCAAGATTACAAATGCATTGTGCCATAAATGACAACTTGGTGAAACTTAAAACAAAGGGGATTGGAAGTTTTAGCTATTTGTTACAAAGTGCAAAAACAAAGGGAATTGGGGGGCCTTTATTGACCAGACAACAAAACCTATTTCCACCTATCACCCTATGCCACCTCACCCCACTTAATAAACCCACCAATCAGATTACCCCAAACCCCCACGTCATTTCCCACTAGCAATTTAAATAACTGATTTAAAATTGGTTATTAAGAATTGGGGGTAAACACTTAATTTAAACTTACTTAACCCCAAACGGATTAAACCTTTTCCTGCTAATCCCCTCATCACCATAAACCCTAAAATTCTATCTCTTTCAAATCAAAGGGGAAAGAACTAATTGTTTCCAGATTGCTGATTAATGTCAAGTTAATCACAACCCACATCCCAAAACCCATCACCTTCAACTCCTGGGTCCCCCATGTGGCTCCCCTGCTACTCCAAGACAAAGATAACCAGTCATCCAACGGCTCCAGCTCATTTACTTGCTCCCAAAGGACCAGATATGCGTCTATGATCACTTGTACCTACTGGCATACACAAAACTTCAAGGAATTCACATGGGACGAATTCAAAATGAAGCATCTTATTGGCATATTCCAGGGATCATCAAAGGGCACTTTTGGTAGTTCAGCATTAGGGTTTTTACTTTCTAGAATCTTCAATGTAGCCTATTTAAAGGCATGTTAGGACTTAGTGTAGTTTGTTCTTTTTTCTCTCTGTTTTTGTCACAAACTTGTAAATCCATATTTTATTTAGTGAAATAAAATTGGTGTTGGATTGTTGATGAGTAGCAAAAAGGACCACATTTAATCTTATGCACTTTACATTTTCAAGTCTTATTCTCAAATTTAAAATTCAGTTGGTTACCAAGTTTGTTAAGCTTTTAGAAAAATTGTCCAAGGGTTTTAAGCTAAAACCATAAGCCTGATAATCCACTGATTATCAAGCTTATGTGAAGAGTAAAACTCTTATTGATTTGGTTTGAAAGAAGTTTTTAAGAAAAAAGGTAAAAACTGAATATCCATATATTTGTGTTTTTCTCTTTGATTTTTCTTGAACAGGATTGAAGGTTGTTGTTGATTCAGTTCTGCATACACCCCAGTGTATAAGGAGGTGGTATTGCAACCACAAAGAACCCTGGATGTGGGGTTCTTAGGTAAAAAATACTTTTCCCTTTTAAAATTTCAGAAAGTTATGTGATATGGTGATTTTGCATGCTAAGTGTTGATTGCTGGTTTAAGTTGTTTGATTTTAGTTCTTATGTGTTTATATACATGTTAGATGCTACAGGAATCAGATTGGAGTTTGTTAGAAGTGTTTTGGTTTGTTAAAAGTTGCATAAAAAGTTTTAAAAGGGTGTTTGGATACATGTTTTAGCAGGTTAAGATTTTGATTTATGCTTTGAAAACGTGTTAGATAATTCATATAAGGTTAAGATAGGTTGCTTGCTAGTTGTAGTTTAGTTTGGATCAATTTTTGTAACAAGTTGTTGAGTAAAAAGAGGAAAGTATAGCTCAAAACTGCATCACCTATTTTTCTGCTTATTTTTGCTATGATTTGTGCTTAGATCTTGTAATTTGTTAAGACTTAGGGTGTTACAGGTTTGCAGATTACTTGAGTACCATTTGGTGATTGTGTGTGCAAAATATTGGGCTTAGAATCTCATCAAATTGCATGTAACTTGGGTATTAACACCACCAGACCCTAGGATTGTCACAGCAACTTGATGTGCCTGTGTATGCTTGGTTTGTGAACATTTTGAGTGCTAGGTGTTAAATTTCTGCTTGTCATTGACTCCTTGTGCTTCAAAGAGCACAAGGGTGCCTTGTTTATCCAAAAACATCCACAAGAAAAGCAAAAACCAAGCTCCTCTTGGTTTCAAAATGTTACAAGTAACACATACTTGTTCATCAGAAAAACAAGCAGACATGGCCACGTTTTAGTTTACATTTGACTTAATCTTGAGTTTGATTTGATTTGGTTTGAGTTTTTGTGCTTAGAAAAGTTACTGGAATCTAGTTTTAAAGAAAAAAAAAAAAGAAAAAGTTTTGCAAAAACATACCCGCAACGGACTCGAACCCCTGACCTCTCGCTGGAGGGTTAAGTGTTCTACCATTGATCTAGATAGTTTTTTACGTTAGGGTTTGTTTTCAAAGGGTATTTAACCCCTTTCTTTCTTTGACTTATTTTAAATAAGCCGTGACTTAATAAGCCATTCCTGGCTTATTGGCTTATTGTTTTTGCTTGTTTTTACTTTTCCTAGATTAGAGTTAGTATTTAAGATTTTTCTAGCTCAGTTTCATATTTTTCCCTATAGTAAATTATTTTTTATGCATTTTTTATTAGACGTTTTTTATTAAGTCATAAAAAAATAGTAAACAGTAATTAAAAAATACAAAAAAATAGTTTTTAGGTTTTAATTCTTATTTTTGAGGTTTACAAATCAAAAAGTTTTCAAAAACTTTAATTTTTAATTTTATTTAATTTTAGGGTTTTTAGACAACTTTAAAAAATTAATATAAAATTAACTAAAAGGTTTCAGAAACTTTAATTTACATTTTCTTCTTAGTTAGAATATTTAGAATTTTTGAGAATTTTTTAGATTTTATTTGAGAACTTTTAATTTTTTAGAATATATTATTATTATTTTATTCATTAAAATTCAAAGTTTTATTTTTAACTTTTTTTCATTTTTCCTAGATTCTAGACATTAAAATAGGAACTTTGTCACTTTCCAATTAATTTTTAGGCTTTTCAATTAATTTCTAGAATTAATTTAAGATTTAATACATTTTAATAGTTTTTTAGTGTTTAAAAATAGTTTAATTTGGTTTTAAAATTTTTAAAAATAGTTTTTAGCTTAATTAGGTCATTTTTGAGGTTTACAAACTATAAAATCTTGTTTAGGGCTTTTTGATAATTAAAAGTGATTTTTAGGGCTTTAATTAGCATTAAAAAGTCATTATTTAATTAATTAAAAGGTTTTAGCAAGTTTGGATTTTTTATAAACTCTTAGAATATTATTTGGGATTTTTAGTAATTTTTAGAAATTTTTAGGTTAAAATTTTTATTTTTGTCGTTTTTACGGTTTTACGTTTACGCCTTTTTCGTCGTAGTTTAATTAGTTTTCGTAACCGTCTTTTCTTTCCTTTCTCATTTCTTTTCTTCTTGATCATAATCACAAACATCATAAATCAACTCTTAACACAACGCACTTGCCTCCTTGGGAAACGAACTTGCTTGGTCATTGGTGCTCGGTTTTCCTAAACCGACACTTAATACTTCCACCATTTGTCATCCTTTTCCTAAAGGGTACAAAATCACTACATCATTTTGGCGCCGCTGCCGGGGAGGCGTGTTGTGTTTTGGTTGAACCATTGTTGTTTTCTATATTAGCCATAAATAGTATTTGTATTAATAGCACTCTATTAATACGTATTATCGTTTTTCGATTTTTGTGTGAATATTATTACTATATTGTATACGTAGAACAATAAATTTACAAGTACTCCAAATACGTGAGCAATCACAACCTTGATTCGGGATTTCATCACTCGATCATTGTATTCGAATCTCAAACCAAAGAAAAAAGGCAAAAATAGATAAATACTTTCGTGAAGCTTGATTTTGATAAATACAAACTATAAGGTGGGTATAAGGCGGTTGTATTTCACGACCTAAAGGAAAAAGGCTCTTAAGTGCTTCGCGCCGCCTCGTTTCCTCCGCTTGCTTGTGCGTATTTGATTTTGAGAGTGAATCGAGGGTTTTGCCGCCCAAAGTATTACTAAGTATCATATATATTTTCTTGGTTTCATTTGATTAAACCCTCTTGAACGATTTGGTGATTCCACCATCGTTCTAAAGTCATCGAAGGCGTTCACTTCACGTGTTCGTTTTCATTCCTTGAGGCTTCGTTAATCAAGAGATTTGATTAGTGAGGAGATTTGTAGATTTTGGTCTACTTAATACATTCCAAAAAATCCAAAAAAGTTAAAAACAATCAAAAACCACAAAAAATTGAAAAAGTTAAAATACCAAAAAGAATCTTCTTTGCT
Organism: Glebionis coronaria; assembly: GCA_025667525.1. Classification (NCBI taxonomy): domain Eukaryota; kingdom Viridiplantae; phylum Streptophyta; class Magnoliopsida; order Asterales; family Asteraceae; genus Glebionis; species Glebionis coronaria. The sequence continues at coordinate 315,787,077 of CM046876.1, read as the reverse complement.
CGCCTTCTCGTTGTACGTGACGTTTATGCAAACTCGCTCTAAAGCTAGACGTGCTCGTAAACGAAGAAACAAATCACTCACTCCTACTAGTGAGGACTCTCCTATTGACGAACCCATTGTAGTGAAAGAAGCACCCATGGCTAATCGAACTATGATGGAGTTGCTTCAAGCACCCACCGAGGGTTATGGAGAAGCGATTGTGATTCCCGCTATCCTTGCGGAGAATTTTGAGGTTAAGACGGGTTTGTTGTCCATGATTCAAAACAACAAGTTTCGAGGGGACGAAAAGGACAACCCGCATAACCACATTCGCCAATTTAATCGTCTCACCGCCACGTGCAAGTTTAAGGATGTTTCAAACGACTCGATTAAGATGATGCTTTTTCCGTATTCCTTAGCGGGGCCCGCAAAAATTTGGTTAGAGAAAGAGCCACCCAATTCTATATTGACGTGGAAGGATCTCGTTTCAAAATTCGTGAACCAATTTTTTCCGCCCTCTAAGACTACGCACTTGAAAAACGAGATTTCAAAGTTTTCGCAAGAGTTTAATGAGAGTTTTTCAACGGCTTGGAATAGGTTTAAGGAAATGTTGCACGAATGTCCTCATCATGGTTTTTCCGACTTGCATCAAATAGACACGTTTTACAATGGCTTGAACGATCATGAGCGTGATTATCTTAATGCCGCCGCGGGTGGTAATTTTTTGTGTAAGACGGTCGAGGAAGCATTGGTAATTATTGAGAATAGGTCTAAGGTGTATAGTCCTCGTAGCACGTCGAGTGTTCGTAAGGCTTCGTCTTCATCTTCACCTAGTTTGTCACACACCGTTGATGCTTGCCAAGTCGAGGCTAATTTGGAGAACAAAATTTTTGATATAGTGAAAGGCTTGTTAGTTGAGTTTAAAGTTGGTGAACAACCCGCTCCCGCTACGATTAAAGCGGTTGAGGTTTCTTGTATGTATTGTGGTGGAGCTCACGATTATTCCGAGTGCATTACCAACGGTGGTAACACTTCGAGTGCCTTCGCGGCCGCGAGAACTTATAACCAAAACGGTCAAGTTCCTCGCACTAATCAATTGACTCCACCGGGTTTTTCACCAAATCAAAATGCTAACAATTATCGAAACAATCAAGTTGGTTACCAAAGCAATCAAAGGAACAATTATAAGGGTAATAACAACTATGGGAATCAAGGGAGTAGTAGTAATAGCCAATTGCAAAATCAAAATCAAAACCGTAATTTTCAAAATGCAAGTCAAGGTCTTCAAAATAACAAAGAACTTCCATTAGACTTTTTGAATTACACTACTTCGAATGATAAGATTATGGAAAACATTCAAGAGCAAATGGCTAATCAAGCTAAGGAGACGGCTAAGAATGCAAAGGAGTTAGCTAATTTCATTAAGGAAAATCTAGCCATGAGGAATGAATTGAAAAATGATTTTGCTAACCAAATTCGAGGTCAAAACAACAAGATAGAGCAAAGTCATGCTAGGCTTGAACAAAGAATTGACCAAAAAGCCGCTATTCAAGATGTGAAGTTTAATAATTTTGATGTTAAGCTCAACGCAATTTTAGAAGCCGTAATGGGAAACAAAGCCTCTACTTCGGGAAGTTTGCCTAGTAACACCGTTTCAAACCCGAAGGGAGAGATGAAAGTGATTACCACACGAAGTGGTAAGGCACTTAAAGAACCGACTCCTCAACCAATTACTCCAACGGTGGAGGAAATTGAGGAAGAACCCGAGGTGGTGGTCGAAAAGGAGCATATTTCAAGCCCACAAAGTACCGCTCATGCCACACCTACGGTTGACCCATCACCCATATTGGAACCCGAGATTCCAAAGGCTATGCCTATGCCCCAACCCACACCACCCTTGCCTTACCCATCGAGACTTAGGAAGGAGAAACGACAAGAGCGCGACAACTACCAATTTGAGCTTTTTATGAAAATGTTTCGTGATTTGCACTTTAATGTGAGTTTCGCCGATGCCTTGGTCATGATGCCTCGATTCGCCGCTAACTTTAAGAGTATGTTGAACAACAAGGAGAAATTACACCAAAAGTCTAGTTGTTCGTCGGTTTATCTTAATCGCATACCTCAAAAAGTCGGTGATCCCGATAAATTTTTGATCCCTTGTGCAATTCAAGATATGGAAGAATGCTATGCCTTGGCCGATCTTGGTGCTAGCATTAACTTGATGCCACTTGCAATCTACAAGTCGCTCAATCTTCCTAATCTTACTCCTTCACGAATGTCTATTGAGTTGGCCGACCATTCCACGATTCTTGCATGTGGTTTGGCGGAAGACGTTTTTGTGAAAGTGGGGAAGTTCTACTATCCCGTAGACTTTATTGTTGTTGACATCCCCACGGATCCTCAAGTTCCTCTTATTTTAGGTCGTTCGTTTTTAGATACGTCTATGGCTTTGATTGATGTGCATGCTAGAAAGATCACCTTACGTTTCAACGACGAGGAACTTGTTATAAACGCAACTCAAAATTCTCAACTTTCTCATGTTTATTCCGTTGCTACCATAAACCTCGTTGATATGATCGACGTGGTTTGCGAGGAATTTTCACAAGAAGTTTTAGGGTTTGGTGATGAAGAAACTAGTGGCAATCCCACTATGTTAGATCCAATTCTTGATAATTTGACACCAACCTTCACTCCTTTCGAAGGTGGTGGTTTTACGTTGGAAGAATTCGATGTTCCACGTACTTGTGACGAAGACCTCGACAACTATGAGGACTTCTCGATTATCAAGGATTTTCTCAACGATTTCCCATTTCCTCCAGCCGAGGAGGTTATGAGTATCGAGCCCAAATCTTCACTTGAGGAACCACCTATCCTCGAGTTGAAAGATTTACCTCCTCACCTCGAGTATGTCTATTTGGAGGAGGACGACAAGTTGCCGGTTATTATTGCGAAGGAACTTTCGAATGATGAAAAAACCGCACTTGTCGATGTTCTTAAGGACCACAAAGGGGCGATTGCGTGGAAGTTATCCGACATTAAGGGAATCGATCCCAAATTTTGTACACACAAAATATTAATGGAGGAAGATTTCAAGCCAACAATCCAAAGTCAAAGGAGGGTGAACCCCAAAATTCACGACGTCATCAAAAAGGAGGTCCTTAAACTCCTTGACGCGGGAATGATTTACCCTATTTCCGATAGCCCTTGGGTGAGTCCTATTCATTGTGTCCCTAAAAAGGGAGGGATGACCGTTGTGCCAAACGATGCCAACGAGTTAATTCCCACAAGACTCGTGACCGGATGGAGAGTGTGCATTGACTATCGAAAGTTGAATGAAGCCACTCGAAAAGACCATTTTCCCTTGCCCTTCATGGACCAAATGTTGGAGCGTCTTGCGGGAAACGATTTCTATTGCTTTTTAGATGGTTTTTCCGGTTACTTCCAAATTCCCATCGATCCTCGTGATCAAGAAAAAACTACGTTTACGTGTCCATATGGAACGTTTGCTTATCGTAGAATGCCATTCGGACTTTGTAATGCACCGGGAACTTTCCAACGATGCATGATGGCTATTTTTCATGATATGATCGAGAAGACGATGGAAGTCTTCATGGATGACTTTTCCGTGTTTGGTGATTCCTTTACTTCGTGTTTGTCGAACCTTGAGAGAATGTTAAAACGTTGTGAGGAAACCAACCTTGTGCTCAATTGGGAAAAGTGTCATTTTATGGTTAGAAGTGGAATTGTCTTAGGGCACAAGGTCTCGAAAGCGGGGATTGAGGTAGATCAAGCTAAGGTAGACGTCATCGCCAAATTACCTCATCCCAAAACCGTCAAGGGAGTTAGGAGTTTCCTAGGCCACGCGGGCTTTTATCGACGATTCATCAAGGATTTCTCGAAGATTTCTCGACCCATTACACATCTTCTTAAAAAAGAAGCACGTTTTGTCTTTGACGAAGATTGTGTACGAGCCTTTGAGATCCTTAAGAGGAAACTTACCGAAGCTCCCATTCTTGTTGCTCCAAATTGGAACCTCCCCTTTGAACTTATGTGTGATGCAAGTGATTACGCTATTGGGGCCGTTTTGGGGCAACGTCATGATAAGCATTTCTTGCCTATACACTATGCTAGCAAGACGATGACCGAGGCTCAACTTAAATACACTACAATGGAAAAGGAGTTCCTTGCCGTGGTGTATGCATTTGAGAAATTCCGACCTTACCTCGTCTTGACAAAATGCATAGTGTATACGGACCATTCGGCTATCAAGTATCTCATGGCTAAACAAGATGCAAAGCCGAGATTACTTCGTTGGATTCTCCTCCTTCAAGAATTTGATCACAAAATCGTTGACAAAAAAGGAGCCGAGAATCTAGCGGCCGATCATCTCTCTCGTTTGGAAGATCCTCACCAAAGTGTTTACGAGCCTAAGGAAATCACCGAAACATTTCCGCTCGAGACACTTGGTGTAGTGAATTCCAAACTTGATTCTTCTACCCCATGGTTTGCTGATTTTGCAAATTACCATGCGGGTAACTTCATCATTAAGGGTATGACAACTCAAGAAAAACGAAAATTCTTTCGTGATGTCAAGTTCTATTTTTGGAACGACCCTTACTTGTTTCGAACTTGTGCGGATCAAATCATCCGCCGTTGTGTATTTGGCACCAAAGCTTCTAACATCCTTAGAGCTTGCCATGAGGGACCCACGGGTGGTCACCACGGTGCTAATCTCACGGCTAAAAAGGTGTTTGATGCCGGCTTCTTTTGGCCTACTATTTACCGAGATGCACAAGATCTTGTGAAGTCTTGTGATTCATGCCAACGACAAGGAAAAGCCTCACAAAAAGATGAAATGCCACAAAATATCATTCAAGTATGTGAGATCTTTGACGTTTGGGGCATAGACTTTATGGGGCCGTTCCCATCATCTCGTGGTAATAAGTACATTCTCGTTGCGGTTGACTACCTTTCTAAGTGGGTGGAGGCGAAGGCCTTGCCCACTAATGATGCTCGTGTGGTAGTTAAGTTCTTGAAAAGTTTGTTTGCTAGGTTTGGAACCCCTCGTGCTATCATAAGCGATCGTGGAACCCATTTTTGTAATGACCAATTCGAAAGGGTTCTAAGGAAATATGGGGTTACACATCGTCTTTCTACGGCTTATCACCCACAAACGAGTGGGCAAGTCGAGGTTTCAAACCGAGCATTGAAGAGGATCTTGGAGAGATCCGTGGGAGAAAACCGACAATCTTGGTCGGATAAGTTAGACGATGCTTTATGGGCCTTTAGGACCGCTCATAAGACACCCATTGGGTGCACTCCCTATAAGCTTGTGTATGGAAAGAATTGTCATTTGCCTATCGAGTTAGAACACAAGGCTTATTGGGCCCTAAAGCATTGTAATGATGACATGGAGACCGCGGGAAAACACCGAAAAATGCAATTAAATGAATTGGATGAATTAAGGGATATTGCTTATGAAAATTCATTGATTTACAAAGAGAAAACTAAAAAGTTGCATGATTCAAAAATTAAAAACCGGGTTTTTAACATTGGGGATCAAGTTTTACTTTTTAATTCAAGATTGAAAATATTTTCCGGTAAATTGAAATCCCGTTGGTCCGGTCCATTCACCGTGACTCAAGTATTTCCTTATGGGACCATCGAGCTAGCTCAAGATGATGGTCCTAACTTCAAGGTGAATGGACATAGGTTGAAGCACTACTTTGGTGGGGAAGTTCCATCCTTGAACTACCTCGACCAAGTCACCTTCCCCAATGATAATTAGTATTGAGGGGATCGAGTCGAGCTCATGACTCGGTAATCAAAAACGAGGTGCCTCGTGGGGGAGTCCCATGCTTATCCCATGTACATATTATCGCTTTCTTAGTCTAATGTAGCTTACGTGTGGGGATTCGTGCCCTTCCAACCTTTGTTCCGTGGTTGTTTGTGATATGTGGTTTTTAGATCATGATCTTCACGATTGGAGCCTCTCGTGTTCGTTTTATGGGAGCACTCGATCGTTTGCTTTGGAGACATTTCTCAATATCCATGATATATCCTTTTGATGTTCTAACCTTAGGTTTTTAACACACTTCATAAACGACTATTAATTTAATGGTTACACCCTTTCCATGCTAGATTAGGCATTCGACTACGTCTCTAGTATGGGGGTGGTTTGCACCCCTAGACTCGAAACATTGAGGACAATGTTTAACTTTAGTATGGGGGGGTGAATAGATACTTGCCTTGCCAAACCTTCACGCTTTCCAAAGTTTATCGTTTTGTTTATCGTTTTGTTGCAAAATAAGGCTAAAAATGGCCAAATTTTAAAATTTTTCTCATGTTTTATAAGTGTTTGAAGACACGAATGTAGATTTTCCGATGGCGAGAATAAGAGTAATTTTTGACTCGACCGTGCGTGTTGAGCACTTAGCTTTGATTCCTTAACTACACATTAGGCTAAGTCTCTTAAATGAGGACGAGAAATGATAGAGTTAATTATAAGTTACTATGCTAAACGTAGAGTACTCGTATTCTTTCAAAAACTCATGTGTTCTCGTTGTTTGCTTATTCTCCCTTCGCATGTAAATATTTTTTGCTTAATAAATATTGACTTAGCGGTTTAGTTAGGATTGTTGGGTTTCTAGTCTTTTCTAGTAGCTTCCGTGTAATTAAATTGGGAAGACATTAAGGTATCGCCAGCGTCACGGTTTTGAAGTATTGGCACCCTAATAATCGAAAGCTTCACCCAATAATAAGATTTCAAGTGCTCACCTAAATCAAGCAAACAATTTGAAGCCCCACAAGGCCTAAAATCTATGCAAAATTGAAAGTGAATCAAGCCTTAATCTTCGAAGCTTTAAAGATCCAAAATTCGCTTTAGCGTGAGGATATACGTCTTTGGCTAATAAAACCACCGATGAGGCGGATAATAAAAGGCAAGGCAAGACCGAAGTCATAATAAAAGCTTCATGGCGAAGTTGAATAAAAGATGGAGGTAAACCAAAGATAATAAGGCCCTTCCGTTAGGGGGCGTATAAAAGTCTTGGTAATAAGTCTCATGTTCAAAACCGTTATAAAACCGTGTTTATCGATTCTTCTTGTCAACTTAATTTTTTAACATCGTCGTCTATTAGGAGGGGTTATTGATTTGATGGTCTTAGTTACACCGTTAGGACTCTATTTTTAGACCTAAATCTCTATTATCGCATAAGTCAACAATGTATCCTCGTGAAACATTCAAGACATCATAAAATATAAGAGATACAACTTAGGAATGATGGGAGGATAAGTACGTGATTAGGGCATATGAGTAGTGTTAGCATTACTAACTTATAATGACAATGATCTCGTTGCACGCTTAGCATGGAATTGAAGTGAAAATCGAGGACGATGAAATTATTTCTAACGAAGCATTCACGTGTTCTTATTCTATGAACCTAAACGTCCCATTTTGCGATGAAAATCATACATTATGTCTATAACACAAGTAGTAGTAATAGTAGTAGAGTAGCTAGTTTATCATTTCAATAAAGTGAATAAAGTGAATTTTGGAGATGCTACGATACTTTATTCTAGCATTGCGTGAGGGCACGGCAATGGTTTAGTATGGGGGAGTGATGAGACGGCTTTTATACATGGTCTCATCGTTCTTTTTGGACTTAAAATGCATTAAATATTATCAAAATACCCAAATATATGCTTGTGTTTGTTGCTTGTGTAATTTAGGTACGGATATTGAGAAAATGACAAAAGATCATAAGAATCACGCAAAAACGAACACGGAAAACGAAGCCGCACGATGAACCAAGCCCTAGTGAGGAATTTTCCAAAGAAACCCTTGAAGAATTGAAGAATATTGAAGATTGGTCCTCCAAGTTTGAAGAATTGACACTTTATACCCTTGTATCTTCATAATTACAAGTTTGGTCCCTAAAGTTTGTCAAAATTACAAAAAGGACCCTTAACTTTGAAGAATTGGCAAATTTAGTCCCTCATTAAATCTAAATTGTCAAATATGGTCCTCCAAGAAGTCAACCAACAAGTCAAAGCCTTGAAGATTGAAGATATGGCAAATTCAGTCCTTGGAAAATGAAGAAATTGTATAAATGGTCCTTGTTTCAAGATTACAAATGCATTGTGCCATAAATGACAACTTGGTGAAACTTAAAACAAAGGGGATTGGAAGTTTTAGCTATTTGTTACAAAGTGCAAAAACAAAGGGAATGGGGGGGCCTTTATTGACCAGACAACAAAACCTATTTCCACCTATCACCCTATGCCACCTCACCCCACTTAATAAACCCACCAATCAGATTACCCCAAACCCCCACGTCATTTCCCACTAGCAATTTAAATAACTGATTTAAAATTGGTTATTAAGAATTGGGGGTAAACACTTAATTTAAACTTACTTAACCCCAAACGGATTAAACCTTTTCCTGCTAATCCCCTCATCACCATAAACCCTAAAATTCTATCTCTTTCAAATCAAAGGGGAAAGAACTAATTGTTTCCAGATTGCTGATTAATGTCAAGTTAATCACAACCCACATCCCAAAACCCATCACCTTCAACTCCTGGGTCCCCCATGTGGCTCCCCTGCTACTCCAAGACAAAGATAACCAGTCATCCAACGGCTCCAGCTCATTTACTTGCTCACAAAGGACCAGATATGCGTCTATGATCACTTGTACCTACTGGCATACACAAAACTCCAAGGAATTCACATGGGACGAATTCAAAATGAAGCATCTTATTGGCATATTCCAGGGATCATCAAAGGGCACTTTTGGTAGTTCAGCATTAGGGTTTTTACTTTCTAGAATCTTCAATGTAGCCTATTTAAAGGCATGTTAGGACTTAGTGTAGTTTGTTCTTTTTTCTCTCCGTTTTTGTCACAAACTTGTAAATCCATATTTTATTTAGTGAAATAAAATTGGTGTTGGATTGTTGATGAGTAGCAAAAAGGACCACATTTAATCTTATGCACTTTACATTTTCAAGTCTTATTCTCAAATTTAAAATTCAGTTGGTTACCAAGTTTGTTAAGCTTTTAGAAAAATTGTCCAAGGGTTTTAAGCTAAAACCATAAGCCTGATAATCCACTGATTATCAAGCTTATGTGAAGAGTAAAACTCTTATTGATTTGGTTTGAAAGAAGTTTTTAAGAAAAAAGGTAAAAACTGAATATCCATATATTTGTGTTTTTCTCTTTGATTTTTCTTAAACAGGATTGAAGGTTGTTGTTGATTCAGTTCTGCATACACCCCAGTGTATAAGGAGGTGGTATTGCAACCACAAAGAACCCTGGATGTGGGGTTCTTAGGTAAAAAATACTTTTCCCTTTTAAAATTTCAGAAAGTTATGTGATATGGTGATTTTGCATGCTAAGTGTTGATTGCTGGTTTAAGTTGTTTGATTTTAGTTCTTATGTGTTTATATACATGTTAGATGCTACAGGAATCAGATTGGAGTTTGTTAGAAGTGTTTTGGTTTGTTAAAAGTTGCATAAAAAGTTTTAAAAGGGTGTTTGGATACATGTTTTAGCAGGTTAAGATTTTGATTTATGCTTTGAAAACGTGTTAGATAATTCATATAAGGTTAAGATAGGTTGCTTGCTAGTTGTAGTTTAGTTTGGATCAATTTTTGTAACAAGTTGTTGAGTAAAAAGAGGAAAGTATAGCTCAAAACTGCATCACCTATTTTTCTGCTTATTTTTGCTATGATTTGTGCTTAGATCTTGTAATTTGTTAAGACTTAGGGTGTTACAGGTTTGCAGATTACTTGAGTACCATTTGGTGATTGTGTGTGCAAAATATTGGGCTTAGAATCTCATCAAATTGCATGTAACTTGGGTATTAATACCACCAGACCCTAGGATTGTCACAGCAACTTGATGTGCCTGTGTATGCTTGGTTTGTGAACATTTTGAGTGCTAGGTGTTAAATTTCTGCTTGTCATTGACTCCTTGTGCTTCAAAGAGCACAAGGGTGCCTTGTTTATCCAAAAACATCCACAAGAAAAGCAAAAACCAAGCTCCTCTTGGTTTCAAAATGTTACAAGTAACACATACTTGTTCATCAGAAAAACAAGCAGACATGGCCACGTTTTAGTTTACATTTGACTTAATCTTGAGTTTGATTTGATTTGGTTTGAGTTTTTGTGCTTAGAAAAGTTACTGGAATCTAGTTTTAAAGAAAAAAAAAAAGAAAAAGTTTTGCAAAAACATACCCGCAACGGACTCGAACCCCTGACCTCTCGCTGGAGGGTTAAGAGTTCTACCATTGATCTAGATAGTTTTTTACGTTAGGGTTTGTTTTCAAAGGGTATTTAACCCCTTTCTTTCTTTGACTTATTTTAAATAAGCCGTGACTTAATAAGCCATTCCTGGCTTATTGGCTTATTGTTTTTGCTTGTTTTTACTTTTCCTAGATTAGAGTTAGTATTTAAGATTTTTCTAGCTCAGTTTCATATTTTTCCCTTTAGTAAATTATTTTTTATGCATTTTTTATTAGACGTTTTTTATTAAGTCATAAAAAATAGTGAACAGTAATTAAAAAATACAAAAAAATAGTTTTTAGGTTTTAATTCTTATTTTTGAGGTTTACAAATCAAAAAGTTTTCAAAAACTTTAATTTTTAATTTTATTTAATTTTAGGGTTTTTAGACAACTTTAAAAAATTAATATAAAATTAAATAAAAGGTTTCAGAAACTTTAATTTACATTTTCTTCTTAGTTAGAATATTTAGAATTTTTGAGAATTTTTTAGAATTTATTTGAGAACTTTTAATTTTTTAGAATATTTTATTATTATTTTATTCATTAAAATTCAAAGTTTTATTTTTAACTTTTTTTCATTTTTCCTAGATTCTAGACATTAAAATAGGAACTTTGTCACTTTCCAATTAATTTTTAGGCTTTTCAATTAATTTCTAGAATTAATTTAAGATTTAATACATTTTAATAGTTTTTTAGTGTTTAAAAATAGTTTAATTTGGTTTTAAAATTTTTAAAAATAGTTTTTAGCTTAATTAGGTCATTTTTGAGGTTTACAAACTATAAAATCTTGTTTAGGGCTTTTTGATAATTAAAAGTGATTTTTAGGGCTTTAATTAGCATTAAAAAGTCATTATTTAATTAATTAAAAGGTTTTAGCAAGTTTGGATTTTTTGTAAACTCTTAGAATATTATTTGGGATTTTTAGTAATTTTTAGAAATTTTTAGGTTAAAATTTTTATTTTTGTCGTTTTTACGGTTTTACGTTTACGCCTTTTTCGTCGTAGTTTAATTAGTTTTCGTAACCGTCTTTTCTTTCCTTTCTCATTTCTTTTCTTCTTGATCATAATCACAAACATCATAAATCAACTCTTAACACAACGCACTTGCCTCCTTGGGAAACGAACTTGCTTGGTCATTGGTGCTCGGTTTTCCTAAACCGACACTTAATACTTCCACCATTTGTCATCCTTTTCCTAAAGGGTACAAAATCACTACATCAAAACTCAAGGAAGTTTTATCATCAACATATGGAGAGTCACAAGTGGAGACCTCATCATCACTATAATCATCATATGTTGGTGTATCACAAAGAAGAGATTCTTCATCACTAAAATCCTCATTGATGTCTTCATCATGGTGGAAAAGTGGGTTATCATATGAGGTTTCAAAGAGAGGATAGGAATAAATCACAAAATCACCAAAGTTAAGCTCTTGAGGTTCATGAAAATCCAAGGACGATGTAATGGAAGCAATGGTCTCAACATGAGGTAAATCATAATCTCCACTTGAGCAAGCTTCATAAAAATATTCATCACAAACTTCATCAAGGATATCATCTTGAGTTTCCTCATCATCCACAACATCAATATGCTTCACCGCTTCGGGCTCATTAAACTTCTTTGATAACTTGCCCATGTTAAACACAACTCTTACATCTCCTACCCTCATTGTAAGTTCACTCTCCGCTACATCTATAAGAGTCCGACCCGTTCTCAAAAATGGCCTACCAACAATCAAAGGAACTCTCGGATCCATATCATAATCAACCACCACAAAGTCCGCGGGAAAGGTAAATCTATCAACCCCAACAAAAACATCCTCCGCAATTCCCACCGGATAAGCTATAGTACCGTTCGCCAACTCAAGAGTCATCTTAGTAGGAGTGAGCTCGGGAAGAGAGAGTTTTTGCCAAACCGATAAAGGCATGAGATTTATGCTTGCCCCTAGATCTACCAATGCCATGCAATTTTCCACCCCCGGGAAATTGCAAGGAATCAAAAACCTCCCCGGATCTCCAAGCTTAGTAGGCAAATTCTTAAGCCAAACCACGGAGCAATTTTCATTTAAGGAAGCATTAGGCAAATCCACCAATCTCTCGTTGTTAGAAAGTAAGTCTTTGATCATCTTAGCAAACTTAGGCATATTGCCTAAGGCTTCCGCAAAGGAGATGTTTATGTTAAGTTGCTTGAACATCCTCAAAAAGTTTGAGACTTGAATATCATCCTTGTCCTTACGCTTTTCCTTTCTCAATCTTGATGGATAAGGGAGACTTGGTTTTGGTTGTGGTTGAGTGGTTGTTGAAGGATTTTCCTTGTTGGTTCCTTCATGAGTAGGTGTGGAAGATAAAAGGAGAAGTGAGTATAGGTTGAGAAGGTGTAGGTGTGAAAGTGGTAGAACTTGAGGATGGTGAACTTAATGTAGAAGGCTTATCACAAGAAAGAATCATAGTAGGCTTAACAATAGAAGGTGTAAGAGGTGAAGGATCATTAGTCGTTTTTCCACTTCTTGTTGTAATAGCATTGACATTTGCCCTCGGGTTTGTTTGTGTGTTAGAAGGTAAAGCCCATTGTTGTCTTTGATTTAAAAGCGTCATAAACTTCTTGTTTGTTTCCTCATGCATTTCCTTCATTCTTTTCTCATTAGCTTGGAACCTCCTTTCATTCTCTTGATTCATTTTGTGAAGAAGCTCAATGGTGTTATAATCATGTGGCACATTCCCTTGAAAACCTTGGGGTTAGAAAGGTGGAGGTTGATTGTAAAACCCTTGATTGTTGCCGTGAAAAGTATTTCCTTGATTGTGAAAGGTATTTGGTGGTCTAAAATTGTTTTGTTGGTATTGTGGCCTTTGCCCTTGGTTTCTTTGTAACAATTGAGGAGGATTGTGTTGAGGTTGGGTGGGTGGTTGGGGTGGGAAACCGGGTGGGGCAAGGTAATTTTGTGATTTGTAAGAAAGGTTGTTTGGATTTATGTTGGGTTTGAAATGTTCTCGATGTTCTTCATGGTAAGCATAACACTTCCCTTGATAACCTTGAACTTTATCACATTGTTGGTAAGAATGGGGACGCCCACAATTCTCGCATGAAAGAGTAATAGCATGCACATCATTGGTGGAATTGTTCAAAGAAAGGCCCTTAATGGCTTGGATTAGTTCTTGATTTGCCTTAAGATTCATCTCATGATCCCTATCTATTCTTTGGAGTATCTCTTGGTGACTCTTGAGGATTTGGTTATCACAAGGTGTTTGAGAACTATTTTGCACAACATGAACCCTTTCTTCAAATTGAGAACTATTTTGCACAAGGATTTGGTTAATCCAACATAGAAAGTGTTGATGTCGTGAACCTCATTGAATCCATGATTTGGGCATCTACTCAATAACTCCTTGAACTCCTCCCAAGCATCACTAAATGTTTGACTAGGTTTTTGTTGTAAGCCTATAATTAAGTTCCTCAAAGCCGTGGTCTTAGATGGGGGAAAGAACATGTTCAAAAACTTCTTAGTGAAATCATCCCATGTAGTAATGCTCTCGAGTGGTTGTGTATCTAACTAATGCTTAGCATTCCCCTCTAGTGAAAATTGGACCAATATCAACTTAATGGAATCATGGGGAACTCCATTGTACTTAATGGTGTTGCAAAGAGCAAGAAATTTCTTAAGGTGATCATGTGGATTATCATTCTTGTTCCCAAAAAATGGTGTGTTTAAAACCAAGTTAATCATTGATGTCTTTAGCTCAAATGTGTTTGCGGGAATATCGGGTATCTTGATAGCATCGGCATATCCTTGCACATTGGATTGCAAGTGCTCCATCAAAGGTAGAGTGTCAATGCCGGCCATGGCTTCTTGTTGTATGTGGATCAAAGTATGATTATCGGGATCGGCTTGATGGACGGTGGTGTTTTTACTCTTTCTCTTTTTCTTCCTTTTGGGAGGAAGGGGTTGTACACCAAATGGTATTTGTGCACGCCCGCGAGTGAGCATGCAAGTCAATACAAGGAGTGAGAGAGAAGTTCTCGTTCGACTTTGAAGAAGAAGGGGTTATCCTCTTCGAGATTCAATATGAAATATCCACAAGAAAGTATAATATATTTAATTATTACTTCGGTGCAAGACCCCCAATCAAGCCTTCATTCTTAGAATACGCACTAGTGAATGGGGGGTTAGGTGGCGCGAAGCACTTAAGTACCTATTAACCCTTAGATGGCATTTTATAGCACATAGCCTTTCTATTCACTTTGTAGTTTGTATTCTTCGAATTATTGCCTATTGGAAGTATTTATCAATTCTTGCTTAATTAAATTTGATCGATACACGTGTCAAGGACCGGAACGCTCCTGAACACGGTGTATTGCCTCGGCAATACTTATGGAGATATGTGTATCGGTTGTTCGTATATGTATACGTATCTACATATAATAATATAGAGAAAATATTTTTGTATTTATTGGAGTTTTTTTAAGAAAATACTATATGTACATAAAAACCAAGGAAATCCAATAATATATATTTTTGGGTGCAATCTATTAGGAAAAAGATTGCTTTTTGATTTTTTATTTTTTTGGTCAATTCTTTAGGAAAAGAATTGTTTTTGTTATTTTTTAGTTTTTATATTTTTATATTTTTGATTTTTTTATGTTTTTGATTTATGATACGTAAAAATAACGTTCACGAGTTGAACGGATCCCAAAACCAAATGAAACAGTCAATCGATAGTCTCTTGTAAAGTCAAAGAGCCAACAACGGTGCCATTTGATATTGAGTATATTGAAGTTCGTTTCTCTCGGTTCGTGACTAATTGAAAGTCCTAAAAATCTCAAGTCTATGATTGTTCTTGGTTGATAGGATTTTTTTAGATATTCTATGTCTATTTTAAACAACACAAAAAAATTGGTGAAAAATATTAAGCTACGTAACCGTAAAACACTTAGCAATTACCAAATTTTTATTCACAAAAGGACAAAATGTAAAAGCATGATAGTAATGTGCTAAAATTGTAAAGAAATTGAAACTACTAAGCTTGAAATGTAAATTTCAGGATGTTAAAGGACCAAAAGTGAAAATTCTAGCAAATTAGTAACTAACTATAACAAACTTACAAACTAACTAACTGAAAATGACAAGTTGTTAAAAGACAAAGGATGAAATAGTTGCAAACCCTAATTACTTGAAATATTAGCAACTATTACAAACAGATACAAACTACAAGGACTAGAATGCAATTAATAAGAACTTCTAAACAAAAACGAGCATCAACCAATCAATAAGCTCGTATGAGCTTAATACTGAACCAAATAAGCTCCAAACAAGTTTCAAAAGAATTAAAATCAAAAATCAGTTAGACTTGTATGAGGAAAAAGCTTGAAACCAAGTAGAACTTAAATAAGCTCAAACCAATAAGCCATGAATAAGCTAACTGAAAATTGAGACATGCACATCTAGATTTTTAAGCTCAAACTTGTTAAACAGCTTATTAAGAGTATGGAATGTTTTTCCTTTTTGAAAATGATCAAGTGAATAAGCAGGAAAATGGAATTAAGCTGAAACGTAGCTTATTTGACTTTTGTTGACCAAAAATGGAAAAAGCTTAAAATCTCCAAATCTACTCACCACAAGTTCCTAAACAGGTTTATGAAAGAAAATTACCAGTTTTATAAAGTAGATTTTGCTCTACAAGAAAACAGTCCACCCTATATTACAGAAACTTGACTTTGCTCAAATGCTTATTAAAAAGTTGATTTCTAGCTGAATTCTAAAGACTGTATAATTTCCTTCTACAGAATTAAACTTTGGATGTTAAGACACAGATAGGAACTTGTTTCAAGGAAATTGGTTGTGAAATGAACAAATGGCAAAGAATTGAAAATAGCAAGTTTTCTGATGAAAAATATCAAAGACTTGGACCCAAACTTTTTCTTGACCAATTGCCTGTTTGAACTCAACTTTGACCACAAAACTTAACACAAATGTTTCCAAAGGTTTACTGATCAAGAATAAGCAAAGCTTAACAGGTTTATCAAACTTGTATTACTAAATCTTGACAGATCCAAACAACAGTTATGAGAACTAAATTAAACTTTTACAAAGAGATTTTGATTAGAAGATTGAATCAAGCTAATTCTGATATCAAGAAATATTCAAGAAGTAAAATGAAGAGTTTTTAGCACTAAGTCAGACTTTTTAACAGACTAAACCACAAAATGCACTCAATTAACTACGAGTGATGAACACCAAACTGAAATCAAGTAAAAACAGTATTAAGGCTACAATTCTACTAACAAGCAATCTATACTATCAAGATTACACTAAATCAAACCAAAGCACATGATCAGAGCATCATATTATGTCTACACTAGAATTTAGCATGCAATCAACATTTTAGTGGAATTTAAAAACAGAATTTAGCAAACTTTTTAGCTAAGGCCTCCTTTGATGGAGGAGTGTGGCGCTGAGCCAACTCAAATCTACAAGAACACCATTAGATCACCACCATACACCATTTTATCACCTCCAAAAGCTCTTTCTGAACACATTAAACCAACTGCTACTCAGGAACTGGTAAGAACGGATTAGGCTAGAAAGTCTTGATGTGAGCTCCAAATTATCTCAAACAGACTTCATTGATCACTTAAGATCAACAGAATCACACACAGTAACAAAATTGTAGATAATGGTAAGTGAACTAAAGATAGGAGAAGAGAAATGAATATTTCTGGAATTTTTATTGATGATTGAAGGTAAAGTTGTTACAACTGATTTAAACTAACTTCTAACTAACTCTCAAGAGTGTGTCAAACTCTTGAGAGAAGTTTAACTAAGTGAGTGATAACAGAAATGAGAGAGAAATCTAAGGTGTGTGTGTTTTCACACTTAGCTACTTACAACAAATGAGACCCTATGTGTCTATTTATAGAGTGAAAGTGAGAAGTGGTTAGGGGTAGTGACGTGTCTTGACCAATCAATTGCTGCCAAGTGTCCTTTTCTAGTGAATTGAAAATTCTCATCAAGAACACCAAAAGGGCTTTTCTTCCTCTTTGATCCTCAGCTTAATTGACTTGTATATCTGGATTCGTCTTCTCAAACCGAGCACTTTTCATGTAGAATGTTTATTGTGAAACGTATTGTAGCCAAATCCATGTTATGGGCTTGTTTGAAGAGGAAAGTGACATGTGTCGTTCTTTTATTCGCCCTTGGTCCTTCACACGGATCATAATCCAAAATGGATAAAATATTTATTGAGTGTCTCATTCTGATTGGATAAATAATGGAAAGTGGACTGCACTGTTTGGATTCGTTTCATTTAATGAATGGGTGAGCTGGCAGTGTAGTTGGCGATCCATGTTTTCTTTTTCTTGCAATGTGATTGGCTATAAACAAGCGTACACGGATCAAATATAAACTTGATGCATTTTGCCAATTTCAACCCTTAGACTTTGGCAGATTATCAAAATGAGCTTAAGTCTTCATTCCAATGGCAATTTCAGTCCTTCAACTTGCATTCTTATTCATTTTGGCCCTTTGACTTGGTTGACTTGAGAGTTGACCAGGTTTGACTTTGATCTTGACTTTTCCAAAGTTTGCATTTAAGTCCCTCAACTTTTGATTATTGTTAAGATAGGTCCTTCATCTTCAATTGACTTGTCATCTTTGATCCTTCTCTTATCTTTTCATCATAAATGAGCTTGATTTCTTCTTGTTTGCTTGAAAATGTATCCTTGTTACCTATTTAAGCACAAATACAAAACATACCATATAATTCTGCTTTATAGCACAAAAGTTAGGTATTTTCCATGTGTTTTAGGGTGATTTGTTGATTAATTGATATGAGATTTTGCTCATATCAAAGCTCATGATGAGGGAAGGGTAGGTGGAGGACTTTGAGACTGGGATACATGAGTTGTGTGGTGGTTTCTTGGTGGGTGATGGAGTTGTTTTGGAAGTTGAATGTGAGAGTGATCCGCGAGGTATTACGAGAAACTCTAACCTATTCCTATTAGGAGGGGATTAGAGGCGTAGTGTGGGATTCGAATGGAGTTGCATGAGAATGAAATGGAGAAGTTGTTTTCCCCAAGAGTGGTTGACATCGTGTTGGATCTTGATTCAAGATAAAATAAAAGGTAAAATGTGGATAGCGCCAAAAAAAATATAAAGGAGCAAGCACGCTAGCAAAATGGACATGGTTGAACCAAGAAGTGTAAAGGAGAAGTGATGGTAACTTGTAGTACTTGAAAATTTATTTGGGTGACATTAATTGGAGGAGTGAGAAAAGTATTATGGTTAATTGTGTTGGTAAGTATTTAGCATGTTCGGACGCGGAATATGAACATCAAAGGCCTTCAGGTTTATTACAACACCTCAGAAGGAGTGGAAAGATAACTATAAATTCATTTATAAGTAACCAAGATTGGGGCAGTGGATACAAGCTGAATGGAGTGTTTGGCGATGGAATTATGGAAGCCTATTTTTTTGTCAAAGCACGTGGATGTAATGGGATTACATGGAAGGATTATAAACGGATATATTGGTTGCAATGGGACGTCTATATGTGAAGGAAGGCCATTTGGGAAGGATTTGGATGAGACTAGTGTCTACCATATATGGGTTGATGGCTAGAGTGAGCATACCCTATGGACGTGGGAGAATGTGCTCGAATTATGTGCGACAGTTTTGATGAGGTTGGAATACTCACCTTTCGTGAGTTGTAATTTTCTTATAATGACAGTTCGAATATGTGATGAGTTGCTTTGAGGCATTGTACAGAAGGAAGAGTTGGTCGACTGCTTATTAGGTCGAAGATTGAGAATGTATGTTGATTTGACATGAGCTGGTGGAATGGATGACTGATAAAGTAGTTGGGATTAAGTTGATGAAGAAAGGAACTTTTAGAGTTCAATATTGTTGATCATGCATTATGGAAGGTCCCACATTAAAAATGTGTGGCACGTTGTGGTAGGAAAGGTAGGATGGGATCGCGATTTTTAGGTCCATGTAAAACCAAGTAGTGTTGATCGCATAACTTGCAAATTGTGATTGTCTAAGGAATTGAGAAGTGCGCATGACACATTCCATGTGTCAAGCTTTGGAAAATGGCCGGCTGATACAAGTGGGCATGTGCCGTTAGATGAGATCTTAAATGAAAAGACGCCTTATATTGTGTTGGAAATTCTTGAGATAGTATGTAGAGAAGTGATGGAATTGTCATGTAATGAGTTTGATCAGTGGTAGAGTGCTAGGAAACTAAGGTTGGGAACTTGAGAGTTCTTTAGACCAGAGAATATGTAGTTACGTTTTTTTAGTTTTGATTTATAATATTTATGAGCTAGTCTGAGATTTAGGACGGTTAAGGCTCATGTGTAATTTGTTGAAATTTGTTTAATGTAGACTGAGTTTGCGTCTGACTGTCAATATGAAGTGTAAGATTTGTATTCTTATTTATTGTTGGGAATGAGTTCGAATTTGATAGTAAATCTCGGGACGAGATTTCTATTAGGATGGGATGCTGTGATAACTCGTGTTTTCACGGGTAGTTGTCATCCGTGGATTTTTATTTATGTGTTAGATTTGTGTGAACAATGTGTTTTATGAGTTTTTCCGTGTGATATTGTGAAGGTGGATGAATGAAATGAGGTACAAGGTTTGTAAACCATGGTACGGGTTGGTAATGAAATGTGGTGAATTGAGATCAGAATGAACTGCGTGAAGTTCAAGTATTTCTTTTATAATAAGATTATAAGTAATTATATATGTAAACATTTAGTGGTATAGGTTAGTAGCTTCGGGTTAGTTTAGAAATTTTCGTAGATTTAGTTAGGAGTAGTAGATAGTAAAATTTTATAAAATAAAATTTTAAGCGATTATAGTTTTAATGAAAAAAGTAAATGTGAACTTGTTTTTAAACTAACTTTTAATAAAAGATTAAGGGTTTTGAAAAAAAATACAAGTTTTTATATAAATAAGGAAATATTTGGACAATAAAAGTTAAGACAAAAAAAAAACGGTTGCTAAAAAAAAGAGAACCGCGAGTTTTAAAAAAAGGAAAAGGATTTTTGGGCTTTTGTTGGTCTTGGAGTAGTATTTATATATATATATATATATATATATATATATATATATATATATATATATATATATATATATATATATATATATATATATATATATATATATATATATATATATATATATATATTATACCCACTACTAAAAAACAACAACAAAAACACACACACACATATCAAACGAAGAGAAAAAAAGAGAAAGAAAGGGCGGCCATGGAGAAATATTAGGGGTTTTTCACAGAGCTTGGTTTTGATCAATTTAAGGTATAGATCTTGATTTCAATCCTTATTTTATTACACTAATCATGTTATTATCTAGTCATATTCATATGGTGGATGAAAGGTTTTGATTTTATGAAATTAAAATAAAACAGGGCTTGAATTGAGTAATTAATAGGGTCAAAATAATGGTTAAAATCAGATTTGAGATTTAAATCGCCAAACAGTCGCTAATCTTCCAGAACTGTCGTTAAACTGTCACAGAACCATCACTGATGTTTGATAGATTTGGGTAAAATCGGATTTAGGGTTTTAATAGTCGATCTGTCGCTGATTCATCACTAAATTGTCACAGAACTGTCGTTAATGTCTGGATAAATTTTGGGTAAAATCATTTTGATCATAACTTATTCGTTTTAAAAGCTTTTTGGGTGCTTCAAAAGCCTAATGTTATGTACTTGATGCGTACTTTCAAATACTCAGAATTGATAGTCAATTGAGGTCAGTAGCTTGGTCGAATTCTTTGTACAAGTGTCAGGTTCAAGGTTCATGTATGGACGACAAGGCTTAAACTCGTGTCTTGGATATTTTGGGATAGTGGACACTTAGAGGGTTAACATGAGGCTGTTTTGGGATAGTATTTGAGACGTATTGATCATAGGGATTGTTACATTGATGAAGGATTAGAGTTTCACAGTCAATGTTAACGTGTGTTAATGTGTTGTGTGCTTTATATTATTTTTGTTCGTGAATAGACTATTGGATTGCTTTTCGCAAGGTGAGTTTCATAGTCCCATATTCTTGAGTTTTATAAATGTTTTTTTTACTTCCAGATGGGATGGAAGAGACACTGTAAAGGTTTGAAATGTGTTGACGTGATTGTTTCAAATGGTTTTGTGTTGGACAATAGTGTGTTTACTTATGTGTTAGACTTTCTATGTGAATCTTGATTTTGTTTGTGATTTGTATCAGGGGACACGTACTGACTCAGTGGATATTGGTAAGGCGGTTATCCTTGTTTTGGTACATAGATGTATGGGCGTCTATGGGACCAGTTGTGATTTGGTAATGCGGGTAGCCTTGTTTTGGTACATAGATGTATGGGCGTCTATGGGACCAGTTGTGATTTGGTAAGGCGGGTAGCCTTGTTTGGATTAGAATGTGTAATCTTGTTTACTAGTTTGTTAATGCATTATGTAGCACCTTTTCTATATGAGATAAATATTTTGATGGTTATGATTCACAACTTAAAAGTTACGTTTTGTGTTGGTTCTTGGAGTCTAATCCTATGACTCTCACCAACTTTATGTTGATGTGTTTTAGTGTCTCTCTCTGGTGAGAACTTGGTGAAGGTAGAGAATATAAATAGCTAGGATTGGAGAAGCCTTGGATTGCATATGGAGGAACACCATTCCTCTTAGATTTCATGTTTGTTTTGATTTGAATAAGTGCATTGAATGACATTTATATGTTTTTATTGTTTGTCTTGGGTAAGAGGTAGGGCTTGTAATCTACTTACCTAGACCCCTACATGTTTTAAGATATTGTCATGACTTTGTGTCACCTTGAATGACATTTTTGCATTTAGTCTTCTCTATAGAGACACCGTTTGTTGTGATGATATCCATAGTTCGCGCCCCGTGTTTCCGCTATGACAGGGTGTGACAGTAATCATGAGCTCCACCACAATACATGCAAGATTTCTCAACCGCTTTAACCGTAGCGGGAGTGGGATTTTCTCCAATTTTCAAATCTTTTAACAAAGCCGAAAATCTATCGAACAACTTGTTTTCCAAATGAGACTCAATTTGATTCACATCGATAATAGGTGACGATGAAGACGAACCCATATTGGCAACACTCGATGTGTTACGAGGGTTGTAAACTTTAGACCTATTTCAATTATCGATAACGCTTCCTCGGTCGTTTACACAAGAAATTACCACCCATGGCGACATTAAGATAATCTCGTTCATGATCATTTAACCCATTATAAAAAGTATCAACTTGATGTTATTCGGAAAAACCATGGTGAGGACTGTGGAATCCTATGATTCCTAGATCTTTAGGCTGCTAGGAACATGTAATACTCACTTGACTGAATCAAGGCGAAATAGAATAAAACATGCTTAGAACATGGTGTTAAGAACAAAGCTTTGATCATTTTATTAAACATAAAAGGTAAACACATAACCTAGGCGTCTTTACAAGGGCCAGACGCCTAGAAAACACACTCTTTAGGTTTTACATTGTGTAGAAGTGAATGAAGAAAACCTAATACCCTTGGTTCCTTTTATAGTGCAAGGACCAGGGTTTTTACACAAGAGAGAACTATGAATAAAACAATAAAATCTTCTAATCATATAAACCATATTCTGAATTCTGTTCAAAATAAGAATTTATATATGGCGAAATAAGTCCTCCTATTGTTTCTTCTTTGAGTTCTTGCCACATCAACTTTTAGACCCAAAAATCTTTCCCTAGTTGATGTCGGCAATACTCTTTATGTATCTCTTGTGTGTGGTACAAGATCTTCAAATTGCTTCCCCTCAATTTAAGCATCGATTTCTTCCCCTTTTTGTCACATCAACCGGGAAGGAAACAATGTATTCAATTGAAGATTCTCCACAAGTAGCTCTGTGTAATGACCTTGAAGAAAAATAAATATAATATTCCTAATGTAGAAGTAGAATGACCCAAACCTGTGTTCCATGTCTTGTACTATTCACGTGACGTCAAACTTATATGAGTTTAGAGAGTATAAGCAGACCTCGATCTCTTGTCAAAATCGTCATCTTAATATGAGACACTGAGCACAATAATGTAACTCCTTCAATCGATAGCAAGTTCCTTTTGCTAGATTTGACAAGTCTTCGTCATCAACCGTATAAGCACAAACAAGTTATCTTTAAAGTCAGTCTGACGGGAAAGACGATGACTTTAAGATATGATAGAATACAAACTCACGAAAAACTACTTCAATCATAAATCGTATCATAAACATTCTTCCGCTTAATCATATACGTCTTCTTTAAATATCCGAGCCATAAATATCAAAATGATATTCTGTATAAAACCAGAGATCCCATGTACTTGTGTGCGTAATCTCCTTGGTTTTTGTGCCAAAACCCAACCAAAATTCCAAACAGCAGCAAATCCTTCACTGTCCAACATCCTTCTTTGTCTAGTATCCTTACTACATGTGTTGTCCAATATCTGACAACACTTGTCAACAAATAAAAACCATATCTCGGGCAACACAGCCTTTCTGTCAATGGATAATATGTATATTGTCAGCGGCTAAGGTAGCGCGGCTAAGGTAGCGCGGACACCATATGTTGCTACATCACTCTTGACAGCGGCTACAATAATGACAGTGGGTATGAAAAATAATGTGGCAATGAAGATTCAACCCAGGCATAAATAAACCCATATCACAAACTTAGTATGTTGGCCTTTAATTACGTAACACATATAAGATATCCAAACATAATCACGTCCAAATAAATAGGACATAATAATGGGATTAAATCCCTGAAAATCTTTGATCCATTCTGTCTTTTCAGAATACACGTGTGAGAATTAATACCTGAATCTTTTTGAGTATAAGAACAAGTTGAAATATCCATTCCAACTTTACGCATATGCCATAACATCATCATCAATCCCACACGTTTAGGTATAAGGATATGATCACAGTAGCCTCCTTTGTAGATCACGTGATTAATTCATACGATTGCCTTTTTCCTTTTGATCCATGATACAACATATTTATTAAACTTCACTTTTTTCAAACGACCACAAAAGAAAAACCAATATCTTCATCACGTGATAAATACTATGGAATAGGGACCACTTATGCTTTAAATCATCACGTTCACAAATCCTTGATTTATACACATCATATCTCATTTGAACACAGCAACAACAATTAGACCGAATAACTGTTATTCCTTCAGTATCATAGATCTAGGGTTTGTTTTTACCAAGCCCTAAAAACGAAAAATCTTTCAACATGACAGCTGTAACATCGATCTAGGAATTTGTGAAAACTCTTTTCTTGCTGCTACTTATTACACAATCCTGCTAAAAACTATCTTTTTCTGTTTTGAATTGATCTAGGGTTTGGAGGAAACCCTAGATTTAAGTTTATTAAAAAAACAGAAAATCGAAAAATTACCTTCTGCAGCCAACTTCGACGATGCATTACTCTCTCATAACAGATCAAATGACGATCGCTCTGGTGAGATCCTAGACACATGTGTCGAGAACCTACACCACGAATTTTACGACGATCCAACGATTAACGAAGGAGATATGCCCTTCTAAATACTGCTATGCACACAAAACTGCCCAGTAAATCATATACGGATTTCTTTATTATTTTACCATACGAACACCTTGTTAGATCCTAACATCAAGAGCCACGAGGCTCTGATGCCAATTGTGGAATCCTAAGATTCCTAGATCTTTAGGCTGTCAGGAACAGGTAATACTCACTTGATTAAATCAAGGCGAAATATAATGAAACATGCTTAGAACAAGATGTTAATAACAAAGATTTGATCATTTTATTGAACATAAAAGGTAAACACATAACCTAGGCATCTTTACAAGGGCCAGACGCCTAGAACACACACTCTTTAGGTTTACATTGTGTAAAAGTGAATGAATAAAACCCAATATCCTTGGTTCCTTTTATAGTGCAAGGACCAGGGTTTTTACACAAGAGATTACTATGAATAAAACAATAAAATCCTCTAATCATATAAACCATATTATGAATTCTTATCAAAATAAGAATTCATATATGGCGAAATAAGTCCTCCTATTGTTTCTTCTTTGAGTTCTTGCCACGTCAACTTTTAGACCCAACAAGCACATTCATGCAACATTTAAAACGATCTGAAGCCGTTGAAAAACTCTCATTATGTTTTTGTGAAAATTTTGAAATTTCCCTTTTCAAATGCGTATTCTTAGAGGGAGGGAAAAATTGGTTCACAAATTTAGACACGAGATCCTTTCACGTCAATATTGAATTTGGTGGATCTTTCCCTAACCAATTTTAGCAAATCCCTCTAAATAATACGGAAAAAGCATCATCTTAATTGTCTCATGAGGAACATCTCTAAACTTGCTAGTCACCGTAAGAAGGTTGACATTCCTAATGTGATTAGGCGGGTTGTCCTTCTCGTGACCACGAAATTGGTTAGCTTGAAGCATCGACAAAAACCCGTCTTAATCTCGAAGTTTTTCGCAAGGATATCTGGAATAACTATCGCTTCTCCATAACCCTCGGTAGGTTCTTGAAGCAACTCCATCATAAGACGATTAGCCATGGTGACTACTTGTTCTACAACGGGTTCGACAACTAGAGGAATTGGAGGATTCTCAACGATGTTAGGAATTGGGGTTCCTTCTCTTCTTTGACGACGTCTACAGTTACGTTTCACTTGTGAAAGAGTTAGCATAAACGTAACGTAGAAAATGAGGGGTAGCAACGAAGATTCTTTGGGGGTTTTTTGTATTTTCAATTTTTTTTGTGTTTTTGATGGTTTTTTACTTTTTGGAATTTTCTCGTGAATTACGTAGATCAAAATCTACAAAAATCTCTCCTCGAATCAAACTCTTGATTAGAGAAACCAAATAATGAAAGTAATCACGTGAAGTGAAAACCTTCGTTAACTTTAAAACATTGGTGGAACACCAAAACGTTTAAGAGGGTTCACTATTTTGAAATCAAGAAAGTATATATGATACATAATAATACTTTGGTTGACAAACCCTTAATTAGCCCTCACTTTCAAAGTACACACAAGCAAGCGGAGGAACCGAGGCGACGCGAAGCACGTAAGAGTTTTTTTCCTTGAGGTCGTGAAATACAACCGCCTTATACCCACTTTATAGCTTGTACTAATCAAGATTAAGCTTTTTAAAAGTATTTATCTATTTTTGCCTTTCTTTTCTTTTGAATTCGATACACCCAAAAGTCACCGGAACGCTAACTCTTGCGGTGCGTTTTCACACGTATTTGGAGATACGTTGTATTTATTTGTGCTACGTAATACAATATAGTACTAATATTCACAATAAAAACGAATAAAAACCGATAATGCGTATGATTAGAGTTCTAAGCACACAATTATATTATTATGGCTAATAATAAACAAAACTTTTCAGATTTAAACACAACACACATCCTCAGTAGCGGCGCCAAAAAATGACTGAAGTAAAAATACACTTTTAGGAAAAAGCGTATAAATGGTAATTATTGAATAATACGTATAGGAAAACGTAAAATCCGACAATAAGTTCGTTCACCAAAGAGGTACAAGTGTGTGACAAATTTTTAACTTTTTGATTGATTATTGTTTGAAAAGAGAAAAGGAAATGACGGATTATGCTAAAAATGGACTACGACGTAAAACATAAAACGAGACATAATATTTGACTAAATTTAAAATTAAAAAAACAGTTACCAAATAAATCCTAAAAATGTAACTAAGAAATAAAAATTGACCAAACTTTGTAAAAGCACTTTAAATAATTATTATTAGATTTTAAAGTTTAATTAAAAACCTAAAAATCAAAATAATTAAGAAAAAGTCAAAACCAATTTTTTTCAAATGTAAACCTAAAATGTATTAATCTAAGCCTAAAAATTATTTTTCAGAAAATTAAAACTTATTTTTACTATTTTTAAATCAATTAAAAAAACAAAAATTAAAATAATAATTAAAAATAATCTAGAAAAGGGAAAGATCTAAAACCAATTTTCCAAAGTCCTAAAAGTATAAAAGAGCAAATGAAAAATAAAAGGAAGTAAAAACTATAAACCAATAAGCCATAATAGCCCAGATAAGCTACGGATTATTTACTTAACAAGAAATGAAAATGGCTTAAGTACAAGTTCGTTTGAAAGTATGACAAGAAAGACAGCTTGGTACAATTGAAAGGACTTTGACCCCTACACGACAGGTCAGGAGTTCATGCCTTGCATGTTTTTTATTTTTATTTTTTTAGTATTTATTTTTGGACAAATAACAACCCCCAATAAGCACTAGGGTGAAAATAAGCTAAGAAACACAGTCAATAAGCCAAAAACAAGCATAAAAATCACCCAAAATATCAAATAAGGATACAAACAGCTTATGCCTTGTGTTAGATATCGTATACAAAAGGGAAGTCCTTTGTCCGATATCTGACAGCACACAAATAATATTTATCATACAGGTGCCTGAAAACAACTATTTAGTGATTGTTGGTTAAGCTATAAGCCCACAGTAAGCTTACAAACCAAAAAATACCACCAAGAAGCCCTATATAATCATACAAACTAACAGATTAACAAGTTTCACTACTAAAAATATAAAAAAACCAAACTCAAAAGTGGATATATGGTTTTTGTTGTTTTAAATGGATTTTCAACAAGTAAATTAGTACAAACCACAATCAAATATTATGAATATCACTCATCATATATCTCACAAAGACACTATCATTAATCATCCCATAACTCATCTTTTAGAACATATAATCAAAAGACCAAAATTACTTGGAAAATAGACAGATTTTTGCAAAAGTGGTAAAATGGATTTTTAACTAAGACTTTTTTTTAAACCAACCAAAAATAAACTATACAATCAATCCCAAAGTTATGCAGGCCAATGTGGTGGACTGTGTGTTACCCACAACTCTTAACCACAGAGAACAAAACACCCCTAATTGACTGGTAAGAAAATTTAAACCAACTTAGATTAAAACATTACAAATAACCAAGATTATAATTGCATATCATCAAACAACACCTAAATAACAGATTGAAACCAAAAGAACACAATAATATAGTAGTTATCACACACTCACTTAGCAACAGATTTTTTTTAGCAAAAATAAATGAGAAAGATAGAAGGTGTGCACCTCCCCCCACTTACTTCCTATGGGGGTCAGCTAAGCTCCAAGTAAATGACGAGGAATTAAGACTTTAAAGGTATATTAATTAAATGACAAAAATGAAAGCTTGACGAGAAGTAAATTTGATAATGTAATAAAAACGAAAATTTGAAAACTTAAAATAATGCAATCTAAAAAATAAAGCTAAAACAAGATAATAAAACTAAACCTGTCGGAATACCCTCCATCGGAATCCTGTCGGAATCCGATCGGAATGTATGCTTACCATCGGAATGTTCAGTCGGAAAACCGTCAGAATATTCACAAGTAATCCTGTCGGAATAACAACTCACCTATCGGAATACGGTCGGAATCTCCCGTCGGAATGTGGAAACTATCGGAATATGTGATACAAAATTTGGGCAGAGTTCCGTCGTAATACACCCTTAAGATCCGTCGCAATCCACGATCGCAATGAGCGATCACAATCTTGATCGGAATAAGGGGGGTATCGCAATACTGATCACAATGTAGAAACCCTAATGGTTTTTGCGATCACAACAAGCTGTCGGAATGTAAAACCCTTGCATATTCCGATGGAAATACAGAAACAAAGGAGCAAATAAGCAAAAGCCAAATAAGCACTTTGACAATAAGAAAATACCAAAAACTTAATTAAAACAAGAATAAGTAAGACTAAATAAGCACAAATTTAAAAACTTTCAAGACACAAAATAAGCAAACTTTATAAACGAACTAAAAGAGAAATATTAATCTTTAAAAAGATGAAACTTTTAAAAACACTTAACCGAAAATAAGCTAGACACAAAATAAGCAAAAACACAAACAAAATAAGAAAATCAACGTATGAATTCAATAAGAGTAATGGAAGAATAAGAACTTTTATCAAAATAAGCATAAACATGAAAACTTTAAGATGAACAAACAAAACAAGATATTGAAAAACAAGAAGAGAAGAATGAGAATGATAATGAAAACTTGATTAAAGGAAAATAAAGATTCAACAACAAAATTAACTTACATGGAATTAAAGGCAAGAATTTAAAATGACAATTAAGTAAATGACATGAATTAAAATGTGCAAGTAATTAAAGGTGGAGAGCTAAGTTGTCAATTTAGCTAACGCCTCCTAATGTGTCATTAGGAGGGTATTTATAGGTGAATAGGGAGGTTAGCATGTGTTGCTGCTTTCTTTCTTCTCTCGTCTTTTCGTCTTCTAAATTCTTCGACTTTTTCGACTTTGTCTCGGGATTAATTGAACTCGTCTTATAATTTCTTCATTTATTAGACTTGAGTTCTTCGACTTTATTAAACTTCCGTATTTAGACTTTTTCTTCGATAAATCTTCAGAATAGGCCTTGGACTTACGTTCTTTTTGCACTCTTGATCTTTTGACTTTGTCTTTTGTCTTTTTCTTCGATAAAAGCCCGTGAAAGCCCGTGTTTTCTCCCCTTTTCACATTTTCGTCCTAAATCACAACAAAAACACAAACCACGCATAATTCCGACATTTACGACATGAAATACACGTTTTGGCTTGGTTATTATTATAATTAAGAGGTAAAAGGTAAGTGTTTTCACACTTACTAAATCCGCTACACTTGACCATTGCCATGTCCTCATGCAATGCATTAATTACAAAGCAAGTTTTACATTTTTCATCATAATCAATCCACATTGGCCTTTATTAAAGAGACAAAATATTTAAAGGAAGAAAACAAGTAAAAAGATCAAAAACTTACCTTAGGGTTTTGGAATGTCATGAATGATTATGACCCTCAAGTTTCACGTTCCCCATACCAAGCTTGAAAACGAGATCATTGTTATTATAAGTTAGCAAACTATCACAAACTCATGTGGGCCAATTATTTACTTAGACTCCCTTATTCCTAGGTGTATCTATTATATTTTATTTTTGTCTTGAATGATCACGAGGATGCATTGTTGACTTATTTCGAACGTTATTTAGGCTGAAAATAAAGTGGGACGATTTAATCAATAGTTAGCTAAAGGACAAAATCTTTTAAAACAGCTTCTTGGGACCTCATAAAGTTCATATCTTGGCATAACTCGCTTCACGATTTGAGACCTTTCTCAGACCGATATTTGGCAGTGACTTCATACTTCAAATCTTGAGAGACGTTCATGAAATAATGGTCTTCTCTTCATAATAGGAATTTCTTCACTTGAACTTTTTGAGAGATTCTTCATATTTGGACCACGACTTCTTCATTATTCTCCAATCTTTATTTGGGATTTTGATATACAACGATCCGCCTCCTTTTAGGACTTGGATCTATTTATCCTCATACCTTGTTAGGGCCTTTTTGGATAGACTTCTCCATGATCTTTAGGGGAGTATTTGCTTTTCGTCGTGTGTCTCGATCCTTCATATTGATTTTTGATAAATGATTCTTCACATCACTTGGGATCTTTAGCAACAAAATGTAACCCTCATGTCTTGTTAGGACCTTTTCGGACTAGCCAATCTTCGCATCCCGCTTCAATAAGTTATGCCTTGGCTATGAACTCTAATTAATACCGAGCAACTTTTAAACAATCTTGTGCTAGAAGCTAAGTAACTTTTCAAATCGTACAACCTTATTTATTGCAATTATATTTATTAACAAGCGATGGGAGAAAAAGCTCATAATTAACTCACATAAATTCACGAAAGAATACCAAACTTATAATTGACTCTATCATCTCTCGTTCTCCACAGTTTAAAATCTCAAGGAATGAGACTCCTGGATGCTTAGCCTATTAAATCAAAGTTTTGGGTTTTCAAGTCATCTATAGGATCTTGCAACTTCTTAGACTCTTTCAAGTTTAGAATTCGCATTTTAAAGTTCCCTTGATAAATGACTTTCTAGGATCAATTATAGGAACTTGCGAAAAGTTCTTGTTCTTAACCCGTAAGAGTTAAGACTTTCACGTTTTAAAGTTCCCTATATAAAAGCCTAGCAAAACTTGACTTAAACACGTTAAGGATACTAGCTAGAGTAAACTTAGATAAGTAAACTCGGGTTGAGTCAAAATATTCACAACGTTGAAAAACTAAAACCGCTTTATTAAAATTTATTCTAATAAAGAAAGAAAATAACTATAAAAAGGTAATTACAACTAGGCCAAAATAGATCAAAAATTTTGAAAAATGTCGAAAAATCAATTTTCTGGTTAAAATGAGGACAAATACAAGGAAAATCCCACTTAACTTCGATAGAAGTCCCCCCTACACTTAATATAAACATTGTCCTCGATGTTTAAGCATGTGGAAGTAACCTCACCTACACATAGGATATTGTGCACTTTGTTTAAATCTTGCTAAGGAAGAGATAACTAAAGTGATTCCTATTTTAATATTTAAGAATATAAAATAGAGAATCAAAAGAGTTTAGGATAGAACCGGGAAGACGGGTACACGGAATCACGGGTTGTCAAAAGTCATCAAGAATGTATCTTTGAAAGCTCGAATCCCTACACATGTTAGAAAGAAGACAACAAACACATACTAGGGTCTCCCCCTACACTTATTATAAAAACAAAAGAAAAAGGATAGATACTGCGGGTTGCCTCCTGAGAAGCGCTTGTTTTTGTTAACCGAGTCGTGAGCCTGACTCGACCTTGATTATCATAGGAAGAAGCTTGAAACACATCCACCAGGATCAAATACATGGTTTTCTTCCATCAAATAGCACAAGCTTAAGGCGAACAAGGCAAGACAAAGAAGAGTAGGCAAGGTTCCCTTAAGCAAATATTTAGCACGGTGGTAGCAAGGGTGATGAGTTGCAAGCATATCTCCATTGTGTCCAAAGATCTTTCCTTTTATTTCATTAGATGGATACTGAGATGGCTTAAAAATTGCAATACCGGGATCGAACACCTTTTCCTTTAGGGTAAAATAACACTCAGGATCAGTAGAATTTGAAGAAGATCCGCTCATAAATCTCATAATCTCATCCTCAGAAGGTGGATAAAGAGGTGTCAAGACATAAGTACTGCGGATATCGGTGTCTTTCGGCTTCTTCTCCTTTGACACGGGTTTCTTCATATCCAAAGGAGGATAAAGAGCATCATCAAAGTCCAAAGGAGGAGAATCATTCTCATTTGGGAAGTAAGTGTTGATAAAAGTAGCAAAGTCTTCCTCAAATGAGTAGTCATCCAAAGTAGGATCAAGTATTATTGGCGGAGGATCTTCATCAAAAGTAGGTGCAAGGTCATCATGTAGAGAATCACTCGAAAGAGTATCGACATCATCAAAATAATCATATGTTGGCATGTCTTTATACTCTGAAGAAAAATCATCAGAATCATCCATGTCAGAACTAGAATCATCATCATAATCATCAAACATTGGAGGAGACTCATGAATTGGTGGAGGATCTAAATTGGAGAGAGAATCATCCACATCATCTTTGAACATTGGATTATCATAGCAAGAATCGAAAAGAGGATTGTTGTAGACGACAAAATCATCAAGCACATTAATCATATTCATAGATTCTCTTCTATTGGGTTTGGTTGTGATCTTCCCCATTTTAAAAACTTGTGCCTCATTCCCGACCCTTAAGATTAGCTCACCTTCGACAACATCGACTAAAGCTTTTCCGGTTCTCAAGAATGGCCGACCAAGTATTAACGGAATACGAGGGTCCATTTAATAATCAACAACAACAAAGTCGACCAGAAAAGTGAAGGTACCAACTTTAGCAAACACATCTTCGGCAATACCAACGGGGTAAGAGAGAGTTCGATTTGCTAGCTCAAGAGTCATATTTGTTGGTGTAAGATCGGGTAATGATAACTTTTTCCAAACACTTAAAGGCATCAGATTTATACTTGCCCCGAGATCAACTAAGGCAGTAAATTCTTCGGTTTGGTTAAAAGTACATGGTAGCACAAAACGACCGGGATCTCCAAGTTTTTCTAGAAGTTCTTTAAGGAGTATTGCAGAACAATTCTCTTTCAATCGAGTATTAACAAACTCGGCCATCTTCTTCTTCTTATTAAGCAATTTCTTAAACATCTTAACAAATTTAGGCATTTGGGCTAGAGCTTCAACAAGGCTAAAGGTGATGGTCACACCCGAAATCTTCTTCAAAAAGTTTGACACTTGAATATCATCCTTGGTGAGCAATTGGCACTTGTCTAAGCGAGAAGGATAAGGGATATTGGGTTTAAGTGGTGTAGGTGTAGTAGGTAAAGGTTGAGATGTTGAAGGTTTAAAGGTGGAAGGTGGGGTTGGCGAAGGGTGTGTCTTGGGTACTACTTCATTAAGAGGTGGAGACGGTAATGGAGAACTAATACTAGGCGTTGGAGTAGGAGGGATAAATTGTGGTGGAGGAGGTGTAGATGGAGTAACTAGGGAAGGGATAGAAGGTCCTACAAGAGTAGCTCCACTGCGTGTAGTAATAGCACTCACATTCGCTCTTGGGTTGGTGACGGTATTAGAAGGAAGAGAGCCCGAAGTAGAGGGTTGAGTACTTGGAAAGAAACTAGCCATCATATTCTTCAAATCATTTGTTTGATTGCTAAAAGAGGTTTACATATAATGTCGAAGCTCGGTTCTAATATCATTACCTTGCTTAGTGATATCTCATTTCAAGTTGATGATTTGGCTTTGCAGATTCTTAACTAGCTCTCCTTGGGACCTCATGAAAGTTTCAACATCTTGATTAATGGGTGGTGCTTGTTGAGCGGGTGGGTGATAAGGATTAGAAGCTCGAGGTGGGTTTAGGTTGCTTCTATTGTAGTTGTTGGGGTTGTGGTTTTGTGGAGAAAAACCGGGTGAAAGAAAGTTGTTAGAACGGTAACTTAGCAAGTTACGATCACCTTGAGGTTGGGCTTGATAGCTTTCCGTTGAATAGTTACCATGAGCCGCATACATGTTTTCCGGATTGTCATGAGTAAAAGGACAATCAGTGTATGAATGAGGACCCCCGCAAATCTCACAAGAAGTTACTACAGCTTTAATTTGTTGTTGTTGATTTGTAGCCAAAACTTGCATGTTTTTGCTCATTTCGACCATTGCGCGGGTCAATTCGGTGATATCAGGGTTTGAAAAAGTAGAAGACACATTGACTCTCTGGTTATTCCATGAAGATGCGGATGAATCCCAATTTTTGTGGTGAGTAGTCATGTTCTCGATAAGCTCTCTACACTCCTCAAGTCTTCTTTTCATAAATGTGTCACTGGCGGCTGCATTAATCCTATCACGATCACGAAAAGTTAAACGATTGTAGAAAGTATCAATCAAAGTAACGGGGAGCATGTTATGGTTTGGACATCGATCAATCAAAACATTATATCGTTCCCAAGCATCAAAAAGTGATTCATCGGGTTCTTGAGTAAATCCACTAATTTGATTTCGAAGGCTCGTGACCATGGATGGTGGAAAGTAGCGCGACAAAAAGCGTTGAGTCATCTCATCCCAAGTATGAATTGAATTCTTCGGAAGACGATCAAACCATTTTTTGGCATGGTGGGATAAGGTGTGTGGAAATAGGTGAAGGCAAAGAAAATCCATAGTAACACCGGGCAACTTCATGCTTTGAGTAACGGTAATGAATTTGTCGAGGTGTTTGTTGGCATCATCATCCGGCAATCCGCGAAATGGACAAGTGTTTTTAACTTGTTGGATCATGTGATGCTTCAACGAAAACTCTGGAGCCGTGATTTGCATCGACGCAGTCGGTCCTCCTCGTCCATTCATCGTAGGTTGACACAACTCCTCCATCGTTCGAAGGTCGGGTGGGGGAACATTGTTGTTGTTGTGCACACCAGCCATATCTAAATCTTCACGAGTCTCGGGCTCTGAATAAGATGAAGATCTAGTACGCATACACCTGCAAAAGAAAAAGAAAAAGATACCAAAGAAATAGAGAATATATACACTTATAAAATAAAAATAAAATATTTTTGGTGCAAAACTTTGAAAAAGAAATGCTTTTCATAAGTTTTTTAATCTTTTTGTATTTTTGAAATTTTTTTAATTTTTATGGATTTTTGAAAATTTGACACGAAAAGTAACGTTCACGAGTGAACGGATCCCAAAATTCAATGCGTCTCTCACAGAAAACCGTTAATCTTTACGAAAAGAGCCAGCAGCGGCGCCATTTAATAACTGAGATTTTTTCGTATGAAAGTTCGTTGAACCAGTCTTATCGAATTGATCATGGTTGAAGTGCGAATCAGTCGTGTTTTGGTGGAAAACAATATCTTTGGTCGTTGTAGTAAAATAAATGTGCAAAACGTTAAAGTAAATGACAGGTAATTAAAGCTGAAACTAATTTAAAAAGTAATTGTGCAAAATTTAAAACTTTAAAAGTAAATGACGAGGAATTAAGACTTTAAAGGTAAATTAATTAAATGACAAAAATGAAAGCTTGACGAGAAGTAAATTTGATAATGTAATAAAATGAATATTTGAAAACTTAAAATAATGCAATCTAAAAAATAAAGCTAAAACAAGATAATAAAACTAAACCTGTCGGAATACCCTCCATCGGAATCCTGTCGGAATCCGATCGGAATGTATGCTTACCATCGAAATGTTCAGTCGGAAAACCGTCGGAATATTCACAAGTAATCCTTTCGGAATAACAACTCACCTATCGGAATATGGTCGGAATCTCCTGTCGGAATGTGGAAACTATCGGAATATGTGAGACAAAATTTGGGCAGAGTTCCGTTGCAATACACCCTTAAGATCCGTCGCAATCCACGATCGCAATGAGCGATCGCAATCTTGATCGGAATAAGGGGGGGGGGGTATCACAATACTGATCGCAATGTAGAAACCCAAATGGTTTTTGCGATCACTACAAGTTGTCGAAATGTAAAACCCTTGCATATTCCGATGGAAATACAGAAACAAAGGAGCAAATAAGCAAAAGCCAAATAAGCACTTTGACAATAAGAAAATACCAAAAACTTAATTAAAACAAGAATAAATAATACTAAATAAGCACAAATTTAAAAACTTTCAAGACACAAAATAAGCAAACTTTATAAACGAACTAAAAGAGAAAGATTAATCTTTAAAAATATGAAACTTTTAAAAACACTTAACCGAAAACTTTAAGATTGAACAAACAAAACAAGATATTGAAAAACAAGAAGAGAAGAATGAGAATGATAATGAAAACTTGATTAAAGAAAAATAAAGATTCAACAACAAAATTAACTTACATGGAATTAAAGGCAAGAATTTAAAATGACAATTAAGTAAATGACATGAATTAAAATGTGCATGTAATTAAAGGTGGAGAGCTAAGTTGTCAATTTAGCTAACATCTCCTAATGTGTCATTAGGAGGGTATTTATAGGTGAATAGGGAGGTTAGCATGTGTTGCTCCTTTCTTTCTTCTCTCGTCTTTTCGTCTTCTAAATTCTTCGACTTTTTCGACTTTTTCTCGGGATAATTGAACTCGTCTTATAATTTCTTCATTTATTAGACTTGACTTCTTCGACTTCATTAAACTTCCGTCTTTAGACTTTTTCTTCGATAAATCTTCAGAATAGGCCTTGGACTTCCATTCTTTTTGCACTCTTGATCATTTGACTTCGTCTTTTGTCTTTTTCTTCGATAAAAGCCCGTGAAAGCCCGTGTTTTCTCCCCTTTTCACATTTTGGTCCTAAATCACAACAAAAACATAAACCACGCATAATTCCGACATTTACGACATAAAATACACGTTTTGGCTTGGTTAATATATTAATTAAGTGGTAAAAGGATAAGTGTTTTCACACTTATTAGTACAAAAGAGGAAAATACGAGTTTTAATGGGATTTATTTGAAGAAAAGACTCAAGAAAAGAAAAAAGTAGCCAAAAAGTACTTATCTTGCAAAAGACTTGAAGATTCGAGGGCTCAAAATGTATATCTATAAAGATCAAGCTTACAAGTGATAAAGACTAAGAGTTCAAGGATAGACGATGCTTCTCAAAGATGGGGGGACTTAAAGTGCAACATAATGAAGCTTATAAAGTTCAAGGGCTGATTTGGCAAATCTTCCAAAGCTATTATAAGCGGAAATCTGAATATGAAGAAAGATCAAATTTAAAGGGGCTAGAAGTGACAAGTGGAGAAAGTGATTATGTTGGTTGCCATTTGGGCTAATGAGAAGCAAGTATGGTATGACACATGGATCGAAAGCCATCCATTCATATTCCTTTTTAGGATAATGATCCGTGTGATAATTCTTAAGCCAATTACATATCGCCACGTCATCATTCTTTTTACAACAAATTCAAGGACGAAGGAGTGCTTTTCAGGAGAAGATTATAACACAAGAATTGCTCGCTTTTACCTCATAAACACACCCTTACCATTTAATTGTACTCAAAATCACTTAAACAATTTCCCCTAATTTTATGGTAACGTGATGAACCCTAGCACACGTGGCATGTTCTGATTTGCCGAGACACGTCGACAACACCACTCTTACTTCACTCCAACCTCTAAAAATAGATCCTCACATCCTCATTTCTCACACAGTAGCTATATAGTTTAGTTTATCATTTTCCATTTTCCCCAATTACTTTTCCATCAATCTAGTGTGTGTAAATTCATACATACTAATTAGTAGTTAGTAGTTGGTAGTTGAAGCAGTTATAACAAACTTGTAACCATTTTTAATTTAGTTCATTAAAATTCATCATATACTTACAAAATTCACAATCTTCTTTACATTCTTTGAATTCATATGTTGTGGATGATCTACAGCTTGTTTAAGTTGTTCACGTGTGTCACACCCCACCATGGCGGAATATGGGGCACGACGTATGGATATCATCACAACAATAGCGTGTCTATAGAGATAACTAAATGATATAAGAAATGTCGTAAATGGCGACACAAATGTCATGACAATATCTCAACATGCAGTAGTCTAGGTAAGTAGGTAACAGTCCTACCTCTTACCCAAGACAAACAAGTAACACAAACAAAACAAACATATAGGTGCCAACAGTATCACTTATTCAAAAAAAAAACATAAAGGTAAACTAAGAAGGAACGGGGATCTCCTTCTATATGCAATCCTAAGGCATCCAAGTCTAGCCACATCTATCCTCACGCTTAACCACATTCACACATGAAAGAGACACTAAAACACGTCAACATAAGGTTGGTGAGAGTCATAGGTTTAGACTCCAACGCCAAAAATAGTTATAAGCTGTGAATAACAACCATCAACAAAATAACATATGGACAATGTGTTACAATTATGTATTAACAACTAACATTCAAGATCAATCATTCCAAACCAAAATCCAAGGCCCACAGCCTTACCAAAAACCATGGTACCAAAGATGATCACACTATGTACCTATCACAAGGCCACTACCTTGTCATTATCCATTGGTCCCATAGACGATCACGCTATGTACCTATCCCAAGGCCCCTACCTTGTCAACATCCCCTTGGTACCAAGTCAAAACAAAATAACTGAGACGACACGTGTCCCCCGATCCAAATCATACACAATCAAGAATCAAATAGCAGTTAATCACATAATGTACACACAAGTCCATCACAAACCTTAAAAACATTCACAACATCAGTTTATAAATAACTCAACACAATGTCTCTTCCATCCCATCTGGAAGTCAAAATCAATAATAAACATGGGACTATGAAACTCACCTGATTGAGCTTCTCCAAATGTCCTCGCACTAGCAAAAAGCTAACAAACCAAAAACACGTAATCAATACATGAACCAACCACTAAAACGGCTCATAAACCTATGATGGACATCTAGCCTCCTCCTATATAAATACCTCATTTATATGATATAAGCATCTCATTACATCCCTCTATAAAGCGCTTAACTCCTTTTACTTCATAACACATCCCGTTAACATTTTACCCAAAACAATCCCGTTTTTCATACCTTAAACTATGGGTCGATCTCCCCCTTAAACATACCCATGATCTCTGTAAAAGGAATATTCATGCCCTTACATATGTTAGCTAATACCTCCCACTTGCCCTAACCTTAAAGCTACCGTTAAGGCCCCGATATATATATATATATATATATATATATATATATATATATATATATATATATATATATATATATATATATATATATATATATATATATATATATATATATATATATATATATATATATATATATATATATATATATATATATATATATATATATATATATATATATATATATATATACTTTTGTCATTCAAGATTTAGTGATTTTAAACATACAAAAAGTTTGTTATGATTAGGGGGTCTTACCCTAAACCACAACCTTAGCCCAAGTGCAGATACTTACTACAATATATAAACCATCTCTCATGTTCGTTAGAAGATCCCAATGCAACCCTAAGTGCCCCAAACAACCCAAAACTTAAAAAGAAAACAGGCTGACTTCAAAACTGTTTTGACCTCCGACTGTTGTAACCTGTTTTTGATCCACTTCCCGAACTCCAATTTAGTTCTCGTTTCTTGAATTGGAAAGCCATTTCAATTACCTTTTCAGGGATACTTGGATCGTAAAATAAGAGTTTGTAGAACTCCCAATATGATCAAAACAATTGACTCAAAATTCTGCCCAGTTTTTAAAAACGGGTTTAACTAAATTAACCTCATTAATTAACCCTAATCCCACTAATTAAAAACCCTAACTTATGTAATTATTATAACCTCATTATTATAACATTAATTTACTTTTTTTAAATTAAACCCTAACTTAATTCAATCATAAGATGATTAAACAAAACATAAAAACAATTAAATTAAAAAGGGTTAAGAAGATTTACCTTTGATTTATGAAAACCCCAAAATTTTATGAAGAACCCTAATATTTTTCCATTAAATTCGACCTAAGCTTGATCTCCAGGGAATTATGATGTGTTTTTAGTTAATAAAAGTCTTTATATAATTACCATACTAATCCTAGCCCAATACAGTGTGTAACACCCCATTTTGATAAATGGAATGTCACGCGTAATTATGGCGTGTCATCAAAGCATGCAAGGTAAATGTACTAAAACATACATGAACGTAGGGAATACCGGAATCAAACATCGGTTCCCAAACATAAGCCCAAAACATAATAAAGCAAAAGAAATGAATGAAAGACTACACAAGCATAAATATACGAAGGCAAAAGGAAAAGAAGTCTCTAGCAGCTTCCATCCTATGCGCGTCCTCCAAATGCTCGAGTCTTTCCTATGGTACCTGCCGTTTTGGGACATGGAAAGGAAAGTAACGGCTGAGCAAAACGCTCAGTGCACGGATATAGACATAGTATGAATGACAAAGCATAATAGCAGCGGAAATGTAACATGTTCATAAAACTGGTTTTATAGTTTGAAAAGCCTTATGTTTATCTTATGAAAACTGTTTAACATATTTTACCATTAGCCAATATAGGTCATGAAAATCCACCGTGCATGAATACTTGGAGGGGTGACCTCATCATGCAAATTAGAGGGGCTGCCTCTAATTTAATATACTGGTTTTTGGGTAGGAGGGATCAGCTCCTTGTGAAGGATGCAAGGCACACACCACATTCACCATGTAATCCTGAATAAAAACGTGTAACTAGGATGCACCCATACGCCCCACATGATAAATATAAATAAATGGCCAAAAGCTGAAGGGACGCCACGAGCAATCACTCCGCCGTGGTGAAGTCATAACATCAGTGCCTCTAATGTTATGGTTATGGTACCTCCATAACTAGGTGAAACTGGTCATTCATGTATATGGCTATAGGTAATCATATTTAAACATAAGCAAACAAACTTATACTTATACTACGGAAAACAGTTGGCTGCATACGGGGAATCCTAATAAGGAAAGAATGTCCATACTGAAAGGACGGGAATCCGTACCTTATGTCCAGTGAACGAACGGAAGAGAGAATCCTACTTCTGGATCACTAACGCTACATGAATACACACGTGTATAAGTATCGAATTACTGAATACGTATTGGGTTTTATGTCTTGTCTTAACTTATTTTATATGTTTTAAGTAATGTTTTACTGTTTTAAGCTTTAATCTGTGTTTATCTCATATTCTGATAAATCTGATTAAGTATTTCTGGTATTTCATGTATTATTATACTTACTGTGTAATAATAAGTAACTTTCCAAAAATAGCAGGTTTTTCCTAAAATAGAAGGTTTCCAAAAATAGAAAGTTACCAAAAATAGAAAGTTTCCAAAAATAGAAAGTTTCCAAAAATAGAAAGTTTCCATAAATAGAATTACTACTTAAAATAGATAAGTTTCTAAAAATAGAAAGTTTCCATAAATAGATATAAGCTGGTTAAATAAGCTAATAAATAAGCTTAAGTGTTTTCATGCTTATTTCTTAAGTCATATTATATAATGTGTAGTTTAATAGTTATTTCATGTATTTTAATTAAACTATAGGTTAAAGGCATTTAATTAAATATAATGTGATTTAATTAAATAAAGATATAAATACTTAGGTTAAACATGCATTATTAATTATATTAATATAACCTAAGTCATGAGAATTAATTAATTATAGGTCATGGTTTCAATAATTAATTAATTACTTAGTCTAAATTAACTAGATCAAAATACTTAGGTAAGATCATGTATTATTAAT
This sequence comes from Glebionis coronaria, assembly GCA_025667525.1. Lineage (NCBI taxonomy): Eukaryota > Viridiplantae > Streptophyta > Magnoliopsida > Asterales > Asteraceae > Glebionis > Glebionis coronaria. The sequence continues at coordinate 315,745,010 of CM046876.1, read as the reverse complement.
TATTAATAATAACCTAAGTCCATGTTTTAATTAAATTAAATTATATAGCATGTTAAATTAATTTAATTAACTTGAAATAAATAATCTTGTAATAATAAGTCGGGTTTTATTAATTTTATTTACCTTGAAAATTAATATACATGTTAAGGCTAATTACTTTTAAAATAATAACCCGAATCCATGTATTATTTTATTAAAAGCATCGAAAACCGAACCCGTGTCTTATTAATTTAAACGTAAAGCTCGTATTATGTTTTAAAATAAGCCGAGCCAAACAGCCCCCTTAATGTCTTTTTAAAACTGTTAGCCAAACACCCCTTTAAATCTGTTAAAACCAAAATCCAAACATACCCTTAACTGCCAGATCCTCCTGGCAGTTTTGAGTTCCCCCTGTCTGATTAAAATTCCCACCGGCAGGCTAGAAAGGCCAACCGTGGGTTCCCACTGTTAGAACAATTTCACCACTGGCGCAGCCAATGGTTTTTCCCCTGCTTGTTCTCCGTTTCCCCTGCTTGAGCAAACCAAGCCAAAACCCTAATTGGGTTGCGGCTGGTGGAATTAACTCACCACCGAGACTCATATGAGTTTCGGTTTGTGTGCCTTTCGAACCCAGCAACAAAACAACCGAAACCCTTTCACTTATTGCTATATGAACGTGTTTTTAACACCTTTAAAAGAATCAGATTGAAGATCAAACAAAAAAAGAACCTAGAAAATGAATTAGGGTTTACCTCGTTTTAGGGTTTAGGATATCAAACAATTGCATTCCTTGATCTCTGGATTGAAACACACGATCTAATCTTCCTGTTTCTTAGGTGTTGATCGCGGCAGGGAAGAAGGAGAAAGAAAACAAACAGCTGCTCATATTAGATTAGGGTTTATTGGATTTGTAATTTGTGTCGGCATAGAGAAAAACATAACCCCCGTCCCTTCTTTGTTTGTTATACACGGCCTAAGAGCAAAACACTTGGGCCTTGGGCCCAAGTCCCACTTCTTATCTCATTTGTCTAAAACAGCCCTAAAAACACTTGTACATTTTATTTAGTGCGCGACTTGTTAAAAGGTTACGTGTAATCCTGTCTTTTGTATGTCGTGTATTTTTATAGTTGTTGTTATACGTCTTTACACGTAGATATTACGTATGTAATTACTTGTTGTGTTAAATTAAATATACGAAATAATAATAATAATCGTTTAAATGTCCGTGATTACGTGTTACGTAGTCTACGTAATTTAATTAGTTTCCGATCGTGACTCAATATATTTATTCGTGTTCATAATAAATATATATCTATATACGTAATTAATATTAGTTCGCGTTTTAATTACGTTCGTGATTAATTAATGTTAAATACTTATCATGTGTTCGTACGTAATCGATACTTATCATGTTTATACCCGTATGTACTACTTAAATAATAGCACGTGAATGTGATCATACTATATAAGGAAGGTTTTTAATTAGTACGTACGATCCTATGGGTACTATTCATGGTAAAAGCATGCGGGTTTTACAACTCTTCCCCCCTAAAAAGAATAATTCGTCCCCGAATTATAGATAACGTAACTGAACGAGAAACATACCCGAATCAAACTGAGAGGGTACGTAAGATAAATTAACGTGCAGGTGACCTAGCAGAAAGAACGCGGAACGGGACATGTCTTAAAAGGACATGGAACGTGACGTGGCTGAAAGGACATATCTAATTGATAAGAGAAAACGGATTAGAAGTCCGGATGAACTTGTCCGTTCCCCAGTGGCTTCCCTCTTGGAACGGTTCCTTATAAGATCTTGACACGAATGATAAGTCTTGGTCCTCCTGACCTTGACTTGGAATACGAAGAAGTTCTTGGTTATCAACGTAAGGTAGATCCCCTAAATTCGATCGAGGAATAAGAATTAATGTGTAAGAGTAACTGAAACATTATGGTGCAAAACAATCCAACTTAACCGATAACTAGCAACGATGCGCGAGACATATAGAAACGTAGTACGTGAAAAATTTTGTACGTGATACGTGAAAAATTTTGAACGTGCTACGTGGAGATATGGCGAGTGTAGTATGAGTAAACATATCGTGATCCCTGATACGTGTAACATATCTTGATCATGATATGAGGAACGTGGAATGAACATGACATGTGAAACATATCGTGATCATAGAATATAATGGCGGTAACGACAAACACTAGAAGGTGAGACATAGATTATGACGAGAAACGTCTATCTGAGGATAGGCAGTTATACTAAACTTGGGTCTAGTCTCTCATGTTCTTGCAAACTTCCTATAATGAGAAGAAAATGAACGTAAAATCGTAAGCCAAAATACGATCATGAACGTGAATAGTGTCATGAACACAAGCGCGAAAGCAAATCGTGGAATTAGAATAAAGACGTGAAGTAATTTAGGAGTACAATCATGAATCTTTGTCTGACCCGATAACTGAGGAATTGCCAAGTGATCTGATGAGCCTTGGCTGGAACATGTCCGATCAATCTGTTGGTTCTGAAATCCTAATGGATGTGAGGATTCTGTAGACTTGATCAAACTGTTTGCAATAAACAGATAGCATCATGCTTCCTCTGAGTTTGCATTAATCTGGTAACCAAAATCCATGGAGATCTTGTCCCACTTTAGTTCACAATTTCAGATGATGAAAACATCCCAGTTTGTTGGTGTCCTATCTTAACCTGTTTGTATGACAGGTATGAAGATATGAACGTAACTGTATCTTGCTTCATCGAACTTGATACATAGGAGTTTGCGAAACTCTGAGTCTCTAAATCTAGACTTCTCCTAGCGTAGGATTTCCTAGAACACCTAATGTAGTGTATGGTTCTCTCCCTTACGCATAAACTGAGTCATGGTAAGATTAACCATAAAACCCATGTGATTCAGTGTGTTACTGCAATCAAACAGAATTAATATTGGAAAAAATTTCCAGGGTAGAATTTCTCTTGTCATAGAATTTGTAGCATAGTGCAGATAGGGTCTTCCTGTTCTTCTCTAGGCTTAGAGGAAATCAGGTTATCCTCAATGAAAACGCTGATGAATTTGTTTAGGAGTTCATGGGAACTCAATTTATTAAGTCCATAATGCTGTTGGAGCATTGATGAGACTAAATCAAAATCATAAATCTAGCATGACCGAGTCGTGCACGAATAGCAGTCACGGACATGTCCTGCTTTTTCAATCGTCACTGTTGGCAGCATGATCATGAGTTCGATCTTGGGAAAGTGATTAACACTTATACGGTTGATTGGACATGTCGTCAATACATGGAGGAGAATAACGGTCATGATTGGTGATTTGTTTAAGTCAACGGTAGTCGACACATAATCTCATGGTACCATCCTTCTCCTTGTAGATTCTTCTGGAATGTATGGGAAGACTTTGGAATAATCAACTGGTTATGCGTAAAAGGGACTTAAGTGGTCGTGTCTTACTGACAACTAGTAAATTTTAGCGACCATGGCTAACAACGCACATGCTTGTAAGCATAGATAATTTGTACCGATTTTCCCGATGGAAAATCAAGCTGAATGTATTCAGGAGCCTGAACATTACTGTATATAATTATGAATCGTAGCATGGTGTGCTGTTCATAGTACATAATTAGGATAAAATTCATCTCGCGTCTGTCCGAGGGAATGCGTTAGAAGCTTGGATCTCATCATTAAGCTGAAGGAAAACCTTCGTATACGTGGGAATACGAAAGGCGTCCTTCATGGTCATGAATATATGAAGTATGGTGAAAGAATGAAAGTGACCTCGGCAACGTGATAGTTCTCACTGATACGCCGATAATGATATTGAAATTCTTGTGGCGTGATTAATACATGGCACAACAAAATGGATATACCCTTGAAGGGTACCCTGAATTTCTTAGAAATGTTCCATAGTTGGACGTGAGTCATGTGTCTTGACTCGTGTCTTGGAACTATAAGCATGACATATGTCTTGACTGGTGTCTTGACATGTGTCTTCAGAAAGTATACGTGAGACATGTGTCTTGACTGATGTCTTGACATGCGTCTCGAGATGTGAAACAAATATAACTACAATATAAGATTATTATGCCAGAATTGGCGGATCGGTTGGACTACTGATCATTTGTATGTCTGATCACGTCCGCGGCCGGAGCCTCGGTTGCGATTTCTAGGATAGTTTCTGTCATAGTAGTGGTTACTATCGTCCTGTCTGTCAGTTCCATGACGGTCATTCTCATGACCGTGATTCATGTAGCTATTCAGCTGAGTGGCCGGCTGGTACCGGTTTGCACTCATATGGCTGAAATGACAGCTGAATGACGTATGACATGTAACTAAGAATTAGGGACAATGATTGATGGAAATCGTCTGATGGTGAAGCATCTTCTCGTCCAATTGCTTTGCTCCGACGCCTTTGTCTTCGTCTTGTAGGATCTCCAGGTTGTGAACAGCATCCGCATCTCGTAGCGTCTCCGAACGTCAGCAGCATCAACCTTTAGCAACATCTCCCAGTTATGAGCGGCATCAGCAATCTTGTAGAACATCAGCAATTGAAAATACGCCTGACGTGATTCAAAATCGACTAGCGAATACTCGTGCAGTATCGCAAGTGAAAAACACATGGATTTAGGTACGTGTAATACACATGGAATACTGTACATGGAGTACACGTTGAATGCACATGAAATGATCGGTATGGGGTCGATCATTTATCATGATCTAAAGAAAATATATCATTTAAACGGTTAGGAAAACCATCATGATAGCCTGGCAATGCCAATATATACCTCATTCTGGTTGCATAGAGAAACGCTAAAGTGTGGTTACACAAAATTCAACGATGATTTGCCTGACAGCATGATCAATGAAAACCAACCATGACTATCATAAAAGCAGAATTCAATGAAATCCAACAATGTCTTGCGGGACAACGTAAATAACAAAAGAGGCGTAAAACATAATCAACATGAAGACGGAATTATCATGAAGAAACATGAAACCATCTATCACGAAGGAATGTATAACATAATCAGCATGAAACTGAAGTTAACCATGACAGTATGAAGACATACTTGACATAAAAACATAATAACTTATGAGGGGACATGAAAAAAAAATTTATGCCAATTTAAATCACGAGAAAAATTTTATGCATGAAAAACAGTGCATGAATGCGTAATGTAGTTTATAAAACCTTTATATGTGCGAGGGAACGCCTATGGGTCGGTTCCAAAACAAAAGACATGGCGAGGGGACGCCTATGGGTCGGTCCCAAAATTAAAAGTTTCGATAAAGCACATGCGACTAAATAGGGCCAGTCCTGTATCAACCATTACTTAGTCATAATCCATACAACAATGATACATGAAACATAAATAAATGAAACTCATATGTCAAAACTTATCAGAAAAAAAATTTATGTGACTAATTATGAACTACTAGAGTTCAGTCCACATAGCCACAGTTCACGAGGAACATTATGCATGAAACAATGACACATAACTAAATATGAATGACGGTTGTCCATCCATATTAGCAAAATAATATCGACGAAAACATCAAGGTTAAAACCTCAAGGTGCTGAAAACATCATGGTTAAAACAACAATGCGCTGAAAACATCAATACGCAGAATAACAGACGTTGGCTTAGGAAGCTCCTGGTGACTACCCACTAGTCAAAGGTCGAGTTTTAGAGCCTACAGGTCGAATCCTTGGCTCTGATACCATAATTTTAACACCCCATTTTGATAAATGGAATGTCACGCGTAATTATGGCGTGTCATCAAAGCATGCAAGGTAAATGTACTAAAACATACATGACCATAGGGAAAACCGGAATCAAACATCGGTTCCCAAACATAAGCCCAAAACATAATAAAGCAAAAGAAATGAATGAAAGATTACACAAGCATAAATATATGAAGGCAAAAGGAAAAGAAGTCTCTAGCAGCTTCCATCCTATGCGCGTCCTCCAAATGCTCGAGTCTTTCCTATGGTACCTGCCGTTTTGGGACATGGAAAGAAAAGTAACGGTTGAGCAAAACGCTCAGTGCACGGATATAGACATAGTATGAATGACAAAGCATAATAAAGACTTAATAGCAGCGGAAATGTATAAGTCCTGGAAAACCTGGAACATGTTCATAAAACTGGTTTTATAGTTTGAAAAGCCTTATGTTTCTCTTATGAAAACTGTTTAACATATTTTACCATTAGCCAATATAGGTCATGAAAATCCACCGTGCATGAATACTTGGAGGGGTGACCTCATCATGCAAATTAGAGGGGCTGCCTCTAATTTAATATACTGGTTTTTGGGTAGGAGGGATCAGCTCCTTGTGAAGGATGCAAGGCACACACCACATTCACCATGTAATCCTGAATAAAAACATGTAACTAGGATGCACCCATACGCCCCACATGATAAATATAAATAAATGGCCAAAAGCTAAAGGGACGCCACGAGCAATCACTCCGCCGTGGTGAAGTCATAACATCAGTGCCTCTAATGTTATGGTTATGGTACCTCCATAACTAGGTGAAACTGGTCATGCATGTATATGGCTATAGGTAATCATATTTAAACATAAGCAAACAAACTTATACTTATACTACGGGAAAACAGTTGGCTGCATACGGGGAATCCTAATAAGGAAAGAATGTCCATACTGAAAGGACGGGAATCCGTACCTTATGTCCAGTGAACGAACAGAAGAGAGAATCCTACTTCTGGATCACTAACGCTACATGAATACACACGTGTATAAGTATCGAATTACTGAATACGTACTGGGTTTTATGTCTTGTCTTAACTTATTTTATATGTTTTAAGTCATGTTTTACTGTTTTAAGCTTTAATCTGTGTTTATCTCATATTCTGATAAATCTGATTAAGTATTTCTGGTATTTCATGTATTATTATACTTACTGTGTACTAATAAGTAACTTTCCAAAAATAGCAGGTTTTTCTCAAAATAGAAGGTTTCCAATAGAATTACTGCTTAAAATAGATAAGTTTCTAAAAATAGAAAGTTTCCATAAATAGATATAAGCTGGTTAAATAAGCTAATAAATAAGCTTAAGTGTTTTCATGCTTATTTCTTAAGTCATATTATATAATGTATAGTTTAATAGTTATTTCATGTATTTTAATTAAACTATAGGTTAAAGGCATTTAATTAAATATAATGTGATTTAATTAAATAAAGATATAAATACTTAGGTTAAAACATGCATTATTAATTATATTAATATAACCTAAGTCATGAGAATTAATTAATTATAGGTCATGGTTTTAATAATTAATTAATTACTTAGTCTAAATTAACTAGATCAAAATACTTAGGTTAGATCATGTATTATTAATTATTAATAATAACCTAAGTCCATCTTTTAATTAAATTAAATTATATAGCATGTTAAATTAATTTAATTAACTTGAAATATATAATCTTGTAATAATAAGTCGGGTTTTATTAATTTTATTTACCTTGAAAATTAATATACATGTTAAGGCTAATTACTTTTAAAATGATAACCCGAATCCATGTATTATTTTATTAAAAGCATCGAAAACCGAACCCGTGTCTTATTAATTTAAACGTAAAGCTCGTATTCTGTTTTAAAATAAGCCGAGCCAAACAGCCCCCTTAATGTCTTTTTAAAACTGGTAGCCAAACACCCCTTTAAATCTGTTAAAACCAAAATCCAAACATACCCTTAACTGCCAGATCCTCCTGGTAGTTTTGAGTTCCCCATGTCTGATTAAAATTCCCACCGGCAGGCTAGAAAGGCCAACCGTGGGTTCCCACTGTTAGAACAATTTCACCACTGGCGCAGCCAGTGGTTTTTCCCCTGCTTGTTCTCCGTTTCCCCTGCTTGAGCAAACCAAGCCAAATCCCTAATTGGGTTGCGGCTGGTGGAATTAACTCACCATCGAGACTTATATGAGTCTCGGTTTGTGTGCCTTTCGAACCCAGCAACAAAACAACCGAAACCCTTTCACTTATTGCTATATGAACGTGTTTTTAACACCTTTAAAAGAATCGGATTGAAGATCAAACAAAAAAAGAACCTAGAAAATGAATTAGGGTTTACCTCGTTTTAGGGTTTAGGATATCAAACAATTGCATTCCTTGATCTCTGGATTGAAACACACGATCTAATCTTCCTGTTTCTTAGGTGTTGGTCGCGGCAGGGAAGAAGGAGAAAGAAAACAAACGGCTGCTCATATTAGATTAGGGTTTCTTGGATTTGTAATTTGTGTCGGCATAGAGAAAAACATAACCCCCGTCCCTTCTTTGTTTGTTATACACGGCCTAAGAGAAAAACACTTGGGCCTTGGGCCCAAGTCCCACTTCTTTTCTCATTTGTCTAAAACAGCCCTAAAAACACTTGTACATTTTATTTAGTACGCGACTTGTTAAAAGGTTACGTGTAATCCTGTCTTTTGTATGTTGTGTATTTTTATAGTTGTTGTTATACGTCTTTAAACGTAAATATTACGTATGTAATTACTTGTTGTGTTAAATTAAATATACGAAATAATAATAATAATCGTTTAAATGTCCGTGATTACGTGTTACGTAGTCTACGTAATTTAATTAGTTTCCGATCGTGACTCAATATATTTATTCGTGTTCATAATAAATATATATCTATATACGTAATTAATATTAGTTCGCGTTTTAATTACGTTCATGATTAATTAATGTTAAATACTTATCATGTGTTCGTACGTAATCGATACTTATCATGTTTATACCCGTATGTACTACTTAAATAATAGCACGTGAATGTGATCATACTATATAAGGAAGGTTTTTAACTAGTACGTACAATCCTATGGGTACTATTCATGGTAAAAGCATACGGATTTTACACAATGTTTCCTTTTTCTCCTTTTTTTTTTTCCTTTTTTCCTTGTTTTTTTTCTTTTCCAACCGTATATTTCCTTTCCATATCCATTAAATTTCGTTTTTTTTTCTTTTTATTGTTTAATATTATGTTATTAACAATACCTTAATTTACCTTAATTTATTTCAGCTCCTAAAACCTCCAAAACCTCAAAACCGTAAAACTAGTCAAATTTACGCGTTTTACCGTAAAAGTCGTAAAATATACACTTTTAAAAAAATCTCAAATTTTGAAATAAAATTTATAACTAAGTCCTAAATGACTTAAAACCATCCCGAAAAATATCCATATGACTAATTACCTCCTCCGAGACCTGTAAATGTTAAACCGTAAATCGTAAAAATACGATTTTCTATAATACATATACGTATACGTAAAACCACTAAATAACACCATTTCACTTCATAGTCACAACCATGTGAGCTCATGAACATGAAATCATCACACATCGTTTCACTCACAAGGTACCCCGTACCGGAAACGATATCCAAACCACAATCTATACACACCAATTAGCACATAAACACGTAAAGACACGTAACTAGCACAAAATACAACTAAGTGACGAACCTCAAAACCAGGGTTGTCACATCACTCCCTCCTAATAGAAATCTCGTCCCGAGATTTACTCCTTAGAATCAAACACACAAACAACAAATCACGCGAGGATACTTGTTCTAAATGAACTCCTCTCATTTCCACGTGAACTTTAGTTCAAGTTTCAAAATACCACATATACAAACCAAAAATAATTAAACTCATTGCCAAACTCTTGACCTCACAGTCAATAAATCTCACAAGTGACTCTTTGATAAAACAAAGACTCTTATTAACACAAGTCCCGAATAACCGTACATGCAAAATGCATTCTCAAACAACCTTTACCAATCTCAATACATGAAACGTATCATGTATACAACTCATTCCCCCCCCCAGGTAATTCTATGCTCATATGCTACTGGTCCGATCTTTCCAAAGATCATAAATGGACCTACAAAACTCTACATCAACTCTTCCATTTTACCAAAACATACCACCCGTTACTATGGGTGAAACTCCCTACATAACTTTGTCACTAAATCTAGTGGTTTCCTCCTTTTCTACATAGCATCCCTTGTTGCTCTCATTCTGTCCACAAACACCATTACCACATTAGTAGCCTCTTTTACCAATTCTAGTCCACAATGGGGACAACTCACCCTATCCTTTCATATAGTGCCTCAAATGGCATTTATCGACTTCTAGTATGATAACTATCATTATATGAAAACTCAGCCACCGGTAATGAGTTTCCTAACTCAGTCTAAATCAATCACTCATGCCCTCAGTGTAACTCCTAAGGTTGTATAAATATCTCACTTGCCTATCCTTTTCCCAGTTAGCTGGATATACTCATATCCAATCATGTTCATCAACTCCCTTCAGTCCGTACCCCAAACTACTTAAAAATTCCAATTTTCTTACAAAGTGACCTATGACGGTCTTTCACATATCCATTAGTTCTTCCAATCCTAATCAACTTATGATCTATACACATCATCAAAAGGACGGTTATCTCAGTTAGACCAAGCCCTTCGTCCCTATGGCATATCAGACCTATAACTCCTCATCCATTCGATTATCGATACTAAGCCTCCCAAACAATCAGTATGGGTCAGTGCCATTTCCTTTTCCATACTACGACAGTATTAGTCTGCTTTTTGCTTTATTCTACTCATTAAACTCTACCAAAGTTTTACCTTCGATTCCTATCTCGACCTATTTCATTCATGCTTCGCTTCTATACACACTTCCTTCTTCTTCCTCAACTCCTACCATACATCACGATGTGATGCTTCCCCTCGTTTCTTCCCTTGCCATAATCCTTCATAAGGCACTCCATACATATTAGTCTAACCTTTACGCAAAACCCTCTATTACATCACATCCGTACGCAATTCTTCCAACTTCTCAACTACGTGCCTTCTCATTCCTCTTGAAATATGAGATGAATTAGTCAGTCTATCGACTATCACCCATATCTCTTCGTACTTATTCCTCCACCCCACTATGTATCCCGTTCACCAACTTCGTCCTTACATCGCCCCTTTCTAAGCTACTCCTATCTACGTAGAAAGTATAGTCTACGTCCCTTTCTCCATATGATTGTCCAAGCCACGCAACATACATGTTGACGCGTTCTCTGCTTTAGACAACTCAACTCGTGCAACCTACATCCTTCATCCAAACCACCCTAATACGTCATCCATATAGTTTAAGTTCGTCTCAGCTTCACTTCATTCTTCTTATTCCATGTCTTGTCAACCATGCTTGCCTTTCCCAGATGGTACTTGGCCTTGCAATTTTTCTTTCATCACTTAACTCCACCCATCACCTTTGCCAAATGTTCAATCAAGATGATTGAATATGTGTTCGAGACGTTCATGATCCGTATAGATCATTCTCCACGTCTCGTACACCAAATGCCTCTAGCATTCTAGGCAGATATAACAGTCCAGCTCCACTAACTAAGTCTATCCAGTTCTTCCAAATCTTCAGTTCCTGCAACGTATAAGCGATCGCCTTTCTTTGTCGTCCTCGTACGCGTCCAAATCCTTGCTCCACGTATCGTCATGCTTCGCGAATTCATTCAGTCCTTCCGATAATGCCACGATCGGCTCATTATCCAATCCACTTCTTCAGCCTCCAAAATGCTTCCTCATCCTTCTTCACTTCACCCCTTGCTGGTTCCATGACATGCCATCATCTCTAACTACTCATCATGGTAGACTTAATACTAAAACTCACACTTGAAAATCTCACGTATAATTCCACTCCAAAACCAACACATACTTCGCCTCACTCTCCTTCTCAGATTTGAGTAGATCAAGATGTCGTCGATGCTCCCGATGACAACTCGTTTATACACGTTCATGCACACTTGGTTCATTGACACCATGCAAACCGCTAGTGCTTTGGCGAAGCCAAATGCATAACCATAAACCCAAAGCGTTCATACAACACCCTTAGCAGTTTCAACTATGTCCTCCTTGCACCCTCTCTTAGCGGCAATACGAATAAAATCCTACCTCGTTCTACTTGCAAAATTCTACACGCATCTTAAAAGACCAATGCTTCCTCTCATCAGACCACTCAATCGCTTTCAACATCCAATCTACTACTAAGCAACTCAACTTTTACCTTGCATCCGATGCAATTTCTAACAGCTCTTGTTTTTAAATCACTCCATCAACGATTTGCCTTGGAAAGGCACTAACTGCAACTCCTCTCACTTCTCCTACTTGCTCTATTTATGGTTCTACCTCACACTAATATGCAAACCTTCTAAATTTCAGGAAATTTTCGGAAAACTTACATGCCCTACGAACAATCATAAATACCTTTGAGGTATTGTGTCTGTTGGAAATTCACTTTATGCGACGACATTTAAGAATTCCCATTAGTTATCATAGTCGCACACGCTTAGACTAGACTAGGAACGTTGTATAGTTTAAGTAGCGTGTGTGACTATATATACCCCTCCTAGGCTTCCAGGGAGGGGTGTTGCTTGTGTCATTTTCTCATTTTTAATACATTTTCTATTTTACACACAACCTCTCTTCTCTCTCAACAATGGCTACCACCACCATCTACCACCATGTTAGACCACCGGATCACAAATAGCAAATCCACAATTGGCATCAGAGCCTCGATTCAATCCTTGGATCGTGTTTTTGTTTATGATTTGGTGGGTCTAATTTTTTTATGTCTCGATCTAATAATTTTTTTTGTCACGATGGTCAATTTTTTTTTATTACTATCTTTAACCATGTCATTGTCACAAGATACAGTTATCATTGAGTAGTCATTGGTCTAAGTCTCATATTCATTCATGGTCAAAGTCTGCTCTGTTATGGTATTGTTTCTGGGTTTCTTTATTCTTTTTATGCAGACTGATAAGATCCAGATAACAGATCCATTTTTTTCGGAAAAATAGGAAAATGGGTCAAAACCCTTTTCCGATGGGGATTTAGATGGGGATTCCGATGGGGATTCAGATGGTGATTCCGATGGGGATTCCGATGGGGACTCCAATTATGCTTATTCCGATGGTTATTCGGATGGTCATTCCGATGGTTATTCGGATGGTCATTCCGATGGCTATTCGGATAGCCATTCCGATGGGGTGTTTGTTTGATTCCGATGGATACTTAAACACATTCCGATGGAGACTACAAAACATTCTGATGGTGCATAAATTTTTTTCTGAAAACATTGCTTTGACTCAAAAACAAAAATATTCCGATGCAAATGAAAGCTTTTGAGGACTCCACTTGTGAACCAAAAATTTAACCGAGACCAACCCATTCAGCCTTATCACTCCAAACCAAATCCAACATACATCTATCCTAAGCCCTTCGTCTCCTAACCCATCTAAACATCAACAAGAATCAAATCTAAAACATAACATAAATCAAGATCTCAGATTCAATTTTTGAGTGTTTGCACTTGCATGCCAATATCTATCAAGATCTGGTACACGAATGAAACCACTCATCATAGATCTTTGTTGGGGATAACCCATCTTTTTATATACGAAAATTATAGATGATTCGTAACATTTATTGTTGCAATCTCTCATTTTTTTTCAAGTGTAAAACCGAACATGCATCATAAACCTGTCCTTCATCTACGAAATTAAAGAAAGATTTATAACAAGTTTGTTATTATCTTTTCTTTGTTTCGATTTATCAAACGAAATCAAACATGCATCAAGTTATTACCTACCCGAGATCCTTCAACAGATCTTGTGGTCGTGCGTTTGATACACAAACGTGTGTTTTCTGATTTCAAATCAAGGTTACACAAACGTTAAGATGGAGATATTTGGAAGGAGATTCGTTTGGAGGTCACATCCTAGGGGATTAAATGTGAGATGGAGATATGGGATTAATGATTTTATGAGATGCGTTTGGTTAATTTGATATAAAAAAGATTGTATGCTGCGTTTTTAGATCGAAGATGAGTGATGAGATTGATTTGTTTATGGTTGTTTTCGTTTTGATAATACAGACGGTAGGTGTAAGATGAGATGGGGGCGGATGTTTCCAGGTTGAGAGGATTTTTTAGATGTTGGCTGATAAGTTGTGTGATATGAAATGTGTGGTAGGCGGTGAAAAGTATTTGTAGGATTAGGTTCATTTGACCTAATATTTTGGTTAAGCTTATTTATAGCTAAGATGGATCGGGTTATACAATTCTTCATGAGCTGGCATACCATTGGACCTCACGTGGGCTTCTTACTTTTGAGTTTTGCTTGACGTGTGTTGTCAAATGGATTTGGGTCGTGGTATATTGATAATGTTCGGGCCAATCACCATTTACCGAAGTAACATAAGTCCAATTATGCTTAATTTTATATCACAATTTTTGTCAAGACTTACCAAATTTGACATAAATTATGATAGTGAATGGGGGATTGGCTTATAGTTATAAAATTATCGGAATTTAAAAGTGACGTGACAAATGTGACGAGAATTTATTTGAGACGAGACCAAGAAAAAATGGGCGATTTTTTAGTGACTACAGAATTTTTTGGATCGGGTATTAATTATTTGAAGATGCAGATGGATTTTTTGAAGGCGTGTACTTATTTTATCTTTCAAATATAACTTTCTCGTGCTTAATCTTAGAATGAAGACTTGTTTATCTAGTTTCCGGGTTTAGGGTGGTTGGTTGATGACTCGGATAACTATCACTTAAAGGGGTTACATTGTTGTACTCAGTGTCACGCGCTTAGTCGACGTGGATAATTTCAAGAGGTGTTGTGCTTATAGACTTCTTCAGTGATGCATTGAGTACTTAGAGATTTCTCCACCGTTCTTCATTCAACAATTGTGCAAGCTTAAGTCACAAGATCGAAGGATTCTTATTCAGTTTCACGTTTGATGTATCTGGTTCATTCAATCAGTGGTCACTTCATATTGCTTTCACGTGGGTTGGTAAAGTTGGCCATGGAGAGTTTATGAGTAGAGATTTCCGATCAACAGCTGATTCTCACAAAATATATAATTCAGCTTATTTATTATTCTCACGAGATTTCAGGTTCATGTGCGTACGATTTATTGATGGTTCCGAGTTTCGAAACCATCATGGGGGAAGAAGAAGACACATTGAACGCACAACGAGTACACGTGATGAACTTCATACCTTCTTTTTATTTGAAGACATTCCGGGATGACATTTGTCATAGCCGCAGAGAAAATCAGTGTTTTAACTCGTGGCGTTATCAATCTCTAAACGGTACACTACTGATTCGATGTTTAATTGTTTGGTTGTTGCAATTATTCATCATCATTATCCTATATGCATTCCCGGGACTTAACTGACTCTGGTGCATCTCCGGAAGAAGATATGTGCATTTTCGGGACTTAATTGACTTTGGTGTTACGATATCAACTTCATGAATGGGATAAAGTGTCTACTTTAGTATTTGAGCTTCATACTTGGGATTGATTTACTTTCTTCAACTATGTGGGGGAAGAAATGTCTTGATTCTTTCTGGTATGCATAACTTGAACTCTCAGGGGGAAGAAAAATTCAGAAGAATTATTCAAGCGTGAGAAGAGAAGTTGTTGATCTACTTGATGTGCCCCTTACTTTCAATCCATCTTAGCAACGTTATCATGTTATATGATGGGATTTGCTTGTTAGATTCCGTTGTGCGCTTAATCATTCTAAGCTTTATTGAAAGCTTTGAAGTTGCTTACGAGGATTGTCGGTTTAGGGGGAAGCTATTTAAAAGCTTCTACATCAAGTTTATGTGGCATGAATTAGGGGGAAGTTAATTCAGAAGCTTCTCCTTAACCAGAAGTGTATGGGTTACTTAGCTCGTGCCGTTACAGTATTTCTTCTACAAGTTACTTTAAAGATGAGTCGTTTTGAAGACGAAGGCCTCAGAAGACTTCATCAGCATTGGACGCTTCATGAAAGCTCTTGTTCTTAATCATTATGTACTTGTTAGGAAGAATATTGTAAGGAATTCTACACGTCGTCCCATGAGGGAAGATTGTTGGAAATTCACTTTATGTGACGACATTAAGAATTCCCATTAGTTATCATAGTCGCACACGCTTAGACTAGACTAGGAACGTTGTATAGTTTAAGTAGCGTGTGTGACTATATATACCCCTCCTAGGCTTCAAAGGAGGGGTGTTGCTTGTGTCATTTTCTCATTTTTAATACATTTTCTATTTTACACACAACCTCTCTTCTCTCTCAACAATGGCTACCACCACCATCTACCACCATGTTAGACCACCGGATCATTAATAGCAAATCCACAGTATCCCCTTCCAACACCCTCTATGGCACGTTACTTGTGCTAGTATCCCACAAATCTCTATTCATCTCCTTGGTACTCTAAAGAGACCTCATGACCACATTAGTTCGTCTACGAACTTTTAACTCTTTCATCCCCACTAAGGGCATTCCGACCATTCTCCCAGGGCCACCTACTTAATCGTGTAGGCACGACCAAGTCTTTCATATTACCACTTCAATGCTCTCAATCAATACTAAACCAAAACTACATCCTGAATCCACCAGATACGATCAACGAATCAAACCCACGGATAACTAACGACATTTCACGTGCACCAGTTAAAACAAGTCAAAAACCATGAGACTCAAAAGAAAACTCAAACCCAAAACGTGTATCAATTCAAAATGACCCATGACAACGAAAAATAATCCAAGAAACACCCAATGGCAACCAAACATATTACGCCCCGCGACATATTATTTAAACCGTGCAAAAGAGCGACCTTTCCAAAAGAATATATATCTTTTTTTTATATATTATTACCTCCCACATCTATGTAACTCAAACAATCTACAAACAACCCTCAAAAACTCAACTCAAAAACTAGGTACCCCGTGCATCTCAAATCATAAAAATAAACTATTATTCAAACTCAACCTTTAACCCGACACTTGTACAATAATTTAGGCCAAGATACTGACCTCCCATGACTATACATTCTGAATATTTGAAAAGTACGTTCCGAGTACATAATTTTAGGCTTTTGAATCATCCAAAAAGCTTTAAAAACGAACAAGTTATGACCAAAACAGTTTTATATTAATGAAAGGTAAAATTTTAGGTGAAATCTTCATAAACTCAATTTAAACTTGTATTAATAATTATAAATGACATAAATCGGTTAAACCAATTATATAAACTATGTAAGTAGAAAGAAATACTTCGCCTAATTTTCAAAGAAAGTCTTTTAGAATTTGAAATATATAAGTGTTGATTAAAAATAAATCTTATGTTACATCTTGTTTCAAACACGAATCCAACACCTTACCCTTATTTTACCGAATACAACCAACCATCTAACTCAATATATACCGACCAAAAGAAATGCAAGACCCAACACAAAAGATTGCATTATCTCAAAGAAATCCCACGTTATTTCAATAGACTTGAAACCAACCACACCATTTTAAAACGTACACGTGAAATACGTAACTCAAGAATACGCTACAAGACACACTTCAAAAGAATCAAAATGTCGTTGAAACTCCACCAAACTCGAGCTCTAATAAATTGTTTAAACACAAGAGAGTACTAGGTACGTTCAAGTTATAATAACTACTGAACGACCGTAAATCATAACATCTACTAGTATATATACATCCGCATATGTATACCTATTGAATCCCCCAAACATACTCGTTATCATACACGTCAAGTCAATCAATCGCTTTATACGCTCGTTTTTTCCATACGAGTAATCACCATCTCACCGTGCCACAACAAGGCATAAAGCCCACCTCCAAAACCAAACCATATCGTGTGACCCCATAATCACACAACACAACTATAACCCAAAACATATAACACAAAAAGAATAATAGCCATATCATAGGCAGCCATTACATAAACCCATATATAATACGTATACCCAAATTCTACATCTCATCATATACAAGCATGTACTAACCCTGTTTCATGCAATCATACTTGAGAACCTATTGAAGTTGTGGTACTTGTATAACTATGTTGGCCACCATACTTATACAATTACCCTTTCCCTAATGTACTCCCTCCTATGATGACACTTATAAGAATCAATACAACATATAACACATAAATCCATCTACTCACATAAGCTCATAACCACATAAACAATAAAGTCCAAAACTCCATCTATTAAAATAACATAGTAAAACTCTTGAAATACAAAAATCCATAGTCTAGCTAAAACAGTCTAGACTAAATCCAAAGCGAAAACATAATCAGTTATAACTCATATCTCACATAAGAGTGGAAACAGCTTAAAATCCTTCATATCCACCTACTCCTACTAACTCGAACCACCACATGATTCTTAGGGAACATGACTTAAACATCAAAGGAAAAATACTATACCTCAGGTACATAAAATAACCCAACAAAAGGTAGAAACTACCATGTACCAAATTATGTACTATAATGTACAATTTAAGCAAAATACAACAATGACTAGCGTGGACGATTATGGTTCAACCCGCACTAGTCACAAATCCGAAAAGAAAATAACATGTGACTAGGTATGAACATACTACGGTTCAATTCATACTAGTCAAAACATCGCAATAAATAACATCCAAACACATCAATTAATATAAAATGCACACATACTCCTATGACGCCTATATGCAGGGACCCTTAAGCTATAGACTAGGCTACGCGACTAGGCAACCTAATTCTCTATAACCATTGTATCTGATACCATTCAGTCACACCCCACCATGGCGGAATATGGGGCACGACGTATGGATATCATCACAACAATAGCGTGTCTATAGAGATAACTAAATGATATAAGAAATGTCATAAATGGCGACACAAATGTCATGACAATATCTCAACATGCAGGAGTCTAGGTAAGTAGGTAACAGTCCTACCTCTTACCCAAGACAAACAAGTAACACAAACAAAACAAACATATAGGTGCCAACAGTATCACTTATTCAAAAAAAACATAAAGGTAAACTAAGAAGGAACGGGGATCTCCTTCTATATGCAATCCTAAGGCATCCAAGTCTAGCCACTTCTATCCTCACGCTTAACCACATTCACACCTGAAAGAGACACTAAAACACGTCAACATAATGTTGGTGAAAGTCATAGGTTTAGACTCCAACGCCAAAAATAGTTATAAGCTATGAATAACAACCATCAACAAAATAACATATGGACAATGTGTTACAATTATGTATTAACAACAAACATTCAAGATCAATCATTCCAAACCAAAATCCAAGGCCCACAGCCTTACCAAAAACCATGGTACCATAGATGATCACACTATGTACCTATCCCAAGGCCACTACCTTGTCATTATCCATTGGTCCCATAGACGATCACGCTATGTACCTATCCCAAGTCCCCTACCTTGTCAACATCCCCTTGGTACCAAGTCAAACCACAATAACTGAGACGGCACGTGTCCCCCGATCCAAATCATACACAATCAAGAATCACATAGCAGTTAATCACATAATGTACACACAAGTCCATCACAAACCTTAAAAACATTCACAGCATCAGTTTATAAATAACTCAACACAGTGTCTCTTCCATCCCATCTGGAAGTCAAAATCAATAATAAACATGGGACTATGAAACTCACCTAATTGAGCTTCTCCAAATGTCCTCGCACTAGCAAAAAGCTAACAAACCAAAAACACGTAATCAATACATGAACCAACCACTAAAATGGCTCATCAACCTATGATGGACATCTAGCCTCCTCCTATATAAATACCTCATTTATATGCTCTAATCATCTCATTACATCCCTCTATAAAGCCCTTAATTCTTTTTACTTCATAACACATCCCGTTAACATTTTACCCAAAACAGTCCCTTTTTCATACCTTAAACTATGGGTCGATCTCCCCATTAAACATACCCATGATCTCTGTAAAAGGAATATGCATGCCCTTACATATGTTAGCTAACACCTCCCACTTGCCCTAACCTTAAAGCTACTGTTAAGGCTCTGATATATATATATATATATATACTTTTGTCATTCCAGATTTACTGATTTTAAACATACAAAAAGTTTGTTATGATTAGGGGGTCTTACCCTAAACCACAACCTTAGACCAAGTGCAGATACTTACTACAATATATAAACCATCTCTCATGTTCGTTAGAAGATCCCAATGCAACCCTAAGTTCCCCAAACAACCCAAAACTTAAAAAGAAAACAGGCTGACTTCAAAACTGTTTTGACCTCCGACTGTTGTAACCTGTTTTTGACCCACTTCCTTACCTCCAATTTAGTTCTCGTTACTTGCATTGGAAATCCACTTCAATTACCTTTTCATGGATACTTGGATCGTAAAATAAGAGTTTGTAGAACTCCCAATATGATCAAAACAATTGACTCAAAATTCTGCCCAGTTTTTAAAAACGGGTTTAACTAAATTAACCTCATTAATTAACCCCTAATCCCACTAATTACAAATCCTAACTTATGTAATCATTATAACCTCATTATTATAACATTAATTTACTGTTTTTAAATTAAACCCTAACCTAATTCCATTATAAGATGATTAAACAAAACATAAAAACAATTAAATTAAAAAAGGTTAAGAAGATTTACCTTTGATTTATGAAAACCCCAAAATTTTATGAAGAAACCTAATATTTCTCCATTAAATTCGACCTAAGCTTGATCTACAGGGAATTATGATGTGTTTTTAGTTAATAAAAGTCTTTATATAATTACCATACTAATCCTAGCCCAATACAATGTTTCCTTTTTCTCCCTTTTTTCCTTTTTTCCTTTTTTTTCTTTTCCAACCGTCTATACCCTTTCCATATCCATTAATTTCGTTTTTTTTTCTTTTTATTGTTTAATATTATGTTATTAACAATAGCTTAATTTACCTTAATTTATTTCAGCTCCTAAAACCTCCAAAACCTCAAAACCGCAAAACTAGTCAAATTTACGCGTTTTACCGTAAAAGTCGTAAAATATACACTTTTAAAAAAATCTCAAATTTTGAAATAAACTTTATAACTAAGTCCTAAATGACTTAAAACCATCCCAAAAAATATCCATATGACTAATTACCTCCTCCGAGACCTCTAAATGCTAAACCGTAAATCGTAAAAATACAATTTTCTATAATACATATACGTATACGTAAAATCACTAAATAACACCGTTTCACTTCATAGTCACTACCATGTGAGCTCATGAACATGAAATCATCACACATCGTTTTACTCACAAGGTACCCCGTACCGGAAACGATATCCAAACCACAATCTATACACACCAATTAGCACATAAACACGTAAAGGCACGTAACTAGCACAAAATAAAACTAAGTGACGAACCTCAAAACCAGGGTTGTCACAACGAGTTTCTGTTTGAAGATATTATTGGTGTGATTGAAATTCTGTTTAATTCATATGGTTGAATATGAACTGCAGTTTTATAGAAGCTTGTAGTAGGGTAGTTTGAGTTTGACGCCGAGATAGTGTGATTTTTACTTGATGCCATTCTATGGTAAAGTTGATTCAGCATTCGATTAGTAGTAGCAGTTTATTGAATCTTGATGGAGCCTAGTTGTTACCAGTTCTTGAAGGTTGTAGCAGTGTTCTTTGAAGATTCAAATAGCATTGATTGAAGTGATGATGTTCTCTTTTAGTTGCCAATGGTGGAATTCAAGTCTGCTGGGATTAATATAGAAGTAGCAGGGTACTTGTTTTGATACAAAGCTCAAGTATTGTATCTTTTTAGTGTAGTCTTCATCAGGAAGCAACTACATCAATAGAGGCTTGGATGAAAATGGTTAAGCACTATTTTACTGTTTAAAATCCTTAGTTGTATCTTTATAGTTGTATTATCAGTGAAACTGTAGCTTTAATATTTTTGTAATGCTTCTCTGAATTGCCTAATGATCTATTTGCATCTTGTGTTGCTTGATTTCCATTTATAGTTGCTGAATATTAGCTCATGTTTTGTTAACTAGTGTTTGGGATTGCATTTTAAGCTGATTTTTTTGTTAAGTATAGAATTCTACTTGTTCAAACTAGGGGGTCCTTTTGATAACTCTAAATTTAGCACATTACAAATAAATAGTCAACTTAGTTAGTTAAAAAGGCAATCTGTCATAAAAATAGTATGGGTCAGAATTCATAGTTTGATAAGCTGTTTTCAACTCTAATTTTCTTCTTGCACAATAGGACCTAGACTATGAATCTTAGTGTTTTAGAAACCTCATACAAGTAGCTCTAAGTTTGTAGTTAAGTGTTTTATATCAAACTTAATAGATAAGCCATAGATTAGCCATAAAAGTAGCTTTTTGGAAACTTTTTAGTACAAGTTTATGATAACAATCTGTTTTCATTAATTCAAGCATTCTAGTTTATTTATATTGTTAAAAGTAGTTAAAAAGTAGCCTACAATCGGTTTTAAGTTAATTGAAAGTGTTTTAGAAAAAGTCAAAAAGTCAACATAGTTCAAATAAGCTCTTTTTGGCTTATTAGTGCAAAACTGCTTAGTTTGTTAGTCATTTTTGGATTTCTTATTTAGACCTCATTTTTCTCAGCCATTTTACGGTTTTTATAAAGATCAGTACATTTGGATTAGTCTTGATGCGATTTTCAAATAAGTTTATATTTCCAAAAACTGAATAAGCTATTTTAGCTTAACATGTGCAACAAGCTCACGTTTCCCTAGCTTATTTTCAATATAAATCATTTTGACACAAGTTCCAGCTTAATTGGTTCGCTAAAACTCGTTTTCTAGCTTAATTAGAGCTTATAGCCCGTTTTGATTAAAGATCTTGTAAAAATTTCACTTTGGTCCCTAGGTTTTAATGAGACTGCAATTATACATAGTCTCATCGTCCAAATCGGGCTTAAAATGTATAAAATATCATAAAATACCATAAAATATGCATGTTTTTGTTCCTTGTGTATTTTAGGAACGGATATTGTGAAATCAACAAAAGATCAAAATAATCAAGCAAAAACAAACAAGGGAAACGAAGCCGCACAAAGAACCGGACCCGAACAATGAATTTACAAAGAAGTCCTTGAAGTTTGAAGATTTCTTAATAATGTGTTGATCCCAAACTTAGATCGGTTTATCTTTGTATTAACGAGACTGAATCAAGTATAATACATAGAGAAACTTTGTGTTTGAAACAATTCTAAGTACTATGTGGAATTAATACTTAGAATAAAGAACGATTGTATACCAAACTTTCAACTTGATTACTAACGATTACTGCTTACAACATGATTGAAAGTGTTATTGAAACATAAACCCAAAGGTCTCCTTTTATACACATAAGGAGCCTTGTACATTAAGCTATCATATCAACTCTATTAGGAAGATATCTAAAGATAAACATAACAAATTACAATATTCGTATACATCTTCCTAACTTAACAAACGTGTTGAATTTGACAACTAACAAGTCTTGACAGTGGCTTGATTCTTCTTGTCTACGCCTAGTCTGTCAGCGGCTTGATAACACCTTGTCGGTGGCTTGATTTTATTTGTCAGTGGCTAGATGACTTAGCTAATTTTATTCCCAACAATCCTCCCCTAAACTTGATATTTACCCTAATCATCAAGTTTCTGAATAAAAACAAAATGTAGAGAGGATTCTTACAAATAAACCTATTCTTCTTTAATTTGTGAATGAATAAATTTCAGAAAGTCAACACTGATGTTACTAGTGTAGTCAACATTGAGCTTAGTACAAATCATCTTCTTCAACAAGTCTTGTGGTAGTGGATAAACCTGATCTACCAACAAAATACGGCTGAACAATACGCTCAGTAAACGAATATAATGACGTGACATGAATAACTAAAACATAAGTAAAAGACACGAAATGCAGCAGAAAATGTGTAAGTCTTGGAAAACCTGGAATATGTTTTATAAGTTGGTTTATATCTAAAAAGTATTATGCTTAAACATGAAAATTTAATTTAAATGCCAAAGAGCTCATATAGGTCATGAAATGTATCAACCTGCATGAATACACAGAGGGGTGACCTCGTCATGCAATTAGAGTGGTAAACTCTAATTATATTAGTCTGGGTCGAGGGATCGGCTCCAATGTAACGGATGTAGAGCACACACCACAGTCACCTTGTAAATCTTCAAAACATGTTCTAGGATGCACCCATACGCCCTACTGATAATAATAACAATGGCCAAATAACTGAAAAGGACACCGCAAGAAATCACTCTTGTGGCGGAAGAGTCATGACATCGGTGCCTCATGTGTCATGGTTATGGTACCTCTATAACTAGGTGAACATGGTCATGCATGTATATAGCTTAGGCAATTTAAAATGTTAGCATGGCAATTACTGAAAAGTTTCATGACATGTAAACTACTGGGGAAAACATATGGCAGCAAACGGGGAATCCTAATCATGCATAGAAAGAGAATGTCCTTACTGAACGACGAAATATCCATACCTTATGTCCAGGTTCAAATGAAAGATGAAAAGCGGAAGATACTACTCCCACTTCACGAGTGCTACATAATAAAGGACGTGAATGAGTTGTATGTTCATGTATAACTTACTGATTCTTAGTTTACTTTACTTGTTCTTGACTTGTTCTACTTGTTCTAGACTTGTTTTACGTCTTCTTGACTTGTTTTACTGTTTCATGTTTAATTATGTATTTCATAGTGTTTAATGTGTTCTTGATTAACGTATTTCATGTTTCATTTGTTATTATACTTGATGTTTCATAATGAGTAGCTTTCTAAAAATAATAGGTTTCTATATATAGTAACTTTCCAAAAATACCAGGTTTCCATATATAGCAACTTTCCAAAAATAGTAAGTTTCCAAAAAATATAAAGTTTCCATAACTAGTAAGTTTCCAAAAATAGAAAGTTTCCATAAATAGTATGTTTTCATAAATAGCTTGTTTCCCTAAATAGTATGTTTACATAAATAACATATTTCCATGAATAGTATGTTTCCACAAATAGTAATAAGCTTGTTTAATAAGCATATGATATAAGCTTAAGCTTAATGAACATATTTTATAAGTCATGATTAATTAAATGTCATATAGTAAAGTTTAATTAATAAATAAGATAGCATGTCATAATCTTATAGTTAATTATTAATTAATAATATAACATGGTTTAAGTGATTATTAATTAATAAAGCATGATATTCAAGTTTACCTTAAACTTGATAATTAAATAATTAAATTAAAGGTTATAATTAATTTAATTATATCATGGTTAAAATGTAATAAATTAAATAAGCTACGTCCAATTTTAATTAAACTAAAATATGCCATGTTATCTATCATGAATAATTATATAAATAATTATTATAAGTGTATGGTTAATTAATTTAATGTGCCATGTAAATTTCATGAATAATTAACCAAAATAATGTTGAAAATACGTTTTTACGTATTTAGGAAGGATCGGCCACTCCAATGATATATACGTAGTATGGGCTCGTGATCTAATATGTAATAGTATAACCCATAAAGCCCACATGTAGGGTGGGATAAATATACCCCCTCCTAGCATGTTAGGAGGGGTTGTTGATTCTCATTTCATCAATCATACATCTTTCTCTCCATCCTCTCCTTTCTCTCTCTAACTTTCTCTCTCTAGTTCTTCATCGCTCTCCCTCTCTTTAGACCATTACAACAAATAGACAATCCAAGGATTACGTGGACCTACAAATGATATCAAGAGTCATGGATGATTGGTTTGTTCTTGTGTTTGTTCATCATTGATTTTGGTGGGTTTTGATCGAAAATCATTTGATCCAAATTCTTTTTTTGTATTTTTATGGAATAATCTTGATACAAATTATCTACATAGTTGTGGTAGAGATTTGGTATTGTTACTTTGGTTAAAAACACAAATTTTTTGGGTGTTTGGATCATTTTTTGGCTTAAAATCTCGAATTGGGTGTGTTTGATCCGAAAAAGTGGAAATTGGGATATTTTGTACTATTGTGACACTTATTCCGTCGCAATGGCTAGCGTTTACATATTGCGACACTTTTTACGACGCATATTGCGACAGATGTTGAGCTATTGCGACAGATTTTGAGTTATTGCGACAGCTTTTGCTATTATTGCGATAGGTGTTGGGATATTGCGATAGATCTGTTATTGCGACGAGTTTGTGACATTGAGACAGATTATTTTTTCATATTGCGATGGTTACTTTTTCAATATTACGATAGTTATTTATTGTTGTCATATTGCGAGGGTCCCATTTTTATTCATTGCGACAGTTCAACCGTCTCAAACACAGCCTAGATCATTAGACTCTAATCCACTCTAACGAATCACTCGACTCTCATCTGACTCACACCAACTGACTCATCTGACTCATCTCGACTCGACTCATCTGACTCATCTCAAAAGACTCACACCATCAAAAGACCTGTCTCAACACTAACTCATTCAAGACTCGACTCAACAAACCAACACCGACAAACAACCTAGATTCGACTGATAACTTAGCCAAGACTCAAGACTCGACCTAGAATCGACACATTCAATACTCGACTCAACAAACCAACACCGACTCGACATCGAGACCAGACTCAAACCTTTTAACTGAAAACCAAAACAAACTCACTTGAACCCAGACTCAACCACAAAACCTAAAAAAACTCGACTCGACTCAGGTAACAAATTCGACTAAACAACATACGAACCCGACTCAAAACATCAAGATCTCAGTCACACAAACTATCATCGATCCAGAACCAAAAATAAAACAAATGCAAACCTACCCGAGACCTGTAAACAGATCTTGATGCCTTCTATGTGGTTCTTGATCATTCACGAACTGATTAAGATTAACGAGCAGGATACCTAAAGGGTTTTGAATTATAATTGTTTCAAATATAAGTATTTACTTTGAGATTCGATTGGTTATTTATGTTTGCAAGATCTATAAGATGATATGTGTTCTTCTTTGATGGCTACGTTCTTATTTTTAATGGTGGGTAAGTAGGTTAAGAGAGAAAAGATAAGAAAGAGGCGGAGGTGAAAAAGAGATTAGGTTTAGGTTTATATGCGTATGGTTAATGTTTTGGTAATACTTTATATTTCAATACACATTGACCGGGTTTCAAGTAGGGGTGACACTACCAATCTTTGATATGGGCCAAGTATTAACAAGTGATTTAGGAAAACCACAAGTAAATGACCCAAAAGTGAGTTCGTTCTCAAGGAGGCAAGTGTGTTATATAAAGATAAGATTAAGTGTTTGCGATTATATTTATGAAGAAAAGAAAAATTGAAAAGAGATAAGAAAAGAATGACGTTTACGTTTGTGAATTAAACTAAGACGAAAAGTCGTGTACGTAAAACCGTAAAAAGTGACCAAATTTAAAAATTACCCTAAAAATTCCTAGAAAGTTGCAATAAATCCAAAAAATGTAATTAGAGTTTACAAAAAATCAAAATTCACTCAAACCTTTTATTTAATTAAATATTAATTTTTTAATGCTAATTAAAGCTCAAAAAATAAATTTAATTAACAAAAAGCTCAAAATGAGATTTTTTAACTTGTAAACCTCTAAAATGACTTAACTAAAATTAAAAACTATTTTTGAAAATTTTAAAATTAATAAAAACTATTTAAAATAATTAAAAACTATTAACACTTAAAATAATTCTAAAAGTTAATCTAATGACAATAAAAATAATCTAAAAATTTTAAAATTCCTAACTTAATGTATTAAAACTAGGAAAAATGAAAAACTTGCAAAAATCTAAAATGTAATTTTTAATCATAAAATAATAATAAAATATTAATAAAAATCGAAAATTTATAAAAAATTCTAAAAAGTTGCAAACTAGTTTATTTTGACCTAAATAACACAGAAATGAACTTGAAATTATAAAATACCCCTATTGGGCCTTAAAATGGGCTAAATGACAAAACAGTCCTTTAATGGGCTGAAATTAGGCCCAATAAGAAAAAGTCAACCAAATAATCCCCAAAACTTCCTATTTGACTTAAAATTTGATTTTAAGAACAAAACTCTGAAGGCCCAAAAGCTGAAAATGTGCTTATCACAGCTTATCAAGTCAACAACTTATTCTTAATGGGCTTTTGGGCCCATTAAGCCATACGCTAATGCCATAAGTTCTAATTTAACACACAAGCTTCTTTTGAGTTGCCAAAGAGATCTGTAAAAAGAAAATTTGAAAAAGCACAAGATATATGCTTGAAATAAGCCAAGACTCTCTTCACAAAACGACAAAATAGTCGTTTTTGAGTTCTAGACCACCTCAAGTGCTAATTCAAGTTTCAAAAGGTTTTAAATGACTTAATTAAGCAAAATAATCAAAAAGTTTTTCAATAAGCACTGTAAATAAGCCATAATAAGCAATTAAGCACTTATGTAAAAGTCAACTTGATGAGTTTTCTAGTCAAAGTTAAAAGTCAAACCCTAATAAGCTCCAGATCAAATCAAGGGGTCAAATAAGGAAGATCTATCACAAAAAATAAGTTATTGCAAGTCTGGATAAGCTAGAATGGCTTATGAATAAGCTTTTTGATAAATAACACTAGTAGTAGCTAGTAGCAAGGAAAGGAGTTCCCATTGCTTGACCAATTTGACTTTTTGTCTTTACTGACTTTTTTGTGGATTCATGTTAAGCAAAGGCACCCAAGTGATCACTTAATCACAAGGAGTCAATAACAAAAATAAAATCACAAATTCAAACAGCCAATTAGTACAGTTTAATCAAAAGATCATTAAACTTTGCCTAGATATGAACAATAAGCAGTTTTCACCAAATAAGCACTTTTAGCAAGATTAATCCAGCCAAACTTCACCAAATGCATACACAAGATATAAATAATTCAAATAAACATAAATAAACAAGTTTCATGCACTGATTCAAAGTCTAGATCTAGATTCAAGCAAATGAAAGTTTTTGATGAACAAGAACAAGTAGTTTTGATACTTTGCTGATATATTTGACCACAAATCCAATTTCAAACACTCAAATCTTCTTAACAGGTTACACAAACTTTGATTTAACACTTGTTAGACCTAAACATGCATACACTCTAGGTGTTTCCAAAATCTTAGGTCAAAATAAGCAAAATCAAGCGAGTTATAGCACAATCTTAGATTTGATGTTTTAAAGCTAAAAACTTGCAGATATTAGCACACAACCAAGTATTAAGCAGATACAAACTCAAATAACCAACAAACAATAACTCAAATCCAATTTATGCACTTAAACAGGTTAACCCAAACACCCCTTATCTTTTTCAATCCAAGATTTAACAAATTATTATATTTTTATTTAACAAAGTATAAGTATGATTAAATGTTAACCAAGCCCAATCAAACACAATAACAACTATATTATGTAGTATCAAGCAAGATTAAGCCACAAAAACAACAAGAACAATAGCAGAACTCAAAATCACAAAAATCAAGTATTTTGACAGATTTTTGGGTTCAAGGGCTCAAACCTCATGAATGTACTTCCACACTCACGAATTTTTGAGCTGATGTGCCTAGAAAAACAAGGCACAAGCTTCCACAACAAGGTTTCTAAGAATCAACAAGGTTAGAACACAAAATATGAAAATCAGAAAAGTGAAAAAGCTTGATTAATGCAACCCTTGTACCCACTCTTTGATTATCCCCAAACCACAAGCTCCCAACACCTTGATAAGCTCCTTATCAGGGTGTTTAGATCACTTGTAATCCAAAAATCCCAAAGATGTACCAAGGACTTAGCAAAATATCAAGTTTTTGGAAAATTATGCAATTTCTAGCACAATCTTTAAAAACAGGTTTTAGGATTCAAAATTCATAAACATTAAACATAAACAAGCATAGATAAAGATGGAACTTGGAATTCGTCACACAATTTCAAACACAATTCATTAATAATGAAGGAGGATTTATAGAAATGTTGACCAAAGGAAAACCAAGAGCTAGTTGATATGTTGTGACCTAATGGCTTTATATAGAGCCTTACATGTGAGCTAAGAAACTGATAAAAACATAAAACCCTAATGCTTGAAGTCCCAAAAATACCCTTGTCGAATTTGAACTTGCTTGAACATGTGATGATATCTTGGCAGCTTGTGTGAGTTGTCAAGGTTGGAATTGTGATCAATGGCTTATATGAAAGCTTAGGATTGAAGCTGAATGTGGATGGTTGGATGGCTGTCACATTTTGGTAGTTTCTTCAACCTTTGTTGCAGGGGAATCATGTGTGGGACAATGGGGTGATGTGGCATGCAAAGTGAAGGTTGGGTTTTGATTAGGGAAGGCTTAATCATAAATCTGGATAATATTGAGGTCTAATTATAAGTAATTAGGGAATGCTCAATTGTGTTCTTGAGTGAATAGTGGGTCAGTTTGATCCGGTTTAGGAAAGATTAAGGTTTAAAAACTTGTTTAGGCGCCAAGTTATAACTAATTAAATTAATTAGTTAATAACCGGTGAGTGGAAGTATGATGTGGCAGAATGGTGGAGTTTAATTGGATGTGGGAGGTGAGTGAGGCACATGGCATGTGCTGGTTGGTTAAGGTAAGTTTTGTGTCGGCCAGCTTTGGTCCCTTATTTTCTTTTCACTCTTCACTTCAGTCTTAACTTGCAACAACGCCTAGCCCCTTTGTTAACAACTTTTCTTTTTTCACACTTTTGCCCCAAATACTTTTGCAAAGTATTTTCAAGGGTATTTCTTGCCATTTCTTGATATTTGAAGGACCAAACTTATTCTTTCTTGTATCTTGAAGGTCTTAATGGCATGTTTGACTTTGAGGAGGACTAATATTGACAATTTAGTTTTGTTGAGGGACTAAACTTGCCAATTCTTCAAAGTGGAGGGTCCTTTTTGTAGATTTGACAAACTTTAAGGACCAAACTTGTATTTATGAATATAAAAGGGTTTAAAGTGTCAATTCTTCAATATTGGAGGACCCTTCTTGTTCAATCTTCAATTCTTCAAGGTTATTTCTTGGAAAATCAACACTTGGGTCCGGTTCATTGTGCGGCTTCGTTTCCCGTGTTCGTTTTTGCTTGTTTCTTGTGATCTTTTGTCATTTTCTCAATATCCGTACCTAAAATACACATGTAACAAAGAAAAGCATATATTTGGCATATTTCATGATATTTTATGTATTTTAAGCCCATTTTGGACGATGAGACTATGTATAAAAGCAGTCTCATCAGTTGCATTTGATTTCTATTTTATATCCCACGTGTTTGGATCACATCAAAGGACAAGAATATAGTTGTTACAACAAAATAGTTTCAATGTCTCATGCCATTATTTTTATCCCTTGGGCTATACGGGTTGTTTTCAACATGCAGGTTGCACGTGTAATGTTTTGGGAAACGTGATGTGTAGAACTTGTGTGTACAATTTTTGATATCACGAGGATTCATATCAAATCACTTTTTGTGATTAAATTTGGTATCACATATTCAAAAGTTGGTATTGCTATCCACGAGTTGTTTTCGTCATGGTATTTGTGGGGCTGAATTGGTTTACGAGTATTGTTATTGGATTGACTCGGGTATTTTTATTTTTTGAACGAAAGTGCTTAAACGACAAAGATATTTTTCGATCTAATAAGGAGTTGGACTTTAGACAAAGTTCGAGGATTTCAAGCACCAGTTTAATCAACAATACGAAACAAGGATCCAAGAAATTTATCATCGATTCTCAATGGATTGGTTGAATTCGACATCTCAAGAGGGAGAATCGCGTCACATGAAAGTTAAAGCTGGAGATAGTAGAATGACTTTATTTCGACTACTTTGGTCCCATCAATCAACCATTTCACTACTTAAAGAAGGAATCGGATTTGTGACACTCTTCGGTAAAGATCGTACAATTTTCGTCCACCGAATGCTCCTCAAATTGAACCAACTACTAGAGCAAAACTACAAAGAAGACATTAACCAAATTGAATCCGCACATTCACTTCAAGTTCTAGCGCAACATTTTTCGCGTTTCTTTCAATTTGATCCTAACAAGGTTGAAGCGTCAATGATCTGCCAGTCATTCCTTGAAGACACACAAATCGAGGTTTAAGAATTCAGTGAAAGATTGCTCGATTTCATGAAATCTCTTGCACTTTTGATTTATGAAAGTTCACAACTTTAACTACCATATGGTAGTGGAGTGCAAGAATCTATGATGCAGATGCAAGAGGAGAATGGTCATACGGATGATACAAAGGAGACCGCCTTGGTTAACGTTGATAGCACGTAATTGCATCACGACAACATCACTCAAGCATGCATGACGAAGAGCCAATAGTTGGGGTACAATTGAATACTGTATCTAACAATGATTTACAGCATGTTGAGCATTCTGACCCTGTCTATTCCGAACATGGGATGGAAAAGAGTGATAGCAATACCACTTCTGATTCATCCGATTTGAGTCATAATGGGGGAGAAAATGATCAGAATGCTAAAGATCATGATATGTGCTTTATGACTGCTTATTTAACCAATTCTGATTCTAGGATTAAAGAGCTAGAAACGATTTTAGCTAAACAATCAAAAGAGCTTCAGGATGCCAAAATTGAATTTTCAAAGAAAACGGAGAAATTTGAAAAGTATTTTTAAAAACTTGAAAATTCAAACGTTGTTCTTGAACGAAAATTAGATCACAAAATTTAAGATTCTAAAGCCGAAAAAGATAATTTTTTGAAACAAATTAATTTGCTAGAATCTAAGTTGGCATCCCAAGTCATCTTACAAAAGGAAAACGAGTCCTTAAAACAGCGTTGTAATGAGTTAAATAATACTATAGTCGAGATGAGGTATAAAACTCTAGAGTCAACGACCTTATTAACTATTGAAAATGCTGATTTAAAGGCTCAGGTTCAGAAAAAGGTTTTTGCTATAGCTGCTCTGAAAAACGAGCTAAGGAAAATTAAGGGCACTAGTGTGGACACTAAGCTTAAAAACATCAATCTTGGGGAAACCGCCTAAAAATCAGTCCGTTCGACAACCGAGTGCATTTAGATCCGAGCGACCAAAATCCTCGAGACCGCAGTTTGCCTCCCAAGTTGATATGGTTCATAGTTCTAGACCAATCACTCCACTATCTAGGCCAATTGTGATCAAATCATCCTATGCAAAACCTGCTATCAAGACTTCTACTAATGATTCTAGGTATTGTTCTAAGAATAGGCGACAACATAGGTCGTATAACATGCCTAAGACTCACTATGTAGAGGAACCTAAGAAAATAACACAAGCAAGAACTAGGATTTCTAGATCTCATTCGGATCACAAACACGGTGTGTGTTCCGTATGCATGAAAAGTGTATTCATGACAAATCATGCGGCTTGTGTAACTAAAGTCTTGAAGGAGCTGAACTCAAGTGCTAAAAGAGGGATTCCTAAAGGAAATAGGTTTTCTATCCCTAAGTCTTCCGTTGTGCATAAGAAAACCATGTCACCTAGATCCAATCTTAGGTGGCAACCCACTGGTAGGATTATTAAATCAATTAATCTTCAGTGAGTTCCTACAGGAAGGATGTTTCCCTCTTGCACTACCAAAGTTGGCTGTGAACCCCCGCATGGTTCTAAAATAGATATCGCTAACCCATGTGAAAGTATGCCAAGTGTTGATTCCAGTGCAGGTAACATAGTCAAGGATCAACAACAACAAACCGATCAAATCTCAGTATACCATTCAACTAAGGACACTCTTAGCGGTTTGGTTTTCTGGAGAAGCTGATATCTACAAATCAAGTGTTTCAGGGGATTTACGAACAAGCTAACAACCATGGCTCATAGTCAAATCATAGTCTGTGACCCGATCTTCAAATAAAGGAAAGTTTATTACCGATGATAAACTTATCCTCACAAACAAGAAATTAAATTTTCTCGGACACGAGCTTACATTAAAACTATTCAAAGGTTTTATGCTCGTGTAAATGGCTCATTGTTAAATATCAGACGATGACCCGGACTTCAAAGAAAGGAAAGTTTATCGCCGATGATAGACTTATCCTCACAAACGAGAAATTAAATTTTTTCGGACACAAGCTTACATTAAACTATTCAAAGGTTTTAAGCTCTTGTAAATAGCTCATCGTTAAATACCAGATGATGACCCAGACTTCAAAGAAAGGAAAGTTTATCGCCGATGATAAACTTATCCTCACAACGAGAAATTAATTTTTCTTGGGCATGAGCTTATATTAAAAACATTCGATGTTTTTAAGATCATGCACAATGACTTACAGTTAAATATCATACTGTAACTCGGAATTCAATTTTAGGAAATCTTATCCTTTACGATAACTTATCCTCGTAACGGGAAATTAATTTTTCTCGGTCATGAGCTTGTATTAAAACATTCCAAGTTTTAAGCTCAGCAAGGAAAGTGTATCTTTTAAATAAGAAAACTTTTCTTCATAACGGGAAATTCATCTTTCTCGGTCATGAGCTTTACGTTAAAACATTCAAAAGTTTTTCAAGCTCATGAAAACGACTTCTAAGTAAATATCAACTTAGGACTCATTCTTCAGTTAAAAGGAAAGTTTATCGCCGATGGTAACTTATCCTTAACAACAGGAAGTTTACAACTTCTCGGACTTGAGCTCGTTTAGTAAGATATTTAAATTATTAAGCTCAAGTAACTGGTTTTTAAAATGTTGAACACAATTTTTCAAGAATTTTTAAAAAGGTTTTTTTCTAAATGTTTCAAAATTGTATGTTCAAAATGTTTTGATAAAAAGAGCATGTCTTCTGGAATCGATAATATTTATGATCCTAGAAATGTCGTTCAATAATGACACAAGGTTGTAAATAATGTTCGAGCAGAAGTTTAAATGATTTAATACATGCTCATAATGGCTTGCTATTATTTCAGATAGTAACCCGCCTTTCATATTCAAGTCAAGCATTTCACCAGAAAGCTTTGACTCAACAAC
Source organism: Glebionis coronaria (assembly GCA_025667525.1). Lineage (NCBI taxonomy): Eukaryota > Viridiplantae > Streptophyta > Magnoliopsida > Asterales > Asteraceae > Glebionis > Glebionis coronaria. The sequence continues at coordinate 315,710,117 of CM046876.1, read as the reverse complement.
GGGAATTAATTTTCTCGGGCATGTTTTATTTTTATAACCATGTAAGGGATTGTGTTTACGTTATAACACAATCTAACACGAACCTTTTTACAAACTTCTTATCTTAAAGGGGGACCTGCTAAAGATAAGGTCACTCCCGAATGGTTTGAGAAACAGTACGCAGAACCATCCAAAAGGGCTTCAGTCAGGTCATCGATTCACCTTATCGTCGACTTGCTTGTATGCATCAGTGCATAAAAAAGAAATTTTGTTTTTATGATATTATCATCTCCACAATCCGCAGCAATTTACAATTGATATCTACATACTCGACGATGCGACTACTCAAACGGAGATTACAGCTCTTTCAATAGAACACGGGTCAATAATTGAGGGGGAGCAATTGTCCAACATTCAGAATCTTTGATGCCGAAAGTGCCAAGGTCACTAATTGGTGTCAAGACAACGATATCAACCATACACATGGTGTCAAGAGATAACTTCAGACGTGACGAGGCGACCAACATTCGTGAACAAGAACCATGTGATTCTATCATATGATGTTCTCTATCATTCAGGTCCAACCTCATAAATTGCTAATCTTGTGAATACATTATCATATATGATCTTTGCACGTGATAAATACCTTACACTTGTGTTTAAAAGGTATTTAATTTACGTTTCAAGTACACCCTCATTAATTTTAGAGGGAGTTTGTGAAAATCATGAAGATAATTGGATTTACATTTTTCTTCCAAATTTTCTTAAACTGCTATTAAATCAGTTGATATAAAAAACATCGGTGGTTAATATATTTAATATGGGGGAGAAAATATGATTTAATATGGGAAATGATTAATCACAAATGGTTTGACTTAACGTGGTAGCTCATCCCGACATGTGCGAAATGTTTTCGGATATCCTGGCATATGTTAAGGGGGAGTGAAATGTAGTATAATGCAGTTCGTTTTTTCTCAGTTCTTGCTAATGGAAAGTCCAACCAATATCGGGTTTTTAACTGTTTTTGGTTGTTAAACTTGTTTGGATATTCTATTTGCTAATTCAACAAAGCCTTGCAAAACGGAAAAATATTACCTACTTATATGTAAAACATCTTGCAAATACCAAGTTTTTATTCAAGTAAAATTCAAATTGTAAAATATGAAACTTAAAGGACTGAAAATGTAAATTCTATGAAAAATAAATGCTTGAAATGTAAATTCTAACAATTCTAGGGACTAAAAGTGTAAATCAGTAAACTACAAGGATCAAATATGCAAAACTTATAACTAACTAACCAAAATGTAACAAACTTAACAACTTTCTAACTGAAAATAACAACTTCCAAAACTACAAGGGCTTAAAAATTGCAAACCCTAAAAACTATGAAGTTTAGCAAAGTTTAAACACTGCTTAAAACATTAAGGACCAATTTGCAATTTCAAGAACTATTTGAGCCAAAAACGGGTTTAAGATGAAAATAAGCTCGTTTGAGCTTATTTCTTAACCAAATTCAATGAAACAAGTTGCAAAACGTTTTAAATCCAAAATAAGCTACGTGTGAACAAGGAATTTAGCTAAAGTTGAGAAATAAGCAAATGAGAACTTATTAATAAGCTCAAAATAAGCTACAGCAAAATCTAGACAATCACAACTTGCTTTTCTTATTGAAACTGATTAAGCAACTCAATTAATGAACAGGAAATCAAACTAGAACATTTTTCATCAAGTAATAAGCTGGAAATTTGAATTAAGCTGAAAATGGGCTTATCGTTGACCAGCGTTGACCAACTTATTTTTCAAAAAGCTGAAACTTTCAAAAATCAAGTAACTCAATGTTTTAAGTGGATTTGTGAAGAAAAATGGCCATGTTAATGAAGAGGATAAGGAGATTCAAATTTTCAGTTTCCATTTACAGAAACATGCCTTAACTATGCTTATCTGAATTTTGCTTATTCCTAACTGCTTATTGTAAACTGTAGAGAATGCTCTTGGAATCTGAATCTATATGATATAAGCTACAACTGAGAACAAATTTGGTACAATTTCATCAAGTAATGAGTGAGTACTAGCCAAATGAAAATGATAAGTTTCAAAAACCAAAACTGAATGAAATTGACCCAAACATTTTTAATGCCATTTGCTGTTTGACTATCTTTTTGACTTGTAAATGACTTGAAACACTTAATAACCACCTTTTAACTGCAAATGAACTTTAACAAGCCAAAACTCAATTCTTGAAAACTCTTTTTAAGCTAATCCCAAACACTCCTTTATCTGATTTTTATGAAAATTTGTGAAGACTATTTGATTTTGAAATTGAACTGAATGAAAATCTATAGCAAACTAGACTCAGTGATCAAAATGAAAGGTTTAAAAGAAGTATGCAAGTACTTATCACTACTAGAACTTCAATCAAAGTAAAAATCCAAAATATGACTGAATAAGGCTATAAGCTAGAACTTAATCCAAATCAAAGATCAAGTAAACAGAATTAAGCTACAAACAACCAAAGATCAAACAATCAGCAACTCTAAACAGCTTTTATCATACAAACATCAAGATTACACTAAGAAAAGAAGCATGCATTTGACTTATTGAGTGGAACAAAAACAAGAGCTTTAAAACCTATTGTAGTAAACCACTAAGAAGAAGAGGAGCGCTGAGCTCTCTTAGCCTAGTGATAACCACCACCTTATCACTAGGACAACAATCAATCAACAAGAACAGCTACAAATCATCAGAAATCATCAACATGCTTGAAATCTTCAAAATACTATGGAATGAACTGAATTCTTCTCAAACAGCTAACAAACTCCTTCAAGATCAGTTATGATCAATCTATGATCATAACAAACACAAAACAGCAACACAAGTATCCAATAGCAGCAGGAAATGAGCAGTAATATGAAGAACAGATTTGGCGGGAAATGGGAAATTTGAATTTTATTCAATGAAATTTGTTACAAAACTGTTAGGAAGCTACTAACTAACTAACTAACTCAAGAGTTTGTCAGACTCTTGAGTAGTTAGGGTAGAAAGGAAGGAAAATTGAAAGGAAATTTAGAAGTGTGTGTTTTTACAAAACTAAGCTACAAGTACAAATGAAGTCCTATCCATCTATTTATAGACGTGAGGAAGATGGTTGTTGGGGTTGGTGACGTGTCAGGACCAATCCCAGCTCTCCACGTGGACAATTCTACATAATTGCATTTGCAGGTATGAACAATGATTTGGGCTTTTCTTTATTATTGATCTTCAGGCTAATTGACTTGTACCATTGTGTTCGTCTCTTCAAAATGATCAATTTTGGTGTTGACATCTTTTCATGAAATGGATTGTAGCTCAAACGCGATCCTGGCAAATATTTTTGATGAAGAAGATGCCACGTGTCAACATGTAATTGGCTAAAAATTGATCACACGATCCAACTGTTGTGATTGGGTATTAATTGCATGGCAGCTGTGAGTGGGAATTAATTACATAGCTTGGTGATCCGTGTGCTCACTTTTCTCATCTCTCATTGGTTGAAATGGTTTCATATGGATCAAGCTAGTAAAAATCTTCCAAACTTGGCAGAATTAGTCCCTATACTTTGGCAGATTGCATTTTTGAGCTAGCAGCTTCATTCTTTTGACATATTTGGTCCTTCAACTTTCATTCTTGAACAAAATGGTCCTTTGACTGAGTTGACTTGAAAGTTGACCAATTTTGACTTTGATCTTGACTTTTTACAATATTTGCACTTTAGTCCTTCAACTTTGGCAGTTTGTCAAGATAGGTCCTTGTACTTCAAAGTCTTGTCACTTTTGATCCTTCTTTGTCTTTTTCATCCATTTGAGCTTGATTTTTCTTTGTTTGCTTGAAAATGTATCCTTTTACCTACACAAGTGTACACAAACACAAACATACCACGTAACATTGTTTTTGCAAGATAAATTGGTATTTTGCTCCATGTTTTAGGGTTATTTGTTGATAAAAGGATATGAGTTTAAGCTCATATCAAAATCCCCTACACTTGAACATTGTCATGTCCTCATGCAATATTATATATTAAAGCTCAAATTTACATTTCTTTCATAATTAATCCACCTTGGCCATATGAGATGCATCTACACTACTCTAAACTAAATGATGCATGATTTTGACTTTTAATAATGCAATGAACAAAATACAATTCTATCTATTTCTTTTTGATTTGTCTTGAAATGGTTTTGATGGAAATAACTCATAAAGAATTCTATGGCTTAGATTAGGGCTTGGGTACCATGGGCATTTATCACCCTCAAGTTTCACTTTCCCCATACCAAGCTTAAAAATGGGATCGTTGCATTCACAAGTAAAAAGTGCATCAACTTATTCATGACAATTAAATGTGGAACCGGTTATTATTTGAGCAAATTGCTTGTGGCAAATTTGTCATTATTCAAGTGAGAAGTATAAGAAATGTAAAATCCAAAAATAAGGAAGCACGGTTTTAATCCTAAGTAATCCTCTCATCCATTACTTGAAAAACCGCTCACAATTAATATAAGTCCGTTTTAAGAGTAATAAGTCATTCGCCTTATGTGTAAAATCCTCATGTCATGCTTTCATAAGTAGCTACACACTCGCTAAGGAAAGGAAAATAAAACTCACGCAATAATTTACATCCGCCATCTTTTTGAGACTTTGGATCTTCAACCCCGCAACCCGTCAAGGCAATATTAGATTGGAGCAATCTATTGAATCCCCGCAACCCGTCAAGGTAATATTGGAACTCAATAGTTACTATAATTAACACCACACTGCCCCTCTTGGGAGTCTTGCATTATTTATTTTATTTTTTTTTCTTTCTTTTTCTTTTTTTTTTCTAGCCACTCATTTTTTTTTCATAAGCCGCTCTTATTTTTCTTTATTCCTCACAAAGAAATTTGAAAAGAAGAAGAGGAAAAACACCCGCTAAGTATGGAGCATGACATAAGTCTAGTACACATAAAACGTGCTAACTTAGAATCTTAAGACGTACTCATATCAACCATAAATGATTAGCCAAAAATGCATAAGAGATTACAAACCAATTAAAACCGTACTTGATTATTTATTAACAATTATATACATGCGAAGAAATAGAGGTAAAGAAGAGAAGGGTTTAGCCACAAGTAATTATCATGAAGTTTATCTAGCCCTTTTATACTTGCTTCAACTCTATCATTTCCCATTCTCCACAAATTTAAAATCTCAAATAATGAGATTGGTGGATGCTTAGCCTAATAGATCAATGAAGGACTACATGGTTAAGGATACTAGCTAGAGAATGCTAAAATAAGCAAACTCGGGTTGAGTCAAAATATCCATGGCGGGCCTAATATGTCAAAGAAATCTAAACTTGTTAAAACCATCTTTTATATATTTTTTTTCCTTTATATATTTTTGATGAAAAATCAAAAGAAGAAATATATACAATGCAAATGTGTTATGCAAAATGATTAATGAAAAATATGAATGCATATTTTTGGTGGCCAAAGTAGATCAAAAATTTGAAAAATGTTTGAAAAATTAAATTTTCCAAGTTATCATGAAAGACAATGACAAGTTCTAGGTAAGGTCACTTCGATAGAAGACCCCCCTACACTTAAGCTAAACATTGTCCTCAATGTTTAAGAGCATAGAAGTATAAAAACTTCCCCTACACTTATGACAATGAATAGATTTTGCTTAACCCAAGTTAAGGAAAGGACAACTATTAGTGAAATCATGTTTAAGCACAAGGTGTCAATGAAAAATCACTATAGTAACGAAGTGAACCGGATACAAGGGCCTCCTCCATAAGCTCCAAAGCATGAGATGAGTGAGCAACCCTACAAACAATCATAAAGACAAAAGAAGGTCTCCCCTACACTTATCTCCAAGTCTATACCTTTATTTCTAACCTACAACACTCTAAACCTAGTTATACGATGCTTGAGTTAATGAGTCTCTAGCTCGACTCGTCCCTCAATGAATTAATTCATGGGGAAAATGGGGACCTCTTGGACCATTTCAACGGAAATGTCCTCCCCAAAGTAATGTTTAACACGGTGACCATTCACTTTAAAATTTGGACCATCGGATTGGGACAACTCAAGAGTTCCATATGGAAAAACTTGAGCAATAGTGAATGGACCGGACCATCTCGACTTAAGCTTGCCCACAAAAAACTCTAATCTTGAGTTAAAGAGGAGAACCGGCTCTCCAACTTTGAACTCACGATTCTTGATCTTAGCATCATGCAATTTCTTAGTCTTTTCCTTGTAAAGCAAAGAATTCTCATAGGCATTGGCTCTCAACTCATCCATCTCATTGAGTTGATCTTTCCTATGTGAACCGGGTTGGTTTAAATCAAAGTTAGCCCACTTGAGAGCCCAAGATGCCTTATGTTCTAACTCAAATAGGAGGTGGCACGCTTTTCCATAGACAAGCCTATAAGGCGTACAACCAATTGGTGTTTTAAAAGCCGTCCTAAACGCCCACAAAGCATCATCAAGCTTATCCGACCAAGAAGCTCGATGCTCTCCCACCGTTCTCTCTAAAATTCTCTTTAAACCACGATTTATGACCTCGGTTTGACCATTTGTTTGAGGGTGATACGCGGTAGAAAGTCTATGATTCACTCCATATTTCTTCATAACTCTCGTGAATTGATCATTACAAAAGTGCGTACCACGATCACTTATGATGGCCCGAGGTACACCAAATCTAGCAAACAATTGTTTCAAAAACTTTACAACCACTCTAGCATCATTGGTAGGTAAGGCTTTAGCCTCCACCCATTTGGACACATAATCCACCGCCACAAGTATATACTTGTTTCCCTTAGAGGATGGAAAAGGTCCCATGAAATCAATGCCCCATACATCAAATATCTCACACTCTTGGATAAAATTTTGTGGCATCTCATCACGTTGTGTAATTTTTCCTTGTCTTTGACAAACATCACAAAATTTCACCATTTCATGGGCATCTTTGTAAATGGAAGGCCAATAGTAACCCGAATCAAAGACTTTCTTAGCGGTGTAGTTAGGCCCAAAATGTCCACCCGTAGGTCCTTTATGACACGCCTCTAAGATCTTAAATGCCTCGGGCCCATCTACACACCGTCTAATGATTTGGTCCGCACATTGCCTAAAAAGATATGGATCATCCCAAAAGTAATACTTAACTTCCTTAAGAAACTTTTTCTTTTGTTGATAAGTAAGACCCTCAATAAGCACATTGCCCACAAGATAGTTTGCGATATCCGCAAACCAAGGTGTGGCATCCTCTTGGGAAGAGATAGACATGAGCTCCTCTAATGGAAAGGATTCATTGATTTCTTGGTGTGGGAAATCTCCTTGAAAAGGATGCTCAAGTCTACTCAAATGATCTGCCGCTAAATTCTCGGCCCCTTTCTTATCACGAATCTCTATCTTAAACTCTTGAAGCAACAAAACCCATCTCAAAAGCCTAGGCTTAGCATCTTGTTTTGTCATAAGATACTTGAGAGCGGAATGATCCGTATACACTATGGTTTTGGAAAGCACAAGATATGGTCTAAACTTCTCAAAAGCATATACTATGGCAAGCAACTCTTTTTCCGTGGTAGTGTAATGAAGTTGTGCATCGGTCATGGTTTTACTCGCATAGTGTATAGGTTGAAAATGCTTATTAACTATTTGTCCTAAGACGGCCCCCACCGCATAGTCACTAGCGTCACACATAAGCTCAAAAGGTAATTCCCAATTTGGAGAAACCAAAACGGGAGCCTTAGTCAATTTTTCCTTAAGAGTCTCAAAAGAGTCTAAACAATCTTGGTTAAAAATGAAAGGAGCCTCTTTCTCCAAGAGGTGAGTCATCGGTCTAGCTATCTTAGAAAAATCTTGTATAAAGCGCCTATAAAATCCCGCATGACCTAAGAAACTCCTCACACCTTTAACCGAGGTGGGTGGAGGAAGCTTAGCAATCACATCAATTTTAGCGCGATCAACTTCTAATCCCTTATTAGATATCTTGTGTCCTAAAACAATCCCCTCTTTCACCATAAAGTGACATTTCTCCCAATTAAGCACCAAACGTGTTTCCTCACAACGCTTAAGCATTCTCTCAAGATTGGTGAGACATGAGCTAAAGGAGTTTCCAAATACGGAAAAGTCATCCATAAAAACCTCCATGGTTTGCTCTATCATGTCATGGAAAATCGCCATCATGCACCTTTGAAACGTCCCCGGTGCATTACATAAGCCAAAAGGCATCCTCTTGTAAGAAAATGTACCGTAGGGACAAGTGAATGTGGTCTTTTCTTGATCCTTAGGGTCAATGGGTATTTGGAAATAACCCGAAAAGCCATCAAGAAAACAATAGTACTCATTTCCCGCTAAGCGTTCAAGCATTTGATCCATAAAGAGAAGCGGGAAATGGTCTTTCCTAGTTGCCTCATTGAGTTTTCTATAATCAATGCAAACTCTCCAACCGGTCACAAGTCTCGTGGGAATAAGCTCATTGTTCTCATTAGGCACCACGGTGATTCCACCCTTCTTTGGAACACAATGAACCGGGCTAACCCATAGAGAGTCGGAAATGGGGTAAATCATACCCGCATCTAAGAGTTTAATCACTTCCTTCTTAATAACCTCATGGATTTTTGGGTTAACTCTCCTTTGGTTTTGAATAGCGGGTTTATAGTCATCCTCCATAAGGATTTTGTGAGTACAAAAATGTGGATCAATTCCCCTTATGTCGGATATTTTCCATGCTAAAGCTTTCTTATGTTTCTTAAGAACTTCAATAAGTTGCTCTTTCTCATCCTCTTTCAACTCTTTAGCAATGATCACCGGTAATTGGTCTTTTCCTTCTAAGAAAGCATATTCTAAGTGGGATGGAAGGTCCTTAAGTTCAATGGGAGGTGGACTCTCTATGGAAGGTTCCTCAATAGTAATCTCTTGTGGAATAGGAGAAGGAATAGGGTCCTCATTGAGCAACTTTTGGATTGTAAGAATATCTTCTTCCCAATTAATGGGAGAATCATCATCACCAAGAAAGTTTGACTCAAATTCCTCCAAGAGGAAATCACTCTCTCCAAAAGGTGTTAAAGAGGGAGCAATTGAGGCCACGGTTTCAACATGGGGTATCTCATCACTAGCACTCTTACAAGCATCATGAAAGTGTTCATTACACACTTCATCTAGCACATCCACAATGTTAATAGTCTCACAAGGTCTAGACTCCTTAACCTCTTTCCTATCACAAACTTTCCCTAACTTAAACACCACTCTCTCATCTTCTACTCTCATAATTAATTCTCCTTCCGCCACATCTATCAAGGTATGACCCGTTCTCAAAAACGGTCTACCAACAATCAAAGGCACTCTAGGATCCATGTCATAATCAACCACTACAAAGTCGGCCGGAAAGGTAAACTTATCCACACCTACAAACACATCTTCCGCTATACCTACGGGGTGAGCTATGGTTCGGTTGGCTAGTTCAAGAGTCATCCTAGTGGGAGTGAGCTCGGGAAGAGAGAGTTGTTTCCAAACCGATAAAGGCATGAGGTTTATGCTCGCCCCTAGATCCGCCAAAGCCATGCAATTTTCAACACCGGGAAAATTACAAGGTATCAAGAAGCGCCCCGGATCTCCAAGTTTTGTTGGTAAGGTTTTAAGTAACACCGCGGAACAATTTTCATTAAGGGATGTGTTGGGCAAATCAACCAATTTTTCTTTGTTTGAGAGCAAATCCTTGAACATCTTAGCAAACTTTGGCATATAAGCAAGAGCTTCCGCAAAGGATATATTGATGTTGAGTTGCTTAAACATCCTTAAGAAATTGGAGACTTGGATGTCATCCTTGTTCTTTAACTTGTCCTTTTTCAACCTTGAAGGATATGGAAGAGTAGGTTTTGGTGTAGGTGGAATAGGTGTAGTAGTGGAAGATTTGTCTTTGTTAGCTTCTTCATTGGGAAGTGTGGAAGGTAAAGGAGAAGTATGAGGTGGTTGAGAAGGTGTGTTTAAGTGAATAGGAGCATTTTGATGAGGCAAAGTAGAAGTAGAAGGCTTGTCACAAGTAGGAGCACAAGTGGGTTGAACAATAGTAGGTTTAGGAGGTGAAGGATCCTTTGTTGTTGTTCCACTCCTTGTTGTAATAGAATTGACATTGGCCATAGGGTTTGTTTGTGTGTTAGAAGGTAAAGCCCCTTGTGGTCTTTGATTTATTGCCACTAAAACCCTATTGATTTGGTCATTCATTCTCTTCTCCATTTCACGCATTTTCTTGTCAACATACTCTTGAGTCTCTTGCATCCCATATCCTTGATTTTGAACTTGAGGGTAAGCTTGATTTGGTATTGGAGCATATGCTTGATTGGGGATAAATGGAAGTGGTTGATTAAATCCTTGTTGTGGTGGATAAAAGGTATTTCCTTGATGTTGAACATTGTTGGGTGCCTTGTAGTTATTTCCTTGGTAAGGTGGTCTTTGCCCTTGATTCCTTGGTAAAATTTGAGGAGGATTTTGTGGAATTTGGGTGGGTGGTTGGGGTGGGAAGCCGGGTGGAGTAAGGTAATTTTGGGATTTGTAAGAAAGGTTATTTGGATTGATATTAGGCTTGAAGTGTTCACGATGTTCCTCTTGGTAAGCATAGCATTCCCCTTGATACCCTTGCACCTTATCACATTGTTCATAAGAATGGGGACCTCCACAAGTAACACAAGAAATGGTGATGGCATTAACATTATTTGAGGAATTGTTCAATGACATGTTCTTAAAAGCTTGAAGCATTTCTAGTTGTACTTGCAAATTCTTCTCACTATTTCTATCCATACTTTGAAAAATCTCTTCTTGAAACTTGAGGAGTTGGTTGTCACAAGGAGTTTGAGAATTGTTTTGGATAACATGAACCTTTTCTTCATATGGATTGTTTGTTTGAACCATTGCTTTAGTCTCAATGATGTCCAAAGCCTCTTGATATGTTTTAAGAAGAATATTCCCTCCCGCGGAAGCATTGAGTGAATCTTGGTGGTGAGATTTAAGGCCATCATAAAAGAGGTTGATTTGGTGAACTTGATCCAATCCATGATTAGGGCATCGCCTCAACAACTCACTATACTCTTACCAAGCATCACTAAAGGATTCACTAGGTTTTTGTTGAAAGCCCATAATTAAAGTCCTCAAAGCCATAGTCTTATGTGGAGGAAAGAACTTGTTCAAAAACTTAGTGGTGAAACCATCCCATGTGGTGATATTATCGGGTGGTTGGGTGTCTAACCAATGCTTAGCAATTCCCTCTAAGGAAAATGACACTAACATCAACCTGATCACCTCATGTGGAACCCCATTATGCTTAATGGTATTGCAAAGAGAAAGGAATCTCTTAAGGTGAGCATGAGGATCCTCATTCTTGTTACCAAAGAAAGGTGATTGTGAAACCATATTGATCATAGATGTATGTAGCTCAAATGTGTTTGCGGGAAAGTCGGGAATCTTAATAGCACTAGAATATCCATGAATGTTGGATTGCATACGTTCATACAAAGAGCGATTATCAATAGCCATGGCTTCTTGTGGTGGAGTCAAAGCACGATTCTCGTGATCGGCTTGGTGGACGATGGTGGTCTTACTCTTTCTCTTTTTCTTCCTTTTCGGAGGAAGAGGTTGTACACCAATCGGTATTTGTGCACGCCCGCGAGTGAGCATGCAACTCAATACGAGGAACGAGAGAGAAGCTCTCGTGTGACTTTGAAGAGAAATGGATTATCCTCTTCGAGTTTCAATATTAAATATCCACAACAAAATAACAATATACTTATGTACTACTTGGGTGCAAGACCCTCAATGAAGCCTTCCTTCTTAGAATACTTACAAGTGAACGGGGGGTTAGGTGGCGCGAAGCACTTAAGTACCTATTGACCCTTAGATGGCATTTTATAGAACATCGCCTTTCTATTCACTTAAATGTTCGTATTCTTCGAATTGTTGCTTATTGAGAGTATTTATCTATTCTTGCTTTATTTTGTTTTATCGATACACGTGTCAAGGACCGGAACGCCCCTCAACACGGTGTATTGCCTCGGCAATACTTATGGAAGATATGTAGATTGGTTGTTCTTATACGTATACGTATTTACTTATAATAGTATATGGAAAATATTCTTGTATTTATGAGTTTTTTAAGAGAAAATACTATATGTACATAAAAACCGAGAGAATCCAATAATATATATTTTTGGTTGCAATCTCTTAGGAAAAAGATTGCTTTTTGGATTTTTTATTTTTTTTGGTCAATTCTTTAGGAAAAGAATTGTTTTGTTAATTTTTTAGTTTTTATATATTTTTATATTTTTTATTTTTTATTTGTTTTTGATTTATGATACGTAAAAATAACGTTCACAAAGTGAACGGATCCCAAAAGCCAATGAAAACCGTCAATCGATAGTCTCTCGTGTAGTCAAAGAACCGGCAGCGGCGCCATTTGAAATGTAGTATAATGCAGTTCGTTTTTTCTCAGTTCTTGCTAATGGAAAGTCCAACCAATATCGGGTTTTTAACTGTTTTTAGTTGTTAAACTTGTTTGGATATTCTATTTGCTAATTCAACATAGCCTTGCAAAACGGAAAAATATTACCTACTTATATGTAAAACATCTTGCAAATACCAAGTTTTTATTCAAGTAAAATTCAAATTGTAAAATATGAAACTTAAAGGACTGAAAATGTAAATTCTATGAAAAATAAATTCTTGAAATTTAAATTCTAACAATTCTAGGGACTAAAAGTGTAAATCAGTAAACTACAAGGATCAAATATGCAAAACTTATAACTAACTAACCAAAATGTAACAAACTTAACAACTTTCTAACTGAAAATAACAACTTCCAAAACTACAAGGGCTTAAAAATTGCAAACCCTAAAAACTATGAAGTTTAGCAAAGTTTAAACACTGCTTAAAACATTATGGACCAATTTGCAATTTCAAGAACTATTTAAGCCAAAAACGGGTTTAAGATGAAAATAAGCTCGTTTGAGCTTATTTCTTAACCAAATTCAATGAAACAAGTTGCAAAACGTTTTAAATCCAAAATAAGCTACGTGTGAACAAGGAATTTAGCTAAAGTTGAGAAATAAGCAAATGAGAACTTATTAATAAGCTCAAAATAAGCTACAGCAAAATCTAGACAATCACAACTTGCTTTTCTTATTGAAACTGATTAAGCAACTCAATTAATGAACAGGAAATCAAACTAGAACATTTTTCATCAAGTAATAAGCTGGAAATTTGAATTAAGCTGAAAATGGGCTTATCGTTGACCAGCGTTGACCAACTTATTTTTCAAAAAGCTGAAACTTTCAAAAATCAAGTAACTCAATGTTTTAAGTGGATTTGTGAAGAAAAATGGCCATGTTAATGAAGAGGATAAGGAGATTCAAATTTTCATTTTCCATTTACAGAAACATGCCTTAACTATGCTTATCTGAATTTTGCTTATTCCTAACTGCTTATTGTAAACTGTAGAGAATGCTCTTGGAATCTGAATCTATATGATATAAGCTACAACTGAGAACAAATTTGGTACAATTTCATCAAGTAATGAGTGAGTACTAGCCAAATGAAAATGATAAGTTTCAAAAACCAAAACTGAATGAAATTGACCCAAACATTTTTAATGCCATTTGCCTGTTTGACTATCTTTTTGACTTGTAAATGACTTGAAACACTTAATAACCACCTTTTAACTGCAAATGAACTTTAACAAGCCAAAACTCAATTCTTGAAAACTCTTTTTAAGCTAATCCCAAACACTCCTTTATCTGATTTTATGAAAATTTGTGAAGACTATTTGATTTTGAAATTGAACTGAATGAAAATCTATAGCAAACTAGACTCAGTGATCAAAATGAAAGGTTTAAAAGAAGTATGCAAGTACTTATCACTACTAGAACTTCAATCAAAGTAAAAAGCCAAAATATGACTGAATAAGGCTATAAGCTAGAACTTAATCCAAATCAAAGATCAAGTAAACAGAATTAAGCTACAAACAACCAAAGATCAAACAATCAGGAACTCTAAACAGCTTTTATCATACAAACATCAAGATTACACTAAGAAAAGAAGCATGCATTTGACTTATTGAGTGGAACAAAAATAAGAGCTTTAAAACCTATTGTAGTAAACCACTAAGAAGAAGAGGAGCGCTGAGCTCTCTTAGCCTAGTGATAACCACCACCTTATCACTAGGACAACAATCAATCAACAAGAACAGCTACAAATCATCAGAAATCATCAACATGCTTGAAATCTTCAAAATACTATGGAATGAACTGAATTCTTCTCAAACAGCTAACAAACTCCTTCAAGATCAGTTATGATCAATCTATGATCATAACAAACACAAAACAGCAACACAAGTATCCAATAGCAGCAGGAAATGAGCAGTAATATGAAGAACAGATTTGGCGGGAAATGGGAAATTTGAATTTTATTCAATGAAATTTGTTACAAAACTGTTAGGAAGCTACTAACTAACTAACTAACTCAAGAGTTTGTCAGACTCTTGAGTAGTTAGGGTAGAAAGGAAGGAAAATTGAAAGGAAATTTAGAAGTGTGTGTTTTTACAAAACTAAGCTACAAGTACAAATGAAGTCCTATCCATCTATTTATAGACGTGAGGAAGATGGTTGTTGGGGTTGGTGACGTGTCAGGACCAATCCCAGCTCTCCACGTGGACAATTCTACATAATTGCATTTGCAGGTATGAACAATGATTTGGGCTTTTCTTTATTATTGATCTTCAGGCTAATTGACTTGTACCATTGTGTTCGTCTCTTCAAAATGATCAATTTTGGTGTTGACATCTTTTCATGAAATGGATTGTAGCTCAAACGCGATCCTGGAAAATATTTTTGATGAAGAAGATGCCACGTGTCAACATGTAATTGGCTAAAAATTGATCACACGGATCCAACTGTTGTGATTGGGTATTAATTGCATGGCAGCTGTGAGTGGGAATTAATTACATAGCTTGGTGATCCGTGTGCTCACTTTTCTCATCTCTCATTGGTTGAAATGGTTTCACATGGATCAAGCTAGTAAAAATCTTCCAAACTTGGCAGAATTAGTCCCTATACTTTGGCAGATTGCATTTTTGAGCTAGCAGCTTCATTCTTTTGACATATTTGGTCCTTCAACTTTCATTCTTGAACAAAATGGTCCTTTGACTGAGTTGACTTGAGAGTTGACCAATTTTGACTTTGATCTTGACTTTTTACAATATTTGCACTTTAGTCCTTCAACTTTGGCAGTTTGTCAAGATAGGTCCTTGTACTTCAAAGTCTTGTCACTTTTGATCCTTCTTTGTCTTTTTCATCCATTTGAGCTTGATTTTTCTTTGTTTGCTTGAAAATGTATCCTTTTACCTACACAAGTGTACACAAACACAAACATACCACGTAACACTGTTTTTGCAAGATAAATTGGTATTTTGCTCCATGTTTTAGGTTTATTTTTGATAAAAGGATATGAGTTTAAGCTCATATCAGGGAGAAAAATAGATTTGGATATCAAAATGGATTTCATGGTGACATACACTTACCCAAATCATCTCTGTTCACGAAGGTGAAGATTATGGTGACATAAGGATGGTAGGATAGGTTAAAGTCCAATGATTCCTCTAGAACCGGAGGAATATTCCCAAGGACATTCCATAGGTAGAATTAGTAATCCTTAGGAAAGATGGAGAAAGATTGTGAACGCAGCTGAATGCCGACCAAGTACTTAAGTTAGCACTGGAACAATCACAACAAGGTGCTAGTTATGACGTATTGGTAAGCATTGAAGGGGTTGAAGAATGAAAAGAATTGTAAAGATAAAGGGTCTAAAGAAAGAAGCCCTCCTTATAACTTAGGCAGAAACCGGGTCAACTCATTAACTATTGAGATAATTTTCAATGATGCTTGATATTGAAGATAAGACATCATAGACCCAGTGATGCAATGCACAACCCATCACAGCTAACTCAGATATCTCTCAGAAGATATTTATTTTAATCACAAGGAGACAACGCATTATCTATTGATTTATTCATATCGAATAAATTGGTATTAAAATGGTGGCACTCCTCTCCAGCCTCCAGTCACTAAAATCTAAAATGCACGATCGAGTCTAGAGCCAATTGAGATCATCAATATCTCATTAGGACACATTTTCATAATTCCTTTCTTTTTCACACACTATGAAAAGTAAGAAAGATCTTAAGAGTCCTACGCAAAATCTTCATGATCTTGCCTGAACATCCAAGTAATACGAAAGTATTTACGATGAAGATGGAAATCCTTCTTGAGCGAATTTCAAAAAGCTCATGATAGGTGAATTGTGCGATTCTTTATGAATCAAGCTTTTGATAACTGGAAATCAATAGTGGTTTAATTCTTAACTGAATTTAAACACGTTCCAGGCCTCTACGCAATATCTTAGTGATCTTGCCAGAATACTCAGAGTGACACTCTATAGTGTTCATAGTGATGTGTGGAAATCCTTCAAGTGTTAACATCAAACAACACTTGGTAGGTAACTTGCAAGATTATATATGAATCAAGCTCGTGACAACTGGAAAGAAACGATGGTGTGATTCTTTTATGAATCAAACTTGTTCTAGGAATCGGATTTGACGGCTTCAATCATGTGGAAAATGTTATCCAAATGATTCACTCTTTACGTTCGCAGTCAGCTTTGGATGGTCGAGTAAAGAGAATGAGTTTACCTGTGAAATCTTGTAAAGGAAGTTGTTAATTGAAACTACCTGTCATAAGTACGATATTTAATATCGTCCAAAGGTCTTCACCGACCAGAGGTAAAATGCTACCTAATTAGGTTGAAATGTTCAAAGCCATTTCATCCATGTATTTGTTTTGTTGCTAATTGTCTTATGCAGCGTAACAAGAAGGTGGCATTGTGGTATCCGAGAAGAAGTCATCCACGCATGCTTATACTTTATTCACTTAATACTTCAACAAATTCAAGAAAGCCTAAAAGTCAAGTCTTCCACTGTATCAAACTCTGAAGCTTTCAAAAATTTATAAAGGTGTAAGTATGTGGAACATGAAGTCACGAGGAGGCAAATAGCACAAGTGATAAATGCACAAGGTCAAGTTAAGGAAACATGCTCAAGACTAAAGTCAAAGATCTCATATGCATATTCACAAGAATAAGATCGAAGACTCAAGCATAGTATGCTAGGTGTAAGATTTTGTACAATGGTGTGACCTCCCTTAGAGGGAGATTGTTGGAAATACGTTTTCCAAAGAAAGTCTTGCTCACATCATTGTTAGCATAGATCACGAGCTATAGACTATTAGGAAATTGTAACTTGGAGTGACCTCCTTTAGGGGGAGATTTTTGGAAATACGTTTTTACGTATTTAGGAAGGATCGGTCACTTCAATGATATATACGTAGCATGGGCTCGTGGTCTAATATGTAATAGTATAACCCATAAAGCCCACATGTAGGATGGGCTATATATACCCCTCCTAGCATGTTAGGAGGTGTTGTTGATTCTCATTTCCTCAATAATACATCTTTATCTCCATCCTCTCCTTTCTCTCTCTAACTTTCTCTCTCTAGTTCTTCATCTCTCTCTCTCTATTTAGATCATTACAACACATAGACAATCCAAGGATTACGTGGACCTAAAAATAATTATATCTTAAGTTTCATTTTTAATTTAGCAAAAATAAAAACCAAACACACCATTGGTGTGTTTCGTTTACCCGAGCCCTGAAACCATGCCCACACCAAGATTCCAAGTCTCGGCATCACCAACATCACCACCATCGGCCGAACAGCCACCAGCTGTTGCCGGTTTCCACTGTCGGATCAAGGATCCCACCGAGAGCTATGCTTCTCTAGGTTGCCACTGCCAAGCCAAACAACCCCTGCAGGTGTTGCTGTGTTGTGGGTGTTGCGGTGTTGCGGCCGCCCGAAGGAAACAACCACCGACCCTTTTAGGGTTCGGTTGGCTGATCATAAACCCCGTCGAGACCTTTGTGGTCTCGGTTCCCGTGACAAACCAAACCAAAATACGTCTTAGTCTTGTTTAATACATGTTTTAATCATTCAACATCATGTTCATATGTGTTAGCACCTATGTAATAGGATATTTGTAATAGATGAACTAGGAGGTATGTAGTTCCTCTGGTTGTAGTTGTAGTAGGAGCAATACGTGCTGCTGGTATAGTAGAAAGTCAAACAATATTATTCTTAGTAGTTTGTTAGGATATGCATGAAATATCTTAGGAAAGGATATGCATATCAGGAGTTACACGTTTCATGTTTAATGTAGTTTAGGGTTTCCTTGTAGTATAAAAGGAACCCTTTGGCAAAAGGGTTAGACACACCTTTCACCAGTATTAATTTCATATCAATAGTAGAAATCCTTAGTAAGAAGAAACAGAATAACTAAATAACTTTATCCTTACTAAGGATTTCTACTATTGATATGAAATGCATACTGGTGAAAGGTGTGTCTAACCCTTCTACCAATGGGTTCCTTTTATACTACAAGGAAACCCTAAACTACATTAAACATAAAATGTGTAACTCCTGATATGCATATCCTTTCCTAAGATATTTCATGCATATCCTAACAAACTATTAAGAATAATATTGTTTGACTATCTACTAGACCAGGAGCACGTATTGCTCCTACTACTACTAGGACGAGGAGGAACTACATACCTCCTAGTTCATCTATTACAAATATCTAGACATCAAGTGGCACCCACCGTGTCAAATTTTAATGTTGTCAAGAAAATATTCAAGTATATCAAGGCAACCCAAGCTAGGCTTGTGGTATCCAAGGGAATCACCTTTTGTTCTTGAAGCCTATAGTGATAGTGATTATGCAGGTGCTAATAATGATAGGAAGTCAACTACTGGTGGTTGTCAATTTTTGGGACGAAGACTCATCTCATGGCAATGTAAGAAACAAACAATAGTAGCTACTTCCTCAAAAGAAGCTGAATATGTAGCTGCTGCTAGTTGCTGTGGACAAGTCTTGTGGATACAAAACCAAATGCTGGATTATGGGTTCAACTTTATGAACACCAAAATCTTCATCGACAATCAAAGCACTATCTGCATTGTGAATAATCCTGTGTTTCATCAACATAACAAGCATATAGAGATTCAACACCATTTTATACGTGATGCCAATGAAAAGAAGCTGATACACGTTCTCAAGGTACATACAGATGATAATGTTTCTGTTTTGTTGACTAAAGCGTTTGATGGTCCAAGGTTTAACCACTTGGTGGTTCACATTGGTATGGTCAATCCTTAAGGTCTAGGATTGAGGGGAGGCAAAGCCTAAGGGGAGGCTTCTTGTACATGTATACTTGTACATTCTTACTTCTAGTAGCTTCTTACGATAGTTTATATGGGTATTTGCTGTGTGTGCAACTTCTGGTGGAAGAATTTGGTTACTCCTAGTGGCACTCTTCTGCTCCTAGTGGGTCAAAACCCCTATTATCTACTTGAGTTTGGCTTCTAGTATCACTTTGGGTCACTGTTCATTATGTTAAATTTTTTTGACCACTCGCTGCTCCTAGCGTTGACCTCTAGCCGTTTTGACTTTCAGTCAACGCAAGTTACTTCTGGTACCCATATTTGTTTAACTTTGGTAACTGGGATTCTCCAATAATGGATTAAAGGGCAAGTGGTTCATCACCATTAATGCCTTAACTTAGAAACGGCAACCCCCATAATTACGGGTCAATGAACAGTTTTCCCTCACCATTATTTATGGTCAAAGTGATCATTTGACTCACTTTTCAAAACTTAAACACACACACACGCTCCTACCCTTAACCATCTTCAAGCAATCATCTTCTAATCCTCAATCATCATCAATGACATCTCTTCAGTATAAATCCGATCACAACAAGGTTGCCTATCTAGGAGAAGGCCCTAGAAGGGAGGAGTTCCTTGACATCTTGGAGTACACTAAGGCTTCTAATCTCAGGTATGCATTAACTATTTACCCCACTATATATGACTCTGTCATTCGTTAGTTTCGGGCTACTGCCAACACCCACGAGGTTTTGGGTCGCCCATTGGAGCTCCATGCTACTATTGATGGTCGCTCTTATGTGGTGACTGAATCATCGATCAGGTCTGCCCTTCATCTCCAAGATGAAGATGGCATTATTTCTCTCCCTAGTGCGGAAGTGTTGGATGGGATGGTTTCCATTGGGTACAATCATGAGGGGAAGTTTAACTTTTAGAAAAATTAGTTTTCCCCTCAATGTAAGATGCTTGTCTACTTCTTGATACAATGCTTGAGTCCCAAAGCTGGGAGTTGGGATGCATTTCCCATCTTCCTTGCTACTGGTGTCGTGTGTATTTCCCAAGGTTATAGATTTACCTTCTCTCGTTATCTGCTTGATGGTTTGGTTAGCAATCTTAGTGCTACTGGTTCGAAAAAGAAGTTTCTCATGTATCCTAGGTTCTTACAACAGATTCCTATGTGTTTGCTTAGAAATAGGAAAGAATATGTGCCTTCTAAGCTCACGCCTAAAGTGTATGCGAATATGACGATTGGATATCTTGGTCCTCAAAGGCCCCTCACTGCTGCTATGCTGGGCCTTGCCCAAGGGGGTCCCAATGTGGTTCCTCCGACTGCTCAAGCTGAGGATGAACGTTAGTTGGTTGATGATCCTATGGAGGAGGATGTTCTTGCTGCTGGGGTACCTCATGTGAAGGTTGAGGAACCGGCTAGAGAGGTGGTGGTAGAAATGCCATTTACCTCAAAGGCTACTTCTTTTTCTCGCCTACATGTGTTTCCATTTGTTGATTCTCCCCCTCCTAGTCCAGTTCACCCTTCAGCTGAGGAGCCTTCTAGCTCTCATGATCATATGGCAGACCAATCTTTTGCTTCTGGTCCCAATGAAGCATCCCCTAAACCAAGTCCTCTTTGTGTGGAAGCTGAGGAACCTGTTACTCTCACTTCATTGCTTGCTTTAGTGCACATGTACTATGAGACGATACTCTCGTTGGAGGATGAGCTCAACAAGCATCGCAAGCTCACTAGGGATTTTGTGCTCCCTTTGGCAAATAGAGTAAAGTCGTTTGAAAAGTTGTTGAAGCGTCATAAGAAGAAGGTTGTTTTATCTGATACTGATGAAGAAGAAGAGGAAGATGGTTTGACTGTTTTGGCCAAGGCAGCCTTTGTAGCAAAGCTTAGTGAGGACTTACCTGCTCCTCCTAGTGCTTCAAGCTTTCCACCTACTTTTGTTGGCCCCGTACCAAGGACTGATACTTCTGGTCCTTCAACATCAACTCCTGGTCCCTCTCACGACAACAAGGGTAAAGCCCCAATGACTAATGCACCCTCCCCCTCCTAGGAAGAGAACCCGTAGACAATTGGAGGAAGAAAGGATGGGAGAGGAGGCTGCTCAGAAACTCCAAGAGGAATTTGATCAAGAGGCTGCGACTGCCTCAACGGTTGCGACTGAGGATGAAGCTTTGAAGAAACAAAGGTATGAACAGGTTAAGCACAACACAATGTTTTGGGACAACAAAGACTGGATTGATGTAGTTACCATCCTTACCTCAGATGTTTCTCAGTTCTCTGATATCCTAGGTTCGGATGTGAACCAAGGAAATGGGGTGAAGCATGCTATGTCTTTGGTTCAAAGACAAAGGGAAGACTTGGCTGCTCAACTTAGACAGCTTCGCCGCAACAAACCTCTCTCTTGTGCTGAACAGAAGAAGCTTATGCAGCAATATGTGAAGCATCAATCTATGTGAAACATCAATCTGGATCTTACTTCACCTATGGCTGGACTTGGAAGAGAGTCAAGAAGTTGTCTGATCTTGAGCTTAAGTATTTTTATAACAAGATGATCAAGCAGAAGGATGCGTCCAAGCCTGCTAATGCCATCTTTCGCCCACCTCCTCCTGTTGTTCAAACTCCCAATCCTAATGCTGCTCCCACTCCATCCTCCGGTGTTGAAGAAGTAGATACATCTGGTCTCCCAACTTCTGCTGAAGATACTTCTGCTGTTCCCTCGAGTCCTTCTTCAACGGTTGATCCCACCCCTTCTCACGTTGACGATACCACCACACCTGATGTTGATACCAAACCTGATGTTGATCCTACTCCTCCACCGGTTTCTGAACCAACCCCTACACAACTTGAAGATGAAGCTGCTACTGATCCAAATCTTGTTGATCTGACTAGTCAGGATGATGCTCATCCTTCTACTGCTGCTGCTACTACTATCAAGGTTAAGGAGGAACCCTCTACTACTGTCCCCACCCCTCGTCGGTCTATTCGCAAGAAAAAGGCTCGCCGTGGTAAGGCAGTTCCATGGGAGAAGAGGGATCCTGCTCACTTAATTGATACTTCTTTTGATAGCGATGATGACATGCCTCTTGGCCGTGGCCGGATTGTGCATTAGGAAATTCAGCCATCCCTCATTGTTGCTGGTAAATATACACATCTGATCAAGACTAGTGATGGCTACCATAAATATGTCTCTGGCTACAAAGCATATTATCTTGGGTAGAACGTCGTGATCTTATGCTACTATATGGATTGGTTGATGTTGCTATCCCTAGTCTCCTAGTGATGTTCCTAACTGGCATGGGTTGGTCCTTTAGGGTGATTTAAAGATGATGTTGGATTGTCCCCCTGATACTCCTAGTGTTGGGGTTTGGTAGGAGCATCCCCGCTGGGTCATTTCTAGGTGGAAGTTGTATGCGGGTTGTGGTATGCATGTGTTAGAGTTCGAATCTGGTGCTTGTGTGTTTATGCTTGTGGATTTGGAGTATCCTCTTACCATTGCTAGCATGGAAGCTATGTTGGAGTGTCACTTAGTGGTGTCAAATGCTCCTTTTGGTAACGAGTCTACTATGGCCACCTTCTTGGTTGAAAATATTCAAGCTCGGCTTTTTGTAGACAAGGTTGCCGCTTCTAGTCAGTGATTGGTTTGTTTCTTCTATACTTTTGATTTCTTATACATTCTTTTCACCAATATGTATAGTGATTGGTAACTAACACTTTCCTTGTTTAAAAAAAACATATACTTTGATATAATATCTGCTTATACTTCTAACAAGTGATGGAAATTTCAAATCTTGTAAGTAATATAATACCTGCTTATCCTTTCCTTTAAGAAACTCTTAATATCTTGGATTTTTCACACTTAGGCTGTTATGTGATGTTCTACTGGTGTTAGATTTCTTCCACACAACAAATGGTGTTCAACTAATAATAAGTGTGTAAACACTTATCCTTTTACCACTAAAATCAAGGAAAAACAAGACCTAATCATGTGTTTAGTATCGTAAAAGTCGAAATTACGCGTGGTTTTGTGTTTTTGTGTTAAATAGGTAAAAAATATCAAAAGGAAGGAAAACACGGGATTTCACGGTCAAATATTGAAGAAAAGACCAAGAAAGAGACAAAGACAAAGTCAAAGAACCAAAAGTGTATCGAAGATCACGAGAACCGCCAAAATCGACACAACTTTGAAGAAATAATCAACGAAGCCAAAATCGAGTTTGTTTTTAGCGGATATAATCTTTTTGAAGATATTTGAGCTTTGTGGGTCCCACATTTGGGTATTGGGACCAAAAGCCCATTAGTGGATTTAAAAGTATTTACTTGTGGATTTTCAGCCCAACAAAAGCCCAGTTTACTTCTAATTTAAACGGATGGAAAGAATTGGTTTGGCCTAGTTATCAAAAGCCCAAGTTTGTGGAATCAAGCCCATTAGGGCAAATCAATGGGACGGTTAAAACATATTGCTTGGTTAAACTTTTCTTGGTCAACCCAATCACACACACACACGTTTTATTTACTTTACCAACTCACACACACACATAAACTCTTACCACCCACTCTCCCCATTCATTCTTCGATACAAACAAAGTAAACTTATCTTTTTTATCTTCCTCTCTCCAAAATAAACAGACACCACTTCCCTTAACCCTAATCAGTAAAAATTGGGGCTTCTTGTTTTATGAAGCGCGTGTGAATCAAGGATGGGAATTAAATCCCCATCCTTTCCAGAGCTTGATAATGGGTGGTCCTCAAAATGACGTGGCTCCTATCTTGTCTCTGATTGGTGTATACACGTCTCCACCACCAATCCTCCAATAAAATGAGTCCACCTAGGCATCAAACTAGCACAAGAAACACAAACCCATCCACGGTGGCAATCCGTGTGATGGGTAATGTGTTTTCAGCCGTAGATGATGAAAGAGAATGAAGAAAGAAGAAAAGAGCGGTCAAGATCATCTTCCTTACTCACCAAGCTTCACCAACAGGTTTTTAGGGTTTGCCTATAAAAACCCTCTCATTGTAATTTTCATGGTGCCAATTTTATTTTAATTTTATTATGCAAAATTAGTTTAGATTAATTGTAATTTTCTTCTTTTCAAGTATTGTACTCATCTTTTATTATTAATGAAATTTATTTAAGTTTTATTAAATTCATGTCTATTTATTTTTTTGATTAAAGTTATTGCAATTTATTTTAAACTGTTCTAGTCATAATAATTTAAATATTATTTAAGCAAAGTTAATTAATAGCTTGTTTAAATAATTTAAAATAAATATTGGAAGGAATTTCCCCTACTGGGAAGTTTTTATCAAATACTGTTCGAAGATATAGCTTTTGGTTCGAGATTCGATGATGATGTTTGGGTAAGGTGGTGTTTGATTCGGTCTAAAAGGGGTTCAGCGCTACCCTTCTACTCAAAGGTTTTCGTCACAAGGTGTTTAATCTCTTTTTATTTTACAAGTTTTAGATTTATTAGATTATTTGTTATGTGTATTATTTTATTTACTCTGATAGAGGTTAAAGTTCTGATAATATTTGGGATTTATTTGCTATTTTGGACTAATAGATATTAGTTGTTCTGATACTTGTTTTAGTCTGCTGGTTATTTAGTATGTAAGTTTGTTTGGTAATCTGCTAGTTTAAGTTTTAAGTTTTCTGATTTTAAGTCTGCTAGTGTATTAATTTTTGATAGTCTGATATTTGATAAGTCTGATTTATTGTTATTTGCTATTGGCGTGTTTAGTTTTTAAGTTACTGATATTTTAGATCTTATTTCATATGTGTTAGACAGTCTGCTTATTATTGTTATTTGCTTATTTGAATCTGTTAGATTTGCTAGGATAAGTTGCTTTTGGGTATTATTTGCTTTAGTATTTGCTTTGTCTGAGTTTTGTTGCTTGACTATTTTCAGTATCAATCTGCTTATTAGGACTTGTTAGCTTATTGTTTTAAGTTTTAGTCTATATCTGCTTATTTTCTGTTTAGCATATTGTGCTTATTTGGTTTTATTGTTTTGCTGATATTGCTGCCAAATGCAACAGACTCACTTGGTCTGTATGTTTTAAACTGCCAAAAATTTAATTCCAAAAATATCATTGCAAAAACGTCCTTCCTGGACTCGAACCCTTGACCTCACGTTCAACAGCCCAATGCTATATCCATCCGTTCTAGTCCTTTATTTGTGTTTAAATACGGTTTTAGTAATTAATATAGGATTATTATTAGCTGTCAGTTTTATCTAATTAGTTTTATTATAAGATTTCCTTTAGTTAATTTTTATTAAAAGTTTTTTTAAGTTTTCTTTTATAAAGTTTTTTTAAAAAATAAAAAAAATAAAAAAAATATATTTTAATTACTTTCAGAAATTTAAATTGTTTTTAAAATTAGTTTTTAAAATTAATTTTCAATTAATTTAGTTTTATTTAAAAAATAATTTTAAATCGATTTCATTTAAATTAAAAGTTTTAGTTAAAAAAAATTAATTAGAGTAAATTAGATTTAAATTAGACTTAAATTTAAAATAGTTTTCAAATAGTTTAAATAGTTTCAATTAAGTATTTTTAATTAAAAGATTTTCCTTTTAATTAGATTAATTAGTTTTTAATTAATTAGTTTTTAATTTTTAAAATATACCAAAAAAAAGTTTAATTTACCAAGAAAATTAATCCACGTTAAATTAAATATCAATTCGAGTGAGTCGAGGTGAAAACGATAAATTGCACAAAAAATAGCTACATTTAATTGGCGCCGCTGCCCGCTTCGCTCGTTACGATTGACGATTTTTCGTGAGAAGCTTTGGATTTTGGGATCCGTTCAATTTTGAACGTTACTTTTCTTGCTAAAAAATCAAAAACATAAAAAAATCAAAAAGATAAAAATACAAAAAATTAAAAAATCACAAAAGCAAACTCTTTCCTAAGATTTGCACCAAAAAAATTAAAAAATCCAAAAGTAATACTTTTCCTAAAGTATTACACCAAAAATATTACGTATTATTATTATTTTTCTTATTTCGATTTCTTTCGTTTTTTATTGTGAA